>OY997270.1:284348686-284948686 GCA_963921465.1 Triticum timopheevii | reverse complement strand
ACTTGCAATGAGGTCAGCGTTTGGAATATTGGCATCAAGATAGTTCGCCAACTGCCTCAAAATCCCTGCAGCTTCCAAGCTAGTGCAAAGAAAGAACAAATCCAACTATCAGAAAATTACGACCATCTAAGTGGGAATGGAATAGACAGTAATGAGTAGAGCACACGCCATAACAGGGTAACCAAATTTGCAAGCATAGAAACAATCTGAGTTAGAGGTGTTAGATGTTATAAATTAGTTATGTACTTCCCCGTTGCATAAGGGCTTTCCTACTGAGACAAGGATGGGTATGTGGACGTGGAAGAACTCCATTTCAGGAAGAAGGATCGAGTACTGGAGGCTCCTCTCCAAGGGTAGATGTTTGTCAAGGTGGCTACCATCTGAGGAGCACTTGAAGCTCGGGCACCGGAGGCGCTTTCTCTCTGAGGGCCTGTGGTGCTTTTGACCCTCAGGGGATATTCACACTGCTAAGTCATATGACAACTTTTGAACCAATATGTTTTGCTAGTTCTGCTAATCAGTCTTCTAGTGAAAAATTGCATTCCACATCATCTTTAGGTCTATCAAATCTTAAACTGGAAATATATATTTGTAACTAGGTTTAAATGCCTCTTAATATTTTTACGTTACCACCGGCATCACTTGATATTAATTACACTGCTTTAAGATTCCACAACTTTTCTAAAGCTGAGCTCCACAAGGCAAAGCCCCAAATAATTGTACAGAGTGGAAGAGGGTGGGGTTACCTGCCAACCGACAACAGAATACCTAAGAAGAATAGAATTCCTTGTGTATCAATCCGTGAAAGCGCTTGTGGAACTTTCAATCTCTGCCTTCCAGATTCTCCATAATGTATCGCATCTGTCAGAATCCAGAGAATCCCAAGTCCAAGGAGCATCCCCATGAAAGGTGGTAATCCAGTAAGAGATTTAAACACTGGAACAAACACTAGGGCTCCAAGTCCAACAGCAAATACAAGTTGTCCTCGAGGAGCCATTTGCTCTGATGACAGCAAACTTGAAGACGTCTGAGATGATCCATTTGCTTCACTGCATGAAATGTACAACAAATTATTCCGTAAGGTACACGAATATTGTCTAATGTCATGTATTAGAAGTAGTGCTTTGTTAATAACCTGGTAAGGGACATCAGGGCTAGTGGGACCATCAACGAAACGACCGAAGGGACAAACAAGCCCTGCCAGATCATAAGCCATGCAGTTCATCCCATAATCAAAATATGTAGCGCTTTGTTGAAGCATGCAGAAAAAAGATAAACACACGATATTTTACAAAATGATTGATTGCTCGCAATCTAGATTATGGGGTTCATTTTGTACAAGGGCTTCCATTTTTTTTGCTGTGCAAATCACAATACTTGATGACAATTAGATTTGGAGCCATCTTCCATTCAATTTATATTGATTTAAGCAATTCACCTAATTTTGCACTACAAATTATCCCTAAGAGCAACTGCACTATCGACTAATTTTCTAATACTGTTGGGTGGAAAGAAATAGCCCTCATAGAGGACATGATAAAACTGGTAGAAATATAGTCATATTTAGATGTTCTCCTTCAACTTAGTTTCTGTTAATCAACATTTAAAAGGTTCCCCACTAAAGACATACATTATACGATGTCTAAAAAAGTCATATTAAGTTCGGGGTTTTGATCAACAATGTTCAGTAAAAATATAGGGTAGAAAATTATAGCATGGCATAAAAACTTAATGAACGGTTTAGAGAGTTCTAACAATAAGGAAATATCTGCATAATGAACATCTTAGAGAGCTCTAACATGAAGGATCTTCATAAGCAAACCACAAATACAGGAATAATTGTGCAAATCTGACCTGTATTATTTTTAAAGTCGTAATCTGACCATGAATCCACAACATAGTGGTTGTCACATCACCAATTGGTGTCCATGCACCCCCAGCATTAGCTGCTATTACAACAACAGCACCTAGCAACCTATCCCAATAAGACAACGTATACTTAATATGCTAAACACTCCTTCAAACCATTTATTGATAAACTGAAGAACAAAAAGTTTGTATACCAGCCTGCGGAGATAAATGAGATCTAATTTATGATGCTGTGCCCATCCTTAACTCGATACTAGTTTTTAAAAAATACAATTGGAGAAAGCGTGAAGCTGCACCAAGTTGGCCTCACATCAACACAAGAATTATTCCCAAAGCAAACTGTGAAGGCAGCAAATTGACTCACGTGCCAACCTTCGAGGGTTAAAATAAAAAAACTGTAGTTTGTACAACTAATAAATTTCCCTTTTCCTTTGTCTTTCAACCTTAGAATTTCATATGGTTGCACATTACTTTGAACAACCTGTATAAATTCCTTGGGAGCTTCACATATTGATTTGATGCCAAAACAAGCACAGTTTGTTCTTTCACCGCACAAGGGTGGTTGGCACTACATGCTTTTCCTATCAATTTAGCCCCTCAGTGCTATGTACAACAAGGTGCAACAATCAGTATAAAACAAACTATCGAGACAAAATATTGCCAAGTTGCAATTATCGACATACAATCCCACCAGTTGGGTTCAAGTTCGCAGACACGAATTTAGGTTACTTCTACCATCGGAGCTTCCCCCTCGGTTTCTTAAAAAAAAGGATACAAGCAAGTTCCTTTGAAATCAAATTTCATTGGACGAACCTCCCAACTATAATCAGAGTATCAGATCACAAGTCTCGCGAACATTCGCTTAAGCTGTGACAGTGGAGACTACGCATATTAATGAAAGATGATAGAAATACAGCAAGAGGAGAACTTTAAATCAGATTTTTGCTACCATGTACAAAGAATACAACAATAAAAAATGAAAATAATGAGAATACAAACATTTCATCGTTGACAGTAAATATGGTACCATACAAGCAAAGCAATTACCAAATTATGTACAAAGAAAATTGTTGAGATAATAGAGGTCATACTTTCTGTACTCTGATGGAGGTACTAGTTTCCGGAGCAACGATACCATCACAATAGTCGACGTCAAGTTGTCAAGGATAGAACTCAAAAAGAAGGTTACAAAGCCAATCTGAAATAAGAAACAATGTATACATAAAAAAAATATAAACAATGCTAATTATGGCTTTGAAATAAAAGGTTAGTAATTTAAGATTACATGGTGAGTTTATGATACAAGAAGGTATGCAATGTCTAGGGAGAAAAGAAGAACGAACATGAAACTATCTAGGAATCAGAACTATTTCTTCTTTCACAAATAAGAATTGTTCGCCTTAGATGCGGTTGCTGAATTGTGGTATGCTGAACTTATTTTATGCTGCTGTGCAAAAGTAGCTGCGTTAAAGTTAGGATTCTTTTTGTAAAACCATATTATAACCTAACTAATACAGTGTTTATTTGGTTTCACCACACGTAAAGTCATGGTTTAAATTGTAAAAGCTTTCTACCTTGATAAATATACATGCACTCCTTCGTGGTCTCAAAAAAAGGCTAAGAGCAGGGGCAGTTCTTTTCGAGGAAACGCTAAGCCTACATCTCAGCGCATTGATAGGCAAGTAAACTATTTATATGCCTATGAGAAGGCTACACCCGTTACCCCAAGCCATTACACCATGCCAGTAATGTCACCCAAGACCCCTACCGCCAGCCATTACGAACAGATTCACCTCCTCTTAGACGGTGGTCATGAGACAGCTGGCCTCTGTATTCGCGGTACTGAAGATTGAAGAGTTTCACAACTAAGTTGCCCAACCTAGAGACTGGGCAGTGGGCACAGTGTGACATAGACAGAAGAATACCAACAACAAATCTGCCAAGTCACTGGAATTAAAGCTGCCTTAATTGGTAAGGCCAATAGATGAATGGAGAACCAAGGAATCTCAAAGAGAATTGTGCAAATAGCAAAAAAGATAGAAATTTTTGTGTGTGGGAGTTTTAATGTTTCCTCTAAACTGAATTACCAGGGGTCAGAGAATTGTTCAGTTCAAGGTGAAAGACAGATACCGTTGAAGTGGAATAGCATACTCTGTGAAGGGTGCCTTTTCTCTATCAATGTAAGTTATAACTATAATTTGATCAGACAAGTTCAAAATATCTATCTGGTATTATGAATTCAAAATATGTGGCTCTAGAACACTTGGTACTATCCCTCAATGGTTTATCACTGGCAACTAATTTCTGTTTGTTGGTTTGTGATGGTACAACATTGAGAATTACAAAGTAAAAGACCTACCCGACATAATATGAAGTTCAGTGAGCAAAATATAGAAGTAAGAAAGACTCACCACCCAGAGAAGTGTTTTAGGATTTCTAGTAGATATATTGTCAGTCACCAACTTAAAACCTTGATGTGAATCAACAATCTCCACAATGGTCATTGCACCAAGCAAGAAAAACACTATTTCACTAACTTCAGCAGTACTCCGACTCAGCTCTTGAATAGCTACATCGGTCGAAGGAGCCTTAATCATACGAAGAACAGAAAAGGAATATTAAAGACCAACTAATAAATATCATCTAATTGATGCTTAAACATATTCATGACATGAGGATTATAAAATTGTAATAAAAATGTAAGCATCCTTGTACTAAAATTATGCTGCTTCCAAACTAAATAATCACTAGCAAAGACAAGACATCTTATTCATCTGTATGGTAAAGTCCAACTTTGCATCTGAGGATGCAAACACACAGGCATAAATTCCAGAGTATATATTTTAAACAAGTTGATACATATGAAAAGCAACTAAACATTGCTTGTAAGTCATAAGTAACAACTAAGCACCATAATCCAACTTCAACAATGATGAAACTAGCATATACATGAAGAATATCACAAAAAGTTCTTAACAGTGATTACAGTTACAACAAAATGCAGGATTATTAGGGAAGTTTTTGACTTTTTATTAACAAGACAAACGAAAAAATGAAAATAATGGCATTGAATAAGTTGCTCTCTGTTTAAATTGGATGCATGCATATATCAACCATCATCAAGATAGCCTGACTGAGTCAAATCTGAAATTGATGTTCAAGGGAGAGGACTGATTACTTGAATTCTCAAAAGAGATGTTGAAGTTTCAAAGATGAATTCGCAGATTTGAGCTTACCCCAATACTTCTGATAACCCAGAGACAAACAGCCATCAGTAATCCAACTCCACTTTTGTTAAATGCCAGTGATTCCTCAAAAATGATACCTGCATACCCAAGAGCAAATACTAGCACCATTGCAATGTCCTGCAAAAGGAATGTAGCCAAGTTCCCAAGAATCATCACCCTGACATCCACAACTACTGACATAAGGACATATGTAATATGCATGCTAGGATAAAGACACTACATAGTTAAACTGGTAATTCTAATTTGGTCAAAAAACTAGGAGTGTATGAACCTGGTTAGCAGCAACCCACGAATGGTTTATTGCAGCTGCCCCAGCCAAAGCCGTTGCAAGGATAGCTAAAGCTTTAACAAGATCATTCTTTGGCTTGTAGTTAGCTTCAAAATACTGTGAGCTAACTTCATCAACGGAGCATAAAGGGTCACAATTTCCAGTCGTCTCCGATAGCTGAAATTTTGGTGAACAGGAACGTCTTAGAAACTGCATAGAATATTGTAGGCAGCAGAAACAACAAAACACCAATGCACACATATAGGTAAAATCACTATATCAGTGCCCAAGAACTCCTATAGCATACAACAAATCAGCAATGTCACAGGAGTTCTTGAGCTTCATATGGATTTTCAAATCTTACTTTTCTGAGTGAGCAGCATTATATGAATTTGCAAATCTTCCGTCACTATATCATTATTCTCTCACTAAAATTAAATTAGAAATAACTCCATGCACCATGCACGTGGTGTCTGATAGTTGCATTGTTTAATGAAAACATATGAAATTTCATAGCACAGATAAATTGAGGTAAAAAATAAACATCATTTTGCTGTCCATGAACATGTTCTCTAAAACTTGCGTTGATAATTGAGCATAATATGCAAATCAAATTGTAACATACCAGTATTATAATCCGAGCTTCGGTGTGGATTTTCCAGATGAGGATTACTTTCAGTAATAACACTAAAGAAACCATTCCAAAACTATTTATATAGTCTTAGAAAGGTGGCATACAAATGTGAGTTTCCATAAGAGGAACATTATGGATGATCTTATGGACTTCCATCACTTAAACTTAAAGGTACCTAATCGAAGAAACTTAATTGCGCGAAGAGGAGATCAAATACTACCAGAGGTCCAAAGCTGACTTCATCCTAATGGGAGATAGTAATACAAGATACTTCCAATTGGTCGCCAATGGTCGACATAGGAAGAAATGTATTCATAGTTTCCAAGAGGATGAGGGGCGGATGGAAGGTCAGGAGGAGCTCAAAAAGTATATCACCAGCTACTACAAATCTTTGTTCGGGGCGCCGGATGAAGGGAATGTCACCCTTGACGAGGCCCAAACAAATGATATTCCAAAAGTCACAGCAGAAGAGACGACATCCTCACGGCACCTTTCTCGGAAGAGGAGGTGAGAGCGGCAGCGTTCCAAATGGAACACAACAAAGCTCCAGGCCTTGGTTTCCCTGCAGAATTCTATCAGAATTTTTGGGATATCATCAGGACTGACCTTTTGGAGTTGTTTAAGTGTCTTCATACCAATCGACTTGACCTATTCAGGCTAAATTTGGCGAGATTGTTTTGTTGCCGAAATTTAAGGAGGCCGAACGGATCCAGCAATTCAGACCCATATGCCTCCTTAATGTCAGCTTCGAGAATTTCACCAAAGTGGCTACGAAAAGGTTAAACTCGATAGTTGACCATGTTGTCCGACCATCTCAAACATCCTTCATGCAAGGAATATACTAGATGGTGTAGTAATCCGGCATGAGACCGTCCACGAGATGCATCGAAAAAACATGAGTGGTATTCAAAATCGACTTTGAAAAAGCCTAAGACAAGGTCAAGTGGTCTTTTCTCCAATAGGCCCTAAGAATGAAAGGTTTCTCCGATAAATGGCGCTAGTGGATCCAAAATTTTGTAAATGGAGGTAGTGTGGCCATCAAAGTCAATGATGATGTAGGTCATTACTTTTAGACCAAAAAAGGACTACGACAGGGTGACCCCATGTCCCCAATGTTATTTAACATTGTTGCTGACATGCTGGCTATTCTGATTGAGCGCGCCAAGCAGGATGGCCAGGTTGCAGGAGTAGTGCCACACCTTGTTGCAATATGCCCATGACACAATTATTTTTATGGAACATGACCTGGACAAAGCTCGAAATCTGAAACTCTTGCTTTCGGCGTTTGAGCAAATGTCGGGCCTCAAAATTAACTTTCATAAAAGCGAATTGTTCTGCTTTGGAGAAGCCGTTGAGGCGGCGGCCGATTATGCTGACCTGTTTGGTTGCGCACATGGTCAATTCCCAATTAAATATCTGAGAATACCGGTTCATTATCGGTGTGTCACCATGGCAGAGTGGAAGCATGTGGAGGAGCGTCTTGAGAAACGGTCAGCAGTTGGAAAGGAAAGATGCTCTCAGTTAGAGGTCGGCTGGTTTTGATTAACTCCGTCCTCACAACTATGGTTCTCTATATGCTTTCTTTCTTCCAACTCCCAAAAGGGGTCCTGCATAGACTGGACTATTTTAGATCCAGATTCTTTTGGCAAGGAGATGGTGAAAAGAAAAAATACAGGCTGGCCAAATGGAGCGTGGTTTGTAGGCCTAAAGACCAAGGTGGCCTTGGAATTCATGACCTGCATGTCAAGAATGAGGCCCTTCTCAGGAAATGGTTGTTTAAACTTCTTACTGAGGATGGTGTTTGGCAAACCATGTTACACACAAGTATCTAGGCCAAAAGGCGATGTCTCAGGCACGTTGGAAACCTGATGACTCGCACTTTTGGGTTGGCCTAATGGCGGCAAAGAAACATCTCTTTTGCTTTGGGTCTTTCGCAATAAAGGACGGGTTGGAGATTCGTTTCTGGGAAGACATCTGGCTAGGCAATGCCAGTCTTAGAGAACAATATCCAGCCTTATATAATATTGCTCGCGATAAGAATAATACTATTGCGCATGTGCCCAGTTCTTCCCCACCGAATATTTCGTTCAAGCGGGATTTGATTGGCCCCCGACTTGTGTCATGCATAATCTTTTATCCCGGCTAAATTCGGTTAACCTGACATAAGGCCGGGTTGTGTTTCACTGGAACCTTACTACATCAGGGTCTTTCATAGTAGACTCTATGTGCCGTGCACTCACGCATTCTGAGGTACCAGTGAGTAATCACAAGAAAATTTGGAAGTCCAAGATTCCACCAAAAGTGAAAAAATTCATGTGGTATCTTCGTTGGGGAGTTGTTTTAACCAAAGACAACCTCACACCAAAGCAACTGGTTAGGGAGTAAGAAGTGTTGTTTTTGTACTCATGACGAGACAATCAAATACCTCCTTTTCCAATGCAAATTTGCACGTTCTACATGGTCAGTCATCCAAATGGCGCCAAATTTGTATCCACCCACGAGTGTGGCCAATATTTTTGGCCATTGGTTGGACGGCATTACAAATAGGTTCAAAACGCTAATAAGGGTGGGAGCGTATGCCTTAATTTGGTCGCTTTGGCTATGTGATTTGGTTTTTAATGACAAAAAATGCTTCTCCTCTGCAGGTCATTTTCCGCTGTACGCACTCGCTAAGTACATGGTCTATGCTATAATGGCCAGAGTACCAACAGTTGTTCATGGCGGTTTCTACGCGATTGGAGCAGGTGGCTACAGAGGTTTTTTCCCAACATGGGTGGCAGCATAACCTATGGATCGATCCACCACCCCATTCGACATATGCACAGTGTCGGTCTATAGGACTCCACTGTTGCCGATTTGTCGGTTTTTATTTCATGAATTTTTGTCAGACTTCTGGATTTGGCTGTGTGCATCCTAGTTATGCACAGGTCGGGTGTTCCTCATAATGCTTTGTATGCGCTTGATGCTACATTTTGAGATAATAAAGTCACCCTTTATCAAAAAAAGCATTTTAGACCAGTGTTAATATTTTAGTTAAGTTTGGTCTAATGGCTATAATTCTAATGGACTAGTGGTGATATGGGTCTATTAGTATTCTGCATTAGGAGTCGATTTAGGAATAAAGGAAGATTTGCAAAACCATCTGATACTCCTCCCTTAGAAAAGTATAGTACTCCAAACTTGCTAGTAGTTGCTACGGAACCAGAGTAAAATGACTACTGTCAAGCTACCATTTCATAAATTTGGAGATGACAGGAAATAGCAACCAAAGTGAAAAATAAATATGCTTCTAAATTCGTTTTTATTTTTCCGAACTACTCCTACATATTACAGTGCACTTAGCAGCAACAATGTAGAATTTGTGTAACATGCTATTTACTGCAGCCATGTTTTGACCAAACCTGTTTATCGGCCAATTATCGTGTTCATTCATGTAAATGATTTTGTGCGAGATGCATTTAGAGGTTGAGCAATCGGAGCTCAGATCAACAGTTGACCTAAAGGCAGGTTCTTCGGGTTTTGTTGCGCTGTTTATTTTGGCAGTAATCCTACATTATTTTCACAGGGAGGCAATAATGAATAATCCTACATAGCGTACCAATTTATTCAAATAAAGCATATGTGAATCGAATGCTTTACTCTTGATGCGGACAGTTTGCACATTCTGTGAGAGAACTTGGAACCGCACTGCATGGGAAATAATCTGTTAAAACGTAAGTCGATACCATATCAAACTACCTCGTAGTCCATGGGCTCCTCGTCCTCGGGCGGCACGGGCGGCGGGGGCGACGAGGAGGGGGAGGAAGCGCAGAAGCGGAGCGAGCGGCGCCATCGCTGGGTGGAAGGGAGCGGGAGCGGGGTTGTGGCAAGTGGCGGAGGACGGTGGTAGCTGCGGCGGCGGAGTGAGGGGGAGGAGGGGAGGGAAGGGGAAGCTGCTCGGCTGCCGGCGAGCAAGTAGGAGGAGAGCGCCATTGCCAGTGGGGGTTTTGCGGAGTGGCCGTCGAATCGAATCGAATGGATGGATGAGAAACCAGTGCGTGTGGGCCCGGCAGTTCAGACGGAAAACGGATTGAAGGAATCTGTGTACGGACAAGACAAACTGATACGTCCTTTGGCCGGTGCCGGCTCGATTTGTTGGAGTTTGTTAAGATAATGAGCCAGCTTGGCTGGTGAATTTTTACATGTTTTTTTCAGTCTTGATAGGGTTTGTGTTCTTCGTAGAAATGCAAGACCGCAGCGGCTCTCTGAAAATGGAATAAGTTCTCCCGGTCTAGCCCCCCCCCCCCCCCCCATCTCGATGATGCATGCATCTAGCATCGTCGGATGGCGTGTGGAGATGTGTCTCCGGCAAAATTGTCTTTGGTGGATCAGGTCTCCTGGTAGAGGCTAAGGTGTCTTGACTTTCGATGAGAAGGTGATTATCGTTTCGGAGGAGTAGACTTTGACGATCCGACTATGAACCTGCGAGGAGTCGCGCCTTAGCAATCACTAAACCAACTCCGAGAGGTTATTGAGCACGCTGGAGCACAATCAACCTGACCACGAGGGTCTATCTGCTGCAAGCAAACGAAGAACAAGCAAGAAACTGATATTGCAATCTGGATATTGCGAATATAGGATGAAAGCTTTATTGATCAAGGTGGGTTCTGTGACGTCTTGGTCTGGTCGTTGAACACAAATGAAGTACGCGAAGTTCCAGCTATGGCGAATTTTTAATCTAAACAAAACCCAAGAAAAAAGATACAAGATTGGCCTGCTTATATAAGAGCAAGGGGCGGTGGCCAAGGAGGTGGGAGAACGTCTCAGGGCAGCCTAAATTTAACCCTGCCTCGCACAAGGCTCATGGTATCAAGTGGAGGTGATGCAACATTTTTGGACTTGTAGTTTGACTCGGATTCTGTTGCAGCATCAGATTGTTTTGTCATTATCTCCACGCTCCGAACGAATTTGAAAGTGAATCCAATTGGGTTGGAAAGTGCACGAATCTGCTTTCCAACAAAAAGGAATCACCCAATTCGGGGTCCGGATGAAAGAGATATTGGCGTTTTGAGTCAGGTATGTTTGTGTAGTCCGAATCTAAATCCAGAACGTGAAAAACTTGGATTCTATCTTCTCTTGTGCTAAAAGTGACATGGGAGAACTTGAATATCACATAAATGTCTCCTTTTCCCTTATCTTCATATGTGGATTGTACAAGTGTCTAGTAGTTCTGCAATTAGGCATGAAACAAAAAGAGATGAAGTATTTTTCCTGCATAGCATATAAATAAATTATTGCATAAGTTTTATCAGAAATCACCTCAAATAAATATGTTGGAGAACGTAGCATTCAATTTCAAAAAAATTCCTACGCTTACACAAGATCTATCTAGGAGATGCATAGCAACGAGAGGGGGAGGGTGTGTCTACGTACCCTCGTAGAATGAAAGCGGAAGCATTTGCCAACGCAGTTGATGTAGTCGAACTTCTTCTCGTTCTGACCGATCAAGCACCAAATGTACGACACCTCCGAGTTCTGCACACGTTCAGCTCGATGACGTCCCACGACCTCTTCATCCAGCAGAGTGTCGAGGAAGTAGATGAGTTCCGTCAGCACGGCGGCATGGTGACAGTGATCGTGAAGTTATCCGTGCAGGGCTTCGCCTAAGCACTACGAAGATATGACCAAAGGCGTAAACTGTGGAGGGGGGCGCCGCGCACGGCTAACAATTGTTGGTGTGTGTTCTAGGTGCCCCCTCCCCATGTATATATAGGTGGGAGGAGGAGGGAAGCAGCCTTGGGGCGCCCAAATAGGAGGAATCCTACTTGGGCCCCTAGTCCAATTCGGCCTCCCCCTTCCTTCTTTTTGCCGGAGAGAAAAGGGAAGGGGGAGGAGAGAAGGAAGGGGGTGGGGGCGAACCCCTTCTCCTCCTTCTCCAATTTGGCCACATGCCTAAGGAGGGGCGCGCCACCCCTTGTGGGCTGGTGTGCTCCCCTCTTATGGCCCACATCTTTCACCCGGGGGTTCCGGTAATCCCCCCCCCCCCTCCCCCCACGTACTCCGATAAATACTGAATACTATCTGGAACACTTCCGGTGTTCGAATACTATCATCCTATATATCAAATCTTTACCTCTCAACCATATCGAGACTCCTCGTCATGTCTGTGATCTCATCCGGGACTCCGAACAACATTCGGTCACCAAATCACACAACTCATATAATACAAAATCATCATTGAACGTTAAGCGTGTGGACCCTACGGGTTCGAGAACTATGTAGACATGACTGAGACACCTCTCTGGTCCATAACCAATAGCGGAACTTGGATGCTCATACCCACATATTCTATGAAGATCTTTATCGGTCGAACCGTTATGACAACATATGTTATTCCCTTTGTCATCGGTATGTTACTTGCCCGAGATTCGAACGTCCGTATCTTCATACCTAGTTCAATCTCGTTACCGGCAAGTCTCTTTACTCGTTACGTAATGCATCATCCTGCAACTAACTCATTAGTCACTTTCCTTTTAAGCCTTCTTATGATGTGCATTACCGAGAGGGCCCATAGATACCTCTCCGATACACAGAGTGACAAATCCTAATCTCGATCTATGCAAACCCAACAAACACCTTCGGAGATACCTGTAGAACATCTTTATAATCACCCAGTTACATTGTGATGTTTGATAGCACACAAGGTATTCCTCCGGTATCCAGGAGTTGCATAATCTCATAGTCGAAGGAATATGTATTTGACATGAAGAAAGCAATAGCAATAAAACTGAATGATCATAGTGCTAAGCTAACGAATGGGTCTTGTCCATCACATCATTCTCCTAATTATGTGATCCCATTCATCAAATGACAACACATGTCTATGGTTAGGAAACTTAACCATCTTTGATTAACGAGCTAGTGTACTAGAGGCTTACTAGGGACACGGTGTTTTGTCTATGTATCCACACATGTATCAAGTTTCCGGTTAATACAATTCTAGCATGAATAATAAACATTTATCATGAAATAAGGAAATATAAAATAACAAAGTTATTATTGCCTCTAGGGCATATTTCCTTCAGTCTCCCACTTGCACTAGAGTCAATAATCTAGTTCACATCGCCATGTGATTTAACACCAATAGTTCACATCTTTATGTGATTAACACCCATAGTTCACATAGCCATGTGACCAACACCCAAATGTTTTATTAGAGTCAATAATCTAGTCCACACCGCTATGTGATTAATGCCCAAACAGTACTAAGGTGTGATCATATTTTGCTTGTGAGAGAAGTTTAGTCAACGGGTCTGCCACATTCAGATTTGTATGTATTTTGCAAATTTCTATGTCTACAATGCTCTGTATGGAGCTACTCTAGCTAATTGCTCCCATGTTCAATACGTATCTAGATTGAGACTTAGAGTCATCTAGATCAGTGTCAAAGCTTGCATCGACGTAACTCTTTATGACGAACTCTTTATCACCTCCATAATCGAGAAACATTTCCTTGGTCCTCTTTAAGGTAACTAAGGATAATTTTGACCACTGTCCAGTGATGTATTCCTAGATCACTATTGTACCCCCTTTTGCCAAACTCATGGCAAGGTACACAACGGGTTTGGTACACAGCATGACATACTTTATAGAACCTATGGCTGAGGCATAGGGAATGACTTTCATTCTTTCTTTATCTTCTGTCGTGGTCGGGTTTTGAGTCTTTACTCAAGTTCACACCTTACAATACATGCAAGAACTCCTTCTTTGACTGATCCATTTTGAACTCCTTCAAAATCTTGTCAAGGTATGTACTCACTGAAAGTCTTATCAAGTGTCTTGATCTATCTCTATAGATCTTGATGCCCAATATGTAAGCAGCTTCACTGAGGTCTTTTATTGAAAATTTCTTATTCAGGTATCCTTTTATGCTATCCAGAAATTCTATATCATTTCAATCAATAATATGTCATCCACATATTATATTAGAAATGGTATAGAGCTCCCACTCACTTTCTTGTAAATACAGGCTTCTCCGAAAGTCTCTATAAAACCATAGGCTTTTACCACCTCATCAAAGCATATATTCACTACTGGAATCAGGATCTTTGCCATCAGCTAGATCTTTGCCGTCTGCTAGCTGACGGCAAAGAAGGTCTTTGCCCTCAGCTTGATAGAAGCTGACGGCAAAGATCCTGCTGACGGCAAAGATCATGTTTGCCGTCAGCCAACCCTTTGACGTCCGCTAGTGGACGGCAAATAATGAGGGTGGCCCACTAACGAGTAACACCTAACGGACACTTTCTTTGTCGTCCACTAGCTGACGGCAAAGAAAGTGGCCAAACTAACGTCCGTTAGCTAGGATATTTGTCGTCTGCTAGCAGAAAAGAACCGTGCCCTAACTAAAATCCATCGACGCCCGCCCGCGCCCCACATCTCTATCTGTCCCCTGTCTCACTCCGCCCGCGCCCGAGCCGCCGCCCCCCGCGCCACCCCGCCTCCATGCCGTCGCCGCCCCGCCCCAGCAGCCCCGGTGACCCCCTTCCCCGCCCCGAGCCATCCCCGTCGTCGCGCCGCGCCGCCCCGTTCCCGAGCCGCCGCCGCCCCACGCCACCCACGTCGCTGCGGCACCCCCTCCTCCACCCCGGTGGCCCCGACGCCCCGCCGCTCCGGTGCCCCCTCCTCCACCCGGCGGCCCCAGTGAAAGTGCAACTATCCCTGGGTGGTTTTGGTAATTCCTAACAACATATATCTCATTGAGCTAATGTTATTTCAAGATAAATATTTCAGGAAAGCTCAATGATTGGCATGGCATGGATGAGAAAAGTGGATCCCTCGAAATGCTAAGGACAGAAGGATTGGCTCAAGCTCAAAGCACAAGACTCTACATTTTTTATTTTAGTGATCCATAGGAAAAGCCAATACTATCAAGGAGGGATGAGGTGTTGCTTAATGGCTTTCTTGCTCAAAATGCTTAGTGATATACTCCAAAGCCCTCAACTACTTTCTCATATCCACATATGACCTAAACCAAAAGTCCAACTCGGTCCCACCGATTCTTCCTATCCGGTGCCACCGAGTTCAGATGTCATAGCCACTGCCACAAATCCTAGGCAAATCGGTCTCACCGATAGGGATCTCGGTCTCACCGAGATGGAATTATAATCTCTCTGTTTCCCTTCTAACATTTCGGTCCAACCGAGATGAGCGATCGGTCCCACCGAGATTGCAATGCAAACTCTCTGTTTCCCTTTCATAATGTTTCGGTCAAACCAAGATGAGCGAATCGGTCCCACCGAGTTTGCCTGACCAACCCTCTGTGTGTCCATTACCAAATTGGTCTCACCGAGTTTGTGTAATCGGTCTCACCGAGATTACTTATGCCCTAACCCTAACCATATCGGTCCTACCGAGCTGCATTTCGATCCCACCGAAAATCCTAACGGTCACATTATTTTCTAAATCGGTCTGACCGAGTTTGACGATTCGGTCCCACCGAGATTGGTAAGTTGTGTGTAACGGTTAGATTTTGTGTGGAGGCTATATATACCCCTCCACCCACTCTTCATCCGTGGAGAGAGCCATCAGAACGTGCCTACACTTCCAACCTACATTTTCTGAGAGAGAACCACCCACACTTGTGTTGAGGCCAAGATATTCCATTCCTACCATATGAATCTTGATCTCTAGCCTTCCCCAAGTTGCTTTACACTCAAATCTTATTTCCACCAAATCCAAATCCTATGAGAGAGAGTTGAGTGTTGGGGAGACTACCATTTGAAGCACAAGAGCAAGGAGTTCATCATCAACACACCATTTGTTACTTCTTGGAGAGTGGTGTCTCCTAGATTGGCTAGGTGTCACTTGGGAGCCTCTGACAAGATTGTGGAGTTGAACCAAGGAGTTTGTAAGGGCAAGGAGATCGCCTACTTCATGAAGCTCTACCCTAGTGAGGCAAGTCCTTCGTGGGCGACGGCCATGGTGGGATAGACAAGGTTGCTTCTTCGTGGACCCTTCGTGGGTGGAGCCCTCCGTGGAGTCGCGCAGCCGTTACCCTTCGTGGGTTGAAGTCTCCATCAACGTGGATGTACGATAGCACCACCTATCGGAACCACGACAAAAACATCCGTGTCTCCTATTGCGTTTGCACTCTCCAAACCCTTACCTTTACATTCTTACAAGTTGCATGCTTTACTTTCCGCTGCTCATATACTCTTTGCATGCTTGATTGAATTGTGTTAAGATTGCTTGAATCGTGCTAAGTTGCTAAAATCTGCCAAGAACTAAAATTGGGAAAAGGCTAGATTTTTATTTGGTCAAGTAGTCTAATCACCCCCCCCCTCTAGACATACTTTCGATCCTACAAGTGGTATCAGAGCTTTGATCTCCATTTGCTTTGATTTCCATAGCTTTTGGTGGTCATAGCCTTGGTTTCACAACCTAGGAGAGTATGGCGTCTAGCGAGGGAAATTACCACCATAGAGGTCCTTACTTTGATGGTACTAATTTTGCTAGTTGGAAGCATAAGATGAAAATGCATATTCTTGGACATAACCCCGCCGTTTGGGCTATTGTGTGTATTGGCTTGCAAGGTGAATTCTTTGATGGGAGAGAACCGAACCGTGAAGCTACCGCGGAAGAGTTGAAGATGCTGCAATACAATGCTCAAGCTCGTGATATCCTCTTCAACGAATTGTGCCCCGAAGAATTCAACAAAATCAGCCGTCTTGAGAATGCAAAGGAAATTTGGGATACTTTGATTGATATGCACAAAGGTACCGACTCCGTCAAGGAATCCAAGTTGGATGTGCTTCAAAGTCAGCTTGAAAAGTTCAAAATGAAGGATGGTGAAGGTGTCGCTGAAATGTACTCTAGGCTTGCTCTTATCACAAATGAGATTGCCGGCTTAGGAAGTGAAGAGATGACCGACAAATTCATCATCAAGAAGATCCTAAGAGGTTTGGACGAAAATATGATACCGTGTGCACATTGATCCAAATGATGCCCAATTACAAAGATCTCAAGCCAACAGAAGTCATTGGAAGAATTGTTGCTCATGAGATGTCACTCAAGGATAAGGAGGAGCTCCACAACAAGTCAAGTGGTGCTTACAAAGCCTCATGTGAAGCTCCCACATCATCAAATGAGAAACAAACCTTCAATGAAGAATTGAGCCTAATGGTGAAGAACTTCAACAAGTTCTACAAGAGTAGAAGCAAGGAAAGAAGTTCCAAGTCAAGGTCCTACAATGACAAAAGATCTTCTAGTCGTGAGCGTAATTGCTACAATTGTGGGAGACCCAGACACTATTCCAATGAGTGTACGGCACCCTACAAAAGAAGAGAAGATTCTCCAAAAAGAAGAAGTAGAAGAGAAGAATCACCATCAAGAGAAAGAGGGAGTAGAGATGATCGTTATGAATGAAGAACATCCCGGAGAAGCAAGGCTTTGGAAAGGAAGGACAAGTCATCAAGGAGCTACACAAAACAAAGACATCAAGCTCACGTTGGGAATGGGTATCCGGCTCCGACTCCGACAATCAATCCGAGAGAAGCTATCACTCCGACTCCGAATATACTCAAGATGAAGGTGTTGCCGGTCTAGCACTTGTGTCAACCAACTCCTACGACATATTTGATTCACCAAATGAAGGACTTGGAAGATGCTTCATGGCTAAAGGCCTAAAGGTATCACGCCCCGAGTATGGTGATTTCAATAGTGATGAAGATGACTTGTTAGGTGATGATGGTTTACTTGTTGACAACTCTAGTGATGAATACTATGATGAAACGTCAATTAATCATGCTAATCAAGATAAAACGAATGACAATGATAAGGAGAAGATTGAGCTCCTAACTAAAGAACTAAACACTCTTAAGTTAGCTCATGAAACTATCTTAGGAGATCATCGAGAACTTTTAAGGACTCATGAGAAGTTACACTTTGAAAAGCTAAATCTTGAGCAAGAGCATGAGTTCTTAAAGGCAATCAATGATGATCTTCGCAAGAAAAGTTCTTCTTACATTGCCAAGCGTTTACTCTTATCTACTTACATGCCTCAAGTCAAGTCTAGTAACAAGAACAAGAAGGATTCTTCCTCTAGTAGTAACAATAATCATGCTAAATCCAATGTTGTTGCTTCTAGTAGTTCTCTTGATTCCACTAATGATTCTCTTAGCCAAGTTACACTTGAGCAAGAAAATAGCTTATTGAAGGGAATTATAGAGAAAGGTGTTTACAAGAGCCTTGCCGGGAGTAAGCAATTCGAGGAAATTGTACGCAAGCAAGGAAGGCACTGGAAGAACCAAGGTGTTGGTTTTGAACGAAAGTTCAATGCCAATGGAGTTGAATGGGAAGAAGATCAATACCCCAAGACGAAGTTTGTTCCTCAACAAGAGAAGTATGATCCTACTTCTTTCAAAGGGACACAAGCTCAAGATGATCTTCCACCACAAGACCACAAGCAAAAAGGCAAGGATAAGCTTCAAGAGGAGATTGATGCATTTGAAGAAGCTCCTAAGGCCTTGGTCAAGTGGGTTCCCAAGACTACATCAAGTTCTACTTCATCAAGTACGACTACAACTCCAAGGATTCCCATCAAGATGATGTGGATCCCGAAGAATAATAACTAGAGAGTTCTTGAGGGTGACTCCGCCAGCATACTTCACTCTTATCATTTTGGCGAGGACAAGTGCAATCAAATTCCACATCTTGCACTAGTTTAAGGAGTCACAGACCCTCTTGTTGGTAAGACAAGGGACAAGGTAACCTAATGCTTTCATAGACATCATATTGTGTGTGTGCATAACTCTATGTCTATGGATATCCTTGTTTGTTCCTTGTGGGACTAACCCGTGTAGGTATTGAAAGTGCAACTTACTCCAAAGGATTGCTCCAAACGATCTACATCAACATTGAGCATCCACATCTTCAACACCTACATGAAGTCATCATCGAAAAAACCCAAGGTTAGTTCATCCCTCTTAGGGGGGATCTCACATCTAGGGGGAGCTTTACTCAAAGAATTGAGCCAAAGCAACTCTAATGGTGTGAACACAACAATGCTTTATGTAAAAGTGGTAACCCCACTTGTGCTTAAACGATGAGTATGACCTATGATCAAATGTTCTCATTTGACTCCTAAGTCAATATACTCATATATAGATGACCTATTAATCGCCAATTGCTTGATAGATGCTAGATTGGTTGTGCATGCTTTGTCACATATTCCATTTGCCATTTTATTGTGTGAGCATGTTGGTTGCATATTTTACTCATTCGAGGACATCCACTTGTAGTTTTGATTGTTTGATTTCTTTTCTTTTTGCCAAGTGGATGGACAAGAATGCCTAAGAACCTTCTCTAGCTATCTATGCTTTTCTTGTCTCAAACTCTATTCATGCTATATCACAAGTTTGATCAAGTCAGATTCGAACCACTCTGTGTGAGGAGCACTCAGAGTCCCCGATTCGTCATAGACTTAAACTTCCAAAACCTCTTTGTGTGTTTCAGTCTGACGGATTCAACCATTTCGGTCATACCGAGATCACTAAGTTGATCTAGGTTTTCAATCTCGGTGCAACTGATTTGAACTTCTCGGTCACACCGAGTTGCAGTAACTGCTTGCAGTAATGCATCTCGGTGCCACCGAGTTGTTCCACTCGGTCACACCGACAGGGTCAGGCTATATATACCCCCGGGCCAAAATATGGAAACTTTTCCGAAACCCTTCACCCGCGCACTGCCTGCTCTGCCTCCTCGGGTCTCCGGATTGTCCTCCTTGTCGCCAGCGACCTCCAGCCGCTGGTCTCCACCGCCGTCAACGGGATTCTGCTCCGCCGTTGCCGCCGTAGAAAATCCATCGCCAAACTAGGTTATGGATTTGAATCTTTGTGCTATTCCTAACTCCGATTCCTAGCACATTGCATTGCCATGATCTTGCCACATTTGAAATCACTCTATCCAGCGAAATCACTCCATAGATTAGTTTTGGATTGAAAATTTAGGGTTAGGTTTCCGCCGAATTCATCTCGGACCGACTGAGTTGTAGAAATCGGTCTCACCGATTTGGCTCAGGCCAGTGCACATGTGATTCTCGGTCTGACCGAGAATTGCAAATCGGTGTGACCGAGTTCGATTCTTTGTGAAACCCTAGAAGACTCGGTGCCACCGAAGTGTGACTCGGTCTGACCGAGTTCACTAGTTTAGGTTCCAAAAGCTGCTTCAGTATCACCGAGTTTACAAATCGGTAGCTCCGAAATGCTTTTTGTGGAAAACTAAAACTAAGTTTTTGACTCAATCTTTTTGCAAAAACCTCTGTGCTTTGTGATGCTCATCCACTCTACCTCATCTACATCTATTCATAGGGTCTGCTGTTAGAGTTTGCATCATGTCAGATCAGAGTGACAGTCAGAACAAGTCTGAGGAGCAAGTTCATATGAGTGAGGGCACTAGTCCCTCCAGCAGTTATGATGAGGGTAGCAGAAGCACACCCAGCAATTTTCCCAAGGCAGCCACCAGGGCCAGAAAGAAGAAGACCTCAGATTCTGAAGATGAGGACTATATGGCTGTTGAGGATGAGGCCACCTCAAAGAAGAAGGTGCTGAAGAAGGAATATGGCACAGCTGCATCCACTAAGACAGGAATGCAAAAGAAGGCACCTGCAAGGAGAATTCCAACTTCCAAACCTAGGAAGGTTGCCACTGTGAAACCATGAAGTTCACCATTGAGTCTAAAGATGAAGCTGCTGGCCAAGAGAAGAAGAAGAAGAGAGTCAGAACTACCACTGCCAAAGTACTTGGCAAGCCCTCTATGAGGAGAGACTCTGAAGAAGAAGAGGAAGAGGTTGCTGCACCAGCACCTAAAGCTCAAAAGCTGATGGGAGATGCTATAAGATCTGGGGCTGCTCCATCTAAGCCCAAAGATGCTCCCAAAGATGCTGCTCCTAAGCCAAGTCTGCACCTAAGAGGAACACCAGGAGTATTCCAGCTGCAGAGAAGAACAAGGCCCCAGTGCCTGAAGCTGCTGAAGAAGAAGATGAAGACTCAGTTGTCTTGAGAAAATTGAAGCCCAAGATCCCAGATCATAATGATGCTCACCCAGTTGCAGAGGACATGAAGCTCAGGAAGGATGCAGGTCTGAGACAGTGGAGACAGACTGATCCTTATGCCATCAGAAGAAGAACTACAGTGGACTACAGGTTCCACACTAAGGAACATCAAGATTTCTATGAGACAGTGTTGCTTGACAAGAAGCCCATAGTATGTGACATGAGATGGGTTGACTGGGATTACATCAAGAAAAATGAAGAGCACTATCCAGGAGTTTATGACAGTTTCAAGTCTTGTGGAGTAGAAGACTTTGTTGGCCAGAAGCTCACAAAGTGGAATGATGAGCTTATTATGCAGTTTTACTCCACAGCTCACTTCTACCCAGATGGGAGGATAGTCTGGATGTCTGAGGGTACCAGGTACCAATCAACAGTTGAAGAATGGTCTGAATTGATAAATGCTCCAAAAGATAATGAGGATGACTTGGATGTCTATGCCAAGAACAAGAAAGACCACAACTCCATGGCTCACATGTACAGAGAGATCCCAGATGCTGCACTAGAGACACATAAGTTTGGATTTGTACATTATCTGTTGTCAGGATTGCCTACTATCAACTGGATCTTAAGGCACACTTTGCTGCCCAAGTCAGGTGATCACACGATGATCAGAGGACATGCAATCAACTTGCTACATATATTTGATGTGGCTCAGAAATTCAAAGTCATGAGCCTGATTGTGGAAACAATCAAAAGGACTGCTGCTGATCAGAAGATGAGTTGTGGGTATGCCCCGCACATTCAGGAGCTTATAAACTCCAAGATGGGCACTGGCACATATCTTTTGGACAAGGAGCACCTGCCCATCTACCATGATTTCGAGGACATTGTGATGGATGAATATGAACCATCTTCTGTGCAAGCACAAAAGAAGAAAGAGAAGGCAAGGGCTGAGAAGGCTGCTAAGATGCCAACTGCTGAAGAGGCATCTCAGATTTTCCTGAAGAGCAAGCAAGATCAGCTTGGCTACTTGATTGCCTCCACCTTGAGGATTGAGAAGGGCTTGGCCACCCTGACTCAAAACTAGGAGAACTTGGAGACAATCATAGAGCAGAAATTTTATGCTCTTGATGTCAAAGTGACTGAGATCCAAACTGTAGTTGAGCAACTTCAGGAGGATGTGGAGGAGAAGAAGGGCAAGTCAACTACTGATGCTCTTGCTAGAGTGCCCAGAGGACAGAGATCTGCTGTAGTGCCTGTTCCAGACACTAGAGCTACATCATCTGCACCAGCTACAACTTCAGTGCCTCCAGCTCCAGCACCCACTCCACCAGCTCTGGCTACATCAACAGAAGTCTTCGTCCAAGGAGCCATCTCTACACCATCACATGAAGACCAAGCCTGAGAGTCGATTAGCACTATGCATTTTTTATGAACTTTTTGGTAACTTGTTGCCAAAGGGGGAGAAAAATGTATAGATCATAGGCTTCGAGAGAGAGTGTTGCTTTTGTTCTCTCTTGTCTTTTTGGTGGTTGATCTTCGTTATGTGCGTGCTTGATACTTTATGCTTCTGTGAGATACTTGGATGATCATGTGTTTGATCATATGCTATGCTACATTAATGCTTGTTGGATGATATTATCTCTTACATTCTCATATGATCATTCACTTTGCTTGGTGATGAGTGCATGTGTTTAACTATTATCATTTTGAGCGCTCCACCAAGATGTATGTGACATGGAAGAGTAACCCATGATCCTAACTCATTGTGCATTTGCAGTCCAAAGCAAATTTTAAATAATGCACAAATTTAGGGGGAGCTCTTACTTTTCACATACTTCTCAAAGTGACGATGTTTTTTAATCTTATTATAATTTGTCGAAGCTTTGATCTATATGTTGTCATCAATTACCAAAAAGGGGGAGATTGAAAGTGCAACTATCCCTGGGTGGTTTTGGTAATTCCTAACAACATATATCTCATTGAGCTAATGCTATTTCAAGATAAATATTTCAGGAAAGCTCAATGATTGGCATGGCATGGATGAGAAAAGTGGATCCCTCAAAATGCTAAGGACAGAAGGATTGGCTCAAGCTCAAAGCACAAGACTCGACATTTTCTATTTTAGTGATCCAAGATCACACTGAGTCTATAGGAAAAGCCAATACTATCAAGGAGGGATAAGGTGTTGTTTAATGGCTTTCTTGCTCAAAATGCTTAGTGATATGCTCCAAAGCCCTCAACTACTTTCTCATATCCACATATGACCTAAACCAAAAGTCCAACTCGGCCCCACCGATTCTTCCTATACGGCGCCTGAAGGAAATATGCCCTAGAGGCAATAATAAAGTTATTATTTATTTCCTTATTTCATGATAAATGTCTATTATTTCCTTATTTCATGATAAATGCCCTAGAGGCAATAACCCTTGTTGGAAAATAATACATCACAGGAACCGGTTTCTGTGACGTTAAAACCAACTAGTGAGGAAGTTGATGATAATGATCATAGAACTTCAGATCAAGTTAATACAGAACCACGTAGGTCGAACAGAGTAAGATCCGCACCAGAGTGGTACGGTAATCCTATTCTGGAAGTCATGCTACTAGATCATGATGAACCTACGAACTATGAAGAAGCAATGGTGAGCCCAGATTCCGCAAAATGGCTTGAAGCCTTGAAATCTGAGATGAGATCCATGTATGAGAACAAAGTGTGGACTTTGGTGGAGTTGCCCGATGATCGGAAAGCCATAGAAAATAAATGGATCTTCAAGAGGAAGACGGACGCTGATAGTAGTGTTACTATCTACAAAGCTAGACTTGTCAAAAAAGGTTTTTGACAAAGTTCAAGATGTTGAATACAATGACAGTTTCTCACTCGTATCGATGCTTAAAAGTCTGTCCGAATCATGTTAGCAATTGCCGCATTTTATGAAATCTGGCAAATGGATAAACAAAACTGCATTCCTTAATGGAGTTATTAAAGAAGAGTTGTATGTGATGCAACCAAGAGGTTTTGTCGATCCTAAAGGTGTTAACAAAATGTGCATCTATGGACTGGTGCAAGCATCTCGGAGTTGGAATATACGCTTTGATAAGTTGATCAAAGCATATAATTTATACAGACTTGCAGTGAAGCCTGTATTTACTAGAAAGTGAGTGGGAGCACTACAACATTTCTGATAAGTATATGTGAATGACATATTGTAGATCGGAAATAATGTAGAATTATTCTGCAAAGCATAAAGGAGTGTTTAAAAGGAGTTTTTCAAAGAAAGACCTCGGTGAAGATGCTTACATATTGAGCATTAAGATCTATAGAGATAGATCAAGACGCTTGATAAGTTTTTTCAATGAGTACATACCTTGACAAGATTTTGAAGTAGTTCAAAATGGAACAGTCAAAGAAAGAGTTCTTGCCTGTGTTACAAAGGTGTGAAATTGAGTAAGACTCAAAACCCGACCACGGCAGAAGCTAGAAAGAGAATGAAAGTCATTCCCTATGCCTTGGCCATAGGTTCTATAAAGTATGCCATGTTGTGTACCAGATCTATTGTATACCCTACACTGAGTTTGGCAAGGGAGTACAATAGTGATCTAGGAGTAGATCACTGGACAGCGGTCAAAATTATCCTTAGTGGAATAAGGATATGTTTCTCGATTATGGAAGTGACAAAAGGTTCGTCGTAAAGGGTTACGTCGATGCAAGTTTTGACACCGATCTGGATGACTCTAAGTCTCGATCTAGATACATACTGAAAGTGGGAGCAATTAGCTAGAGTAGCTCCGTGCAGAGCATTGTAGACATAGAAAATTGCAAAATACATAACGGATCTGAATGTGAAAGACCCGTTGACTAAGATTCTCTCACAAGCAAAACATGATCACACCTTAGTACTCTTTGGGTGTTAATCACATAGCGATGTGAACTAGATTACTGAATCTAGTAAACCCTTTGGGTGTTGGTCACATGGCGATGTGAACTATGGGTGTTAATCACATGATGATGTGAACTATCGATGTTAATCACATGGTGATGTGATCTTGATTATTGACTCTAGTGCAAGTGGGAGACTGAAGGAAATATGCCCTAGAGGCAATAATAAAGTTATTATTTATTTCCTTATTTCATGATAAATGTCTATTATTCATGCTAGAATTGTATTAACCGGAAACATAATACATGTGTGAATACATAGACAAACAAAGTGTCACTAGTATGCCTCTACTTGACTAGCTTGTTAATCAAAGATGGTTATGTTTCCTAACCATGGACAATGAGTTGTTATTTGATTAACGGGATCACATCATTAGTTGAATGATCTGATTGACATGACCCATTCAGTTAGCTTAGCACCCGATCGTTTAGTATGTTGCTATTGCTTTCTTCATGACTTATACATGTTCCTATGACTATGAGATTATGCAACTCCCGTTTACCGGAGGAACACTTTGTGTGCTACCAAACGTCACAACGTAACTGGGTGATTATAAAGGTGCTCTACAGGTGTCTCCGAAGGTACTTGTTGAGTTGGAGTATTTCGAGATTAGGATTTGTCACTCCGAATGTCGGAGAGGTATCTCTGGGCCCTCTCGGTAATACACATCACTTAAGCCTTGCAAGCATTTCAACTAATGAGTTAGTTGTGAGATGATGTATTACGGAACGAGTAAAGAGACTTGCCGGTAACGAGATTGAACTAGGTATTGGATACCGACGATCGAATCTCGGGCAAGTAACATACCGATGACAAAGGGAACAACGTATGTTGTTGTGCGGTTTGACCGATAAAGATCTTCATAGAATATGTAGGAACCAATATGGGCATCCAGGTCCCGCTATTGGTTATTGACCGGAGACATGTCTCGGTCATGTCTACATTGTTCTCGAACCGTAGGGTCCGCACGCTTAAGGTTTCGATGACAGTTATATTATGAGTTTATGTATTTTGATGTACCGAAGGTTGTTCGGAGTCCCGGATATGATCACGGACATGACGAGGAGTCTCGAAATGGTCGAGACATAAAGATTGATATATTGGACGGATATATTTGGACACCGGAAAGGTTCCGGAGAAGTTTGGAGCTCCGGGAGGTTATGGGAACCCCCCGGGAGGTATATGGGCCTTATTGGGCCCATGTAGGAGGAAGAGAGAAGGAGCAAGGGAAGGGGGCGCCCCCCCCCCCCAAGCCCAATCCGAATTGGGGAGGGGGGCCGGCCCCCCCTTTCCTTTCTCCTTCCCCCTCTCTTCCTTCCTACTACTAGTACTACTTCCTAATACTAGTACTCCTTCCTTCCCCCTCCAAATAAGATAAGGAAAAGAGAGGGAAACCTACTTGGAGTAGGTTTCCCCCTCCCTATGGCGCGCCCCCCTTGAGGCCGACCACCTCCTCCCTCCCTCCTTTATATACGGGGGTAGGGGGGCACCCTAGGACACACAAGTTGATCATTGATCGTTCCTTAGCCGTGTGCGGTGCCCCCCTCCACGATATTACACCTCGATCATATTGTAGCGGTGCTTAGGCGAAGCCCTGCGACAGGAGAACATCAAGATCGTCACCACGCCGTCGTGCTGACGGAACTCCCCCTCGGAGCCTCTACTGGATTGGAGATCAAGGGTGCGTCATCAAGCTGTACGCGTGTCAAGAACTCGGAGGTGCCGGAGTAACGGTGCTTGGATCGGTTGGACCGGGAGGACGTACGACTACTTCCTCTATGTTGCGTCAATGCTTCCGCTTCGGTCTACGAGGGTACGTAGACAACACTCTCCCCTCTCGTTGCTATGCATCACCATGATCTTGCGTGTGCGTAGGAAATTTTTTGAAATTACTACGTTCCCCAACAGCGCCACCGAGTTCAAATGTCATAGCCACTACCACAAACCCTAGGCAAATCGGTGTCACCGAGATGGGATTGTAATCTCTCTGTTTCCCTTCATAAAATCTCGGTCCAACCGAGATGAGCGATCGGTCCCACCGAGATTGCAATGCAAACTCTCTGTTTCCCTTTCGTAATGTTTCGGTCAAACCGAGATGAGCGAATCAGTCCCACCAAGTTTGCCTGACCAACCCTCTGTGTGTCCATTACCAAAATCGGTCTCACCGAGTTTGTGTAATCGGTCTCACCGAGATTACGTTATGCCCTAACCCTAACCATATCGGTCCTACCGAGCTGCATTTCGATCCCACCGAAAATCCTAACGGTCGCATTATTTGCTAAATCGGTCTGACCGAGTTTGACGATTCGGTCCCATCGAGATTGGTAAGTTGTGTGTAACGGTTAGATTTTGTGTGGACACTATATATACCCCTCCACCCACTCTTCATTCATGGAGAGAGCCATCAGAATGTGCCTACACTTCCAACCTATATTTTCTAAGAGAGAGCCACCTACACTTGTGTTGAGGCCAAGATATTCCATTCCTACCATATGAATCTTGATCTCTAGCCTTCCCCGAGTTGCTTTCCACTCAAATCTTCTTTCCACCAAATCCAAATCCTATGAGAGAGAGTTGAGTGTTGGGGAGACTATCATTTGAAGCACAAGAGCAAGGAGTTCATCATCAACACACCATTTGTTACTTCTTAGAGAGTGGTGTCTCCTAGATTGGCTAGGTGTCACTTGGTAGCCTCCGACAAGATTGTGGAGTTGAACAAAGGAGTTTGTAAGGGCAAGGAGATCGCCTACTTCGTGAAGATCTACCCTAGTGAGGCAAGTCCTTCGTGGCCGACGGCCATGGTGGGATAGACAAGGTTGCTTCTTCGTGGACACTTCGTGGGTGGAGCCCTCCGTGGACTCGTGCAGCGGTACCCTTCGTGGGTTGAAAGTCTCCATCAACGTGGATGTATGATAGCACCACCTATCGGAACCACGACAAAAACATCCGTGTCTCCTATTGCGTTTGCACTCTCCAAACCCTTCCCTTTACATTCTTGCAAGTTGCATGCTTTACTTTCCACTACTCATATACTCTTTGCATGCTTGCTTGAATTGTGTTAAGATTGCTTGAATCATGCTAAGTTGATAAAATCTGCCAAGAGCTAAAATTGGGAAAAGGTTAGATTTTTATTTGGTCAAGTAGTCTAATCACCCCCCTAGACATACTTTCGATCCTACACCCGGCGCCCCTCTGCTCCACCACCGCGGCGCCCCGCCGCTCCGGTGCCCCCTCTTCCACCCGGCCGCCCCGACGCCCCTCTCCTCCACCACCGCGGTGCCCCGCCGCTCCGGCGCCCCCTCCTCCACCTGGCCGCCCCGGCGCCCCTCTCCTCCACCATTGCAATCGCCCCACCCCTCCGGCGCCCCCTCCTCCACCCGGTGAGACCTCTTGTATTTTTTTTATTTTTGTTTCTGTATTTTAAGTTTAGTTTATGTTTGATTTAGTTTAGGTTTACTTTAGGTTTGGTTTAGTTAAGGTTTGTTTCTATGTAAAATTTGTCAGGGGTACAAACAAATGTTTGTCTGAAATTTGACATTGTTATGTGATTAAATTCATTATATTGATTGATTGATTCACTCACTGAGATTGGCTGATCAAGCAAGCGGTGTTATCTTCTTCTTAGGTTGTCAACGACTGATTAATTTGAATTGTTGAATAGTAGTACAATGTGTGAGAGTGTGATGATCATGATGAGCTAGATTGCAATTCATCACGTAAAGGGAGCTGTGATCTTCCTCTTCCTCTTCATATTCTTCTTTGTCTCTGTCTCACCATGCATCATCAGCATCGGCATCAGCACCATGGAAATAATCTAGGAGTATCTATCTATCTTTGTGTTGTGCAAGGGGAATCAGAGAATATGTTTGTATGTGTGTGTGGTTAGCTTGGGTACTGGTGGTCTGTCTGTCTGGCTGGCTGGCTATTGCTCTACCACCAAGAAAGGAAGGACTCACTCCCCACACCTCCTCCCCTGCTTATTTGCCTTATATGCCTGGAAATGTAGTACATATTTGTGTAGTTAAGACAAAACTTGAACCAATATCAACCGGGACAATATTGGATTTATGTGATGTGAATTCATAATTACAAATAAGTATGTTTTTGGTACCGTTGACACCAATTTGTCGCGGAAAGTGATAACAAGCTCTTGGTAACTTCAACTATATATTGCCAACCAGAGTTGCTTCCACCTTAGGAATTAACAATCAATAAGAAGAAAAAGAATATAATTAAAGAGGAGGAAGAAGAAGTGTAATTTTTCCCTATTTTTAGATTACTATGCTCTTTTTTTCAACATTTTCAATTTTCTTTCACGTCTAAAGAAAGCCCTAGTTTTGAAGGGTGCCAATTGCCATTGCCAACTAACCTACCAAATTAATTAAGTGTTGTTGATGTTGTTGAGCACAAATGCATTGCTCTTTTTTTTCTCAGTTTTCTCTCATGTCTAGAAACTTGGCTCTATGTTTATAGATATGCTTCTAGATACTAATTGGTCTCTTCTACTGCTTATTAGAGATGGGGAGGGGCCGTCACCGCAGGCTCTGCTCTACCACACCGGAGTACGAGTTGGATGCTTTCGAGTTCTTCAGTATCATACTTGAGACTTCCTCCAAGAGGCAGGTATATAAAAGGAGCGATCTCCCCTTCACCCATCTCATTATGATAACTCGGTTGTTTGCTACATCACTCCTTGTCCCAAACTGCAGAGGCTGTCTGACACTTTTATGATGACGCTGGACAGCCATCAGCCAAAGAATGTGAAGCTGCGACAGGCTGGCAGCGGGCTTCGCCGGCTTTGGGACGTGGAGTTGGTGATCAGGTACGGCCACATGTACCTGTGTCGTGGCTGGGAGCAGTTCTACTGTGCCTACGACCTGCGGCACGGGTACTTCCTTCTCTTCAGGTACGACAGCGACGCCATGCTCACCGTGAAGGTGTTCAACACGACTATGTGTCGCATGCGCTACCAGGACGATGATGATGCCAGTACGTTCTGCATCTTCTTCCTCTACATTTTGCTTTGTCTCACATCGATTGTTAACGGCCATTGTTGCATTTGGTCAGGCAATGGGAGCAGCAGCAGCGACTCTGGCTACAACAAAAGCAGCAGCGAGGATGATCCGGAATGGAGTAGGGAAGAAGAGGAGCAGAGTGGGGATGAGAAGGTGCAGGCTGACGATGGGAAACAGATGGTGGTGGCTGAGGATGACGTAGTGCGGTGGTGGCTGACGATGGGCAAGAGATGGTGGTGGCTGAGGATGACCTAGCGATGGTGCTGCCTGAAGATGGCCTCGCGATGGTGGTGGTGCCTGACAATGACCTCGCGATGGTGGTGGCGGCGATGATCCCACAGCCGGGCGACATGACCATGCCAATTGTGGTAGAAGACTACATCCCACTGCCTCCACCGCCTCGCCGCTCTTGGCGCATCAAGATGAGGAAGGAGAAGGAGAAGAAGAATGAGGAGTGAACTATGTTAGGTATGTCAGATCTCCAGAATGATCTATATATACTTAGCTTTGTTTCCTCCGAAATGACATTAGTTAGCTCTAATAAGCTAAGTTATCTCTAATATGCTTAGTTTCCTAGGTTTGCTCAATAATGACATATACACTTGGCTTACTTGTGTAAAAATGGCATAATTATGCTTAGTTAACTCAAAAATGGCATAATTAGTTAAGTTAGCTCCAAAATGACCCATTTAACCTAGGTTAGCTCCAATATGATCCATTTTACCTAGGTTAGCTCCAAAATGACCAAGTTTACCTAGGTTAGCTCCAATTTGATCCATTCTAGCTAGGTTAGCTCCAAAATGACCAACTTTACCTAGGTTAGCTCCAAAATGACCAAGTTTACCTAGGTTAGCTCCAATATGATCCATTTTAGCTAGGTTAGCTCCAAAATGATCAAGTTTACCTAGGTTAGCTCCAATATGATCCATTTGAGCTAGGTTAGCTCCAAAATGATCAAGTTTACCTAGGTTAGCTCCAATATGATCCATTTTAGCTAGGTTAGCTCCAAAATGATCAAGTTTACCTAGGTTAGCTCCAAAATGACCAAGTTTACCTAGGTTAGCTCCAAAATGACCTAGTTTACCTAGGTTAGCTCTAATATGATCCATTTTAGCTAGGTTAGCTCCAAAATGACCAAGTTTACCTAGGTTAGCTCCAAAATGACCTAGTTTACCTAGGCTAGCTCCAAAATGACCAAGATGGCATAATATGCTTAGTTCACTCAAAGATGGCATAATTAGCTAAGTTAGCTCCATTTTACCTAAGTGTATGCTTACTTCTTATCCCAGTCTTCGTCTTCTTCTTCTTCATTTTCTTCTTCTTCATGTTCTTCTTCTTCTAACTTTCTTGTTTCCCATTTTGTAGATCTCATTTAATTCACGGAAGCTTGCATGGATGGAGTGCTTCTTTTCCCTTTATGCTTTTGTTTTGTATCGATGAACTTGCATGGATGGAACTTGTTATATGGATGGATGGATAACGGTGTTGGATGAACAATGTGAAACTTTTGTAATATGTATGGATGGAACTATGTATGTGTTGGTTATGTATGTATATATATGATGAAACTTGTGTGTTGGATATGTCTTTTTTGAAATTTGTGTGTTAAAACTTGTGTGTTCAAGTTGAATGAATTTAAGAGAAAAAAACAGAAAAAACTGGGGCTATACAGGATCTTTGCCGTCCGCCAGCGGACGGCAAAGCATTTTGCCATCAGCCAGCGGACGACAAAGAAGCCACGTGGCAGCTCCGTGTTCAACCTGGGGCTGTCCTATTTGGTTACTTTACCGTCCGCCAGCTAATGGCAAAGCTCACCGTTAGCCCCCTAACAGCCGGACGTTGTCACGTGTGCCGTCCAGGACCGTTGCCGTTAGCTAGCTGACGGCAAAGATCGCTTCATCTTTGTCGTCCGCCAGCTGACGGCAAAGAAGCCTTTGTCGTACCCCATTCAGCCGGACCTGTTGCCATCCGCCATGTATGCCTTTGCTATCCCCATGGCGGACGGCAAAGAAGCTGATTCCAGTAGTGATTCCAACTCTGAGATGCTTGCACCAGTCCATAAATGGATCGCTGGAGCTTGCACACATTGTTAGCACCTTTAGGATCGACAAAACCTTCTGGTTGCATCATATACAACTCTTCTTTAAGAAATCCATTAAGGATTGTAGTTTTGACATCCATTTGCCAGATTTCATAAATGCGGTAATTGCTAACATGATTCGGACAAACTTAAGCATCTCTACGGATGAGAAAGTCTCATTGTAGTCAACCCTTTGAAGTTGTGGAAAACCTTTTGCGACAAGTTGAGCTTTCTAGACAGTGATATTACCATCAGCATCCGTCTTCCTCTTGAAGATCCATTTATTCTTAATGTCTTACCGATCAACAGGTAAGTCACCAAAGTCCATACTTTGTTCTCATACATGGCTCCTATCTCAGATTTCATGACCTCAGTCATCTGTCGGAATCTGGGCTCATCATAGCTTCTTCATAGTTCGTAGGTTCGCCATGATCAAGTAACATGACTTCCAGAATAGGATTACCGTACCACTCTGGTATCGATCTTGTTCTAGTTGACCTACTAGGTTCGGAAGTAACTTGATCTGAAGTTTCATGATCATCATCATTAGCTTCCTCTCTAGTTGGTGTAGGCATCACGAGAAATGATTTCTCTGATGAGCTACTTTCAAAATTGAGAGAAGGTATAATTACCTCATCAAGTTCTACTTTCCTCCCACTCACTTCTTTCGAGAGAAAATCCTTCTCTAGAAAGGTTCCATTCTTGACAACAAAGATCTTTCCTTTGGATTTATGGTAGAAGGTGTACCCAATTGTTACCTTAGGGTATCCTATGCAGACGCACTTCTCTGATTTGGGTTCAAGCTTATCAGGCTGAAGCCCTTTGACATAAGTGTCGCAACCCCAAATTTTAAGAAACGACAGCTTAGGTTTCTTTCCAAATCACGGTTCATACGGTGTCGTCTCAACGGATTTTGACGGTGCCCTATTTAACGTGAATGCAGTTGTCTCTAATGCATAACCCCAAAACGATAGTGGTAAATCGGTAAGAGACATCACCGATCTCACCATCTCTAATAAAGTACAGTTACGACGTTCGGATAGACGATTACGCTATGGTGTTACAGGTGGTGTGCGTTGTGAAACTATTCCACATTGTTTTAAATGAAGTCCAAACTCGTAACTCAAATATTCACCTCCGTGATCAGATTGTAGAAACTTTATTTTCTTGTTACGATGATTCTCCACTTCACTCTGAAATTCTTTGAACTTTTCAAATGTTTCAGACTTGTGTTTCATTAAGTAGATATACCTATATCTGCTCAAATCATCTGTGAAGGTCGGAATATAATGATACCCGCCACGAGCATCAACACTCATCGGACCGCGTACATCAGTATGTATTATTTTCAATAAGTCATTGGCTCGCTCCATTGTTCTGTAGAACGGAGTTTTAGTCATCTTGCCCATGAGGCATGGTTCGCAAGTATCAAATGATTCATACTCAAGTGATTCCAAAAGTCCATCTGCATGGAGTTTCTTCATGCGCTTTACACCAATATGGCCTAAACGGCAGTGCTACAAATATGTTGCACTATCATTATCAACTTTGCATCTTTTGGCATCAATATTATGAATATGTGTATCACCACAATCGAGATTCAACAGAAATAGACCACTCTTCAAGGATGCATGACCATAAAAGATATTACTCATATAAATAGAACAACCATTATTCTCTGATTTAAATGAATAACTGTCTCGCGCTAAACAAGATGCAGATATAATGTTCATGCTCAACTCGGGCACCAAATAACAATTATTCAGGTCTAAAACTAACCCCGAAGGTAAATGTAGAGGTAGCGTGCCGACGGCGATCACATCGACCTTGGAACCATTCCTGACGCACATCGTCACCTCGTCCTTAGCCAATCTTCGTTTAATCTGTAATCCCTGTTTCGAGTTACAAATATGAGCAACCGAACTGGTATCAAATACCCAGGCACTACTACAAGCATTGGTTAGGTACACAGTAATAATATGTATATCGAATATACATTTGTTCACTTTGCCATCCTTCTTATCCGCCAAATATTTGGGATAGTTCTATTTCTAGTGACCATTCCCTTTGCAGTAGAAGCACTCAGTTTCAGGCTTAGGTCTAGCTTTGGGCTTCTTCACGGGAGTGGCAACTTGCTTACCATTCTTCTTGAAGTTCCCCTTCTTTCCCTTGCCATTTTTCTTGAAACTAGTGGTCTTGTTAACCATCAACACTTGATGCTCCTTCTTGATTTCTAGCTCCACAGCTTTGAGCATTGCAAAGAGCTTGGGAATAGTCTTTTCCATCCTTTGCATATTATAGTTCATCACGAAGCCTTTGTAGCTTGGTGGCAGTGATTGGAGAACTCTGTCAATGACACAATCATCTGGAAGATTAACTCCCAACTGAGTCAAGTGATTATGATATCCAAACATTCTGAGTATGTGTTCACTGACAGAACTGTTCTCCTCCATCTTGCAGCTATAGAACTTTTTGGAGACTTCATATCTCTCAACTCGGGCATTTGCTTGAAATATTAACTTCAACTCCTGGAACATCTCATATGGTCCATGACGTTCAAAACGTCTTTGAAGTCCCTATTCTAAGCCGTAAAGCATGGCACATTGAACTATCTAGTAGTCATCAGATCGAGCTTGCCAGACATTCATAACATCAGCGTATGCTCCTGCAGCATGCCTTTCACCTAGCGGTGCATCAAGGACATAGTTCTTTTGTGCGGCAATGAGGATAACCCTCAAGTTACAGACCCATTCTGTGTAGTTGCTACCATCATCTTTCAACTTAGCTTTCTCTAGGAACGCATTAAATTCAGGGGAACGGTAGCACGGGCCATTGATCTACAACATTGATATGCAAAAACTATCAGGACTAAGTTCATGATAAATTAAGTTCAATTAATCATATTACCTAAGAACTCCCACTTAGATAGACATCCCTCGAGTCATCTAAATGATATGTGATCCAAATCAACTAAACCATGTCCGATCATCACTTGAGATGGAGTAGTCATCAATGGTGAACATCTCTATGTTGATCATATCTACTATATGATTCACGTTCGACCTTTCGGCCTCAAGTGTTCTGAGGACATGTCTGAATATGCTAGGCTCGTCAACTTTAACCCGAGTATTCCGCATGTGCAAAACTCTTGCGCCCGTTGTATGTGAACATAGAGACTATCACACCCGATCATCATGTGGTGTCTCAGCACGAAGAACTGCCGCTACGGTGCATACTCGGGGAGAACACTTATACCTTGAAATTTAGTTAAGGGATCATCTTATAATGCTACTGCCGTACTAAGCAAAATAAGATACATAAAGATAAACATCACATGCAATCAAAATATGTGACATGATATGGCCATCATCATCTTGTGCTTTTGATCTCCATCTCCAAAGCATCGTCATGATCTCCATTATCACCGGCTTGACACCTTGATCTCCATCGAAGCGTCGTGGTCGTCTCGCCAACTATTGCTTCTACAACTATCGCTACCGCTTAGGGATAAAGTAAAACAATTACATGGCGTTTGCATTTCATACAATAAAGCGACAACCATAAGGCCCCTACCAATTGCCGATAACTTTTACAAAACATGATCATTTCATACAACAACGTATATCACATCATGTCTTGACCATATCACATAACAACATGCCCTGCAAAAACAAGTTAGACGTCCTCTACTTTGTTGTTTCAAGTTTTACGTGGCTGCTACGGGCTTCTTGAAGGAAATATGTCCTAGAGGCAATAATAAAGTTATTATTTATTTCCTTATTTCATGATAAATGCTTATCATTCATGCTAGAATTGTATTAACCCTAAACATAATACATGTGTGAATACATAGACAAACTTAATGTCACTAGTATGCCTCTACTTGACTAGCTCATTAATCAAAGATGGTTATGTTTCCTAACCATAGACATGAGATGTCATTTGATTAATGGGATCACATCATTAGTAGAATGATGTGATTGACTTGACCCGTTCCGTTAGCTTAGCACTTGATCGTTTAGTATGTTCCTATTGCTTTCTTCATGACTTATACATGTTCCTAAGACTATGAGACTATGCAACTCCCGTTTACTGGAGGAACACTTTGTGTGCTACCAAACGTCACAACGTAACTGGGTGATTATAAAGGAGCTCTACAGGTGTCTCCGAAGGTACATGTTAAGTTGGCGTATTTCGAGATTATGATTTGTCACTCCGATTGTCGGAGAGGTATCTCTGGGCCCACTCGGTAATGCACATCACTATAAGCCTTGCAAACATTGTAACTAATGAGTTAGTTGCGGGATGATGTATTACGAAACGAGTAAAGAGACTTGCTGGTAACGAGATTGAGCTAGGTATTGAGATACCGATGATCGAATCTCGGGCAAGTAACATACTGATGACAAAAGGAACAACGTATGTTGTTATGCGGTTTGACCGATAAAGATCTTCATAGAATGTGTAGGAGCCAATATGAGCATCCAGGTTCCGCTATTGGTTATTGACCGGAGACGTGTCTCGGTCATGTCTCCATTGTTCTCGAACCCGTAGGGTCCGCACGCTTAAGGTTTCGATGACAGTTATATTATTAGTTTATGAGTTTTGATGTACTGAAGGAGTTCGGAGTCCCGGATGAGATCAGGGACATGACGAGGAGTCTCGAAATGGTCGAGACGTAAAGATCGATATATTGGACGACTATATTCGGACTTTGGAAAGGTTCCGAATGATTCGGGTATTTTTCGGAGTACCGGCGAGTTACGGGAATTCGCCGGGAGAAGTATTGGGCCTTATTGGGCCATACGGGAAAGAGAGAGGGGCTGCCTAGGACAGGCCGCGCGCCCCCCCAAGGCCTAGTCCGAATTGGACTAGGGGGAGGGGCTGCGCCCCCTCCTTCCTTCCCTTCTCTCTTCCCTTTCCTTCTCTCCTACTCCTACTACATGGAAGGACTCCTAGTTCTACTAGGAAAGGGGGAATCCTACTCCCGGTGGGAGTAGGACTCCCCTAGGGCGCGCCATAGAGAGGGCCGGCCCTCCCCCTCCTCCACTTCTTTATATACGGGGACAGGGGGGCACCCCAGAGACACACAAATTGATCTTCGTGATCGTTCCTTAGCCGTGTGCGGTGCCCCCTCCACCATATTCCACCTCGGTCATATCGTAGCGGTGCTTAGGCGAAGCCCTACATCGGTAGAACATCATCATCGTCACCACGCTGTCGTGCTGATGGAACTCATCCCCGACACCCTGCTGGATCGGAGTCCGGGGATCGTCATCGAGCTGAACGTGTGCTGAACTCGGAGGTGCCGTACGTTCGGTACTTGGATCAGTCGGATCGTGAAGACGTACGACTACATCAACCGCATTGTCATAACGCTTCCGCTTACGGTCTACGAGGGTACGTGGACAACACTCTCCCCTCTCGTTGCTATGCATCACCATGATCTTGCGTGTGCGTAGGAATATTTTTGAAATTACTACGTTCCCCAACAGTGGCATCCGAGCCTAGGTTTTATGCGTCGATGCTATATGCACGAGTAGAACACAAGTGAGTTGTGGGCGATACAAGTCATACTCCTTACCAGCATGTCATACTTTGGTTCGACGGTATTGTGAGATGAAGCGGCCCGGACCGACATTACGCGTATGCGTACGCTTACGCGAGACTGGTTCTACCGACGTGCTTTGCACACAGGTGGCTGGCGTGTGTCAGTTTCTCCAACTTTAGTTGAACCGAGTGTGGCTATGCCGGTCCTTGAGAAGGTTAAAACAGCACTAACTTGACGAACTACCGTTGTGGTTTTGATGCGTAGGTAAGAACGGTTCTTGCTCAGCCCGTAGCAGCCACGTAAAACTTGCAACAACAAAGTAGAGGACGTCTAACTTGTTTTTTATAGGGCATGTTGTGATGTGATATGGTCAAGACGTGATGCGATATAAGTTGTTGTATGAGATGATCATGTTTTGTTGAAGTTATCAGTAACTGGCAGAAGCCTTATGGTTGTCTCTTTATTGCATAAGATGCAAGCGCCAAATAATTGCTTTACTTTATCGCTATGCGATAGCAATAGTTGCAAAAGCAATAATTGGCGAGACGACCATGTGATGACACATTGATATAGATCAAGATGATGGAGATCATGGTGTCGTGCCGGTGACGATAGAGATCATGACAGTACTTTGGAGATGGAGATCAAAGGCGCAAGATGATCATGGCCATATCATGTCACATATTTTGATTGCATATGATGTTTGTCTTTTATACATCTTATTTTTGCTTAAGTTCGACGGTAGTATTTTAAGATGATCTCTCACTAATTATCAAGAAGTGTTCTCCCTGAGTATGCACTGTTGTGAAAGTTCTTCATGCTGAGACACCATGTGATGATCGGGTGTGATAGGCTCTACGTTCAAATACAACGGGTGCAAAACAGTTGCACACGCGGAATACTCAGGTTAAACTTGACGAGCCTAGCATATACAGATATGGCCTCGGAACACGGAGACCGAAAGGTTGAGCGTGAATCATATAGTAGATATGATCAACATAGTGATGTTCACCATTGAAAACTACTCCATCTCACGTGATGATCGGACATGGTTTAGTTGATTTGGATCACGTGATCACTTAGATGACTAGAGAGATGTCTGTCTAAGTGGGAGTTCTTAAGTAATATGATTAATTGAACTTAAATTTATCATGAACTTAGTCCTGGTAGTATTTTGCAAATTATGTTGTAGATTAATAGCCCGCGTTGTTGCTTTCATATGTTTATTTTGATATGTTCCTAGAGGAATTGTGTTGAAAAATATTAGTAGCAATGATGCGGATTGGATCCGTGATCTGAGGTTTATCCTCATTGCTGCACAGAAGAATTATGTCCCTAATGCACCGCTAGGTGACAGACCTATTCCAGGAGCAGATGCAGACGTTATGAACGTCTGGCTAGCTCAATATGATGACTACTTGATAGTTTAGTGCACCATGCTTAACGGCTTAGAATCGGGACTTCAAAGACGTTTTGAACGTCATGGACGATATAAGATGTTCCAGGTATTGAAGTTAATATTTCAAGCAAATACCCAAGTTGAGAGATATGAATTCTCCAACAAGTTCTATAGCTAAAAGATGGAGGAGAATCGCTCAACTAGTGAGCATGTGCTCAGATTGTCTGGGTACTTCAATCGCTTGAATCAAGTGGGAGTTAATCTTCTAGATAAGATAGTGATTGACAGAATTCTCTAGTCACCATCACTAAGTTACTAGAACTTCGTGATGAACTATAGTATGCAAGGGATGACAAAAACGATTCCCGAGCTCTTCGTGATGTTGAAATCAACGAAGGTAGAAATCAAGAAAGAGCATCAAGTGTTGATGATTGACAAGACCGCTAGTTTCAAAAGAAGGGCAAAGGGAAAGAAAGGGAACTTCAAGTGGAAATACAAGCAAATTGTCACTCCTGCGAAGAAGCCCAAAGCTGGACCATAGCCTGAAACTGAGTGCTTACACTGCAAAGGAAATGGTCACTAGAAGCGGAAATGCCCTGAATATTTGGTGGATAAGAAGGATGGCAAATTGAACAAGGGTATATTTGATATACAGGTTATTGATGTGTGCCTTACTAGTGTTTGTAGTAGCCCCTGAGTATTTGATACTTGTTCGTTTGCTGTGATTAGTAACTCGAAACGGGAGTTACAGAATAAACAGAGACTAGTTGAAGGGGAAGTGACAATGAGTGTTGGAAGTAGTTCCAAGATTGATATGATCATCATCACACACTCCCTATATTTTTGAGATTAGTGTTAAACCTAAATAAATGTTATTTAGTGTTTGCATTGAGCATAAATATGATAAGATCATGTTTATTGTGATACGATTATTCATCTAAGATAGAGAATAAATTGTTATTCTGTTTACATGAATAAAACCTTCTATGGTCATACACCCAATGGTGATGGTTTATTGAATCTTGATCATAGTGATACACATATTCATAATGTTGATGCCAAAAGATGCAAAGTTAATAATGATAGTGCAACTTATTTGTGGCACTGCCGTTTGGTTCATATCGGTGTAAAGCGCATGAAGAAACTCCATAAAATGGATTTTTGGAATCACTTGGTTATGAATCATTTGATGCTTGCGAACCGTGCTTTTTTGGCAAGATGACTAAAACTCCGTTCTCCAGAACAATGGAATGAGCTACTAACTTGTTGGAAATAATACATACCGATGTATGTGGTCCAATGAGTGTTGATGCTCGTGGCGGGTATCGTTATTTTCTGACCTTCACAGATGATTTGAGCAGATATGCGGATATCTACTTAATGAAGCACAAGTCTGAAACATTTGAAAAGTTCAAAGAATTTCAGAGTGAAGTGGAGAATCATCGTAACAAGAAAATAAAGTTTCTACAATCTGATCGTAGAGAAGAATATTTGAGTTACGAGTTTGGCCTTCATTTTAAACAATGTGGAATAGTTTCACAAGTTCACGCCACATGGAACACCAAGCGTAATGGTGTGTCCGAACGTCGTAACCGCACTTTATTGAATATGGTGCGATCTATGATGTATTTTACCGATTTACCACTATCGGGTTATGCATTAAAGACAGCTGCATTCACTTTAAATAGGGCACCATCTAAATCTGTTGAGACGACACCGTATGAACTATGGTTTAGCAGTAAACCTAAGCTGTCGTTTCTTAAAGTTTGGAGTTGCGATGCTTATGTGAAAAAAGGTTTCAACCTGATAAGATCGAACCCAAATCGGAGAAGTGCATCTTCATAGAATACCCAAAGGAAACTGTTGGGTACACCTTCTATCACAGATCCGAAGGCAAAACATTTGTTGCTAAGAATGGATCCTTTCTAGAGAAGGAGTTTCTCTCGAAAGAAGTGAGTGGGAGGAAAGTAGAGCTTAATAAGGTAATTTGTACCTTCTCCCAAATTGGAAAGTAGTTCATCATAGAAATCAGTTCCAGTGATTCCTACACCAATTAGTGAGGAAGCTAATGGTGATGATCATGAAACTTCAGATCAAGTTACTACAAAACCTCGTAGGTCTTCCAAAGTACAGTCTACACAAGAGTGGTACGGTAATCCTGTTCTGGAAGTCATGTTACTAGACCATGATAAACCTACGAACTATGAGGAAGCGATGATGAGCCTAGATTCCGCAAAATGGCTTGAGGCCATAAAATCTGAGATGGGATCCATGTATGAGAACAAAGTGTGGACTTTGGTGGATTTGCCCGATGATCGGCAAGCCATAGAAAATAAATGGATCTTCAAGAGGAAGGTGGACGTTGATAGTAGTGTTACTATCTACAAAGCTCGACTTGTCGCAAAAAGGTTTTTCGACAAGTTCAAGGTGTTGAATACAATGAGATTTTCTCACTCGTATCGATGCTTAAGTCTGTCCAAATCATGTTAGCAATTGCCACATTTTATGAAATCTGGCAAATGGATGTCAAAGCTACATTCCTTAATGGTTTTCTTAAAGAAGAATTGTATATGATGCAACCAGAAGGTTTTGTCAATCCTAAAGGTGCTAACAAAATGTGCAAGCTCCAGCGATCCATCTATGGACTGGTGCAAGCATCTCAGAGTTGGAATATACGCTTTGATAAGTTGATCAAAGCATATAGTTTTATACAGACTTGCGGTGAAGCCTGTATTTACAATAAAGTGAGTGGGAGCACTACCGCCTTTCTGATAAATATATGTGAGTAACATATTGTTGATCAGAAATGATGTAGAATTTTTCTGGAAAGCATAAAGGAGTATTTGAAAGGAGTTCTTTAAAAGAAATACCTCAGTAAAGCTACTTACATATTGAGCATCAAAATCTATTGAGATAGATCAAGACGCTTGATAAGTTTTTCAATAAGTACATACCTTGTCAAGATTTTGAAATAGTTCAAAATGGAACAGTCAAAGAAAGAGTTCTTGCCTATGTTGCAAAGGTGTGAAATTGAGTAAGACTCAAATCCCGACCACGACAGAAAACAGAAAAGAGAATGAAAGTCATTCCCTATGCCTCAGCCATAGGTTCTATAAAGTATGGTATGCTATGTACCAGACCTATTGTATACCTTGTTCTGAATTTGGCAAGGGAGTACAATAGTGATCTAGGAGTAGATCACTGGACATTGGTCAAGAATATCCTTAGTGAGGACTAAGGAAATATTTCTCGATTATGGAGGTGATAAAAGAGCCCGTCGTAAAGAGTTACATTGGTGCAAGATTTTACACTGATCCAGATGACTCTAAGTCTCAATCTGGATACATATTGAAAGTGAGAGCAATTAGGTAGAGTAGCTCCGTGCAGAGCATTGTAGACATAGAATATTTGCAAAATACATACGGCTCTGAATGTGACAGACCCATTGACTAAGCTTCTCTCACGAGCAAAACATGATCACACCTTAGTACTCTTTGGGTGTTAATCACATAGCAATGGGAACTAGATTATTGACTCTAGTAAACCCTTTGGGTGTTGGTCACATGACGATGTGAACTATGGGTGTTAATCATATACAGATATGAATATTGGTGTTAAATCACATGGCGATGTGAACTAGATTGTTGACTCTAGTGCAAGTGGAAGACTGAAGGAAATATGCCCTAGAGGCAATAATAAAGTTATTATTTATTTCCTTATTTCATGATAAATGTTTATTATTCATGCTAGAATTGTATTAACCGGAAACATAATACATGTGTGAATACATAGACAAACTTAATGTCACTAGTATGCCTCTACTTGACTAGCTCATTAATCAAAGATGGTTATGTTTCCTAACCATAGACATGAGTTGTCATTTGATTAACGGGATCATATCATTAGTAGAATGATGTGATTGACTTGACCCGTTCCGTTAGCTTAGCACTTGATCGTTTAGTATGTTGCTATTGCTTTCTTCATGACTTATACATGTTCCGAAGACTATGAGATTATGCAACTCCCGTTTACTGGAGGAACACTTTGTGTGCTACCAAACGTCACAACGTAACTGGGTGATTATAAAGGAGCTCTATAGGTGTCTCCGAAGGTACATGTTGAGTTGGCGTATTTCGAGATTAGGATTTGTCACTACGATTGTCGGAGAGGTATCTCTGGGCCTACTCGGTAATGCACATCACTATAAGCCTTGCAAGCATTGTAACTAATGAGTTAGTTGCGGGATGATGTATTACGGAACAAGTAAAGAGACTTGCCGGTAACGAGATTGAGCTAGGTATTGAGATACCGACGACCGAATCTCGGGCAAGTAACATACCGATGACAAAAGGAACAACGTATGTTGTTATGCGGTTTGACCGATAAAGATCTTCGTAGAATATGTAGGAGCCAATATGAGCATCCAGGTTCCTCTATTGGTTATTGACCGGAGACGTGTCTCGGTCATGTCTACATTGTTCTCGAACACGTAGGGTCCGTACGCTTAAGGTTTTGATGACAGTTATATTATGAGTTTATGAGTTTTGATGTACTGAAGGAGTTCGGAGTCCCGGATGAGATCGGGGACATGACGAGGAGTCTCGAAATGGTCGAGACGTAAATACCGATATATTGGACGACTATATTCGGACTTCGGAAAGGTTCCGAGTGATTCGGGTATTTTTCGGAGTACCGGAGAGTTACGGGAATTCGCCGGGAGAAGTATTGGGCCTTATTGGGCCATACGGGAAAGAGAGAGGGGATGCCTAGGGCAGGCCGCGCGCCCCCCAAGGCCTAGTCCGAATTGGACTAGGGGGAGGGGCTGCGCCCCCTCCTTCCTTCCCTTCTCTCTTCCCTTTCCTTCTCTCCTACTCCTACTACATGGAAGGGCTCCTAGTTCTACTAGGAAAGGGGGAATCCTACTCCCGGTGGGAGTAGGACGCCCCTAGGGCGCACCATAGAGAGGGCCGGCCCTCCCCCTCCTCCACTCCTTTATATACGGGGGCAGGGGGGCACCCCAGAGACACACAAGTTGATCTTCGTGGTCGTTCCTTAGCCGTGTGCGGTGCCCCCCTCCACCATATTCCACCTCGGTCATATCGTAGCGGTGCTTAGGCGAAGCCCTACGTCGGTAGAACATCATCATCGTCATCACACCGTCGTGCTGACGGAACTCATCCCCGACACCCTGCTGCATCGGAGTTCGGGGATCGTCATCGAGCTGAACGTGTTCTGAACTCGGAGGTGCCGTACGTTCGGTACTTGGATCGGTCGGATCGTGAAGACGTACGACTACATCAACCGCGTTGTCATAACGCTTCCACTTACGGTCTATGAAGGTACGTGGACAACACTCTCCCCTCTCGTTGCTATGCATCACCATGATCTTGCGTGTGCGTAGGAATTTTTTTGAAATTACTACGTTCCCCAACACTTCTAGCAAGAAACCGTTATTACCTACGACACAAAACCAAAACGGTTATTTATCAAGTTCGTTGTTTTAACCTTCAACAAGGACCAGCCGTAGTCAAATTCGATTCAACTAAAGTTGGAGAAACAGAAACCCGCCAGGCAGCTTTATGCAAAACTAGTTGCATGTCTGTCGGTGGAACCGGTCTCATGAACGTGGTCATGTAAGGTTGGTCCGGACCGCTTCATCCAACAATACTGCCGAATCAAAATAAGATATTGGTGGTAAGTAGTATGACGATCACCGCCCAAAACTCTTTGTGTTCTACTCGTGCATATCATCTACGCATAGACCTGGCTCGGATGCCACTGTTGGGAAACGTAGCATGCAATTCCAAAAAAATCCTACACTTACGCAAGATCTATCTAGGAGATGCATAGCAACGAGAGGGGGAGAGTGTGTCTACGTACCCTCGTAGACCGAAAACGGAATCGTTTGCCAACGTAGTTGATGTAGTCGAACTTCTTCTCGTTCCGACCGATCAAGCACCAAACGTACGACACCTCCGAGTTTTGCACACGTTCAGCTCGATGACGTCCCACGAACTCTTGATCCAGCAGAGTGTCAAGGAAGTAGATGAGTTCCGTCAGCACGAGGCATGGTGACGGTGATGGTGAAGTTATCCGCGCAGGGCTTCGCCTAAGCACTACAAAGATATGACCGGAGGCGTAAACCGTGGAAGGGGGCGCCGGACACGGATAACAATTGTTGGTGTGTGTTCTAGGCGCCCCCTCCCCATGTATATATAGGTGGGAGGAGGAGGGGAGCAGCCTTGGGGCGCCCAAGTAGGAGGATTCCTACTTGGGCCCCTAGTCCAATTTGGCCTCCCCCTTCCTTCTTTTTGCCGGAGAGAAATGGGAAGGGGGAAGGAGAGAAGGAAGGGGGGGCAAACCCCTTCTCCTCCTTCTCCAATTCGGCCACATGCTTGGGGGCGCCACCCCTTGTGGGCTGGTGTGCTCCCCTCTTATGGCCCATATGGCTCATATCTTCCCCCCGGGGGTTCCGGTAACCCCCGCGCCCGGTACTCCGATAAATACCAGATGCTATCCGGAACACTTCCGGTGTCCGAACACTATCATCCTATATATCAAATCTTTACCTCTTGACCATTTTAAGACTCCTCATCATGTCTGTGATCTCATCCGGGACTCCGAACAATATTCGGTCACCAAATCACATAACTCATATAATACAAATTCGTCATCGAACGTTAAGCGTGCAGACCCTACGGGTTCGAGAACTATGTAGACATGACCAAGACACCTCTCTGGTTAATAAACAATAGTGGAACCTGGATGCTCATACCCACATATTCTGTGAAGATCTTTATCGGTCGAACCGTTATGACAACATACATTATTCCCTTTGTCATCGGTATGTTACTTACCCGAGATTCGATCATCGGTATCTTCATACCTAGTCCAATCTCGTTACCAGCAAGTCTCTTTACTCGTTCCGTAATGCATCATCCTGCAACTAAATCATTAGTCGCTTTGCTTGCAAGACTTCTTATGATGTGCATTACCAAGAGGGCCCAGAGATACCTCTCCGATACTCAGAGTGACAAATCCTAATCTCGATCTATGCAAACCCAACAAACACCTTTGGAGATACCTGTAGAACATCTTTATAATCACCCAGTTACGTTGTGACATTTGATGGCACAAAAGGCATTCCTCCGATATCCGGGAGTTGCATAATCTCATGGTCGAAGGAATATGTATTTGACATGAAGAAAGCAATAGCAATAAAACTGAACGATCATAATGCTAAGCTAACAAATGGGTCTTGTCCATCACACATTTATCCTGATGATGTGACCCCGTTCATGAAATGACAACACATGTATATGGTTAGGAAACTTAACCATCTTTGATTAACCAGCTACTCTAGTAGAGTCTTACTAGGGACATGGTGATTTGTCTATGTATCCACACATGTATCAAGTTTCTGGTTAATACAATTCTAGCATGAATAATAAACATTTATCATGAAATAAGGAAATATAAAATAACAACTTTATTATTGCCTCTAGGGCATATTTCCTTGAAAATACGCATATGTAATATTTGTGATCATATCCAAGGTAACCATGTTCTCATCATCCTCCCCTTCTTGAAAACAAAGCCGTCCTCGGCATTGCTTAATCTCAAATGTGGCTAACAAAAGAGGCAATGTGTACATGTTATATATGTATATGTCATCCATTTTTACTTCCCTTGGTTTTTGCACATATGACACATGTATACATGAGTAACTTTCATAGTTCATAAAATATAAAGCCAAAATATTATCACAAAAAGTAGAAGGCATGAAAATATTGCAACTCAGTTTGTACATATAAGTGAAGCTCTTATTCATATCAAAATATTGACAATGTTCATCATTAAATCATCCCAATATTAGTGGATAAACCTTACTTGTATGAAATTTACATGCTACAAGATGCTTAAATAAGCAAACATGCAATAAGTCATTTGACACAGAATCATCACCAAAATTAGAGGTCATATCAAAATAATTAAACATTGGCACAATTATTTTCAAATGTATTTGATCCAAATCTGATTTATCCACCGATTCACATGGTTCTTTTGGATCAACAGTTAATTCAATGGGTTGATGTCTCCTAGAACTACGTCGGTATTTCCCCAAAGAGGAAGGGATGATGCAGTATAGCGTCGGTAGGTATTTCCCTCAGTGATGAGACCAAGGTTATCGAACCAGTAGGAGAACCTCCTCACACCACGTAAACAGCACCTGCATACAAATAAAAAATACTCGTAACCCGATGTGTTAAAGGGGTTGTCAATCCCTTCCGGGTACGGCGCCTCAAGATAGGCAAATAACGTGAGGTAAAAGTGGTAGATAGGACAAATAGATCGCGGAACAATTATAGCTAGGTATTTTTATATTTTTGGTTTAATAGATTTGAAAATAAATGCAAGAGAAAATAGATCGCAAAGGCAAATATGATGAAAAGAGACCCGGAGGCCGTAGGTTTCACTAGTAGCTTCTCTCGAGAAAAATAGCAAACGGTGGGAAAACAATTACTGTTGGGCAATTGATAGAACTTCAAATAATCATGGCGATATCCAGGCAATGATCATTATATAGGCATCACGTCCAAGATTAGTAGACCGACTCCTGCATGCATCTACTACTATTACTCCACACGTCGACCGCTATCCAGCATGCATCTTGCGTATTAAGTTCATGGAAAAATGGAGTAATGCAATAAGAACGATGACATGATGTATCTATTGCGAAGATATAGGTCCCATCTTCTTATCCTTAGTAGCAACGATACATACGTGTCGGTTCCCCTTCTATCTCTGGGATCAAGCACCGTAAGATCGAACCCACTACAAAGCACCTCTTCCCATTGCAAGATAAATAGGTCAAGTTGGCCAAGCAAAACCCAAATATCGGAGAAGAAATACGAGGCTATAAGTAATCATGCATATCAGAGATCAAAGAAGACTCAAATAACTTTCCTGGATAAAAACATAGATCTGATCATAAACTCAAAGTTCATCGGATCCCAACAAACACATCGCCAAAAGACTTACACCATGCATCTCCAAGAGACCATTGTATTGATAATCAAGAGAGAGAGAGAGAGAGAGAGGAAGCCATCTAGCTACTAACTACGGACCCGTAGGTCTACAAAGAACTACTCACGCATCATCGGAGAGGCACCAATGGAAGTGGTGAAACCCTCCATGACGGTGTCTAGATTGGATCTGGTGGTTCTGGACTCTGCGGCGGCTGGATCAACATTTCATCGACTCCCCTAGGGTTTCTGTAATATTGTGGTATTTATAGAGCAAAGAGGCGGTTCAGGGGGCACCCGAGGTGGGCAGCACCCACCTAGGCGCGCCTGGGCCTCCTGGCACACCCTGGTGGGTGTTGCTCCCCTCGAGCAGCCCCCTAGGTGCTTCCTTGGCCCACTGGCTTTCTTCTGGCCCAAAAAAACTCCACCGAGAGTTTCATTGCATTTGGACTCCGTTTGATATTGATTTCATGCGATGTAAAAACATGCAGAAAATAACAACTAGCACTGGGCACTATGTCAATAGGTTAGTACCAAAAATGATATAAAATGACTATAAAATGATTGTAGAACATCCAACAATGATAATATAACAGCATGGAACAATAAAAAATTATAGATACATTGGAGACGTATCATGGGTGCACTCAAAATTGTTGGTATTTCAGCTGTTTGATCACATGATGCATTCATGACAGTAACAGGCTTCTCTAAAATAGGTGGCATGCTCAAATCAACAGATAAGTCAACACATGATGTATTCAAGTTAACTAGGCATGCATCATTCTCATGTGAAGTTATATCATCAATACCTTTACTTTACTGTTACCTTGTCGCAAAGACGTAGCCGATGTAGGTACGGACGATGACAATGTAACATACACTTGTGATGATGCCGCACTCACAATCTGTGGTGTGGCTGCTCTAGTAGGTGCAATGGTGAAGGAACCAACCGGTGGTGGTGAGCATGAACTGGAATAATAGTTATTGTAGTCACCCAATGCATCCTCATGTATCTATTGAAGGAAATATGCCCTAGAGGCAATAATAAAGTTATTATTTATTTACTCATATCAAGATAAATGTTTATTATTCATGCTAGAATTGTATTACCCGGAAACATGATACATGTGTGAATACATAAACAAACATAGTGTCACTAGTATGCCTCTACTTGACTAGCTCATTAATCAAAGATGGTTATGTCTCCTAACCATAGACATGTGCTGTCATTTGATTAACGGGATCACATCATTAGGAGAATGATGTGATTGACTTGACCCATTCCGTTAGCCTAGCACTTGATCGTTTAGTATGATTCTATTGCTTTCTTCATGACTTATACAAAGTTCCTACAACTATGAGATTATGCAACTCCCATTTACCAGAGGAACACTTTGTGTGCTACCAAACGTCAGAATGTAACTGGGTGATTATAAAGGAGCTCTACAGGTGTCTTCGAAGGTACATGTTGAGTTGGCGTATTTCGAGATTAGGATTTGTCACTCCGATTGTCGGAGAGGTATCTCTGGGCCCTCTCGGTAATGCACATCACTATAAGCCTTGCAAGCAATGTAGCTAATGAGTTAGTTACGGAATGATGCATTATGTAACGAGTAAAGAGACTTGCCAGTAACGAGATTGAACTAGGTATTGGATACCGACGATCGAATCTCGGGCAAGTAACATACCGATGACAAAGGGAACAACGTATGTTGTTATGCGGTTTGACCGATAAAGATCTTCATAGAATATGTAGGAGCCAATATGAGCATCCAGTTTCCGCTATTGGTTATTGACCGGAAACAGTTCTAGGTCATGTCTACATAGTTCTCGAACCCGTAGGGTCCGCACGCTTAACGTTACGATGACAGTTTTATTATGAGTTTATAAGTTTTGATGTACTGAAGGTTGTTCGGAGTCCCGGATATGATCACGGACATAACGAGGAGTCTCGAAATGGTCGAGACATAAAGATTGATATATTGGAAGCCTATATTTGGACATCGGAATCGTTCTGGGTGAAATCGGGATTTTACCGGAGTACCGGGGGGTTACCGGAACCCCCCGGGGGTTAATGGGCCTATATGGGCCATGAGGGAGGAGAGGAGGGCCGGCCAGGGCAAGCCGCGCGCCCCCTCCCCTAGTCCGAATAGGACAAGGAAGGGGGGCAGCGCCCCCCTTTCCTCTTTCGCCTCCCCCCTTTCCTTCTCCAACAAGGCAAGAGGAGGGAGTCCTACTCTCGTTGGGAGTAGCACTCCTCCAGGCGCAACCCTAGGGGGCCGGCCGCACCTCCCCCCTCCCTCCTTTATATACGGGGGCAGGAGGGCACCTCAAGACACACAAGTTGATCATCGTGATCGTTCCTTAGCCGTGTGCGGTGCCCCCCTCCACCATATTCCACCTCGGTCATATCGTTGCGGTGCTTAGGCGAAGCCCTGCGTCGGTAGAACATCATCATCGTCACCATGCCATCGTGCTGACGGAACTCATCCCCGACACCCTACTGGATCGGAGTCCGGGGATCGTCATCGAGCTGAACGTGTGCTGAACTCGGAGGTGCCGTACGTTTGGTACTCGGATCGGTCGGATCATGAAGACGTATGACTACATCAACCGCGTTGTCATAACGCTTCCGCTTACGGTCTACGAGGGTACGTGGACAACACTCTCCCCTCTCGTTGCTATGCATCACCATGATTTTGCGTGTGCATAGGAAATTTTTTGAAATTACTACGTTCCCCAATAGTGGCATCTGAGCCTGGTTTTATGCGTAGATGTCATATGCATGAGTAGAACACAAGTGAGTTGTGGGCGATACAAGTCATACTGCTTACCAGCATGTCATACTTTGGTTCAGCGGGATTGTGAGATGAAGTGGCCCGGACCGACATTACGCTTACACTTACGCGAGACTGGTTTCACCGTTATGAGCACTCGTTGCTTAAAGGTGACTGGCGGGTGTCTGTCTCTCTCACTTTACTTGAAGTGAGTGTGGCTACGCCCGGTCCTTGCGAAGGTTAAAACAACACTAACTTGACGAACTATCGTTGTGGTTTTGATGCGTAGGTAAGAACGGTTCTTGCTCAGCCCGTAGCAGCCACGTAAAATTTGCAACAACAAAGTAGAGGACGTCTAACTTGTTTTTGCAGGGCATGTTGTGATGCGATATGGTCAAGACATGATGCTATACTTTATTGTATGAGATGATCATGTTTTGTAACCGAAGTTATCGGCAACTGGCAGGAGCCATATGGTTGTCGCTTTATTGTATGAAATGCAAATGCCCTGTAATTGCTTTACTTTATCACTAAGCGGTAGCGATAGTCGTAGAAGCAATAGATGGCGTAACGCAACGATGCTACGATGGAGATCAATGTGTCGCACCGGTGACGATGGTGATCACGACGGTGCTTCGGAGATGGAGATCACAAGCACAAGATGATGATGGCCATATCATATCACTTATATTGATTGCATGTGATGTTTATCCTTTATGCATCTTATCTTGCTTTGATTGACGGTAGCATTTTAAGATGATCTCTCACTAAATTATCAAGAAGTGTTCTCCCTGAGTATGCACCATTGCGAAAGTTCTTCGTGCTGAGACACCACGTGATGATCGGGTGTGATAGGCTCTACGTTCAAATACAACGGGTGCAAAACAGTTGCACACGCGGAATACACAGGTTAAACTTGATGAGCCTAGCATATACAGATATGGCCTCGGAACACGGAGACCGAAAGTGAAAGTGCTAGTTATCGACTAGAGGGGGGTGAATAGGCGTTTTTTATGAAAGTCTTCAAAACGTTGAAGTTTCGAAGACAAACGATAGAAATGACCTAATTGATATGCAGCGGAAGATAAACTACAACAAGCCAACCATGGTCAAGTATACAATAATGTGAAAGTACAAGGACTAATAGCAGCTTAGTAGTAAGGATCACGATGGAAGATAGTATGAAGCCAATCAACGATAGTAGTCAAGCAATGAAGTCAAACAGGTATGACAAATAGGCAATGACTTCACGAAGACAAATTCTAAGTAAAGGGAGGGAGAGGATAGAACCAGTCACTTGTTGAAGACACAGGATTTGTTGGACCAGTTCCAGTTGTTGTGACAACTGTACGTCTGGTTAGGGAGGCTGAGATTCAACTCAGAAGACCGCGTCTTCACCTTATTCCCCTTGAGCTAAGGACACACAGTCCTCACCCAATCACTTTGGTAAGTCTTCAAGGTAGACTTCCTAACCTTCACAGACTTCGTTCACCGGCGATCCACAATGACTCTTGGATGCTCAGAACGCGACGCCTAACCGGTCGGAGGATTCACAGTCCTCAAGTGTAATAAGTCTTAAGGTCACGCAGACAGAAAGACTTCAGTGATGCCTAACACTCTTTGGCTCTGGGTATTTGGGCTTTGTCCTCGCAAGGATTTCTCTCTCTCAAAGGCTTCGAGGTGGGTTGCTCTCAAACGAAAAAAGTCGTGCACTAACTCTGAGCAGCCACCAATTTATGGTGTAGGGGGTGGGCTATTTATAGCCACTAGGCAACCCGACCTGATATGTCCGAAATGACCCTGGGTCACTAAGGAACTGACACGTGTTCCAACGGTCAGATTTCAAACACACACGACAACTTTACTTGGGCTACAAGCAAAGCTAACTCATCCAGCTCTGGATAAGATTTGCTCTCATTGTCTTCGCTCGAAGACATAGGATTTGGGTTGAGCATCACTTCAGTCATCCTGACTTAGTTCACCTGGACCCCACTTAACAGTACGGTGGTTCCTTTGACTCAACAAAGAAGAAAAAGGAAACAGCAAAACGACACAGTCTTCGCGCTCCATAGTCTTCACTCAATGTCTTCTCATGTCATAGTCTTCAATATTAATATCTTCACATACCACCATTGTCGTCAATGTCTTCATACATTTTTAGGGCCCATCTCCGGTAGGTAAACCGAATCAATGAGGGACACTACCTGCGTTATCCTACAATTCTCACAAACGCATTAGTCCCTCAACCAACTTTGTCGTCAATACTCCAAAACCAACTAGGGGTGGCACTAGATGCACTTACAATCTCCCCCTTTTTGGTGATTGATGACAAACTGGTTGAAGTTTTCAACGGGGATAAAGTATGTGAAATTTGTAAAGGATAGGGTATTGTCTTCATAAGTGGCAAAGGCTCCCCCTGAAGATGTGCATATAAGTAATTTGCTTTTGGAATGCAAATGCACATGGCAGGTTGTACTTGTGGAGATCCTCTTCAACTTATGAAGATAATTCATCATACATGAAATGATATAACTAAGAGAATGACATGCATAATGAAAAAATGGACGTCTGCAGAATGATCTAAGTGCGGAAGTTATCATCGCACATGCGGAATTTATCATCGTATCACAGAAAAGCAAATAAGTAGCAGACGACCATCGAGTTTAAGTGTTACAACTCAAATAACCAAATGTATCAAAAGCGAGAGTTGTAAACACGAGGCAAAATATAAAGCACCTGCCCATATGAACCCGCTTGAAGACTATCAAACTCATATGCTTCTCCCCCTTTTGTCAGTAAGGACCAAAAAGGTTTGAAGACATAGAGCATCTACTCGTTCCCATGAGGAGTAGGTGAAGCAGCAGGGTTGACGTTGTTGTTTGGCTGTGCAGACGAACTAGATGCAGTGTCGATGCATGCAAAAGTAGGGGCGGTGAAGTAGCATCGTCTTCATCATCGATCACTTTGGCAATGACAGTTTCCGCGGAGGAAGAATAGTCAGAGTCTTCAAGAGATGGAGTTCGACGTAGGACAGCATTCCGTGGAGGAGTGGAGTCAAACTTGAATCTTTCAGTGAAGCCATCTTCTTGAAGATCTGCTTCAGCACTGAGTAGCGTTAAACTCTTTCGTGATCGCCGACAGGTCTCGTGAGTGACAAAAGTATTCTTGGTGGCAAGATTTCGAATGCGATTGACGTCCACCAAGAGGCTTTGCATGTGTCGCTTGAGCCAAAAGTGATGCTTGTCTTGTTTCTGATGCAGTGCCACAAGAAGTTCTCGGTCATTTAGGACGTGAGAGCGCTTCTTAGGCCTTTGGGCAATTGTGCTCTCAGTAGCTTCAGTTTGCGCACGATGAGGCAGACGAGTGTTCCCAGCCATTGGATAGACACGAGTTACTGCTTGGACTCCTTCCATGGGTTGAGTGAAGCTTTGGTGATCAGCATTTTGAAGACAAAGAGGCTTCTTGGCAGGCTCAGGGTATATGGCTTCAACTGACATATCAACCTCTGGTAGAAATATCAGATGATTGCGAGCAGAGGGCTATAGTTGATAGTAGAGTGTAGCTTGATGAGGCGCATGACCCATGGAGCATAGAATTTCAGGCCAAAAAGGTCAGATCCAGACGCAGCCAGTTGCCGGATGAAGAATTCTTGTGTATTGAAGCTGATGCCATTGAGGATGTAAAAGACCAATGTTTTCATGGCTCCTTCAAGTTTTGCAGCTGATGAATGCCCTTTGATAGGCCATAGAGTTCGCCTGATGATGTGATATATTGTGCGAGGCAGATACTCAAGGTAATCAACAAAGAACTCCTTTGGGTATTCAGCGTCAGGTGTCAGAGGCTTCATCATGCTCAACATCTGGCTGATGTTGGGCTCTGGCTTATGGAAGATGCTCTCCAGTGCATTGCGGTCGAGTTGACAATCAGGTTCGTACAGCTCTCCAAGAGTGGGTAGGCCTGTAAGCTCAATGACATCAAGAGCTTTGGCTTCATGATGAACATTTCCTGTCATCCACTCGAGAACCCATGTCGTTGTATCCCTATTGTAGCCGCGAATGTGGAGGGTAGCATAGAATTGAAGCAAAAGTTCCTCATTCCAATGTTCTTTGTCCGTCACAAAGCTGAGTAGACCTGCATCACGAAAGCAGTCAAGTGCTTCTTCTAAGCATGGCAGTCCAGCAATGGCTTCAGTGTCGAGGCGCATATGAGGGAAAATGCGCCCTTGATCATACAGAACGCAGGAGTAATAGCTTCGCTGCTGATAGCTCCAGAAACGATCAGATGATATTCTTGGCCTTGAGTAGGGGTTCTTTGCGCTGGCAAAGAAGGTGTTGTGGGCTTTGAAGCCATTTCCATTGAAGGACCCTGTGGAGGTGGCAATACCTGGGAACCTTGGCAGTCTTGGCTTTGGTTTCTCTACCAGAGGCCTATGCTCAACATGATAATCAAATTGAGGACCAGAGGCATTAGGCGGAGGGACCAGAATGGGCAATTTGACAGTGGTTAGCTGACCATGGTTGTATGCTTGCTCAATTGTATAGGGCCTTGGTGGCGGAATAGGAGCAGTGGCAACAACAGAGGCGTCAGGATGCACAATAGATGCTTCAGGAGCAGTTGCATCATTGGCTTCTGGCACATTGGTTGGTGCAGGCTCCACATTTACTTCAGCCATGACTACGTCATTGGCTTCATTTGTGTTGGTGGTGGTAGCCTCAAAATTTTCAACCTCCACTTGATGAGCTGGAGGGGCGGGCACTGGCACGTTCACATCAGGAACAACTTCTTCAGTAATGGGGAGAGTAATGACACGTTCTTCTTCTTGGTTGTCATCGGCTGATGCAGCCGGATTGTCTTCAACAGCTTTGGCTTCAGACACGGAGACATACACAGTCGGAGTGGCTTCTGGAAACACTTGACGTGCAACGGATTGGTGGCGCACTTCTTCTTCTGGAATGCTCGAAGGAGGGACTTGAGACCTTGGTCCCTTGCGAAGCCTGCGTAATGCTGGCGACGCCTTTGGAGTTGGAGTTGGCTGGGCCTCAAAGTCAGCCTCTTCTTCTTGCACAGGTGGTGTGACTTGTTGTTGTTGGGGAGTACTTGGGGAGTCTTGTTGTTGTGAGTGATCAGCCCATGATGCATCCTGAGCAATTGGCGTCAGAGGACGACCAATGTTGATGAGTTCGTTGTTCATGAGAACAGGCGATGATACCAAGTTGTGTTCGATCTGAGGAAGAACTTCATCATCTTCAACATTGTCATTGTGACCAATGTCTTCAGCAGCGGTGGGATCAACTGCTGGAATGTCTTCAGCTTCATGAGCCTCTGTGGAAGCAGGCTCATGAACTATCATCCGTCGTTCTTGGTGTTCATATGCAGGCGAACCATTGAGATAGGTTCAACAACTAAGGGCTCTATGGGAGCAGCCCGATTCTTCTTGGTTTTGTGCTTCTTCTTGGAGGGAGCAACATTAGGGGCTTCAGGATTTTTCCTTTTTCTGGCTTCAGCCTCGGCAGTCCTCGTCTTCTTCAGTTCTGAAGCGGTTGACATGACCTTTGGCTTCGAGCCAGTCATGCTGCTTGGGAAGACTATGCGAGGGGCTTCCTGCCTTGAAGGTGCAGATTGGTCAGTTAATAGCTTCTTCTTCTTTGCAGCCATTCTAGGGTCAATGCTAGGACGACAAAGAGCCTTGCGCTTCTCAGCCTCATTGTAGGCTAGCACACACTTGTTAGCCAGACTCTTCATGCGCTCACGAGAGCCTTGAGCTTCTTCGCGCTTCTTGTGAAAGGCTTCTTTGAGCTTGTGCAGCATGATCTTGAAGTTTTTGACATCTTGCACGCTGAGCCTTGCCACATGCTTCTTGAACTGAGCTTTCTCATAGTTGATCTTGTGCTTCAGTTCAACGATGCGCTGAGCAAGAGCTAGCTCAGAAGCAATGGCGCCATTGAAAGAGACATTGAGGCCAATGGGAAGTTGCAGATCTTCAAAGCTGAGATTTGGGGTGTCAAACCACTCATCAATGAAGTTATGGATGATTGCCACATGAAAGAGAGGCAAATCATTGAAGATCTCTGCTTCTTCCTTGCTCTTGATCAGTTGCTCAAGAGCATCATTTGCAAGATCTTCATCGTTGGACAGGTCAATGTGCTCTTCTCGCAGAATGGCAGCAGGAGTCAAGGTCTGATCAGTATACTTGACAATTTTCCTTTTCTTCTCCATCTTCTTGGAGATACGTGATAGATCTTCAGACTGCACACTGTCTTTAGGAGGTGCAGTGGCCAGTGGCTTCGCACGTGAAGCTTTTGGAGGAGCAGCTGATCTTGAAGCCTTAGCCTTCTTTGGCTTCTGCGGCTTTGGAGGAGGAGCTGGGGCTTCATCAGTGTAAGCATCATCATCAGAATGATCCACTTTGGCACCTTGGACCAAGATGTGAGTGATGAGGCCATCAAGGTTGCAGAAGGGACCGATGACGTTGGGTTCTGCATCACGTGAACCGTCAGCACGGGGAGCAGAGGGACTAGGGTTGAAGTCTAATCCCAATGACTTCTTGTTTTCATTTGCCAATGCTTTTGCGTGCTGGAAGTTGCGCTTGAAGAGATTATCGTCACGACACCAGAGCAATGACGATGAGTCGGCATTTTCAGGCTGAGGTCCACGGACCATACAAGGATAGAAACCCTGTGCAATAGCTTCAGCTCTGTTCTTGGGTTGAAGGCCTCGATAGAGAATATCACCCCAAGGACTTTTGATAGCATTCTTCTCAGCGTATTCCTGGGTCACGAACTTGTATTTGAACCATTGTTCAGCCCAATATCGTCGAATCCATTGGATTCGTGTCTTGCGCTGATGATAATTCTCTTCAGGATCTGTCTTGTAAAGCTCTGTGAGGTCATCAGGCAAATCTTATGATGTTCCCCCATGACGCTGTCTGCCACCCTTCCTTACTGATTTCTTTGCAGCCATGAACTTCAAACTGAATGGCTTCAACTCGTTCAAAGGCTTCAAAGGCTTTCGCTTGCTGGATAAACAGGAACTAGCTTCGGGAGAGTTAATGTGAAGCTGTAAGAATTCTGCAAACGAATGCAGACTATGAGAACCAAGGGATTCTCCCACGGACATGTACCTGTGACAGCATTAGAGATGCGAGGGAAGGGGAAGAGGTCGTATGCATTCTCACAAGATTTTGAAGATAAATCAGTTTGAAGACATTGACCTCATGATGCGAAGACATTCACTTATATGTTGAGAGTTGGTTCCAGATTTGTACGAATCCGTGAATAAGTACAAGTGAGGAATCTAACTAGATATGAAGCTTAAGTGAATATACTAGGCAGTATGGGATGCAGACAGAATAGATCTAACATTGTATAGGCAGAAACCAATTTTGGTAAATAGGATGAATCTTTGAGGATAAAAAAGATGGTAAAAATAGAGTTGTATTTACCACACGAAGAACTGCTAGATGGGACGAACAGGAGACCGAGCAGTTCAATCCACCGTGCCCTAACTTGGCGACGGAGGACACCTACGGCGGCGGCGGAGAGGACGATGTCCGCGGCCGGCGTGAGGACAGCGTCGGAGAAGTCGCGGCAGCTAAGCGCTTCGTCGCCGGCATCGTCGAGAGCTAGCGGTGGCGCTAGGGTTTTGACGAGGTGGAGAGGTGGAAGGAGGTTTTCTTTACCGCAGGGGACATATATTTATAAGGAATTGTGCAGCACAGCGCAATTATGCAGGTGCCCCTGGCGGTTCACATCTGAGGGGCACGTGGCAAGCATGCAACATAATCAGAGTTGTCCCACATTCCCACGCCCGCCAGGCTTGTCGGATGGTTGTTCCGGCTTCTCCGAATTTCAAACAATAAGGATGAATCATTTAAAATAGACTTAATGTTTGTCTCTGTGTCTTCTGCTGACTAGGACGTAGAGAAGACATTCGACAGTTTCAATAGAATGCATAGATTTGGACAGATAGAGTTTGAGATAGAAAGCATAGAGAGATTAGGGTCCGATCACATTCACTTAGTTCAAAAGATTCAACTAGGAAGACATAGCTATAAGTGAATGCTGTAGAGGACAGAACACTAGTATATATATTAGAAAGCAATCAATTCAACATAGTGAAGAATATCATGAAGATAAGTTGAAATTGAAGACAAACCAAATGCGAAGACATTGCAAAAATAACGCCATGAGTGAAACACTTCAAACCGAAAAATTTGGTGGTGGCGTAACCCACCGTATAGGAAGTATTAGACCCAGACACGACGCACAATTATCGTGGCGCTCCGAAGTCAAATTCCACATTAATGTATTCACACTCAGAATGTATGTCTTCGTTGATTGAAGATGTACTTTACTTCGTGTGTTGCACATCTAAGTCATCAACATGCATAAGTGTTAGGATGTGTGCCTGATCATAGGACATTTGAGGATTCCAAGATATTTAGCTCACACCGTAACTTGCAAAACCTTTTCTCATCCAAGGGCTTTGTGAAGATATCTGCCAGTTGCTCTTCAGTGTTGACGTGAATGATGTCAATATCTTTCTTCATGAAATGATCTCTGAGAAAGTGATGACAAATTTCAATGTGCTTTGTCTTCGAGTGCTGGACTGGATTGTTGGCAATCTTGATGGTGCTTTCGTTGTCGCAGAAGAGAGGTACTTGTTGCATATTGATACCATAGTCCTTGAGAGTTTGCTTCATCCATAGAAGCTGAGCGCAGCAAGATCCAGCAGCAATGTATTCAGATTCAGCAGTTGAGAGTGATACACAGTTCTGCTTCTTTGAAGACCAACAAACAAGTGATCGTCCCAGAAAGTGACATGTGCCTGATGTAGACTTGCAATCCACTTTGTCACCAGCATAATCAGCATCCGAGAATCCAACCAAATCAAATTTTGAGCCCTTTGGATGCCATAATCCGAGTGTTGGGGTGTAAGCCAAATATAGAAGAATTTGCTTCACAGCTAAGTGATGTGATTCCTTTGGTGCCGCTTGGAATCGAGCACACATGCAAACACTAAGCATAATATCTGGCCTAGATGCACATAGGTAAAGTAAGGAACCAATCATGGAGCGGTATACCTTTTGATCAAATTCTTTACCATTGTCGTCGGGACCCAGATGGTGTTTGGCTGGCATTGGCGTCGTGTAACCTTTGCAATCTTCCATTCCAAACTTCTTCAGACAATCTTTGAGGTATTTTTCTTGAGACATGAAGATGTCGTTCCTTTGCTGACGAATTTGAAGACCAAGGAAGAACTTCAGCTCACCGATCATGGACATCTGATATCGCTCTTGCATCATGTATCCAAACTCATCACTATACTTCTGGTTGGTGTAGCCGAAGATAATGTCATCCACATATATTTAGCACACAAACAGTTCACCATCATATGTCTTCGTGAAGAGTGTGGGATCGAGGGATCCAGGTTTGAAGCCTTTGCTCTTCAGGAAGTCTTTGATCATATCATACCAAGCGCGAGGAGCTTGTTTGAGGCCATACAGTGCTTTGTTTAGCTTGTACACCATATCAGGATGTTTTGGATCTTCAAAGCCAGGCGGTTGAGCTACATATACTTCTTCTTCAATCTTGCCGTTGAGAAATGCACTCTTCACATGCATTTGATATAGCAAGATGTTGTGGTGGTTAGCATAGGCTAGCAGTATGCAAATAGCTTCAAGCCTAGCAACAGGAGCAAATGTTTCATCGAAGTCAATTCCTTCAACCTGAGTATATCCTTGAGCCACAAGACGTGCTTTGTTTCTGACGACTTGACCATGCTCATCTTGCTTGTTTCGATATATCCATTTTGTGCCAATAATGTTATGCTTGCGAGGGTCAGGACGCTTGACAAGTTCCCAAACATTATTCAGCTTGAACTGTTGAAGTTCTTCTTGCATAGCTTGTATCCATTCAGGTTTCATAAAGGCTTCAACAACTATCTTGGGTTCTGATATTGACACAAAAGAAAAGTGCCCACAGAAATTTGCTAACTGTGTTGCTCTTGAGCGAGTAAGTGGACCAGGTGCATTGATGCTATCAATTATCTTCTCAATTTGTACTTCATTTGCAACTCGAGGATGAACTGGACGAAGACCTTGCTCTTGTTGATCATTGTCATCATTTGGAGGATTGTCTTCAGTTTGAGCATTGTCTTCAGGTTGGTTAGTGAAAGTGCTAGTATCGACTAGAGGGGGGGGGTGAATAGGCGATTTTTATGAAAGTCTTCAAAACATGATAGTTTCGAAGACAAAGTAGTAGAAATGACCTAATTGATATGCAGCGGAAGATAAACTACAATAAGCAAACAATAGTCAAGTATGCAATGATGTGAAAGTACAGGACTAATAGCAGCTAAGTAGTAAGGATCAGGATGGAAGATAGTATGAAGCCAATCAACAGTAGTAGTCAAGCAATGAAGTCAAACAGGTACACAGATAGGCAATGACTCCACGAAGACAAACTCTAAGTAAAGGAAGGGAGAGGATAGAACCAGTCACTTGTTGAAGACACAGGATTTGCTGGACCAGTTCCAGTTGCTGTGACAACTGTACGTCTGGTTAGGGAGGCTGAGATTTAACTCAGAAGACCGTGTCTTCACCTTATTCCCCTTGAGCTAAGGACACCCAGTCCTCGCCCAATCACTCTGGTAAGTCTTCAAGGTAGACTTCTGAACCTTCACAGACTTCATTCACCGACGATCCATAATGACTCTTGGATGCTCAGAACGCGACGCCTAACCAGCTGGAGGATTCACAGTCCTCAAGTGTAATAAGTCTTCAGGTCACACAGACAGAAAGACTTCAGTGATGCCTAACACTCTTTGGCTCTGGGTGTTTGGGCTTTGTCCTCGCAAGGATTTCTCTCTCTCAAAGGCTTCGAGGTGGGTTGCTCTCAAACGACAAAAGCCGTGTACTAACTCTGAGCAGCCGCAAATTTATGGTGTAGGGGGTGGGCTATTTATAGCCACAAGGCAACCCGACCTGATATGTCCGAAATGACCCTGGGTCACTAAGGAACTAACACATGTTCCAACGGTCAGATTTCAAACACACACGGCAACTTTACTTGGGCTACAAGCAAAGCTGACTCATCCAACTCTGGATAAGATTTGCTCTCATTGTCTTCGCTCGAAGACATAGGATTTGGGTTGAGCATCACTTCAGTCATTCTGACTTAGTTCACTTGGACCCCACTTAACAGTACGGTGGTTCCTATGACTCAACAAGGAAGAAAAGGAAACAACAAAATCACACAGTCTTCGCGCTCCATAGTCTTCACTCAATGTCTTCTCATGTCATAGTCTTCAATATGAATATCTTCACATACCACCATTGTCTTCAATGTCTTCATAAATTTTTAGGGGTCATCTCCGGTAGGTAAACTGAATCAATGAGGGACACTACCTGCGTTATCCTGCAATTCTCACAAACGCATTAGTCCCTCAACCAACTTTGTCGTCAATACTCCAAAACCAACTAGGGGTGGCACTAGATGCACTTACAATCTCCCCCTTTTTGGTGATTGATGACAAACTGGTTGAAGTTTTCAACGGGGATAAAGTATGTGAAATTGTAAAGGATAGGGTATTGTCTTCATAAGTAGCAAGGGCTCCCCCTGAAGATGTGCATATAAGTAATTTGCTTTTGGAATGCAAATGCACATGGCAGGTTGTACTTGTGGAGATCCACTTCAACTTATGAAGATAATTCATCATGCATGAAATGATATAGCAAATAGAATGACATGCATAATGAAAAATGGACGTCTACAGAATGATCTAAGTGCGGAATTTATCATCGCACATGCGGAATTTATCATCGCATCACAGTAAAGCAAATAAGTAGCAGACGACCATCGAGTTTAAGTGTTACCACTCAAAGAACCAAATGTTTCAAAAGCGAGAGTTGTAAACACGAGGCAAAATATAAAGCAACCGCCCATATGAACCCGCTTGAAGACTATCAAACTCATATGCTTCTCCCCCTTTTGTCAGTAAGGACCAAAAAGGTTTGAAGACATAGAGCATCTACTCGTCCCCATGAGTAGGTGAAGCAGCAGGGTTGTCGTTGTTGTTTGGCGGTGCAGACGTACTTGGTGCAGTGTTGATGCGTGCAGAAGTAGGAGGCGGTGAAGTAGCATCATCTTCATCATCGATTACTCTGGCATTCACTATTGCCGTGAAAGAAGAATAGTCAGAGTCTTCAAGGGATGGAGTTCGGCGTAGGACAGCAGTCCGTGGAGGAGTGGAGTCAAACTTGAATCTTTCAGTGAAGCAATCGTCTTCAAGATCTGCTTCAGCACTAAGCAGCGTCAAACTCTTCCATGATCGCCGACAAGTCTTGTGAGCGACAAATGCATTCTTGGTGGCAAGATTTTGAATGCGATTGATGTCCACCAAGAGGCTTTGCATCTGTCTCTTGAGCCAATAGTGATGCTTATCTTTTTTCTGATGAAGTGCCACAAGAAGTTCTCGGTCATTTAGAACACGAGAGCCCTTCTTAGGCCTTTGGGCAATGGTGCTTTCAGTGGCTTCAGTTTCCGCACGATGAGGCAGACGAGTATTTCCAGCCATTGGATAGATACGTGTTACTGCTTGGACGCCTTCAATGGGTTGAGTGAAGCTTTGGTGCTCGACATTTTGAAGACAAAGAGGCTTCATAGCAGGGTCAGAGTATATGGCTTCAATTGACATATCAACCTCTGGTAGAAAGATCAGATGATTGCGAGCAGAGGGCTGATAGTTGACAGAAGAGTGTCGCTTGATGAGGCGCATGACCCATGGAGCATAGAATTTCAGGCCAAAAAGGTCAGATCCAGACGCAGCAAGTTGCCTAATGAAGAATTCCTGGGAATTGAAGCTGATGCCATTGAGGATGTAAAAGACCAATGTCTTCATGGCTCCTTCAAGTTTGGCCGTTGATGAATGTCCTTTGATAGGCCATAGAGTTCGCCTGATGATGTGATATATGGTGCGAGGCAGATACTTATGGTCATCAACAAAGAACTCCGTTGGGTATTTAGCGTCAGATGGCAAAGGCTTCATCATGCTCAACATCTGGCTCATGTTGGGTTCTGGCTTATGGAAGATGCTCTCTAGTGCATTGCGGTGTAGTTGACAGTCAGGTTCATATAGCTCTGGGAGTGGGTAGGCCAGTAAGCTCGATCACATCAAGAGCTTTGGCTTCATGATGAATATTTCCTGTCATCCACTCAAGAACCCATGTCTTGATATTCTGTTGTAGCCGCGAATGTGGAGGGTAGCATAGAATTGAAGCAAAAGTTCTTCATTCCAATTCTCTTTGTCTGTCACAAAACTGAGCAGACCAGCATCACGAAAGCAGTCAAGAGCTTCTTCTAGGCAGGGCAGTCCAGCAATGGCTTCAGTGTCGAGGCGCATATGAGGGAAAATGCGCCCTTGATCATACAGAACGCAGGAGTAATAGCTTCTCTGCTGATAACTCCAGAACTGATCAGATGATATTCTTGGCTTGGTGTAGGGGTTCTTTGCACTGTCAAAGAAGGTGTTGTGGCTTTTGAAGCCATTTGCATTGAAGGACCCTGTCGAGTTTGCAGTACCTGGGAACCTTGGCAGTCTTGGCTTTGGCTTCTGGACCTGAGGCCTATGCTCAACATGATAATCAAACTGAGGACCAGAGGCAGTAGGCGGAGGAACCAGAACGGGCCATCGGACAGTGGTTAGCTGACCATGACTGTATGCTTGCTTAATTGTATAGGGCCTTGGTGGCGGAACTGGAGTAGTGGCAACAGCTGAGGCTTCAGGCTGCACAACAGGTGCTTCGGGAGCAGGTGCCTCATTGCCTTCTGGCACACTGGTTGGTGCAAGCTCCACATTAGCTTCAGCCATGACTACATCATTGGCTTCATTTGCGTTGGTGGTGGTAGCTTCAAGATTTTCAACCTCCACTCGACGAGCTGGAGGGTCGGGTACTGGCATGTTCACATCAGGAATAGCTTCTTCGGTATTGGAGGAGGAGCTGGGGCTTCATCAGTATCAGCATCATGATCAGAATGATCTACCCTGGCACCTTGGACCAAGATGTAGGTGATGAGGCCATCTAGGTTGGAGAAGGGGCCGATGACATTGGGATCAGCATCACGTGAGCCGTCAGCACGGGGAGTAGAGGGACCAGGGTTGAAGTCTAATCCCAATGACTTCTTGTTTTCATTTGCCGATGCTTTTGCGTGCTGGAAGTTGCGCTTGAAGAGATTATCGTCACGACAACAGTGCAATGATGATGGGTCGGCATTTTTAGGCTGAGGTCCACGGACCATGCAGGGATAGAAACCCTGTGCAATAGCTTCAGCTCTGTTCTTGGGTTGAAGGCCTCGATAGAGAATATCACCCCAAGGACTCTTGATAGCATTCTTCTCTGCATATTCCTGGGTCACGAACTTGTACTTGAACCATTCTTCAGCCCAATAGCATCGAATCCATTGGATTTGTGTCTTGCGCTGATGATAATTCTCTTCAGGATCAGTCTTGTAAAGTTTAGCGAGGTCATCAGGCAGATCTTTTGATGTTCCCCCTCTATGCTGTCTGCCACCCTTCCTTACTGATTTCTCTGCTGCCATGAACTTCAAACTGAATGGCTTCAATACATTCAAAGGCTTCAGAGACTTGCGCTTGCTGGTCAAGCAGGAACTGGCTTCAGGAGAGTTAATGTGATGTTGTAAGTATTCTGCAAACGAATGGAGACTATGAGAACCAAGGGATTCTCCCACGGACATGTACCTGTGACAGCATTAGAGATGCGAGGGAAGGGGAAGAGGTCATATGCATTCTCAGAAGATTTTGAAGATAAATCAGTTTGAAGACATTGACCTCATGATGCGAAGACATTCACTTATATGTTGTGAGTTGGTTCCAGATTTGTACGAATCCGTGAATAAGTACAAGTGAGGAATCAAACTAGATATGAAATTTAAGTGAATAGACTAGGCAATATGAGATGCAGGCAGAATAGATCTAACATTGTGTAGGTAGAAACCACTTTTGGTAGATAGGATGAATCTTGAAGATCAAAAAGACAGTAAAAATAGAGTTATATTTACCACACGAAGAACTGCTAGATGGAATGAACAGGAGACCGAGCAGTTCAGTCCATCGTGCCCTAACTTGGCGACGGAGGACACCTACGGCGACAGCGGAGAGGACGATGTCCGCGGCCGGCGTGAGGACGGCGTCGGAGAAGTCGCGGCAGCTAAGCACTTCGTCGCCAGCGTCGTCGAGAGCTAGTGGTGGCGCTAGGGTTTTGACGAGGAGGAGAGGTGGAAGAAGGATTTCTTTACCGCAGGGGACAAGTATTTATAAGGAGGTGTGCAGCACAGCACAATTACGCAGGTGCCCCTGGCGGTTCATATCTGAGGGGCACGTGGCAAGCATGCAACATACTCAGAGTTGTCCCACGTTCCCACGCCCGCCACGTTTGTCGGATAGTTGTTCCGGCTTCTCCGGATTCCAGGAATAAAGATGAGTCATTTAAAACAGACTTAATGTTTGTCTCTGTGCCTTCTGCTGACAAGGATGCAGAGAAGACATTCGACAGTTTCAATAGGATGCATATGATTTGGACAGATAGAGTTTGAGATAGTAAGCATGGAGAGATTAGGGTCCGATCACATCCACTTAGTTTAAAAGATTCAACTAGGAAGACATAGCTATAAGTGAATGCTGTAGAGGACAGAACACTAGTATATATATATATATATCAGAAAGCAATCAAATCATCATAGTGAAGAAAATTATGAAGATAATTTGAAACTGAAGACAAACCAAATGCGAAGTCATTGCAAAAATAACGCCATGAGTGAAACACTTCAAACAGAGAAATTTGGTGGTGGCGTTACCCACCGTATAGGAAGTATTAGACCCAGACACGGCGCACAATTATCGTGGCGCTCCGAAGTCATATTCCATGTTAATGTATTCACACTCAGAGTGTGGGTCTTCATTGATTGAAGATATACATTACTTCGTGTGTTGCACATCTAAGTCATCAACATGCATAAGTGTTAGGATGTGTGCCTGATCACAGGACATCCGAGGATTCCAAGATATTTAGCTCACACCGTAACTTGCAAAACCTTTTCTCATCCAAGGGCTTTGTGAAGATATCTGCCAGTTTCTCTTCAGTGTTGACGTGAATGATGTCAATATCTTTCTTCATGACATGATCTCTGAGAAAGTGATGACGAATTTCAATGTGCTTTGTCTTCGAGTGCTGGACTGGATTGTTGGCAATCTTGATGGCACTTTCGTTGTCGTAGAAGAGAGGTACTTGTTTCAGATTGATGCCATAGTCCTTGAGAGTTTGCTTCATCCATAGAAGCTGAGCACAACAAGATCCAGCAGCAATGTATTCAGATTCAGCAGTTGAGGGTGATACACAGTTTTGCTTCTTTGAAGACCAACAAACAAGTGATCGACCCAAAAAGTGACATGTGTCTGATGTAGACTTGCGATCCACCTTGTCACCAGCATAATCAGCATCCGAGAATCCAACCAAATCAAATTTTGAGCCCTTAGGATACCATAATCCGAGTGTTGGGGTGTAAGCCAAATATCGAAGAATTCGCTTCACAGCTAAGTGATGCGATTCCTTTGGTGCCGCTTGGAATCGAGCACACATGCAAACACTAAGCATAATATCTGGCCTAGATGCACATAGATAAAGTAAAGAACCAATCATTGTAAGTGCATCTAGTGCCCCTTAGTGATTTTGGTGTATTGAAGACTTATAGGTTAAGTAACTGATGCGTTTGTGAGTGTACACAGGTCTATAAGTCTATGAGGAGTTTGATATTTACAGAGAAAGTCGACCCCTAAAAATGAAGTTCTTCAACTGAAGACTTTGATATTCTGAAGACTTTCTGAAGACTTTGAAAGTGAAGAAATTGGTGTGACCTTGAAGACTTGATATTCATTCGAGGAACATGAAGCGTGAAGACTTTTGTTTTCGTAGTTTCATTTTCTCTTTCTTGAGTCACAGGAAACACCGTACTGTTAAAGGGGGTCGAGGAAATACTAAGGAAAAATTTCCATGTGATGCTCAACTCAAAATCCTACACCTACCAATTCCTTTGAGTGAAGCCATTGGAAATCTCATACAGTTTAGTCATATTCTTCAGTGACAGAGACGCAGTTCTTCTGGTCACTGATGACTTTGCTCTAACTGAGGAGTTAGGAATTCGCCAGTGCGAATTGCCTACACAGTGAGGAACATGATAGCCCTGAGGAATTTGAGAGTCAAATTTCCGACCGTTGCTGTGCTGCGCGCCGGCTGTCCAAAATATCTTATCCACCTAACGGTCATATCATTGAAGGGCATTTATGTCTTATCATGTCGGGCTGCTCCCTAGGCTATAAATAGCCGCCCCCTACAACCACTAGCTGGTTGGCTGCTCCGAGAGAACTTGATACTTGTCATCTGAGAGCAACCCATCCTCCGAGGACTTTGAGCGAAAATCATCTAGTGAGGAAAATCCAAAACCAAACCCCCACAAACCCAAAGTGATTGAGCATCACTGAAGAAATTGATCCTGCGTGGATCCGACGCTTGTTACCTTTGAAGACTGTGCTTCTTCCAGACGGTTAGGCGTCAAGGTCTAGAGCATCCAAGAGGAATTGTGGATCGCCGAGTGACCAAGTCTGTGAAGGTTTGGAAGTCACCTGAAGACTTACCACGAGTGATTGGACGAGGCCTGCGTGGTCTTAGTTCAAGGAGAATACGGTGAGGACTGGGTGTCCAGAGTTGCGGCTCAGAGACTGGGTGTCCGGGACTGTGTGTCCTCGAGTTTAAATACTCAGCCGCTCCAACCAGACGTACAACTGAGACAACAGTTGGAACTGGTTTACCAAATCATTGTCTTCACCAACTAACTGGTTATATTTCCTCAACCCTTCCATTTCCTCATTACTGTGTTGATTGTTGTTCATATCTGTGCTTGAAGACTTTGACTGAAGACTTTCACAAATTCCTCAGTTCAATTTCTTCAGTCTGTTTGTCTTCATCTTGTTATCCTGTTTTAAGCTTCCTGTACTCTGTGCTAGTCCTCATTTCATCATGATGACTATGTTTGTATCCTGTAATATTTACTTCTGAGTACTTATTCCGCTGCAAGTAGTTCTTCGCTAAGGAATTTCCTCACCAGCAAATTCCTCAGTGAAGAATTCATAAAAATCGCCTATTCACCCCCCCTCTAGTCGATATAACGCACTTTCAATTGGTATCAGAGCAAGGTACTCCCTTGTTCTGTGTGATTTTGGTTTAACCGCCTGGAGTTTTAGTTATGTCGACCGCAGGTATGATCAAGGTCTCGGCTGGGTGTCCTACCTTTGATGGAACGGACTACCCCTACTGGAAGAACAAGATGTGAATGCATCTTGAGGCAATTGATAACGATCTCTGGTATGTTGTGGAAAATGGTGTCCCCTCTGTCACTCCCACACTGAACGCTACCGATGTGAAGAGATTCAAACAACTCGATTCTCAAGCGAAGAATATCATATGTGGCCATCTGAGCAAAGGGCAGTATGGAAGAGTGAGTGCTTTGGAAATTACTAAGCTTATCTGGGATAGGCTGTCCAAAGTAAATGAAGGAGTTTCAACACAGCGTGACTCTCGAGTCGATGTTCTTCGGAATCTCTTCAACCGCTTCAAAAGACTCGACAATGAGAATGTCCAACAAACCTTTGATCGCCTCACTGACATCTCAAATGAGCTTCACGCCCTCGGTGCCACTGACATCACTGATCATGAAGTTGTGAAGAAATTGCTGAGATCGCTTGATTCCTCATTTGATACTCTGGGACTGATGATACAAGAACATGCTGACTACAAGTCGCTTGATCCTGCTGATATCCTCGAAAGGCTAAACACTCACGAGTTCCAGCTTGCTGAAAAGAGAGATCTCTATGGCTCAAACTATGGCAAACCACGTGCCCTGAAGGCCAACGCTGTGTCTGAATCTGAATATGAGGATTCTGGTAGTAGCCTGGGTGATCCTGAAGAACTGAGCCAGGATCTAGCACTGCTTGTGAAGAAATTCCAGAAGTTCACAAGACGTGGTCGCTTTGGAAAATCCTCAAGAGGAAATGATTCCTCATCCAGTGACTATAAGAGAAGACTTTGCCACAAATGCAAGAAGCCTGGTCACTATATTCAAGATTGTCCTCAGTGGGAAAAGGAAATGAAGAAGAAGAAATACAAGGATTACAGTTCTGATGATGCGAAGAAGAAGAAGAAATCGTCAAAATCTTTGTCATCAAAATCCTCAAAGTTTTCACCTCACAAGAAGGGCAGCTCCAAGAAGGCTCGGGCATTCATTGGCAAGGAAATGGACTCTGAAGCTGAATCTGAGGAAAATGATGAAGAGGAGGAGACTGAAGAATCTGAGTCTAGTGTTGCGAGTCTGGCCGTTGCTACTGCCTTCGTCAGCAAGTCCATCTTCAACACTGAAGAAACTGACATCACCGACAAGCCTGATGAAGATAATGATGGCTACGCTCCCACCTATTGCTTCATGGCAAAAGGAGCTAAGGTACTCAAATACAACTCCTCTGACTCTAGTGAAAATGAATCTGATGAGGATCTCATGCCCAGCTACTCTAAACTTGCTAAAATTGCTGTGAAACAAAAACGGGCTCTTGAAAAGGTTCAAAACATGCTAGATAAAAGTGATGATATGTTGGGTGAAGAAATGGATCGCACTAAAGCCTTAACTGAAAATCTTCAGAGACTTCAGTCTAGGTATGATAACCTTCAAGGTCATCATAACTCTCTCTTGTCTGATCATGAGAAACTTTCTTATGAATTTCTTCAAGAAAAGCAAGATCACGAGAAGCTTTCTCTTGAATCTCTTCAAAGAAAGGATGATCTTGAAAAGCTAAGAGTGTGTTATGAAGATCTTCAGAAGGAGCGCGATTCATTACTAGCTCAACAAATCAGCGCTTCTCAGGAAGAATTTGTTCCTCCATGCTTAAAGTGCATTGAACGTGAATCTGCTAATTCTTCACCTGAATGTTCAAATGCTTCAAATGTTACAAATTCTTCATCTGCCTCTGCTATCACTAATTCCTCATCTGAGGACATTGCTAGTATCACTGACAATGTAGGGCTGAAGGAATTGTACATGACAGGCATGTACAAAAGCCTCAAAGGGCATCAGACACTTTGTGATGTGCTCAAAAAGCAGATCCTCAACAGAAACCCTAGGAAAGAGGGTATTGCCTTTGAGAGGAAACTCAATGCTGATGGAACATATTGGAAGCCTGAGCAGTACCCCAAAACCTCATGGGTTGCTGCAAAGGGACCTCCAGTTGATCCATCTAACTTATCTGGCTTTACATGTGAATCTCCTCATTCTTCTGATGAGTCATTTGACTCCAACTATAAACTATTCAAAAATCAGAATGGTGAAGTATTTGCTAGATATGTTGGCACAAACTGCAGGAACGGTTCCCCTATGAAGAAAATCTGGGTTCCCAAAAGTTGTGTTGAAAGTCTTCAGGTGAATGTCCTCATGACACCACCTGTGAAGAACAGGAACCCCAGATCAAATTCTTCATATGGACCAAATTCTTCATATGGATCAAATTCCTCATATGATTATCATCGTGCTAACAACTCTGTCTCGCAGGGTAGAGCTAAGGGCTATGAATATGTGCATTATTCTTCAAACCATTATGTTCATAAGTCCTCGAAGAATTACTCTGCTTATTCATATGCTTACCCTAACCCCTCTTATGTGAAGCGAAATGATTTGGCATCTTTGCCACCTTTCTCACATGGTGCTCGCAGGATGATGAACTCTTTGCCACCCCTCCAGATGTGGGTGGTGAAGAAAAGGAACTAATCTCTTCTGCAGGGTCAGGTCTCCAGACGTGCTTTATAGTCTGAAGAATTTGCTGGGGACCTGACATGCCTGAAAGGACGCAGGCGAATCATGATGAAATGAACTTTCATTTCACACGTCCTCATACTGCTATATCTGTTTACTGCTTGATGAAATTCATCTGATGAACTTGATATCATATTCTTCACTGATGAAGCATATGAGATTGTAAGCTACACTAATTCATCTGCAGGATGATCAACCCAAAACCACTGAATGGGTTCTCGATAGTGGATGTACAAATCACATGACTGGTGACAAGAATCTATTGATGGATGCTCCCTTATCACCGTCACCTCTGAAGCATATCATCTTTGCTGACAAAGGCAAAAGTCAGGTATTGGGTCTTGGTAAGGTTGCTATCTCTAAGGACAAGCACATGGACAAAGTCATGCTTGTTGAGTCCTTAGGATACAATCTCATGTCAGTCTCAATGCTTTGTGATCTTGATATGGTTGTTGTCTTTGGCAAATATCACTGTGTTGTGATTATGGAAGCTGACAATTCCAAAGTCTTCGAAGGCTTTAGGAGAGGAGATCTGTATATTGTTGATTTCTCTACAGGACCACAACCAGCCGTGTGTCTACTTGCAAAAGCTTCAGAAGGCTGGCTATGGCATCGACGACTTGGTCATGCAGGCATGAGGAATTTGAACACGCTTGCGAAGAAGAAGCATGTCATTGGCATTGAGAATGTCAAATTCCTCAAGGATCACTTGGGCGGAGCATGTGAAGCCGGAAAAATGACCAAGGCCAAGCATCCAGCGAAGACTATCATGACCACTACCCGTCCATTCGAATTGCTTCACATGGACCTCTTCGGACCTAATCATTATTCAGTAGTCACTAATGATGCATCTCTATATGGTTTTGTCATTGTAGATGATTATTCTCGATATACATGGGTACACATTGTTACTTACAAACATGAAGTGCAGGAAGTCTTCAAACGATTTTCCTCGAGGGCTTCAACCAACTTTGGTGTGAAAATCAAGCATATCAGAAGTGACAATGGAACTGAGTTCAAGAATTCTAGTCTTGATGCCTATCTTGATGAACTTGGTATTACTCATGAGTTATCTGCTCCCTATACTCCTCAGCAGAATGGCGTCGTGGAGCGCAAGAACAGAACTCTTGTTGAGATGGCTCGCACTATGCTTGATGAATACAAAACGCCTCAGCGTTTTTGGATTGATGCAATTGATACTGCCTGCCACATCATCAACAGAGTATATCTTCACAAATTCTTCAAAAAGACTGCCTATGAACTCCTCACTGACAAGAAACCCAATGTGAGTTATTTCAAAGTCTTCGGTGCTAAATGTTGGATTAGAGATCCTCACCACAACTCTAAATTTGCACCGAAAGCACATGAAGGTTTTATGCTTGGTTACGGAAAGGACTCGCACACCTACAGAGTCTTCAACATTGTTCTTCACAAGATTGTTGACACTGTAGATGTGCGGTTCGATGAAACTAATGGCTCGCAAAGAGAGCACCTACCTTCTGTGTTAGATGAACCAGCACCTGAAGATGCTATCAAGCTCAAGGCAACTGAGGGTGTCATTCCTACTGAAGAATCTGCTGAAGAATTCATTCCTGTTCGTGAAGAACGTCGAGCTGATGCACCTGAAGAACAAGATGAGGAAAATGGTGCTGAAGAAAATGCTGATCCAAATCCTCAGCGACAACCAACTCATCCACGCGTTGCAAAAGAAGTGCAAGTGGAGAAGATCATCGATGACATTAGCGCACCAGGTCCTCTCACCCGCTCAAAAGCATCACATTTATCTAACTTTTGTGGGCACTATGCTTTTGTCTCTATCACAGAGCCCACTAAGGTAGATGAAGCATTTCTGGAGCCGGAGTGGATTCAGGCTATGCAAGAAGAATTACATCAGTTTGGACTGAACAATGTCTGGGAATTGGTCAATCGCCCAGATCCTCGCAAGCATAATATCATTGGCACAAAGTGGATCTACCGCAACAAGCAAGATGAAAATGGCCTTGTGGTGAGGAATAAGGCACGACTAGTAGCTCAAGGCTACACACAGGTTGAAGGAATTGATTTCGATGAAACTTTTGCACCTGTTGCTAGACTTGAGGCTATTCGCATTTTACTTGCCTATGCTAACCATCATGATATCATCTTATATCAAATGGATGTGAAAAGTGCATTCCTCAATGGTAAGCTTGAGGAAGAAGTATATGTTGCTCAACCCCCAGGTTTTGAAGATCCCAAGAATCCTGACAAAGTCTTCAGACTCAATAAGGCCCTCTATGGCCTCAAGCAATCCCCTCGGGCGTGGTATGATACATTGAAGGAATTCTTCGTGAAGAATGGCTTCACACCCGGTTCACTCGACCCTACTCTTTTTACTAAATCATATGATGGTGAACTGTTTGTGTGCCAAATATATGTTGATGATATTATCTTTGGCTGTACTAACCAACGTTATAGTGATGAATTTGCCTATATGATGAGTGAAGAATATCAAATGTCTATGATGGGAGAGTTGAAATTCTTCTTAGGTCTTCAAATTCGTCAGCAGCGCAATGGCATATTCATATCTCAGGAGAAATACCTCAAAGATGTACTGAGGAAATTCGGCATGCAAGATTGCAAAGTCGTCAAAATTCCTATGCCCACAAATGGCCATCTATGCACTGATGAAAATGGTATTGACTTCGATCACAAGGTATACCGCTCCATGATTGGTTCTTTATTGTACTTATGTGCATCTAGGCCAGATATAATGCTTAGTGTTTGCATGTGTGCCCGATTTCAAGCTGCACCGAAGGAATCACACCATAAGGCTGTGAAGCATATTCTTCGATATCTAGCTCACACACCAACTCTAGGATTATGGTACCCCAAGGGCTCTGCTTTTGATCTCATTGGATATTCTGACTCTGAATATGCTGGTGATCGTGTGGACCGCAAGTCAACATCTGGTACTTGTCATTTCCTCGGACGATCTTTGGTCTGTTGGTCCTCGAAGAAACAGAACTGCGTATCACTGTCTACTGCTGAAGCTGAATACATTGCTGCTGGCTCTTGCTGTGCTCAACTGCTTTGGATGAAGCAAACCCTCAAGGACTATGGCGTCAACGTGAAGAATGTGTCTCTCCTCTGCGACAATGAGAGTGCCATCAAGATTGCTCACAACCCAGTTCAGCACTCGAAGACCAAGCACATCCAGATTCGTCATCATTTTCTTCGTGATCATGTGTTGAAGGGCGACATCTCCATTGAGCATGTGAAGACTGAAGAACAACTAGCTGATATCTTCACAAAGCCCTTGGATGAGAAGAGATTTAGCAAGTTGCGGTGTGAGCTAAATATCTTAGAATCTTCGAATGTTCTTTGAAAAGGACACACATCCTAACCCTTATGCAGAATTGATGACTTAGATGTGCAACACATGAAGAAACGTTTTTCTTCAATCAATGAAGAATAACACTCTAAGTGTGAAGAAATTAATGAAGAATTTGATTCTCAGAACCCTACGACAATTGTACGCGGTGTCTGAAATCATCATTCTTATACGGTGGGTTGCGCCACCACAAAAAGTTGAGAATCTTCAATTTGAGTTTTTCCTCATTTTTGAAATTCTTCAGTTTTTCAAATTCTTCAACTTTGCAAAATCTTCACTGTTTCCGTCGTTTTTCTTCATTGACTATATATATATATATATATATATATATATATATATATATATATATGAGTTTATGTCCTCTACAGCATTCACTTATTGCTATTTCTTCAAGTTGCGATTTCTGCTAAGTGAATGTGATCGGACTCTTCCCCCTCTGTGCTAAACTCAACCCAATCTATTCACAAATTCTTCATGTGCGTTCTGATTGAAACTCGTTCAAAGTTTTCACTGTGTCCTTGTCAGCTGAAGAAATTGCGAATGAAATTTTTAAAACAAATCTTATCCAGTTTTTCGGTTTTACCGCTCAAACCGTTCCGCATCCCACGATGCATTAGTTTATTCACCCACAATCTTACACGATCTCATCTGCACAGTACGTGGGTGACACATGTCGCGTGAAGAAGAAAGGGCAGGGGCATGTTCGTCCCAAAAATCTTCGGGCGAACAGTTTTTACCGTGGCTATAAATACCCCTCTCCCCTTCCTTACTTCATTTACTCCGCTCGGTCGCTGTCTCTCGCTCGAGCTCTCCTCAAACCCTAGCGCCGCCGCTACTCCATCGCCGTCGGTGAGGAAGAGCTTCACTGCCTCGACCTCGTCGCCGTCGTACTCGCACCGGCTGCAGAAATCTTCACTCCGCCGCCGCCGTAGCTGTCTCCCTCTGCCAAGTTAGGGCGTGGGAGATCTAACGTGACGAACTTCACCATGGTTCATCTCTGTTCGTCGTGTTCTTCAGTTCGGGTAATTAAAAGTCACTTTTATTACTCGCTTTGATTCTCAAACTTTTCTGAAAATCTTCAAAGGTGTTTTATTCTTCAAATCTTCACATATGAACACCTCACACACTGTATGCTCTTGATCCATCTCTCTAAGCACTCAATTCTTCAAGATTCCTCAATTGTGCGGATTTTCGATCTGTGCAACTCTGGAACCTAAGACAAGAACGCTTAGTGAAATTCCTCAAGGCTCAACTGGTCAAATTCCTCAAAACTTGTCTTTTCGAAAAATCTTCTGAGAACGCATATGACCTCTCCAAATTCCTCGCACCTACACTCTGTTCACAGGTACTCATGTCCGCTGCTGAATCACTAGGTTCTCATCAACTTAACTCATTTGCAGCGTTCCTCAAAGAAAAACTGCATACTTCTTCAGAGTGTTCTATTGTTCAAATACCTCATCTGAAGAAAATGGCAGAAGGCAAGAGACCGCAGAAAGGAGGAAAGAAACCGGAAGTTATGACTGCTTTCGAAATCCCTGATGAAATATACAAGGATTATTGCACACCTGATGAAGCCAAGTTTGGCAAAGAGAACAAAAATCAGCGCAAAGTGCGCATTCAGAGGATAGAACGAAGATGGGCACGAGAATGGAGGGAATAGCGCTATGTTACTCCAAAGTAAGAAATTCACCTTAAACCCTCCATGCCCAAGAGCTCCATTGGCACCTGGCCAAGTCGCTGATCCCACCAGCATCAAGCGTGGTGAGGACTTTCCTGAGGAATGGTCTAGGCGTCAAGCAAAACTGGCAAGACAAGCCAAGGAGGCAGTGAGGAAATTCAATGAGGATTCTGCTGCTGCTACTGCCGCTGAGACCTCGGTCAAGCCGAGGAAATCAATGCCGAAGAAGCCTGCTCGCAAGCCAAGTGCTTCACCATCAGCGCCCTCACGGCCAAGTTCCTCAGCCGCGCCCTCACGGCAAATTCCTCAGACTACTGCTGCTCCACCAAAGTCCTCAGCAGCTCCCTCCAAGTCCTCAACTCCTGTGCATCTGGCTACATGTTAAAGGACTCAGGGTTTCTCAATTGCTTCTGGTGTCTCAGCAAGTTCCTCAGCTGCACCAATGTCCTCATCAGGCCCCACTCTACTGAAGACAAAAGCAACAGCTGGACGCGGTCCTCGGCCAAGTCCAAGAAAGAAAGTTGCTTTCCAAGTGCCCTCTGATGACGAGGCTTCTGATGAAGAACTTGCAGAAATCATCAGAGATAGACTAGCAAAGGCCGCTAGAGCCAAAGTAACAACTGTGCCTCTGCTTTTGGATCCGAAGAAGATCCTTGACTTCATCGACTTATGGCATCAGGATCCAAACACTCCAATGCCTGACCTACCTCTGACTCCTGGTCAAAGTCATATGCTGACCCATTTCATCTCTGAAGAGAAATGGAAGTTTGAAAAGGCTCGTGAGATCAAGAGAGCACAAGCCAGAAAGGAGAAGCTTCTGAAGAAGAACATCATCAACCTGACTCCTGAAGAACTTCTCAAGGCTCAATCTGAAATCCAAGCCCTCAGCAAAGATTTCGATGCATACAATGCTGATTGGCAAGGAGCCAAAGTGAGATTCGTCAATTTGACGAAGAAACTGACAACTGTTGCAGCCCCATCGCAACAAGAAAATCCTCAGGCTGCAGACTCTGCTCAGCCTGCTGAAGAACATGCCAGCACTGCTGATGACTTTCAGCCTGCTGATGAGAATACAAGTTCCAGGGCTGATGACTCCATTCCAGCCGCTGAAGAAATTCCCAGGGCATCCACTAGTGGTGCGCCTGAAGAAACTGAAGAGATCAGGGCAACTGCACCAGTTGCGCCTGAAGAAAATGAACCACAGTCCTCAGCTCCTCCTGCGCCAACACCAACTCCAATTCTTCCTTCTGCTTATGAAGTGAAGAAGACAAAGGCTGCAGAGCGAGCTGCAGTGAAGAAAAGGAAGGCATCAGCTGCGTCAAATTCTTCGGCCGCGAAGAAAATAAAGCCAATGACCAGCTCGCTTCAAAATCCTATTGATGCCGTTCCCATTTCCTCCATGTCATCTAAGGAAATTGTTCCTTATGGAGAAGACTACAAGATCCCAAGCGGATCTGATGAAGAAAATCATTCTGTTGCTACCTCAGAGCAGTTTGATGAAGAAATTGAAGTGGAAACATTCCCTTCACCGCCAGTCGTTTCCTCACCTATGCCTCAGTTCACAGCTGAAGAGGCTGGTGTTGAGGAAATTGAAAAGGAAGAAGAAGACGTGGATATTGGATGCACTACACCAGTGATGAACGATGACTTTTGGGAAAGTCAGCATCCAAATACTCCTCTCTTCACTCCTATCAACAAATTCCTCAGTCCCCGGCTACAACTGTTCAAATGGGCTCTGAAGAAACTCATCCCACATCGTCTGTTCATGAAGAAATTCCAGCCGCTAGTGCTGAAGAACCTGCTGCTGATCCCCAAACTGCACAAGAAGAGGAACCAGAAATTCCTCAGCCTGAAGCACCTGAGATCGCGATTCCTAGGTTGTGCTGCAAATCACTGACACTCCTCTGCCCAAACCGAAGAATCCGTTCTCGAGCAAGCAAAAATTCAAGGCTGAAGACTTCTTTTCTGAGCATGTGTTCTTCACTGACTACAATCCATATGACTCTGCTCGCATAAGGAAAAGACGTTTCTGGACTGCTACTCAAGCCAACTTCTATTCCTCAGTGCTCTTTGACAAGGACAAAATCTTCGATCATGAGCATATTCCTCATGTGGATATGGAATCTCTGCTGTGCTTCGAGCCAGTTCCCCGAGTTATTCACGATGCAGGACTACTGAATTTCTGCACTGATATCTGTGATTGGAATGAAGAACTCATTCTTCAGTTCTATGCCACTTTGCATATCACCGGAGATGCTGAAGATGTCAATTCATGGGTGCTGGATTGGATGACAGAAAACACTCACTATAAGGCACCAGCAACTGAATTGCTTCGTGTCCTTCCTCTTGATCATCCCCATGACAGTGCACGTTGCATCTACAATGACCGCGAACTGACTGATCATTATATGCAAGTGCTCATGAAGCCTTTGAAGCTAGGGCAGGCCCCTCGAACCAAATTCCTCGTCAAGGAATTGTTGTATGTGCCTCGGACTGTCTATCGAATCCTAACGAAGACAATGAGTCCTATCAAAGGCCACGACTCAAATGATGAAGATGTCGTTGGCATCATGAAGAACATGCTTTTCAACATCATTCATGGCGTTCCCGTCAACTTCCATGATTTCTTCATGAGGACTCTGGCTAATGTTGCACTGTCACCTTTTGAGCTGAAGCCCTATGCGCCTTGGATTATGAGATTCATAAGGGCAAGATCTTCACTGAATTACAAGGCTGACACTCTGAACCATGGTAGCTACTTGCCTCCCATTGAAGTCCTCAAGCGACCAATTTCATCATCTGATGATAAGGGCAAGGCAGCTGCTGTGATCGATGAAGGCACTCGTCCATTGGATGGTCAATTCCGTCTAGCTACTTCTTACTCCACCAATGACGATTCTGCAACACATGACACTGCCGCAAATACCTCAGCTAAGCAAAATCCTCAAGCCACTGCACCCAGGATGATGACTGACCGTGAGTTACTCCTCAGTCTTCATCAGAAGTTTGATCGCAATCACAAATGGGTGAAGCGTCAATTTGCTGCAATTCTTCACAACATGACCTCAACACATAATGCAGTGAAGAAAAATCAGTATCACCTTCATGAAACCCTCAACCGCACCTGGGCTGTTCTCACTCATGTATATTCCGCAGAAGAACTGAAGACTATGGGTCTCCAGGAAGCATTTGACTGGTCTGCACCACCTCCGAAGAAATTCAAGAGAGTCAAAGTTCCTGATCTGGTGGCCAGTTCTTATTCTTCATCGCGTGAAACTGATGAACATGAAGATTTGAACGACACTACGGCAGGCCCTACTTAAACAAACAACCCCGACAACGCTGGCGCTCCTCCATCAACTTGAAATTCTTCAGGGGCGTTAGTCCTCAGTTTCGATCATTTTGGTCATTTGATGACAAAGGGGGAGAAATCTGAGTTAGCCTTCAAGCGGGTTTATATTATGGGCGTTTTATTAAGTTACAACTCTCGTTCTTCCGAAACTTCTTATTGGATCGAGTTGTAATCTTAAATCCGATGGTGCCTTGATACTTTTGGTCATGCTCTGATGCTTTTGATGCACTGAGCTCTGATACTTTTGATGTGCTATTTTGCATGCTTATTCCTCGTTAATATTATTGCACACATGCTGAATCTCATCAGGCACCATATTTCATCATGCATTTCAAATTCTTCATATTATATATCAAATGCGTGTATGAATTACAAGATATAGGGGGAGATCTCCATGATTCAATTCTTCAAATGTGCATTGCCTCAAAAGCAAATTCCTCACTATGCACATATTCAGGGGGAGTTCTTCTATATCTTGCAATCAAATTCCTCAATATCAGTATTTACACTTCATATGTTTATCCCCGTTGAAAACTTAACCTATGTTGTCATCAATCACCAAAAAGGGGGAGATTGTAAGTGCATCTAGTGCCCCTTAGTGATTTTGGTGTATTGAAGACTTATAGGTTAAGTAACTGATGCGTTTGTGAGTGTACACAGGTCTATAAGTCTATGAGGAGTTTGATATTTACAGAGAAAGTCGACCCCTAAAAATGAAGTTCTTCAACTGAAGACTTTGATATTCTGAAGACTTTCTGAAGACTTTGAAAGTGAAGAAATTGGTGTGACCTTGAAGACTTGATATTCATTCGAGGAACATGAAGCGTGAAGACTTTTGTTTTCGTAGTTTCATTTTCTCCTTCTTGAGTCATAGGAAACACCGTACTGTTAAAGGGGGTCGAGGAAATACTAAGGAAAAATTTCCATGTGATGCTCAACTCAAAATCCTACACCTACCAATTCCTTCGAGTGAAGCCATTGGAAATCTCATACAGTTTAGTCAAATTCTTCAGTGACAGAGACGCAGTTCTTCTGGTCACTGATGACTTTGCTCTAACTGAGGAGTTAGGAATTCGCCAGTGTGAATTGCCTACACAGTGAGCAACATGATAGCCCTGAGGAATTTGAGAGTCAAATTTCCGACCGTTGCTGTGCTGCGCGCCGGCTGTCCAAAATATCTTATCCACCTAACGGTCATATCATTGAAGGGCATTTATGTCTTATCATGTTGGGCTGCTCCCTAGGCTATAAATAGCCGCCCCCTACAACCACTAGCTGGTTGGCTGCTCCGAGAGAACTTGACACTTGTCATCTAAGAGCAACCCATCCTCCGAGGACTTTGAGCGAAAATCATCTAGTGAGGAAAATCCAAAACCAAACCCCCACAAACCCAAAGTGATTGAGCATCACTGAAGAAATTGATCATGCGTGGATCCGATGCTTGTTACCTTTGAAGACTGTGCTTCTTCCAGACGGTTAGGCGTCAAGGTCTAGAGCATCCAAGAGGAATTGTGGATCGCCGAGTGACCAAGTCTGTGAAGGTTTGGAAGTCACCTGAAGACTTACCACGAGTGATTGGACGAGGCCTGTGTGGTCTTAGTTCAAGGAGAATACGGTGAGGACTGGGTGTCCTGAGTTGCGGCTCAGAGACTGGGTGTCCGGGACTGTGTGTCCTCGAGTTTAAATACTCAGCCGCTCCAACCAGACGTACAACTGAGACAGCAGTTGGAACTGGTTTACCAAATCATTGTGTTCACCAACTAACTGGTTCTATTTCCTCAACCCTTCCATTTCCTCATTACTGTGTTGACTGTTGTTCATATCTGTGCTTGAAGACTTTGACTGAAGACTTTCACAAATTCCTCAGTTCAATTTCTTTAGTCTATTTGTCTTTATCTTGTTATCCTGTGTTTACGCTTCTTGTACTCTGTGCTAGTCCTCATTTCATCATGATGACTATGTTTGTATCCTGTAATATTTACTTCTGAGTACTTATTCCGCTGCAAGTAGTTCTTCGCTAAGGAATTTCCTCACCAGCAAATTCCTCAGTGAAGAATTCATAAAAATCGCCTATTCACCCCCCCTCTAGTCGATATAACGCACTTTCAATCATGGAGCGGTATACCTTTTGATCGAACTCTTTACCATTGTCGTCGGGACCAAGATGGTGTTTGGCTGGCATTAGCGTCGTGTAACCTTTGCAGTCTTCTATTCCAAACTTCTTCAGACAATCTTTGAGGTATTTTTCTTGAGATATGAAGATGCCGTTCCTTTGCTGACGAATTTGAAGACCAAGGAAGAACTTCAGCTCACCGATCATGGACATCTGATATTGCTCTTGCATCATGTATCCAAACTCATCACTATACTTCTGGTTGGTGTAGCCGAAGATAATGTCATCCACATATATTTGGCACACAAACAGTTCACCATCATATGTCTTCGTGAAGAGTGTGGGATCGAGGGATCCAGGTTTGAAGCCTTTGCTCTTCAGGAAGTCTTTGATCGTATCATACCATGCGGGAGGAGCTTGTTTGAGGCCATACAGTGCTTTGTTTAGCTTGTACACCATATCAGGATGTTTTGGATCTTCAAAGCCAGGCAGTTGAGCTACGTATACTTCTTCTTCAATCTTGCCGTTGAGAAATGCACTCTTCACATCCATTTGATATAGCAAGATGTTGTGGTGGTTAGCATAGGCTAGCAGTACGCGAATAGCTTCAAGCCTAGCAACAGGAGCAAATGTTTCATCGAAGTCAATTCCTTCTACTTGAGTGTATCCTTGAGCCACAAGACGTGCTTTGTTTCTGACGACTTGACCATGCTCATCTTGCTTGTTTCGATATATCCATTTTGTGCCAATAATGTTATGCTTGCGAGGGTCAGGTCGCTTGACAAGTTCCCAAACATTGTTCAGCTTGAACTGTTGAAGTTCTTCTTGCATAGCTTGAATCCATTCAGGTTCCATAAAGGCTTCATCAACTTTCTTGGGTTCTGATATTGACACAAATGAAAAGGGCTCACAAAAGTTTGCTAACTGTGTTGCTCTTGAGCGAGTAAGTGGACCAGGTGCATTGATGCTGTCAATTATCTTCTCAATTTTTACTTCATTTGCAACAGGAGGATGAACTGGACGAAGACTTTGCTCTTGCTGATCATTGTCATCATTGGGAGGATTGTCTTCTGTCTGAGAATAGTCTTCAGGTTGGTTAGGTGCAGAAATGATAAGTTCCTCTTCAGGCTATGCTTCAGAGGGCATGATTTCACCAGTTCCCATCAGCTTGATAGATTCGCTTGGCGGAGCTTCATCTAGTGTACTTGGCAGAAGTTCTCTTTGTGAACCATTTGTTTCATCAAATTGCACATCCACAGTTTTGACGATTTTGTAGAGATAGAGGTTGAAGACTCTGTAGGAGTGCGAGTCCTTTCCATAGCCAAGCATGAAGCCTTCGTGAGCTTTAGGTGCAAATTTTGACTTGTGATGGGGGTCCTTGATCCAGCACCTAGCTCCAAATACTCTGAAGTAGCTGACATTTGGCTTCTAGCCAGTAAGGAGCTCATAGGATGTTTTGTTCAGAAGCTTATGGATGTAAACACGGTTGATGATGTGACATGCTGTATCAATAGCTTCAGGCCAGAACTTTCTTGGTGTCTTGTATTCATCGAGCATTGTTCGAGCCATCTCAATGAGGGTTCTGTTCTTGCGCTCAACGATGCCATTTTGCTGAGGTGTGTATGGAGCAGAGAACTCATGAGTGATTCCCATTGTATCCAGATAAAGATCAAGTCTGGTGTTCTTGAATTCAGTGCGATTGTCACTTCTGATATGCTTGATCCATGCCATAATTGTTCATTGCTCGATTGGCGAAGCGTCTGAAGACATCTTGCACTTCAGTCTTGTAGAGAATTATGTGCACCCATGTGTATCTTGAGTAGTCATCAACATTGACGAAGCCATAGAGGCAAGCAGTTGTTGTGAGTGTGGAGTAGTGAGTAGGTCCAAATAAGTCCATGTGTAACAGCTCGAAGGGTTGAGATGTCATGATTGTCTTCGAGGGGTGCTTTGCCCTGGTCATCTTTCCAGCTTCGCAGGCACCACACAAATGATCCTTCTTGAACTTGACACCTTCCATGCTAATGACATGCTTTTTCTTGACGAGTGTGTGTAAATTCCTCATGCTAGCAAGCCCCAGCCTCAGATGCCAGAGCCAGCATTCTGAAGCTTTTGCGAGAAGACATACGGCAAGCTGTGGACCTGCTAAGAAATCTACCATGTATAGATCATCTTTCCTGTATCCTTCAAAGACTAGAGACTTGTCAGATTCCATTAGTACAAGACAATGATATTTTCCGAATAGCACAATCATGTTCAAGTCACAAAGCATTGAGACAGACATTAAGTTGAAACCAAGGGATTCAACAAGCATCACTTTATCCATGTGTTGATCCTTTGAGATTGCAACTCTACCTAGACCCAATACCTTGCTTTTACCAATGTCAACAAATGTGATGTGACTCTTGTCAGATGGACGTAAGGTTGAGTCCATGAGAAGACTTCGATCACCAGTCATATGATTTGTGCATCCACTGTCCATAATCCATTCTGAAGCTTTTGGTGACATACGCTACAGTGCAGTTAGGAGGATAGGCTTCACAAAGAGTGTTGTGAAGCATAGGCATTTGACACATACAAGGATTGTCACAACTTAGATCAAAGTTAGGACACATAGTATGACTGGTAAGCGATTCAGATGTGAAGTATATAGAAAGACATTTTATCATGCGTCCTTAATGTGTTTTAGGTCCACAGCAATAGCATCAGACGCCTTTGATTGCAGGCTGGAGACCTTTCTCTGCAAAAGAAAGTTAATTCTTCTTCGCCACCCAAATTTTCAGGGGTGGCTTAGAAGCAATGAGTCTAAGTGCAGCATCTGAGAATTTTGGCTTTGGAGCCCGAGCAAATAGCCTTGCAGGAGATGAATGATACTCATATGAATAAGCAGAAAAGTTCTTAGTTCTATGAACATAGCAGTTCAAAGACACACGCTCATATTCATAAGTCTGAGTATGATTTCCCTACAAAACTTTGGCGTTAGGGTGACTCCGGTGAGTCCTGTATCTGTATGAAGCCTTTGGGCCATATGAAGCCATAGGTCTGGGGTTTGTCTTCTTCCTTGGTGGTGTCATGATGACATTCACAGGAAGATTCTCAATGCAGCTTTTGCGAACCTAGATCTTCTTCGTAGGTGGTCCATTCCTGCAGTTAGTACCAATATACCTGGCAAACACTTCACCATTTTGATTCTTGAACAGCTTATAGTTTGCATCAAAGGATTCATCAATGATAATAGGATTAGCACAGGTAAAGCCAGATAAGGTGGATGGATCTACTGAAGGTTCCTTTGCGGCAACCCATGTGGTTTTGGGGTTGCTCAGGCTTCCAGTACGAGCCATCAACATTCATTTTCCTCTCGAACCCAACACCCTCTTTCCTAGGGTTTCGGTTCAGAATCTGCTTTTTGAGGACATCACAAAGTGTCTGATGCCCTTTCAGACTTTTATACATCCCTGTTTCAAGCAATGTCTTCAACCAGGCATTTTCATCAGCAATAGTAGTGGTATCCTCCGCAGAGGGGTTAGTAACCACATCAGTAGGTGAAGACAATGAAACAGTAGCAGCAGTGGAACATTCTGCAAAAGATGTAGCGTTATCACGCTCAATGCACTTTAGACATGGTGGTTCAAATCCATTCTGAGCGGGACTGATCTGTTGAGCGCGAAGTGACTCATTCTCTTTTTGAAGATCTTCATGAGCCGTTCTCAATTTCTCAAGCTCTTACTTCCTTTGAAGATAATCATAGGAGAGCTTTTCATAAGTGGTTGAGAGCGTTTCATGACGACTTTCAAGTTCTTGGTACTTAGCATGAAGATTTTTTATATCTTCAACTAAGGACTGTGAACGTGTCATTTCCGCATCCAACAGGTCATCGCTTTTGTCTAACAGTTTTTGAGTATGTTCCATAGCCTTTTGTTGTTCAGTTGCAATTCTAGTAAGTGTTTTGTAGCTGGGTTTGGATTCACAATCAGAGTCATCTTCACTTGATGTTTGAAAGTAAGCATCACGTGATTTTACCTTGGCACCACGTGCCATGAAGCAGTAGGTGGGAGTAGGATCGTCTTCGTCATCAGCTTCAGCGTTGGTGTGGATGTCATTGTCTTCAGTGTTGAAGATGGACTTGGCAACATAGGCTGTGGCTAGAGCCAGACTTGCAACGCCAGGGTCAGACTCCTCTCCAGACTCCACCTCCACCTCCTCAAAAGCAGACTCCTCTTCTGAATCCATTTCCTTGCCAACAAAAGCACGAGCCTTGCCTGATGAGCTCTTCTTATGAGATGAAGACCTTGATGAGGACTTTGAAGAAGACTTTGAAGATTTCTTCTTCTTCTTGTCATCAGAATCATATTCCTTGCTCTTCTTCTTCTTCTCATTGTCCCACTGTAGACACTCAGAGATATAGTGTCCGGGTTTCTTGCACTTGTGACATGTTCTCTTCTTGTGGTCATGAGTGGAAGCTTCATCATTTCTTGAGCTGGATCATGAAGACTTTCTGAAGCCTTTCTTCTTGGTGAACTTCTAGAACTTTTTCACAAGCATAGAAAGTTCCTTTCCAATGTCTTCAGGATCATCAGAACTGCAGTCAGATTCTTCTTCAGATGAGGAAACAACTTTTGCCTTCAAAGCGCGAGTTCGGCCATAGTTTGGACCATAGATATCTCTTTTCTCAGAAAGCTGGAACTCATGTGTGTGGAGCCTCTCAAGTATATCAGACGGATCGAGTGTCTTGAAGTCAGGACGTTCTTGTATCATGAGGGCAAGGGTGTCAAAGGAGCTATCAAGTGATCTCAGTAGTGTCTTGACGATTTCATGCTTGGTAATCTCAGTTGCGCCAAGAGCTTGAAGCTCATTTGTGATGTCAGTGAGGCGATTGAACGTGAGCTGGACATTTTCATTGCCGTTTCTCTTGAAGCGGTTGAAGAGGTTGCGAAGAACACTGATCCTTTGATCTCTCTGGGTTGAGACGCCTTCGTTGACCTTGGATAGCAAGTCCCAGACTAGCTTCGACGTTTCCAGAGCACTCACACGGCCATACTGTCCTTTGGTCAGATGACCACAGATGATGTTCTTGGCAGTAGAGTCCAGTTGAATGAACTTCTTGACATCAGTAGGGGTGACACATTCACCAGTTTTGGGAACGGTTCTTGACAACATACCAGAGGTCAACATTAATGGCTTCAAGATGCATACGCATCTTATTCTTCCAGTAGGGATATTCAGTTCCATTGAACACGGGGCAAGCAGCGGAGACTTTGATTATCCCTGCAGTCGACATAGCTAAAACTCCAGGTGGTTAAACCAAATCACACAGAACAAGGGAGTACCTTGCTCTGATACCAATTGAAAGTGCTAGTATCGACTAGAGGAGGGTGAATAGGCGATTTTTATGAAAGTCTTCAAAACATGATAGTTTTGAAGACAAACAGTAGAAATGACCTAATTGATATGCAGCGGAAGATAAACTACAATAAGCAAACCATAGTCAAGTATGCAATGATGTGAAAGTATAGGACTAATAGCAGCTAAGTAGTAAGGATCAGGATGGAAGATAGTATGAAGCCAATCAACAGTAGTAGTCAAGCAATGAAGTCAAACAGGTACACAGATAGGAAATGACTTCACGAAGACAAACTCTAAGTAAAGGAAGGGAGAGGATAGAACCAGTCACTTGTGAAGACACAGGATTTGTTGGACTAGTTCCAGTTGCTGTGACAACTGTACGTCTAGTTAGGGAGGCTGAGATTTAACTCAGAAAACCGTGTCTTCACCTTATTCCCCTTTAGCTAAGGACACCCAGTCCTCGCCCAATCACTCTGGTAAGTCTTCAAGGTAGACTTCCGAACCTTCGCAGACTTCGTTCACCGGCGATCCACAATGACTCTTGGATGCTCAGAACGCGACGCCTAACCGGCTGGGGGATTCACAGTCCTCAAGTGTAATAAGTCTTCAGGTCACACAGACAGAAAGACTTCAGTGATGCCTAACACTCTTTAGCTCTGGGTGTTTGGGCTTTGTCCTCGCAAGGATTTCTCTCTCTCAAAGGCTTCGAGGTGGGTTGCTCTCAAATGACAAAAGCCGTGTACTAACTCTGAGCAGCCACCAATTTATGGTGTAGGGGGTGGGCTATTTATAGCCACAAGGCAACCCGACCTGATATGTCCAAAATGACCCTGGGTCACTAAGGAACTAACACGTGTTCCAACGGTCAGATTTCAAACACACACGGCAACTTTACTTGGGCTACAAGCAAAGCTAACTCATCCAGCTCTGGATAAGATTTGCTCTCATTGTATTCGCTCGAAGACATAGGATTTGGGTTGAGCATCACTTCAGTCATTCTTAGTTCACTTGGACCCCACTTAACAGTACGGTGGTTCCTATGACTCAACAAGGAAGAAAAGGAAACGACGAAATCACACAGTCTTCACGCTCCATAGTCTTCACTCAATGTCTTCTCATGTCATAGTCTTCAATATGAATATCTTCACATACCACCATTGTCTTCAATGTCTTCATACATTTTTAGGGGTCATCTCCGGTAGGTAAACCGAATCAATGAGGGACACTACCTGCGTTATCCTGCAATTCTCACAAACGCATTAGTCCCTCAACCAACTTTGTCGTCAATACTCCAAAACCAACTAGGGGTGGCACTAGATGCACTTACAGTTAGGTGCAGAAATGATAAGTTCCTCTTCAGGCTGTGCTTCAGAAGGCATGATTTCACCAGTTCCCATCAGCTTGATAGACTCGTTGGGCGGAGCTTCATCTAGTGTACTTGGCAGGAGCTCTCTTTGTGAACCATTGGTTTCATCAAATTGCACGTCCACAGTTTCAACGATTTATGGAGATAGAGGTTGAAGACTCTGTATGAGTGTGAGTCCTTTCCGTAACTGAGCATGAAGCCTTCGTGAGCTTTAGGTGCAAATTTTGACTTGTGATGGGGATCCTTGATCCAGCACCTAGCTCCAAATACTCTGAAGTAGCTGACATTTGGCTTCTTGCCAGTAAGGAGCTCATAGGATGTTTTGTTCAGAAGCTTATGGATGTAAACATGGTTGATGACGTGACATGCTGTATCAATAGCTTCAGGCCAGAACTTTCTTGGTGTCTTGTATTCGTCGAGCATTGTTCGAGCCATCTCAATGAGGGTTCTGTTCTTGCGCTCTATGATGCCATTTTGCTGAGGTGTGTATGGAGCAGAGAACTCATGAGTGATTCCCATTGTATCCATATAAAGATCAAGTCCGGTGTTCTTGAACTCAGTGCCGTTGTCACTTCTGATATGCTTGATCTTGACGCCGTAGTTGTTCATGGCTCGATTGGCGAAGCGTTTGAAGACATCTTGCACTTCAGTCTTGTAGAGAATTATGTGCACCCATGTATATCTTGAGTAGTCATCAACAATGACGAAGCCATAGAGACAAGCAGTTGTTGTGAATGTGGAGTAGTGAGTAGGTCCAAATAAGTCCATGTGTAACAGCTCGAAGGGTTGAGATGTCGTCATGATTGTGTTCGAGGGGTGCTTTGCCCTAGTCATCTTTGCAGCTTCGCAGACACCACACAAATGATCCTTCTTGAACTTGACACCCTCCATGCCTATGACATGCTTCTTCTTGGCGAGTGTGTGTAAGTTCCTCATGCCAGCATGCCCCAGCCTCCGATGCCAGAGCCAGCATTCTGAAGCTTTTGCAAGAAGACATACGGCAAGCTGTGGACCTGCTGAGAAATCTACCATGTATAGATCATCTTTCTGATACCCTTCAAAGACTAGAGACTTGTCAGATTCCATTAGTACAAGGCAACGATATTTTCCGAATAGCACAATCATGTTCAAGTCACAAAGCATCGAGACAGACATTAAGTTGAAACCAAGGGATTCAACAAGCATCACTTTATCCATGTGTTGATCCTTTGAGATTGCAACTCTACCTAGACCCAATACCTTGCTTTTACCAGTGTCAGCAAATGTGATGTGACTCTTATCTGATGGACGTAAGGTTGAGTCCATGAGAAGACTTCGATCACCGGTCATATGATTAGTGCATCCGCTGTCCATAATCCATTCTGAAGCATGAGGTGTCATACCCTACAGTGCAGTTAGGAGGATAGGCTTCACAAAGAGTGTTGTGAAGCATAAGCATTTGACGCACACGAGGATTATCACAGCTTAGATCAAGGTTAGGACTCATAGTATGACTGTAAGCGATTCAGATGTGAAATACATAGTGAGACCATTTTATCATGCGTCCCTTAATGTGTTTTAGGTCCCCAGCAATAGCATCGGACGCCTTTGATTTCAGGCTGGAGACCTTTCTCTGCAAAAGAAAGTTAGTTCTTCTTAACCACCCACATTTTCAGGGGTGGCTTAGAAGCAATGAGTCTAAGTGCAGCATCTGAGAACTTTGGCTTTGGAGCCCTAGCAAATAGCCTTGCAGGAGATGAATGATACTCATATGAATAAGCAGAAAAGTTCTTAGTTCTATGAACATAGCGGTTTGAAGACACACACTCATATTCATAAGTTTGAGTACGGTTTCCCTGCAAAACATTGGCGTTAGGGTGACTCAGGTGAGTCCTGTATCTGTATGAAGCCTTTGGGCCATATGAAGCCATAGGTCTAGGGTTTTTCTTCTTCCTTTGTGGTGTCATGATGACATTCACAGGAAGATTCTCAATGCAGCTTTTGGGAACCCAGATCTTCTTCATAGGTGGTCCATTCCTGCAGTTAGTACCAACATACCTGGCAAACACTTCACCATTTTGATTCTTGAACAGTTTATAGTTTGCATCAAGGGATTCATCAATGATAATAGGATTAGCACAGGTAAAGCCAGATAAGGTGGATGGATCCACTGAAGGTCCCATTGCAGCAACCCATGTGGTTTTGGGATACTGCTCAGGCTTCCAGTAGGAACCATCAACATTCATTTTCCTCTCGAACCCAACACCCTCTTTCCTAGGGTTTCGGTTCAGAATCTGCTTTTTGAGGACATCGCAAAGTGTCTGATGTCCTTTCAGACTTTTATACATCCCTGTTTCAAGCAATGTCTTCAACCTAGCATTTTCGTCAGCAATAGTAGTGGTATCCTCCACAGAGGGGTTAGTTACCACATTAGTAGTTGAAGACAATGCAACAGTAGCAGCAGTGGAACATTCAGCAACAGAGGTAGCGTTATCACGTTCAATGCATTTTAGACATGGTGCTTCAAATCCATCCTGAGCGGGACTGATCTGTTGAGCGCGAAGTGACTCATTCTCTTTTTGAAGATCTTCATGAGCCACTCTCAATTTCTCAAGCTCTTGCTTCCTTTGAAGATAATCATAGGAGAGCTTTTCATAAGTGGTTGAGAGCGTTTCATGACGACTTTCAAGTTCTTGGTACTTAGCATGAAGATTTTTTATGTCTTCAACTAAGGACTGTGAACGTGTCATTTCCGCGTCCAACAGGTCATCGCTTTTGTCTAACAGTTTTTGAGTATGTTCCATAGCTTTTTGTTGTTCAGTTGCAATTTTAGCAAGTGTTTTGTAGCTGGGTTTGTATTCACAATCAGAGTCATCTTCACTTGATGTTTGAAAGTAAGCATCACGTGATTTTACCTTGCACCATGTGCCATGAAGCAGTAGGTGGGAGCAGGGTCGTTGTTGTCATCAGCTTCAGTGTTGGTGTGGAAGTCATTGTCTTCAGTGTTGAAGATGGACTTGGCAACATAGGCTGTGGCTAAAGCCAGACTTGCAACGCCGGGGTCGGACTCTTCTTCAGACTCCACCCCCGCCTCCTCAGAAGCAGACTCCTCCTCTGAATCCATCTACTTGCCAACAAAAGCACGAGCCTTGCCAGATGAGCTCTTATTATGAGATGAAGACTTTGACGAGGACTTGGAAGAAGACTTTGAAGATTTCTTCTTCTTCTTGTCATCAGAATCATATTCCTTGCTCTTCTTCTTCTTCTTCTCATTGTCCCACTGTGGACACTCGGAGATATAGTGTCCAGGTTTCTTGCACTTGTGACCTGATCTCTTCTTGTAGTCATGGGTGGAAGCTTCATCATTTCTTGAGCTAGATCGTGAAGACTTTCTGAAGCCCTTCTTCTTAGTGAACTTCTGGAACTTCTTCACAAGCATAGCAAGTTCCTTTCCAATGTCTTTAGGATCATCAGAACTGCAGTCAGATTCTTCTTCAGATGAGGAAACAACCTTTGCCTTCAAAGCGCGAGTTCGACCATAGTTGGGACCATAGATATCTCTTTTCTTAGAAAGCTGGAACTCATGTGTGTTGAGCCTCTCAAGTATATCAGACGGATCGAGTGTCTTGAAGTCAGGGCGTTCTTGTATCATGAGGGCAATGGTGTCAAAGGAGCTGTCAAGTGATCTCAGTAGTGTCTTGACGATTTCATGCTTGGTAATCTCAGTGGCGCCGAGAGCACGAATCTCATTTGTGATGTCGGTGAGGTGATCAAACGTGAGCTGGACATTTTCATTGTCGTTTCTCTTGAAGCAGTTGAAAAGGTTGCGAAGAACACTAATCCTTTGATCTCTCTGGGTTGATACGCCTTCGTTGACCTTGGATAGCCAGTCCCAGACTAGCTTCGACGTTTCCAGAGCACTCACACGTCCATACTGTCCTTTGGTCAGATGACCACAGATGATGTTCTTGGCAGTAGAGTCCAGTTGAATGAACTTCTTGACATCAGCAGGGGTGACACCTTCACCAGTTTGGGAACGCTGTTCTTGACGATATACCAGAGGTCGACATCAATGGCTTCAAGATGCATGCACATCTTATTCTTCCAGTAGGGATATTCAGTTCCATCGAACATGGGGCAAGCAGCGGAGACATTGATTATCCCTGCAGTCGACATAGCTAAAACTCCAGGTGGTTAAACCGAATCACACAGAACAAGGGAGTACCTTGCTTTGATACCAATTGAAAGTGCTAGTTATCGACTAGAGGGGGGTGAATAGGAGATTTTTATGAAAGTCTTCAAAACGTGGAAGTTTCGAAGGCAAACGATAGAAATGACCTAATTGATATGCAGCAGAAGATAAACTACAACAAGCCAACCATAGTCAAGTATGCAATGATGTGAAAGTACAAGGACTAATAGCAGCTTAGTAGTAAGGATAAGGATGGAAGATAGTATGAAGCCAATCAACGATAGTAGTCAAGCAATGAAGTCAAACAGGTATGACAAATAGGCAATGACTTCACGAAGACAAACTCTAAGTAAAGGGAGGGAGAGGATAGAACCAGTCACTTGTTGAAGACACAGGATTTGTTGGACCAGTTCCAGTTGCTGTGACAACTATATGTATGGTTAGGGAGGCTGAGATTCAACTCAGAAGACCGCGTCTTCACCTTATTCCCCTTGAGCTAAGGACACACAGTCCTCGCCCAATCACTCTGGTAAGTCTTCAAGGTAGACTTCTGAACCTTCACAGACTTCGTTCACCGGCGATCCACAATGACTCTTGGATGCTCAGAACGCAACGCATAATCGGCTGGAGGATTCACAGTCCTCAAGTGTAATAAGTCTTCAGGTCACGCAGACAGAAAGACTTCAGTGATGCCTAACACTCTTTGGCTTTGGGTGTTTGGGCTTTGTCCTCGAAAGGATTTCTCTCTCTCAAAGGCTTCGAAGTGGGTTGCTCTCAAACGACAAAAGTCGTGCACTAACTCTGAGCAGCCACCAATTTATTGTGTAGGGGGTGGGCTATTTATAGCCACTAGGCAACCCGACCTGATATGTCCGAAATGACCCTGGGTCACTAAGGGACTGACACGTGTTCCAACGGTCAAATTTCAAACACACACGACAACTTTACTTGGGCTACAAGCAAAGCTGACTCATCCAGCTCTGGATAAGATTTGCTCTCATTGTCTTCGCTCGAAGACATAGGATTTGGGTTGAGCATCACTTCAGTCATCCTGACTTAGTTCACTTGGACCCCACTTAACAGTACGGTGGTTCCTATGACTCAGCAAAGAAGAAAAAGGAAACAGCGAAATGACATAGTCTTCGCGCTCCATAGTCTTCACTCAATGTCTTCTCATGTCATAGTCTTCAATATGAATATCTTCACATTCCACCATTGTCGCAATGTCTTCATACATTTTTAGGGGTCATCTCCGGTAGGTAAACTGAATCAATGAGGGACACTACCTGCGTTATCCTGCAATTCTCACAAACGCATTAGTCCCTCAACCAACTTTGTTGTCAATACTCCAAAACCAACTAGGGGTGGCACTAGATGCACTTACAAAAAGGTCGAACGTGAATCATATAGTAGATATGATCAACATAGAGATGTTCACCATTGAAACTACTCCATCTCACGTGATGATCGGACATGGTTTAGTTGATTTGGATCACGTGATCACTTAGATGACTAGAGAGATGTCTGTCTAAGTGGGAGTTCTTAAGTAATATGATTAATTGAACTTAAATTTATCATGAACTTAGTACCTGATAGTATTTTGCTTGTCTATGTTTGTTGTAGATAGATGGCTCGTGTTGTTGTTCCGTTGAATTTTAATGCATTCCTTGAGAAAGCTAAGTTGAAAGATGATGGTAGCAATTACACGGACTGGGTCCGTAACCTGAGGATTATCCTCATTGCTGCACAGAAGAATTACGTCCTGGCAGCACCGCTGGGTGACAGGCCTGCTGCTGATGCAACTAACGACGTTAAGAACATCTGGCGGAGCAAAGGTGATGACTACTCGATAGTTCAGTGTACCATGCTTTACGGCTTGGAACCGGGTCTTCAACGATGTTTTGAACGTCATGGAGCATACGAGATGTTCCAGGAGTTGAAGTTAATATTTCAAGCAAATACCCGGATTGAGAGATATGAAGTCTCCAATAAGTTCTATAGTAAGATGGAGGAGAATTGTTCTGTCAATGAACACATACTCAAAATGTCTGGGTATAATAATCACTTGATTCAACTGGGAGTTAATCTTCCTGATGATAGTGTCATTGACAGAATTCTTCAATCAATGCCACCAAGCTACAAGAGCTTCGTGATGAACTATAATATGCAAGGGATGGACAAGACTATTCCCGAGCTCTTCGCAATGCTAAAGGCTGCGGAGGTAGAAATCAAGAAGGAGCATCAAGTGTTGATGGTTAACAAGACCACCAGTTTCAAGAAAAAGGGCAAAGGGAAGAAGAAGGGGAACTTCAAGAAGAACAGCAAACAAGTTGCTGCTAAAGAGAAGAAACCCAAGTCTGGACCTAAGCCTGAGACTGAGTGCTTTTACTGCAAGCAGACTGGACACTGGAAGCGGAACTGCCCCAAGTATTTGGCGGATAAGAAGGATGGCAAAGTGAACAAAGGTATATGTGATATACATGTTATTGATGTGTACCTTACTAATGCTCGCAGTAGTACCTAGGTATTTGATACTGGTTCTGTTGCTAATATTTGCAACTCAAAACAGGGACTACGGATTAAGCGAAGATTGGCTAAGGACGAGGTGACGATGCGCGTGGGAAATGGTTCCAAAGTCGATGTGACCGCGGTCAGCACGCTACCTCTACATCTACCATCGGGATTAGTTTTAGACCTAAATAATTGTTATTTGGTGCCAGCGTTGAGCCTGAACATTATATCTGGATCTTGTTTGATGCGAGACGGTTATTCATTTAAATCAGAGAATAATGGTTTTTCTATTTATATGAGTAATATCTTTTATGGTCATGCACCCTTGAAGAGTGGTCTATTTTTATTGAATCTCGATAGTAGTGATACACATATTCATAATGTAGAAGCCAAAAGATGCAGAGTTGATAATAATAGTGCAACTTATTTGTGGCACTGCCGTTTAGGTCATATCGGTGTAAAGCGCATGAAGAAACTCCATACTGATGGACTTTTGGAATCACTTGATTATGAATCACTTGGTACTTGCGAACCATGCCTCATGGGCAAGATGACTAAAACGCCGTTCTCCGGAACTATGGAGCAAGCAACTGATTTGTTGGAAATCATATGTACTGATGTTTGTGGTCCAATGAATATTGAGGCTCGCGGTGGGTATTGTTATTTTCTCACCTTCACAGATGATTTGAGAAGATATGGGTATATCTACTTAATGAAACACAAGTCTGAAACATTTGAAAAGTTCAAAGAATTTCAGAGTGAAGTGGAAAATCATCGTAACAAGAAAATAAAATTTCTACGATCTGATCGTGGAGGAGAATATTTGAGTTACGAGTTTGGTTTACATTTAAAACAATGCGGAATAGTTTCGCAACTCACGCCACCTGGAACACCACAACGAAATGGTGTGTCCGAACGTCGTAATCGTACTTTACTAGATATGGTGCGATCTATGATGTCTCTTACTGATTTACCGCTATCGTTTTGGGGTTATGCTTTAGAGACGGCCGCATTCACATTAAATAGGGCAACATCAAAATCCGTTGAGACGACGCCTTATGAACTGTGGTTTGGCAAGAAACCAAAGTTGTCGTTTCTTAAAGTTTGGGGCTGCGATGCTTATGTGAAGAAACTTCAACCAGATAAGCTCGAACCCAAATCGGAGAAATGTGTCTTCATAGGATACCCAAAAGAGACTATTGGGTACACCTTCTATCACAGATCTGAGGGCAAGATATTCGTTTCTAAATTCGGATTCCTTCTAGAGAAGGAGTTTCTCTCGAAAGAAGTGAGTGGGAGGAAAGTAGAACTTGATGAGGTAACTGTACCTGCTCCCTTATTGGAAAGTAGTCCATCACAAGAACCGGTTCCTGTGACAACTACACCAATTAGTGAGGAAGCTAATGATATTGATCATGAAACTTCGGATCAAATTTCTACTGAACCTCGTAGGTCTACCAGAGTAAGATCCACACCAGAGTGGTACAGTAATCCTATTCTAGAAGTCATGTTACTTGACCATGGCGAACCTACGAACTATGAGGAAGCGATGATGAGCCCAGATTCCGCAAAGTGGCTAGAAGCCATGAAATCTGAGATGGGATCCATGTATGAGAACAAAGTATGGACTTTGGTTGACTTGCCCGATGATCAGCAAGCCATTGAGAATAAATGGATCTTTAAGAAGAAGACTGACGCTGATGGTAATCTAACTGTCTATAAAGCTCGACTTGTTGCGAAAGGTTTTCGACAAGTTCAAGGGATTGACTACGATGAGACTTTCTCACCCGTAGCGATGCTTAAGTCTGTCCGAATCATTTTAGCAATTGCTGCATTTTATGATTATGAAATTTGGCAAATGGATGTTAAAACTGCATTCCTAAATGGATTTCTGGAAGAAGAATTGTATATGATGCAACCAGAAGGTTTTGTCGATCCAAAAGGTGCTAACAAAGTGTGCAAGCTCCAGCGATCCATTTATGGACTGGTGCAAGCATCTCGGAGTTGGAATAAACGCTTTGATAGTGTGATAAAAGCATATGGTTTTATACAGACTTTTGGAGAAGCCTGTATTTACAAGAAAGTGAGTGGGAGCTCTGTAGCATTTCTGATATTATATGTAGATGACATATTGTTAATCGAAAATGATATAGAATTTCTGGATAGCATAAAGGGATACTTGAATAAAAGTTTTTTAGTGAAAGACCTTGGTGAAGCTGCTTACATATTGGGCATCAAGATCTATAGAGATAGATCAAGACGCTTAATTGGACTTTCACAAAGCACATACCTTGATAAAGTTTTGAAAAAGTTCAAAATGGATCAGGCAAAGAAAGGGTTCTTACCTGTGTTACAAGGTGTGAAGTTGAGTCAGACTCAATGTCCGACCACAGCAGAAGATAGAGAGAAAATGAAAGATGTTCCCTATGCTTCAGCATAGGCTCTATCATGTATGCAATGTTGTGTACCAGACCTGACGTATGCTTAGCAATAAGCTTGGCAGGTAGGTACCACAGTAATCCAGGAGTGGATCACTGGACAGCGGTCAAGAACATCCTGAAATACCTGAAAAGGACTAAGGATATGTTTCTCGTTTATGGAGGTGACAAAGAGTTAGTCGTAAACGGTTACGTCGATGCAAGCTTTAACACTGATTCGGATGATTCTAAATCACAAACCGGATACGTGTTTTTATTAAACGGTGGAGCTGTAAGTTGGTGCAGTTCTAAACAAAGCGTCGTGGCGGGATCTACATGAGAAGCGGAGTACATAGCTGCTTCAGAAGCAGCAAATGAAGGAGTTTGGATGAAGGAGTTCATTTCCGATCTAGGTGCCATACCTAGTGCATCGAGACCAATGAAGATCTTCTGTGACAATACTGGTGCAATTGCCTTGGCAAAGGAATCCAGATTTCACAAGAGGACCAAGCACATCAAGAGACGCTTCAATTCCATCTGGGACCAAGTCCAGGTGGGAGACATAGAGATTTGCAAGATACATAAGGATCTAAATGTTACAGACCCATTGACTAAGCCTCTTCCACGAGCAAAACATGATCAGCACCAAGACTCCATGGGTGTTAGAATCATTACTGTGTAATCTAGATTATTGACTCTAGTGCAAGTGGGAGACTGAAGGAAATATGCCCTAGAGGCAATAATAAAGTTATTATTTATTTCCTCATATCATGATAAATGTTTATTATTCATGCTAGAATTGTATTACCCGGAAACATGATACATGTGTGAATACATAGACAAACATAGTGTCACTAGTATGCCTCTACTTGACTAGCTCATTAATCAAAGATGGTTATGTTTCCTAACCATAGACATGTGTTGTCATTTGATTAACGGGATCACATCATTAGGAGAATGATGTGATTGACTTGACCCATTCCGTTAGCCTAGCACTTGATCGTTTAGTATGTTGCTATTGCTTTCTTCATGACTTATACAAAGTTCCTACAACTATGAGATTATGCAACTCCCGTTTACCGGAGGAACACTTTGTGTGCTACCAAACGTCGCAACGTAACTGGGTGATTATAAAGGAGCTCTACAGGTGTCTCCGAAGGTACATGTTGAGTTTGTGTTTTTCGAGATTAGGATTTGTCACTCCGATTGTCGGAGAGGTATATCTGGCCCTCTCGGTAATGCACATCACTATAAGCCTTGCAAGCAATGTAGCTAATGAGTTAGTTACAGAATGATGCATTATGTAACGAGTAAAGAGACTTTCCACTAAATAGATTGAACTAGGTATTGGATACCAACGATCGAATCTCGGGCAAGTAACATACCAATGACAAAGGGAACAACGTATGTTGTTATGCGGTTTGACCGATAAAGATCTTCGTAGAATATGTAGGATCCAATATGAGCATCCAGGTTCCGCTATTGGTTATTGACCGGAAACAGTTCTAGGTCATGTCTACATAGTTCTCGAACCCGTAGGGTCCGCACGCTTAACGTTACGATGACAGTTTTATTATGAGTTTATAAGTTTTGATGTACCGAAGGTTGTTCGGAGTCCCGGATATGACCACGGACATAATGAGGAGTCTCGAAATGGTCGAGACATAAACATTGATATATTGGAAGCCTATATTGGGACATCGGAATCGTTCCGGGTGAAATCGGGATTTTACCGGAGTACCGGGGGGTTACCGGAACCCCCCCGGGGGTTAATGGGCCTACATGGGCCATGAGGGAGAAGAGGAGGGCAGGCCGCGCGCCCCCTCCCCCCTAGTCCGAATAGGACAAGGAAGGGGGGGTGGCGCCCCCCTTTCCTCTTTCCCCTCCCACCTTTCCTTCTCCAACAAGGCAAGAGGAGGGAGTCCTACTCCCGGTGGGAGTAGGACTCCTCCAGGCGCACCCCTAGGGGGCCAGCCGCACCTCCCCCCTCCCTCCTTTATATACGGGGGCAGGGGGACACCTCAAGACACACAAGTTGATCATCGTGATTGTTCCTTAGCCGTGTGCGGTGCCCCCCTCCACCATATTCCACCTCGGTCATATCGTTGCGGTGCTTAGGCAAAGCCCTGCATCGGTAGAACATCATCATCGTCACCACGCCATCGTGCTGACGGAACTCATCCCCGACACCTTGCTGGATCGGAGTCCGGGGATCGTCATCGAGCTGAACGTGTGCTGAACTCGGAGGTGCCGTACGTTCCGTACTCGGATCGGTCGGATCGTGAAGACGTACGACTACATCAACCGCGTTGTCATAACGCTTCCGCTTACGGTCTACGAGGGTACGTGGACAACACTCTCCCCTCTCGTTGCTATGCATCACCATGATCTTGCGTGTGCGTAGGAATTTTTTTGAAATTACTACGTTCCCCAACATCTATCTCTCAAATGTACAAGCGCGAACATACATATGAGTAATGTAACGAGGAATATACTGAAATCTTGTGCGAATATCATGGTTCAAACCACCAAAAAATCTATTCATTGTATCATCCTCAGATTCTTCTATGTCACAATGATGCATATAAGATTTGAACTCTTCGTAGTAAGCATGAACAGTGTCAATGCCTTATTTTAATTGTTCCAATTTGCGAAGCAATTCATGAAGATGGCAAGGAGGAAAAAAATGTTGTCTCATTACAGCTTTCAAATATTTCCAAGTTGTGGGTTGGTTATCAATGTTTTTCTTACAATGCACACTCCACCAAATAGAAGCAAAACTAGTAAATGCTCCAGTGGCAGCTCGTACTCTCTCAAGTTCAGAAAAATCATGGTGACTAAAAACTTGTTCTACCTCAAGCTCCCAAGCTAGATAAATAGCAGGAGTAAATCTACCCTCAAATGCCGGTAAAGAGATAACCTGACCATGGGCCTGTGTGTGCTGTCGCACCTCTCATGGTGGTGAAGGCGTGTCCTCTGATACCACTTGATAGAGGCTAAGGTGTCTCATCTTTCGATGAGAAGGTGATTATCGTTTCGGAGGAGTATACTTTGACGATCCAACTACGAACGTGCGAGGACGTCGCGCCTTAGCAATCACTAAACCAACTCCGAGAGGTTATTGAGCACGCCGGAGCACGATCAACCTGACCACGAGGGTGTATCTCCTGCAAGCAAACGAAGAACAAGCAAGAAACTGAGATTGCGACCTGGATATTGCGAATATAAGATGAAAGCTTTATTGATCAAGGTGGGGTTCTCTGACATCTTGGTCTGGTCGTTGAACACAAACGAAGTACGCGAAGTTGTAGTTATGGCGAACTTTTAACCTAAACAAAACCTAAGGAAAAAGCTACTAGATTGACCTACTTGTATAGGAGCAAGGGGTGGCGGCCAAGGAGGTGGGAGGACGTCCCAAGGCAGCCTAAACTAACCCTAGCTCATACAAGGCTCATGGGCCCAAGTGGAGGTGATGCAACACCTTTGGACTTATAGTTTGACTCGGATTCTGCTGCAACGTCAGATTGTTTCATCAATATCTCCACGCTCTGGGCGAATTTGAAGGCGGATCCAATTGGGTTAGAAAGTGCACGAAATCTACTTTCCAACAAAAAAAGAATCACCCAATTTGGAGTCCGGATGATAGAGATATTGGCATTTTGAGTTAGGTATGTCTGTGCAGTCCAAATCTGAGTCCAAAACGCGAGAGAGTTGGACTCTACCGTCTCTTGTGCTAAAACTGACGTGAGAGAACTTCTTGAACATCACCTAAACGTCTCATTTTTCCTTATCTTCATATGTGGATTGTATAAGTGTCTGGTAGTTCTGCAATTATGCATAAACCAAAAAAGAGGTGAAGTTTTTATGTTCCATATAGCACAAATAAATTATTGCATAATTTTTATCAGAAATCACCTCAAATAAATACACGTATGTAATATTTGTGATCATATCCAAGGTAACCATATCTTCATCATCTCGGTTCGTCTGTCGTATGTCTTCAGGTTGGATCCTTCCAATCTATGATTCTTTTCATTGGCGATGGTTATTGTTTTGATGCGCTATTCTGTGAGGACTTAATACAAAGACTTTCTGATTGTTTGCTCTAACAGGGAGGGGCAATGATGGCGATGCGCCTTCGGTTCACGTCAATGCTTATAGTCCTCATTAGGTGATCTACAATTCTGGATGTAATTTTTATTATTTTGGGTTTTCGTTGTGTACTTTTACACCACTTTGAATGTATCTACTCATGTTCATGTTAACTGGAGATTAGTATTGTCCATGGGCTGCCCGGCCCGGCCCGGCCCGAAAAAGCCCAGCCTGACCCGGCTCCCAGGCCAGGCCTGGGCCCGTTGTTTCTACCATTTACTGAAGAGGCCCAGCCCAAGGCCCAAGGCCCGATGTTTTTTTTTTTGCTATTTCAGGCCAGGCTTGGGCCTGAAAAGTAGGCCCGACAGCCGGGCCGGGCTCATGCCTGAGTTTTCTACCTCAGGCTTGGTCAGGCCCGTCGCAAAGCCCGGCCCGAAGGATGGCCAGGTCTAGATGGTACCTCCAACCGGGAGAAATGTCACTCAAAATACCCCCTGCTATCAAAGATTTGTCTTAATATTCTCTTGACGCCACACTTCAAAATACCCCCTGCTATCAAAGAGTTGTCACAATACTCTTTGACGCCACACTTATTTTTGCTGTCGTAAATAAACTGGATCCACGTGAAAGGCCACATTGCGGTTTGACTAGGCATGCACCGCATGATACCTAGCACGATAATTAAAGTAATACCCCCTCTGTAAACAAATGTAAAACGTTTTGGCAGTTTAAAAGAGTAATGATTAGTGCATTTTCGGCTTCAGATGGATGCCGACACGTCCGCCTGCATCTCTAGGTTTGACAGAGACAAATAACGAAAATGACGGCAAAAACACGGCTAGCAGACCCACTTGGAAAAGCAGACTAATTTTCATTTTGTTCGAGATTGGTTATCAACATAAGTAGCTTTGTGAGTATTAACAGAAGCTCCAACACACTGACGGTGCTACACATTGGCCACGCCATAAACTCAAAACGTAATGAACAGCGCTGCACCCATCACCGTAGGTTGTTCCAGTACTTGACTGGCAGATTGGTGAAGATGATGACAACCATGGGTGCAAGCTGTCGACCCAGGAAAGAAACTTATGGCGCGAGCCTCTGTGGGTCACGAGGGAAAAGAGATGTCTTCCTGATGTTGTTGAGGGCGCAGAACAGCATAACCACTCTCTCCAAGCCGACCCCGAAACCGCCATGAGGAGGTGCACCATAGCTGTGATTGTCAGCATGGGAGGAATTGAGTACCAAAGTGAAGAAAATATATGTATTACTGAAGCATTCAGATGTAGTAAATACTGCAATATTACAACATCGCCGCCATATCCGTTTCAAAAAAAAAAAAAAAACATCGCCACCATACAATGAGACAAGAACAAACCTGAATGATTCAATGTACGATGCGATAGTACTCGCGTCAATTCCACACTCGATTGCACGTTTCCTCAGAAGTTCAGGCGTATGTATTCTTTGCGCTCCAGAAATAATTTCCTCACCTGTCATACAAATAAAATTGGTCAGAATCAGAATGAAAACTAACAAGCATTCATGCTAATATACTGAACATAGCAGACAGTTTCATATGCAAAACCCCCAAAGAGAATCTGTTTGTTTAAGGTCTTTATTCGTATAGATGGGAGATTTTTGCTTCAACATACCAATGTCTTTTTTTCTTGAATAATTTGATGAAACCTAGGAAACAAGCCAACACAAAACCTAGGCTGGGACGATGTTAGCTATCAGTGGAAGTAGTGGAGAACTTTGCTTCAATATACCAGTTTGTTTAAGTTTGTATGTCCTAGACTACAAACTTGTCAGGAATCAGTGGAGAGTCCAACTCATGTCATAAATATAGGAGGTGAGCACGTATTGCTTAAGCAAGAATGATGGTTAGTCCTTCTCACCCAAAGGTTCTCTCATCCAGGCTATGTCTATATAGATATTCTTTCAAAACCCTAATATCTTACAAAGCATGCCATCTGGACATCATCAATGCTGTAAGCAAGGTTCATGAAAAGGTTGACATCATCATATTGTATAAACTATTTACCTGAGGCAGAAGAACTGACCTAATATAGATACTTTATGTGCCACTATACTGTCATACATCTCCCTATAACCACAACCTGTTGGAATAATCACTACATTCTACTGTTTTTATTTTGTCAACCCAGAGAAACTTTTTTTTCTGCATCCGACTCGAAAACTCATCCACAATAGAACATCACTCCTATCATTCTATGGGTCTAGATATCAAATAATATGTATAAGAAACAGTGTCAGGCAGAATAGTGGCCTGCTCTACCCATCTAGTTCAATAGTTCTGCGATATATCTGCATGGTACCCCCTCCTGTTTCCAAAATATGCCATTATAGCTTTCAACTTCCATTCCAAATGCATCTGCTTCCACGATTTTGATATAACTTTGAAACATTTTTCTCTTAAACTTGTATCCTGTTTGGTTAATTCTCCTTTATCAGAATGTAGTTACGGACTAAAGTGGCACACATCATCCCAACAAGAACAACCAAATGAATGTGGGTAATATGGTCATTCCTAGATGTGTATTGGGTTTTGTGCAAAATTCCAGAAAGCACATGTTCAGGAACTGGGGTACCAGTATACTAGTAAATTTTTATGCCCCAACAACAACAAACAACAACAACAAAAAAGCCTTTAGTCCCAAACAAGTTGGGGTAGGCTAGAGGTGAAACCCATAAGATCTCGCAACCAACTCATGGCTCTGGCACATGGATAGCAAGCTTCCATGCACCCCTGTCCATAGCTAGCTCTTTGTCGATACTCCAATCCTTCAGGTCTCTCTTAACGGACTCCTCCCATGTCAAATTCGGTCGACCCCGCCTTCTCTTGACATTCTCCGCACGCTTTAGCCGTCCGCTATGCACTGGAGCTTCTGGAGGCCTGCGTTGAATATGCCCAAACCATCTCAGACGATGTTGGACAAGCTTCTCCTCAATTGGTGCTACCCCAACTCTATCTCGTATATCATCATTCCAGTAATTTTTATGCCCCAATTAGGAAAAATGATGCCGCAAGAAACTCAACAGTTGAAGAAGGTAAACTTAATTAATGCTCCTTTTTGTATATTTATCAGTACTTTTTGTTTGAAATGAGTATTTATGGATTTGTTTTTGTTATGCTGACAGTAATATTTAACATACCCAGATGATTTAATTTTACAAAAAGGAGGGGTGGTATAAGCAACTTCCCGTAATTGTTTCCTCAAGTACTTCATAGGTAGTATCTAGAAAAAAATGAAGATACGTAAAAAAATGAAGTAACGGTAACATACGGACATGGGAAGCAACTTTAATTCCTCACTGATTAGGAACATAAAAACACTTCATAGGTAGTATCTAGAAAAAAATGAAGATACGTAAATAGAAATAACAAACATTTTGCAATTTTGCACCAACTAGAAATCAAAGAAAAAATAGGTCTTCAAATGTATAAAAATAACACGAAAGCTATACCCATGCAACTGGAATCACAAGCCAAACAACTTCTTTGGTAGTGTTGTAATGATTAATTTAATACTCACCTCGAATGAAAACATCAAAAGAGTTGCTGTAAGCTGGATCATCGTAGCAAGGCATGGTGTAGAAAGGGCGCACAGCCAAAGGATATCGATAGAGGATGAAAAATTCTGTGCCATACCTACAAATAACAGATAAGTTAGCTTATTGAAATTAAGTGATACAGTTACATACGAGCAGTAGATCTACGTACTTCTCCTTAACAAGCCGACCAAGTTTCTTCTCAGCTTCAGTGTTAAGGTCACCCATAGGCTCGATTTCAGTTCCGGCTTCCTGCCAAACAGACAAGTCATCCATAAATCTTGTCCAACTGAACTCATAAGTGAGTTCGTGGTAACCGCCAGCTTTTCACCCGGCCTGATTTCCGAAGAAAATTAATCCCTCGTTTCAAAATGTCAAGCACATCCACTGATGATGTACTCTAATTATTATTTTCAGTTACAGAGGAACAATTCTGCTGGTGATGTCAGAAAAGACTGCCAGTTTCTACCAGTTTTTCAGCTAACAAGAAAACATGATAACAGTCAAGCTGGAAGTACCGGTTGGTAGATAGCATTTGTTCAAAACAAAATGTCGATACACACTTCAAATTGGTAGAAAACATGCAAAATATAACAACACCAATTCATATGCGCTGCGCCACTACAGTATTTAGTATTACTCGTAATTTGAAGATCATATAACCACTCCAAACAACTATTAACAGTATGTTTTTTGTTTCACAGGAATCTCAATTAGGACAGCTCAATCAAAACACCAGTTATATATGGGGCTATTAAATTTCTAACATCAATCACACTGTGAGAACACAAAAGAGCATACTGTATGCAAATGAACGTCACCATAATGATGAAATAGACAAGAGTACAAGCTAGTACCTTCAGCATTTTAATCCCTTCCTCGTACGTCAGCTTCAAGGTTTTCTCTAGGTACTGTATAAAGTAGAAGAGGTTGAGACAGTAACTTAAGCAAAAGCATACATATAACAACACAAGACAATAAGGAGTAATGTTTTACCTTCAGAGGTTCAAATGGATACTGCCTATTTATTGTCTCAAGTTCCTTCTGACAATTTTCATTCAAGTGTTTGAATATTGCTACAAATAAGCCATCTATGATATCACAAACCTGTGTACAAAAACCAGTACCTGGTCACCATCACTTCAATAAATGAACTAAATAAAGACTTATTTCCTCCAAATCTTCCTTACCTCAAAGTAGTGCTCCTTGATCTCCATCTCAGCATCCAACCCAATAAACTCACACAGATGCCTGTGAGTGTTTGACTTTTCTGCTCTAAAGACAGGACCAACCTCAAACACGCGGCCAAAGCCACCACAGATGCTCATCTGCTTGTATAATTGGGGAGATTGTGCTAAACAAGCAGGCTGGCCATTGTACTCCAGCTTGAATACAGATGCACCACCTTCACTTGATCCACCAATCAACTTTGGACTGTGGATCCCGATAAAATTCTCCGAGAACAAAAATTCTCTGAATTTCTGCATGTGTATCCAGCAATAGTTACATATATGAACCAAAAGAAGAAAATAAACATTACATGCTACAGAAATACATAATAAATTCTATCTGCATGAGATGCCACATGAATGTCACGAACACAAGCATAGTTTTGATGAACAATATCTAATGCTGCATGTCAAATATAGTTTCATGCAAGGTGCCTTTAGCTGGTAGATGGAGATACCAAGATGAAAGAATGAACGCCGACAGGGCCTGATTTTATTTAATAATAACAACACACGTGGTGCTAGACATAACACAACATGCTATATTTGTTACAGCAGCATGCCTTACTGCATGAAACGTAACAGTCGGTCAGTACAAACAAGGACAGATAGTACTCACGTTCTCAACATGGCATTGGATGCGGAAGATTGCTTGATTCGCAGGTGTCCGCAGATCGATAGCTCGATAGTTCAAGCGTGTGTCCTGGAGAACACGTACCAGCTTCTCTCCATTCTGTAACCATGGCAATGATAAGAGTCATAGAGAAAAAGCTGGGCGCCTCCTGCAAAGAGGAAGAAGGCAAATGAAAGAATTTGCAATGGGCGTACTTGTTCAGCCTTCTCGAATTCTGCCTCACTCCGGGCTGCATCCTCAAGGTTGATCGGAAGTGTGGGGATCGCCCTATTGATGCAGTAGACCTTCCTAACCTGGATCTCGACCTGCCAGTCAAAGGGAACACACAAACAATTGATCATCTAGGCACACTATAACAGAAATTGTAACGAGCGTGCGCTTGATATTCTGAATTAGGCGGCAACAATTCGAATCATCAAATAAGGAAGGTAACAAAGCCACCATCTAACCATGCGCATGATGGTTGCTACCGATGACGAGAAACGACCAAAGTGGCCCAGATGACTGACCTGCTGCGTGGTGGCCTTGAGGGGCTCCTTGGGGAGGGTGACGACGCCCTCGACGTCGACGATGCTCTCCTTGCTGAGGGAGGTGGCGAAGCGCACCATCTGCGTGCTGACGCCGGCGTCGGCGCTGGCGACGAGCACGCACTGCACGGTGCTCATGCTCTGGCGCAGCACGACGAAGGCCATCTTCTTGCTGACGGGGCGCAGCGTCTGCGCGGAGCCGCGGATGAGCACGTAGCGGCCCGCGGCGGCCTCGTCGAGGTCGCCGATGTCGGTCCAGGTCCGGCCGGAGATGACCTTGGACTGGATCTCCTCGACGGGGACATCGCCGTAGTTGGCCGCGAAGGGGTCGGCCTCCTCCGCCTGCGGCTGCTGCTGCTGCTGGCGCTGCGACGCCTTCCCGGCCTTCTCGGCCTTCCGCGCGTCCTTCTTCAGCTGCTTCTTGCTGATGGTCGCGGCGGAGAGGTCGGCCTCGAGCTCCTCCGTCGAGGCGGAGGCGGGTGCAGGTGCGGGTGCGGGCTCCGACGACATCGCGGCGGTGGCGGGTTGGCGGCGAGCGGAGGCAGGAATAGGGTTTAGCGTGGTCTGGTGGGATGGATGGTGGTGGAAGGGGTGAACTTGACGACGGGACGCCCTCCTCGATGGACTGGGCTTAACTTAAGGTTGGTGTGTAAGCCTACCGGGCCAGCCCGTCTGATGTATTGGCTTGGCGGCCCCGTAAAGAAACGCAAAGAATTCAGGCCGAAGCCACCAGCCCGGTATTTGTAGATTCAGTTTGGCTGTGGTTGGTAATATGCTGTGGGCGGGATGTGCCGAAGTTTGACGCGAAAGCGTCTTGCTCAGGGAATCGTGCTGGGGTTCATGCTAACCGTGCCGTTCATTGGTCTCCCAGGGTAGCACCACGGTTTGGACCGCGACGACGGCGTCTCGCGCCGTGGAATGAAGGCCCCCCATGGATTTGCAGCGGCAGCTGGATTTTTTTTTTTCTTAGTTGGTGCGGCAGCTGGATTGGGATCGTACAAGTACAATAAGATGCATAAGAGCAACTGCAACATGTCGACCCAAACGGGCGCGCGTTGTTCGCTTTTTATCCGTTTGGATCGGCTAAACGGACGTTTGTGTCCGCATTTCATTGCAATGGCCAAACGGATGGATCTGTGACCGGCCACACCAAAAAAAAAAATCGTACACACACGGGTGAAAAATATGCATAATTAAACATAAATGGCCGGTCAACATGCGACCAAAGTCCACTTAGACAGTAATAAAACTTAATAAAACTAAAAGAGTTCGTGACGTTAGTGCGCTGCCCTAGGCGTCGTCGTCGTCCTTCTCTTCCCCGGGACCGGTGAGGTCGATGAACGTCGGCGTCGACCCATCCCAGGGGAAGGCGGTCTCCCACGCAGCACGCGCTGCCTCCTGCGCCGTCTGTCCCACCGACGATGGTTGTCCTGGTGGTGGAGGCTGCACGGGCGCGCTCCTCCTCCTCCCTCTCCAGGCGCTCCTCCTCCGCCTCCCGCACCAGGCGGCGCTCCAGCTTCATCTGTTGCTCGCCGTCGGCGCGCTCGTCCGCCAGAGCGTGCGTCCTCCATTGTTGGAGGTAGGCGGCCTCCTGCTCCGGCGTCGCACCGAGACAGATGGGCGGCGCGCTCACCCACTCGCGGAGCACGCCGGTCCACTGGTAGACCTCCGGCAGGCGCTCCGTTGGTTGCGGCTCGGGCTTCGGCTCGGGGAGGAACGTCGGCGGTGGCGGCGGAGGGGGTACGCAGTCGCTGGCCGCTGACAGCGCGACGGCCACCTCCATGCCGACCCAGGGCGCTTCCTTCTCGCGCTGGCTCTCCTCCAGAGCGCGCTGCATGGCGGCCTTCAGCGCGGCCTGGTAGGTCGCTTCCGCTTCCTCCTCCTCCGGCAGGACATCTGGTGGTGGCTGGGCCGGGCACGGCGTAGTCAACGTCGACACCGCGGCGACGCTCCTCCTCGTGCTCTAGTGCAAACTAGCGCTCCTAGTTGGAGGAGTCTGGCGCGTAGGCACACATCACACGCTGGTTCGGCGTGAGGAGCTTGCGCCGCCGGCGAACCTCCTCGGCGTGCGCCCTGGCCAAGCGCGGTACCGCCAGAATGGGGATCCTCCTGGGCCCAGGCTTCATGCTTAAGTCGCCAATGGCATGACCCGGCCCCTCCTAGGCGGGTCATACCTAGGAGTTATATCCCCAACATTAGGCCCCATGTTGATTTGAACTTGTTCACATCAATCTCCACCACTTTACTTGGCACAATCTTTCATTATCAATTCTTTACCAATTTGTTGTAACCCGCCATGACGTCACATCGTAGAACCATGGTAACTCGCCATGACGTCACATCGTAGAACCATGGTAACTCGCCATGACATCACGCGCATTAATTCTACACGAGGCCGAGGACATCTCAACAGATCTTTATCTTAATAGACTTCCCGGAAATCGAGGCGTCCATATAGCCATATAATCATTTTCGGCCTCCTCGATTCCCGTGCATGCCGTCCAGACACCTCCTTATAAACAGGGACGGGGGCCCTCTATGCCATTTTTTACCCCCACCTCTGCTTCTTCTCCTTCCTCGCGCTGACCACCACAACTCGAGCTCCACCGCCGTCATCTCCAGCGACCTCAGCCCTGGCCACTGCATCAACCTGACCGTGTCCAGAGATCGCGGAGCTCCTCCGCTGTTCATCAGCATCAACAGGTACCCTTTCTGCTTCGTATCAGATCTTCACTAGGGTTCACACAATTCATCGGAGTTCTTCGGCGTTCATCGAAACTTCCTCCATCGTCCCCTTGCCAATGCTTAGTTCGATCCAACCGTAGTACAAACTTGGTGCGGTGGTAGTTTTAGCCTTTGTTTCCAAACACAGATGCGTTTCGTCCTCCCAGCTCGCGTGTTCTTCCGCCGCTGTAAATAGGTTTAATAATTCTTCTTCTTTTCGGAGATGTCGTGGATCCAAAATCATAAATAGAATTTGCAAAACCTGTTTATCTAGCACTTAGCCAAATTTCACTTTATAGATCCATAGATACTCGTGAACAGGAGCCGTGCTGGCGGCTTATATGATAGGCCATAACCCGCCAAACACTATTAGCCCCACTTTAAACCGCCAGCATATATGTTCACAATCTGTATAACCCGGCATTGCCTTCCGGTTTAACCATGCTGACTTTTATAGCACTTATTCTTTTGCATATGAATTAGCCTTGCTCTTGCTTTTTAATCACTGGCCGGCTTAACAACATAACCTTAATCCGGTAATATTTTCCTTTTTAGAGTTTCATTAACAAAATGACCAAAACTGTTACGCTCATGCAACTGGGTCATCTCCACTGTTACGGAGGAAGCTCTTAATGACCATGTGAAAGTGGGCATCTTAGCACCAAAAGACGTTATCCACTGGAGAGCTCCAGGAGATGAGGCTAAACCTGACCCAAGGGAAGGAGAAGTTATGTAGCTCATCAAGAGTTGGGAGCACCCACTTGGAATTTGAGTTCATCTACCTACATGGGTTAGTTCTTGCGAGGAAGAGCACTTGTGTATCCAAAATGACAATCATGAAGTTCAATGATAAATTTGTCAAAGGATATGTTTGAACGGTTCCGTGCTTCCTTGTCTTCAACCACCATTGTGTAGAGACTTGGTGATGTAGAGATTGCTCAAGATGTGAGTGAGTTACAATCTCATAGATTTAGATTCATCCAAGTACCTACATGGGCTAGATAACATGCAAGGTACAAATATATCCAAGACATAAGATTATCATCATAAGAGAAATATCAAGGATTAGTCATAAGCTCGTGTCTTGCATGTATCCAATGGAGTTCCTACTCCAAATTTGAAGCATCAATGATGTTCAATTCACCTCTTAACCTGCAAAATACTCTCTCATCAAGTGGTTTAGTGAACATATCCGCTAATTGCTTTTCGGTGCGAACATGCTTAAGTTTAATGTCACCCTTAGCAACATGATCTTGAATGAAATGATGACGAACTTCAATATGCTTAGTTCGAGAGTGTTGCACGGGATTGTGAGCAATCTTGGTAGAACTTTCATTGTCACAAAGTAATGGAACATGTTTCACATATATCCCATAATCTTTAAGAGTTTGGGTCATCCAAAGTAATTGAGCACAACATGAACCAGCGGCAATGTATTCCGCTTCGGCGGTGGATAAGGATACCGAGTTTTGTTTCTTGGGAGACCAAGATACAAGAGATCTACCAAGAAATTGACAAGTACCCGAAGTGGACTTTCTATCAACCTTGTCACCGGCATAGTCCAAGTCGGAGTAGCCAACAAGATCGAAAGAGGCCCTCTTAGGATACCAAATGCCAAAATTTGGTGTATGGATTAAGTATCTCACTATCCTTTTCACGGCCTTAAGATGACATTCTTTAGGAGCAGCTTGATATCGTGCACACATGCACACACTTAGCATGATATCGGGACGTAAAGCACATAGATATAACAATGAACCAATCATAGAGCGATAAACCTTTTGATCAATAGGTTCACCATCTTTGGTCAAATCGAGATGTCCACTAGTAGGCATAGGTGTAGTCATACCTTTGCATTCTTGCATATTGAACTTCTTGAACAAGTCCTTGGTGTACTTTGTTTGAGAGACAAAGGTACCTTCCTTAGTTTGCTTGATTTGCAAACCGAGAAAGAATTTGAGTTCACTCATCATAGACATCTCAAACTTCTCCGACATTAGCTTCCCAAACTTTTCACTAAAATGAGGGTTAGTTGATCCAAATATAATATCATCGACATAAATTTGGCATACAAATAGTTCTCCATTGACCCTCCTAGTAAAAAGTGTAGAATCAAATTTTCCAATTTCATAGCCTTTTTCAATAAGGAACTTGGTCAAGCATTTATACCACGCTCTAGGAGCTTGTTTAAGACCATAAAGAGCTTTGTGAAGTTTGTAAACATGATCAGGTTTCTTAGGATTAACAAAGCTGGGAGGTTGTTTAACATAAACTTCCTCCTCTATTTCACCATTTAGAAAAGCACTTTTAATGTCCATTTGGTACAAGGTGATATCATGGTGATTAGCATAGGCAAGTAAGATGCGAATGGACTCAAGTCTAGCAACGGGAGCATAAGTCTCACCATAGACCATACCTTCGACTTGTGTGTAGCCTTGGGTGACGAGACGTGCTTTGTTGCGAACTACTTGTCCATCTTCATCTTGCTTGTTGCGAAACACCCATTTGGTACCGATGATGTTGTGGTTGTTGTCGGGCTTCTCAACCAATGTCCAAACTTGATTTCTCTCAAAGTTGTGTAGCTCTTCGTGCATGGCGTTTATCCAATCCGGATCTTCCAATGCTTCTTCAACCTTCATAGGTTCAATGCTAGAGATGAATAAATAGTGTTCACAAAAGTTAGCTAAACGAGTTTTAGAGCGAGTGATTCTCCCGGTTTGGATATCATTGTAGATTTGCTCGACGGGATGATCTTTAGCAATTCTTGCTCGAACTCGTGTCAGCTTTTGCTTGGGTCTTGGTTGAACATCTTCTTCATCTTGTTCTCCTTCTTGGCCTTCTTCATTGTTGGCGTTGTCGTTCTCTTGTCGTGGTGGAGAAGGAGGTTTTTGACATTCATCTTGATGCACTTCCTCGTTTTCTTCATCTTGGTGCGTCCCACTTGTGGATGCTTCCATATCAACTCTTGGTTCACCTTGTCGTGAGGCAGAAGCTTCCACTTCGACGGACGAGGTACTCTCCTTCACTTCTGTTGGACGAATCTTGCCAATAGACAAGTCTTGGATTGCTTCCGAGGGATCTTTATCTCCTACATCAATTGGCAATTGCTCTACTTGCGAGCCGTTAGATTCATCAAACTTCACATCTACCGTTTCTTCAACCTTTCGGGTGAAATTGTTGTAGACACGGTATGTGTGAGAGTTTGAGCCATAACCAAGTAGGAAACCTTCATGAGACTTAGGAGCAAATTTAGAACGACGATGCTTATCAAGAATGTAGCACTTTGAGCCGAATACTCGAAAGTATCCAACTTGGGGTTTGTTACCAGTGAGAAGCTCGTATGCCGTCTTGCCGAGTAGCTTGTGAAGATACAAGCGATTTGTTGCATGACAAGTTATCTCAACCGCTTTCGCCCAAAAGTGCTTCGGCGTCTTGTACTCGTCAAGCATCATTCTCGCCATTTCAATGAGCATCCGGTTCTTCCTCTCAACAACTCCATTTTGTTGAGGTGTGTATGTAGCCGAGAACTCATGTGAAATCCCTTCTTTGTCAAGAAAGGTGTCCACATTTGCATTCTTGAACTCCATTCTGTTGTCGCTGCGAACCTTCTTGATCTTCACTTCAAATTAATTTTGGGCCTTCTTAGCGAAGTTTTTGAAGATCTTTTGAACCTGCGATTTATCATCGAGAAAGAACACCCACGTAAATCTTGAAAAATCATCAACTATAACTAGACCAAAAGAATTTCCACCGAGTCTTTTGTAGGCGTGGGACCAAAAAGATCCATGTGAAGTAGCTCGAGTGGCCTCCTTCTGGTCATGATGTTCTTCACGGGATGCCTTCCTCCAACCTATTTACCTACTTGACAAGCGCTGCAAAGTCTATCCTTATCAAATATGACATTGTTAACTCCAAGGATATGATTTCCTTTAATAAGCTTGTCAAGGTTCCGCATACCAACATGACCTAATCGTCTATGCCATAACCAACCTTTAGAGGAATTAGCAATAAAGCAAGTTCTAGGTTTAGCCTTTTTAGTGAAATCAACAATGTATAGATCACCTCTACGTACGCCGGTAAAGACCATTTTATGATTATCTCTATGAAACACTTGGCAATCTACTTCAGTAAATAGGACATTGAAACCGAAGTCAGCAAGTCTAGATACTGAAAGTAAGTTGTAGCCAAGAGATTCAATGAGCATGACATTTTGTATGGAGCTATCATGTGATATGGCCACCGTACCGAGGCCAACCACCTTACCCTTTGAGTTGTCACCGGAAGTGACATAATTTCGAGGACCATCATTTTCAGCAAGCTCACGAAACATATCTTTATCTCCGGTCACGTGATCGGTACATCCACTATCAAGGACCCATTCCTTTCCTCCTGCCATATATCCCCGAAGATTTGCCATAAGACCAAAGTGTCTCATTGCATCATCAAGATCAAAGTCACTATCATCATCCTCACAGTATCCATGTTCAACATCGTCATGTGGTGGATCGAATCCTAGAGAGGGTGATTCGTCAGAGTGAGTTTGACAATGATCTTGTTTATGAATTTTAATAGCTTCGGAAATAATATCACTAATAATTCCAACATCTCCTTTGGCACGCATAAGGTTTGTAAGTTCAAATAGACAATCACCAAACATAGGATCACTGGAATTTCATCTTACTCAAGGCAATAGACTTATGGAGAATTTCATCTAGATTTTTAAAGGAATAATTTGGAAAGCGTTCCTCAAGAAATTTCCATATGGTGTAGGCACACTTAAGAGTAGGCAAACATCCAATCAAGTTTCTAGGCAAGCCTCTAGTGATAAGTTCAACAGTTCTAAGATTGCGAATCATGTCAATTGACTCATCGAGGGTAGGATGCATAGGATCAACATGAGGTGCACAAGGGCTAGCAATGTACTTGTTCAAATGATATTGATTGAAAATCACAAGCATCTCATTTTTTTCCACTCATGAAAGTACTCTCCATCAAGTATAGGCACTCTATGTCTAAGACTCCCAATAGTAGACTCATCCATCTTCCTCCAATGGTGTTTAAACCAAAGCAATGGAGACCAAAGCTCTGATACCAATTGAAAGGTTCGAGAAGAGGTGTCTAGAGGGGGGGGGGTGATTAGACACTAAGTACCAAAAGTTGCAGTTTTTAACTTCTTTAAGTTGGAGTGGAGTTTAGGCACAAGTTTAACACTCACAATACATATCAAGCAAGCATGCAAAGAGTATATGAGCATCGGAAAGTAAAGCATGCAACTTGCAAGAATGTAAAGGGAAGGGTTTGGAGGATTCAAACGCAATTGGAGACACGGATGTTTTTGTCGTGGTTCCGATAGGTGGTGCTATCGTACATCCACGTTGATGGAGACTTCAACCCACGAAGGGTAACGGTTGCGCGAGTCCATGGAGGGCTCCACCCACGAAGGGTCCACGAAGAAGCAACCTTGTCTATCCCACCATGGCCGTCGCCCACGAAGGACTTGCCTCACTAGCGGTAGATCTTCACGAAGTAGGCGATCTCCTTGCCCTTACAAACTCCTTGGTTCAACTCCACAATCTTGTCGGAGGCTCCCAAGTGACACCTAGCCAATCTAGGAGACACCACTCTCCAAGAAGTAACAAATGGTGTGCTGATGATGAACTCCTTGCTCTTGTGCTTCAAATGATAGTCTCCCCAACACTCAACTCTCTCTCACATGATTTGGATTTGGTGGAAAGAAGATTTGAGTGGAAAGCAACTTGGGGAAGGCTAGAGATCAAGATTCATATGGTAGGAATGGAATATCTTGGCCTCAACACATGAGTAGGTGGTTCTCTCTCAGAAAATGTATGCTGGAAGTGTAGGTTCATTAATGTAGGGCGGAACCCTATGGTGACGATCTTCACGTTTGGAGTGGATCCTACGGGGAATCACGAAGAACACGCGGAAGCACAAGGGGGAAACACGGGGAAAACGAGAGAGAATCACTAAACCGACAAGGAATCAATCACACAAGTGCTAGATCACCGAGAGCAAATAGTAACACATGATCCACAATCAACAAGGTTAAGGATACAAAGGAACCGTTCTTCTCCGTGAGGAGGTCTTGATGGTCTTCCCTAGAAAGGGGTCTTGAATCCGCTTGGGGGATCTTCTCCGAAGAGGTCGTGAACTCCAAGGAGAAGTATCCAAGTGGATGAGCAAGGCTCTCACACAAATATGAGCTAAACCAATGCTAACCCTAACTAGGAGGTGGGAGAGGTCTATTTATAGTCTTAGTGCAAAAGGGGGCGAAGTGAAGGGGTACATGGGCTTCGGCCCGAAACTGTGCGTAGACAGGTACCGGACGTCCGCTGGGGACCGGTCTTCCGGAGGCTCACGGGGGTCCGGACGTCTGGTGTCGTCGGACATCCGCTAGATGCGTTCTGTGAATGAGGCGCCGGTCGTCCGGTATCTTCATACTTCCGTTAATATCCATTCTGTTGGGGGGTGCCGGACGTCCGGTGACTTCGGTCGTCCGCTCGCTGGAGAGTGTGGTCGGTCGTCCGGTCCGGGCCGGAAGTCCGCTCGCTAGGGCCTGCGTTGGCTGGGACTTGGCAGCTGGGGCTTCAGGCGCCGGACGTCCGGTCCCGACAGGTCGTCCGGTGGCTGGAGTTTTCTCCGGTAGATCTTCTTCTTGACCTTCGTGGTTGGTAGCCTTGCCATCTTGTCCGATGGATGTAGATGTACCATGGCTTTCCTCCAGGTACCTGATCACACACAGAGTGTCCATATGAGGTAGTAGCCAAGTCTCGTCAGCAGAGAGAGGAAGTTCAGAAAGGAGCGAGTTCACCTTATCTTCGATAGCCTTTGCTCTAGCTCTTGTCATGGGTCCGAGCGGTGTTGAGGGAGATGTAGATACGTCCATGGGGATGAGCAAGGGATGCTCCGCATCATCCCCCCCCCTTGGGAAAGATCCGACCACGGATCAAAAACTTCATCTCCATGGTATGGCGCAAGGTCCTTGACGTTGAAGATGTCGCTCACATTGTACTTGCCTCGTGGTAGGTCTATCTTGTAGGCGTTGTCGTTGTAGCGTGCTAGCACCTTGAAGGGTCCATCGGCTCGAAGGAGAACTTTGGACTTGCGTTCGTTGGGGAAGCGGTCCTTTCGACGGTGTATCCACACAAGATTGCCAATGTTGAAGATCATGGGTTGCTTGTTGACGTTGAGCTTGGTTGCTAGTCGTTGTACTTGGCGCTCGATGGTGTGCCTTGTATCCTCATGCATCTTCTTGATGTAGCTTGCCCGTGCACTCGCATCCATGTTGGTGCGCTCTTGTATAGGAAGAGGTAGAATGTCCAATGGTGACAACGGGTTGAAGTCGTAGACGACCTCGAAGGGGGACTTGCCGGTAGTCGAATGTATTGCACGGTTGTAGGTGTACTCGGCGATGGGTAGACATGCTTCCCATTCCTTGATGTTCTTCTTGATCAACACACGAAGTAGAGTGGAGAGAGTCTAGTTCGTCACCTCTGTTTGGCCGTCAGTTTGAGGATGGTATGTGGATGAGAACAAGAGCTTGATTTCGAGCTTGGCGCATAGGGTCTTCCAAAAGTAACTCAAGAACTTGACGTCGCGATCGGAAACGATTGTCTTTGGTACTCCATGGAGACGCAAGATTTCCCTACAAAAGAGATTTGCAACTTGTGAAGCATCGTCTATCTTGTTGCAAGGGATGAAATGTGCCATCTTAGAAAATTGGTCCACAACAACAAACACGGAATCCTTTCATTTTGAGTTCTAGGCAAACCAAGTACAAAGTCCATGCTAATGTCTTCCCAAAGTTGATAAGGAATAGGAAGAGGCATGTAAAGACCATGAGATTGAGCTTTAGACTTAGCTTTGCGACATGTAGAGCATCGGGTGGTGAAGCGTGAGACGTCTCGAAACATCTTGGGCCAAAAGTAGTTCTTGGAGAGTGTGGCGAACGTCTTATCTCGTCCAAAGTGTCCCATGAGTCCGCCTCCATGAGCCTCTTGCAAAAGCAACAAACGAAGGGAAGACTCGGGAATGCAAAGTTTGTTAGCTTTCATAAGATAAGCATCCTTGATATAATATTGTTGCCAAGAAGTATGCGTCAAACACTTAGCATAAGGAATAGCAAAAGATGGATCATTAGCATACAAGTCTTTGATGTGCTCAAAACCAATAACATTCAACTCAAGTTTAGTGACAAGCGTGCATATGCGTGAAAGCGCATCCGCAACTACATTTTCCTTACCCTTAATGTACTTGATCACATAGGGGAAAGATTCAATAAATTCACTCCATTTGGCATGACGCGTGTTCAACTTAGTTTGACCTTTTAAGTACTTAAGCGTTTCATGATCGGTATGGATGACAAACTCATGAGGTCTAAGATAATGTTCCCAAACATGTAGCACACGCACTAAAGCATACAATTCTTTGTCATAGATGGGATAGTTAAGTTGAGCACCGGAGAGTTTTTCACTAAAATATGCAATGGCTCGTTTTTCTTGCATCAAAACTCCGCCAATTCCGGTACCACTTGCATCACAATGAACCTCAAAAGTTTTGTCAAAATTGGGCAAAGCAAGAATCGGAGCATGAGTAAGCAAAAACTTGAGCTCATCAAAAGCAGTGGATTGCAAAGATCCCCAAACAAAAGGAGCATTCTTCTTACTCAAGGCATGCAAAGGAGCGGCAATAGTGCTAAAATATTTCACAAAGCGACGATAAAAACCTGCAAGACCAAGAAAACTACTCACTTGTTGCAAATTGGTGGGTTGGGGCCAAGTTTTAATTGCTTCAATTTTAGATTCATCAACATGAACACCCTTGGATGATACAACAAAACCCAAGAAAACCACTTTATCTACACCAAATGTGCACTTTTTCATGTTGGCATAAAGACTTTCCTTGCGAAGGGTTTGCAAAACAACCCTAACATGATCAAGATGCTCTTTCATGGTTTTGCTAAACACAAGAATATCATCGAAGTAAACCACAACAAAGACTCCAATATAAGGGCGAAGCACATAATGCATGAGACGCACGAAAGTACCGGGAGCCTCCGATAAACCCATAGGCATTACTAACCACTCATATAAGCCAAATTTGGTTTTGAAAGCAGTTTTCCATTCGTCACCCTCTTGTATGCAGATTTGATAATAGCCACTTTTAAGATCAATTTTCGAGAAAAAGTTGGCTCCACTAAGTTCATCAAGCATATCATCTAAGCGAGGAACGGTATGCCTATAGCGAACGGTGATAGCATTTATAGGTCTATAATCGGAACACAAGCGGAAACTTCCATCGGGCTTAGGCACAAGTATAACGGGAACGACACAAGGGCTTAAGCTTTCACGTACATGACCGTTGTCGATTAGTTGTTGTACTTGCCGTTGAATCTCCTTGGTTTCTTCGGGATTGACACGGTATGGAGCTTTGTTTGGAAGTGGCGCTCTGGGGATGAGGTCGATTCGATGCTCAATGCCTCGTAGAGGAGGTAGACCCGGAGGTAGCTCATCGGGGAAAACATCTTGGAATTCCTACAAAAGAGATTGAAACACTAAAGGTAGTTCATGAGGGGTGTTAGTGTTAGGTTCCCCATCCTTGCACACAAGGACAAAGTGCATCACACTCGATGGGTTCTCACACACTTCCCTCATCTCACTTTTTGTGGCAAATAGTATGAGGTTTTTCTCTCTAGGCGAAGAGGCGCTCAAGTTTGGTTTGTGGTTCTCACTCACTTTTTGGTGGATCTCTTTTTCACTCTTCTCTCTATGGTGGGTGGCTTGCTTGTCGGCTATCACTTGACTAGGAGACATAGGTCGTAGCACATATTCCTTCCCTTTCATCTTGAAGCCATAGTGATTGGTACGCCCGTTGTGGAAGACACCACGGTCGAATTGCCATGGTCGACCAAGAAGGAGGTGGCAAATGGTCATAGGGACCACATCACACTCCAAAGTGTCCTCATATGCACCAATTTTGAAGGATACTTGGACCGTATTCTCAACTCGTATAGTGCCGGAGTCACTTAGCCATTGAACCTTGTAGGGGTGCGGGTGCTTCCTCTTGACCAATTGAAGCTTGGAGCATAGTTCTTCACTTGCCAAGTTGTGGCAATTACCTCCGTCGATTATGACCTTGACGGACCTTCCATTGATGCCGGCCTTTGTGTGAAAGATGTGGCATCGTTGGTCTTCTTCTTGTTGATGTTGAAGAGTCAAGACCTTGGAGACAACGAGAGCGAGGCTCGAATCCTCATCACAAAAGACTTGGTCATCTTCATCTTCATTCACTCGCCTATGCATGGCCACTTGCTCAATAGCTTCCATTTCATCTTCACTCATTGAGTCATAGGTGCCATCGTCGTTGAGGATCATGGTGCGCTTGTTTGTGCATTCATAGGACTTGTGGCCTCGTCCGCCGCAAGTGAAACACTTGAAGGAGCTTGTCTTGACGGTCTCATCGGTCGGAGTAGATGAAGAAGCACGCGGCATGAAGTTGCTTGTAGTAGGAGGAAGACGACTTGAACTTGATGAATGTTTTGTAACTTGACTTGTCGTCGTTGCTTGGAGAAGGCTTGGTTGATGTCTAAGTTGGAGTAGTTGTTGAAGCTTGGTTATTGGAGAAGCCGTAGGTCTTGGATGAGTACTTGGCGTACTTGAAGTCATCTTGCACTTGACGTTCTGCCTTTGTAGCTTGATGCACGAGCTCAATGAGGTTGGAGTAGGGTTGGAATTCGGCGATCTTCTTGATGGGATGATTGAGTCCATTCAAGAATCGTGCCATTGTTTTCTCATCATCTTCCGTGACATTGGCTCGAATCATGGCTATCTCCATTTCCTTGTAGTATTCTTCAACACTCTTTGTTCCTTGCTTGAGGAGTTGTAGCTTCTTGAAGAGATCACGGTTGTAGTAGGTTGGTACAAAATGTGCTCGCATGACATCCTTCATTTGAGCCCAAGTGGTGATTGGAGGTTCACCTCTTGCTTGTCGGCGCTCAAGGACTTGTTCCTACCATATGAGCACATAGTCTTGGAACTCAAGTGATGCCATAGTGATCTTCTTCTCTTCCTCATAGTTGTGCAAACGAAAGATTTTGTCGACCTTCAATGCCCATGAGAGGTATTCTTCGGGATCATTGCTTCCATTGAACTTGGGCATTGTGAATTTGAGCTTGCCATAGTGTTGCTCTTCATTGTGTTGTTGGCGATGGTGATGATGACGCCCTTGACGTGGAGGGTAATCATCCTCATGTTGCTCTTGGCGTGGAGGAAGTCCATGATCAACTTTCTCTTGTTGACCTTGAGGTTGAGGTGGAGCTTGACGAGCTTGTGGAGGAGTTTGAGGGACTTGACGTTGCATGCGCGGTTGATAGTTCCTCTCTTGGATTTCTTCTCGAAGGGCTTCCTCTTGATTGCGCCATTCGCGATTGCAGTTGGCGATAGCTCAACTTGATTCTTGAAGGGCACGTTGCACCTCAAGAGCTTGCGCTTCACGTAGTTGTTGTTGAAGACGTTGAGCCTCGGCGTCTTGTTGCTCTTGGTGTAGATGCGCTCGTTCTTCTTCTTCTTGGCGACGAAGACGTTGTCGTTCTTGAGCTTGGGCAAAGGTGACTTGATTTGATTGAGGACGAGGGACTTGCTCATCGGCTTGCTCTTGTGAATGCTTGACGTGTAGTGGGTTTCGAGATGCGTGACGGTCTTGACGCGCGGCTCGTCGAAGAGTGTTTGATGACAGTGTACTTGAGCCGGAGGAGGAGGAGTCAGAGTGTCGACTTGAGTGGCTCCATCTTGAGTATGACGATGTAGAAGGAGGCCGGTTGACCAACAAGGCGCGGATCTCGTCCATTCTTGCATTGTTCTCTTGCTTGTGCGCGTCGAGCTTGTTGTCGAAGTAGTGTCGTGTACGTTGCTCGGAGAGTCGCAAGTCGGTGGCAAGGTTGTCGATGCGGTCGTTCATGCTTGTTGCTCTTGATGTAACGCTCGTTGTGCACCAAAGAGGTGGCTCTTGGTGACGTATGATGACATGTCGTCGTCTTGCTCGATGAAGAGTGGGTTGGTAGAAGTACTTGGCCTATCCATCATTCCAAGCAAAATGCGAGTGGTAGAAGGAGAAGAACTTATACCAATGTACCTTTGACCGATGTTGATGATGAATCAAGTTCACTCAAATGCGGCCAATGAAATAGCACTATTGGTACCAATTCTTGTCAGTTCTCACACCTACACAAGTAAAAGCTTATGGTGGAGCTTGGTTAGGATGGTGGCATAAAATTTGATGCAATAGTAAGTGAGCTTCAATAATGTTGGAAATGATTCACAAATTTGCAAATGCGACAAGTAGACCAAGCAAATAGTGGAACATGGGAACACACACACAAATAGATAGATGGGATTGTGCAAACCAAAAGTGAGCAAAAATGTGGAACCCATGAAAATGCTCTTGTTGCACAATACTAGAGAGACGCTAGCACGATTGCACAATAGGAGGATACGGAACTTGTGCACAACCTACTAGGCAAAAATGCAACAATCTCTATCCCAAGTACGCTATATGTATGGTATTTCGGTGCTATGATCCAAGATGATCTTATATGAAAATCTTACTATTGTATGATGCTATGGTTCTCGCTCATAAGCTCTTTGCTTACCTTTCCTCTTTGCTTAAAAGCTTGGGTGGCTCTTTCACTTTTGAGCTCTTTTCTCATGCAAAACTTCATGAACCAAGATAGCAATTGTGTATGCGATGACAACTTTGTGACACACAAGTTGATGCCAAGATATGCACCACAATAGTATGGTATGTATGCTATGGAGTATGATCACTAATGTGCACAAGTCACGTTGCCGGCAATACTCAATGGCTAGTCTCGATGGGTAAGCTACGCAAAAGTAAGGTCATGTGGGGTATCAATGCAATTGCAAGGTATGACAAAGATGTCGCCGAAGTTACCGTCCTTGGCGATGATGAGACCCTTGCGAAGATGGGCCGTGGTGATGATGAAGTCAAACCGTACCTAAATAGCCGAAACACAATAGGACACGGGAGCCACAACTCAAAATCTCAAGGACCAAAATGTGTCAAAATCGTCATAGGAGGTATTGGGAAGTAAGGTGGTGTATGTGGGTTTGGAAGATGTGGTGGAAGGTGGGGATGTGGTGGTGACCGAACTGAAAAATTCAGTTTCGTCAGAGTTTCACGGACGTCGGGTTTTTACAGTCGTCCGGTCGTTGGACGTCCGACAGGGTCCGGTCATCCGGTGCCTGGGCGAAATTCGGGCACGGGATGAACTGCGCGATTTCGGGGTGGATGGAGATGGTGAGGTCGAAATCGAGCGGATTGGTGGATGGAAAAGGGTGGGGAGGGTGGGGAAAGCTAGATCCACACGTATCAACTCAAATCCATGAACCAAATCCAACAAAATCTCAACTCACCAACAAATCACAAAAAAAATTGGGGCTATTTTTGGTGGGGAATTTTCAGATTTAGGATGAAAACAACAAAATCAATCTAGAAGACACGGGGTAGGGGCTCCAAAAACGTGATCAACGTGGCTCATGATACCAAGATGATGTAGGGCGGAACCCTATGGTGACGATCTTTCACGTTTGGAGTGGATCCTACGGGGAATCACGAAGAACACGCGGAAGCACAAGGGGGAAACACGGGGAAAACGAGAGAGAATCACTAAACCGACAAGGAATCAATCACACAAGTGCTAGATCACCGAGAGCAAATAGTAACACATGATCCACAATCAACAAGGGTAAGGATACAAAGGAACCGTTCTTCTCCGTGAGGAGGTCTTGATGGTCTTCCCTAGAAAGGGGTCTTGAATCCGCTTGGGGGATCTTCTCCGAAGAGGTTGTGAACTCCGAGGAGAAGTATCCAAGTGGATGAGCAAGGCTCTCACACAAATATGAGCTAAACCAATGCTAACCCTAACTAGGAGGTGGGAGAGGTCTATTTATAGTCTTAGTGCAAAAGGGGGCGAAGTGAAGGGGTACATGGGCTTCGGCCCGAAACTGTGCGCAGACAGGTACCGGACGTCCGCTGGGGACCGGTCGTCCGGTGGCTCACGGGGGTCCAGACGTCCAGTGTCATTGGACATCCGCTAGATGCGTTCTGTGAAGGAGGCGCCGGTCGTCCAGTATCTTCATACTTCCGTTAATATCCATTCTGTTGGGGGGTGCCGGACGTCCGGTGCCTTCAGTCGTTCGCTCGCTGGAGAGTGTGGCCGGTCGTCCTGTCCGGGCCGAACGTCCGCTCATTGGGGCCTGCGTTGGCTGGGACTTGGCAACTGGGGCTTCAGGCGCCGGACGTCCGGTCCCGACCGGTGGTCCGGTGGCTGGAGTTTTCTCTGGTAGATCTTCTTCTTGACCTTCGCGGTTGGTAGCCTTGCCGTCTTGTACGATGGATGTAGATGTACCATGTCTTTCCTCCAGGTACCTGATCACACACAGAGTGTCCATATGAGGTAGTAGCCAAGTCTCGTGAGTAGAGAGAGGAAGTTCGGAAAGGAGCGAGTTCACCTTATCTTCGATAGCCTTTGCTCTAGCTCTTGTCATGGGTCCGAGTGGTGTTGAGGGAGATGTAGATACGTCCATGGGGATGAGCGAGGGATGCTCCGCATCATTCGTTCTGATGGCTCTCTTCACGAATGAAGAGTGGGTGGAGGGGTATATATAGCTTCCACAAAAAATCTAACCGTTACACACAACTTGCCAAACTCGGTGGGACCGAATTGAGAAACTCGGTCGGACCGATTTAGCAAATCTAGTGACCGTTAGGATTTTCGGTGGGACCGACATGCAACTCGGTAGGACCGATATGGTTAGGGTTAGGGCTTAACGTAATCTCGGTGAGACCGATTACACAAACTCAGGGACCAATTTTGGTAATAAGCTAACCAGAGGGTTGGTCAGGCAAACTCGGTGAGACCGATTACAAAAACTCGGTGGGGCCAATTTTGGTAATAGGCTAACCAGAGAGTTTGCATTGTAATGTCGGTAGTACCAATTACTCAAAATCAGTGGAACTGATTTTTGTAATGGACATACACACAGAGATTACAATCCCATCTCGGTGAGACCGAGATCCCTATCGGTGAGACCGATTTGCCTAGGGTTTGTGGCAGTGGGTATGACATCTGAACTCGGTGGTGCCAGATAGAAAGAATCGGTGGGGCTGAGTTAGACTTTTGGTTTAGGACATATGTGGATGTGAGAAACTAGTTGAGGGCTTTGGAGCATATCACTAAGCACTTTGAGCAAGCAAGCCGTTAAGCAACACCTCATCCCTCCTTGATAGTATTGGCTTTTCCTATAGACTCAATGTGATCTTGGGTCACTAAAATAGAAAATGTAGAGTCTTGATCTTGGAGCTTGAGCCAATCCTTTGTCCTTAGCATCTTGAAGAGGTTCCACATCCTTTAGTCCATGCCACTCCATTGTTGAACTTGTCTGAAATATACTAGGTAAAAGAGTTAGTCCAACAAGAGATATGTTGACATTAATTACCAAAATCACCCAGGGAGCACTTGTGCTTTCAATTTTCTATCGCTCGCTAATCATCAGGCAAGTCTGTCAAAGTCCATACTTTGTTTTCATACATGGATCCTATCTCGGATTGCATGGCTTCAAGCCATTTGTTGGAATCTGGGCCCGCCATCGCTTCTTCATAGTTCGAAGGTTCACCGTTGTCTAACAACATGATTTCTAGGACAGGGTTGCCATACCATTCTGGTGTGGAACGTGTCCTCGTGGACCTACAAAGTTCAGTAGCAACTTGATCCGAAGTACCTTGATCATCATCATTAACCTCCTCTCTAGCCGGTGCAGGCACCACAGAAACATCTTCCTGAGCTGCGCTACTTTGCGCTTCAAGAGGCAGTACTTCATCAAGTTCTACTTTCCTCCCACTTACTTCTTTCGAGAGAAACTCTTTCTCCAAAAAGGACCCATTCTTGGCAACAAAGATCTTGCCTTCGGATCTGAGGTAGAAGGTATACCCAATGGTTTCCTTAGGGTATCCTATGAAGACGCATTTTTCCGACTCGGGTTCGAGCTTTTCAGGTTGAAGTTTCTTGACATAAGCATTGCATCCCCATACTTTTAGAAATGACAGCTTAGGTTTCTTCCCAAACCATAATTCATACGGTGTCATCTCAACGGATTTCGACGGAGCCCTATTTAAAGTGAATGCGGCAGTCTCTAAAGCATAGCCCCAAAATGAGATCGGTAGATCAGTAAGAGACATCATAGATCGCACCATATCCAATAGAGTGCGATTACGACGTTCGGACACACCATTACGCTGAGGTGTTCCAGGCGGCGTGAGTTGTGAAACAATTCCACATTTCCTTCCATGATCTGATCGTAAGAACTTTATTTTCCCGTCACGTTGATTTTCAACCTCACTCTGAAATTCCTTGAACTTTTCAAAGGTCTCAGACTTGTGTTTCATTAAGTAGACATACCCATATCTACTTAAGTCATCAGTGAGGGTGAGAACATAACGATAGCCACTGCAAGCCTCAACGCTCATTGGACCGCACACATCAGTATGTATGATTTCCAATAAGTTGGTTGCTCGCTCCATTGTTCCAGAGAATGGAGTATTGGTCATTTTGCCCATGAGGCATGGTTCGCACGTGTCAAATGATTCATAATCAAGAGACTCCAAAAGTCCATCTGCATGGAGCTTCTCAATGCGTTTGACACCAATGTGACCAAGGCGGCAGTGCCACAAGTATGTGGGACTATCATTATCAACCTTACATCTTTTGGTATTCACACTATGAATATGTGTAACATTAGATTCGAGATTCATTAAGAATAAACCATTGACCAGCGGGGCATGACCATAAAACATATCTCTCATATAAATAGAACAACCATTATTCTCAGATTTAAATGAGTAGTCATCTCGTATTAAACGAGATCCAGATACAATGTTCATGCTCAAAGCTGGCACTAAATAACAATTATTGAGGTTTAAAACTAATCCCGTAGGTAAATGTAGTGCATCGTCACCTCGTCCTTCGCTAGTCTCTGCTTATTCCACAGCTCCTGTTTTGAGTTACAAATATGAGCAACTGCACCGGTATCAAATACCCAGGAGCTACTACGAATACTGGTAAGGTACACATCAATAACATGTATATCACATATACCTTTGGTGTTGCCGGCCTTCTTGTTCGCTAAGTACTTGGGACAGTTCCGCTTCCAGTGACCATTTCCCTTGCAATAAAAACACTCAGTCTCAGGCTTGGGTCCATTCTTTGACTTCTTCCCGGCAGCTTGCTTACCGGGCGCGGCAACTCCCTTGCCGTCTTTCTTGAAGCCCTTTTTACCCTTGCCTTTCTTGAACTTAGTGGTTTTATTCACCATCAACACTTGATGTTCCTTTTTGATTTCCACCTCCGCTGATTTCAGCATCGAATATACCTCAGGAATGGTTTTCTCCATCCCCTGCATATTGAAGTTCATCACAAAGCTCTTGTAGCTCGGTGGGAGCGAGTGAAGGATTCTGTCAACGACCGCGTCATCCGGGAGATTAACTCCCAGCTGGGACAAGCGGTTGTGCAACCCAGACATTTTGAGCACGTGTTTGTTGACGGAACTATTCTCCTCCATCTTACAACTGTAGAACTCGTCGGAGACTTCATATCTCTCGACCCGGGCATGAGCTTGGAAAACCATTTTCAGCTCTTGGAACATCTCATATGCTCCGTGCTGCTTGAAATGCTTTTGGAGCCCCAGTTCTAAGCTGTAAAGCATGCCGCACTGAACCAGGGAGTAATCATCAACACGCGACTGCCAGGCATTCATAACGTGTTGGTTTGCTGGGACAGGTGCTTCACCTAGCGGTGCTTCAAGGACATATGCTTTCTTGGCAGCTATGAGGATGATCCGCAAGTTCCGGACCCAGTCCGTATAGTTGCTACCATCGTCCTTCAGCTTGGTTTTCTCTAGGAATGCGTTGAAGTTGAGGACAACATTAGCATGGGACATTTGATCTACAAGACATATTGTAAAGATTTTTAGACTAAACTCATGATAATTAAGTTCATCTAATCAAATTATTTAATGAACTCCCACTCAGATAGACATCCCTCTAGTCATCTAAGTGACACATGATCCGAGTCAACTAGGTCGTGTCCGGTCATCATGTGAGACGGACTTGTCATCATCGGTGAACATCTTAATGTTGATCGTATCTTCTATACGACTCATGTTTGACCTTTCGGTCTCTTGTATTCCGAGGCCATGTCTGTACATGCTAGGCTCGTCAAGTCAACCTAAGTGTTTGCTTGTGTAAATCTGGCTTACACCCGTTGTATTCGAACGTTAGAATCTATCACACCCGATCATCACGTGGTGCTTCAAAACAACGAACCTTCGCAATGGTGCACAGTTAGGGGGGACACTTTCTTGAAATTTTATGAGGGATCATCTTATTTATGCTACCGTCGTTCTAAGCAAATAAGATGTAAAACATGATAAACATCACATGCAATCAAAAGTGACATGATATGGCCAATATCATTTTGCTCCTTTTGATCTCCATCTTCGGGGCGCCATGATCATCATCGTCACCGGCATGACACCATGATCTCCACCATCGTGTCTTCATGAAGTTGTCTCGCCAACTATTACTTCTACTACTATGGCTAACAGTTTAGCAATAAAGTAAAGTAATTAAATTGCGTTATTCATTGACACGCAGGTCATACAATAAATTAAGACAACTCATATGGCTCCTGCCGGTTGTCATACTCATAGACATGCAAGTCGTAATTCCTATTACAAGAACATGATCAATCTCATACATCACATATATATCATTCATCACATCCTTTTGGCCATATCACATCACACGGCATATGTTGCAAAAACAAGTTAGACGTCCTCTAATTGTTGTTGCAAGTTTTTACGTGGCTGCTATAGGTTTCTAGCAAGAACGTTTCTTACCTACGCTGAAACCACAACGTGATATGCCAATTGCTATTTACCCTCATAAGGACCCTTTTCATCAAATCCGATCCGACTAAAGTGGGAGAGACAGACACCCGCTAGCCACCTTATGCAACTAGTGCATGTCAGTCGGTGGAACCTGTCTCACGTAAGCGTACGTGTAAGGTCGGTCCGGGCCGCTTCATCCCACAAAGCCGCCGAAACAAGATAAGACTAGTAGTGGCAAGTAAATTGACAAAATCGACGCCCACAACAAACTTGTGTTCTACTCATGCATAGAAACTACGCATAGACCTAGCTCATGATGCCATTATTGGGGATCGTTGCAGAAATTAAAATTTTTCTACGCATCACCAAGATCAATCTATGGAGTAACTAGCAACAAGAGAGAGGGGAGTGCATCTTCATGCCCTTGAAGATCGCTAGTCGGAAGCGTTGCAAGAACGCGGTTGGAGGAGTCGTACACGTAGCGATTCAGATCGCGACCGAATCCGATCTAAGCACCGAACAACGGTGCCTCCGCGTTCAACACACATGCAGCCCGGTGACGTCTCCCGTGCCTTGATCCAGCAAGGAGGAGAGAGAGGTTGAGGAAGAAGTCTCCAACAGCAGCACGACAGCGTGATGGTGATGGAGTGGCAGTTCTCCGGCAGGGCTTCGCCAAGCTCTTGCGGAGGAGGAGAGGTGTTGGGGAGGGGAGGGGCTACGCCTTGGATGTGGTGCTGCACCCCTCCCTCCACCCCTCTATTTATAGGGAGAAGGGGGAAGGGGGCCGGCCCCTCTAGATGGGATCTAGAGGGGGGCAGCGGCCAAGGGGGGAGGGGGCTTGCCCCCCAAGCCAAGGGGGGCGCCCCCTCTAGGGTTCCCCCCAACCCTAGGCGCATGGGCCCTAGGGGGGTGGCGCCCAGCCCACTTGGGGCTGGTTCCCTTCCACCTACCCCATAAGGCCCTCCGGGGCAGGTGGACCCACCTGGAGGACCCCGGAACCCCTCCGGTGGTCCCGGTACAATACCGGTATACCCTCGAATATTTCAGTTGACTGTATGATGACTTCCCATATATAAATCTTCACCTCTGGACCATTCCAGAACTCCTCGTGACGTCCGGGATCTCATCCGGGACTCCGAACAACATTCGGTAATCACATACAAATCTTCCTTATAACCCTAGCGTCATCGAACCTTAAGTGTGTAGACCCTACGGGTTCGGGAATCATGTAGACATGACCGAGACAACTCTCCGGCCAATAACCAACAACGGGATCTGAATACCCATGTTGACTCCCACATGTTCCACGATGATTTCATCGGATGCACCATGATGTCGAGGATTCAAACAATCCCGTATACAATTCCCTTTGTCAATCGATACGTTACTTGCCCGAGATTCGATCGTCGGTATCCCAATACCTCGTTCAATCTCATTACCGGCAAGTCACTTTACTCGTTCTGTAATGCATGATCCCGTGACCAACTACTTAGTCACATTGAGCTCATTATGATGATGCATTACCGAGTGGGCCCAGAGATACCTCTCCGTCATACGGAGTGACAAATCCCAGTCTCGATTCGTGCCAACCCAACAGACACTTTAGGAGATACCTGCAGTGCACCTTTATAGCCTCCTAGTTACGTTGTGACGTTTGATGCACCCAAAGCATCCCTACGGTCTGTGAGTTGCACGATATCATGGTCTAAGGAAATGATACTTGACATTAGAAAAGCTCTAGCAAACGAACTACACGATCTTGTGCTATGCTTAGGATTGGGTCTTGTCCATCACATCATTCTCCTAATGATGTGATCCCGTTATCAATGACATCCAATGTCCATAGTTAGGAAACCCATGACCATCTATTGATCAATGAGCTAGTCAACTAGAGGCTCACTAGGGACATGGTGTGGTCTATGTATTCACACATGTATTACGGTTTCCGACCAATACAATTATAGCATGAACAAGGAAATATAATAATAACCATTTTATTATTGCCTCTAGGGCATATTTCCAACACTTTGAACCGCTTCCAACTCATTCCTTATTTGCACAAATTATTTTCTGATAATCCGCTTGATTTCTTCAAGCTGATTCCCCCTTTTGGAACAAGAAACTTCAAGACAAGCCGGCAAAAAAGGTTAGGACAAATAACAAGGCTGTCAAGAAGCCTGCCAAGAAGAAAACCAACACCTCAGAGCAGTTTTCTTTGGATGATGATGAGTCGGAGGTAGAACTTGACTCCCTTAGCTCATTTTTTAATTATCTTATTGACACTTATTGCCATCAGGACGAAGCGGAAGCCAGCAACGTAGATGGTGTCGAGGTAACTATCCTTTCTTCTGACTCAGAGCCTCTACCGAGACAGAAAACTCGACAAGCGAGCCGGAAAGTAAGGTTTTCTCACCCTTAGCTTACTTGGATCCCAACTTTATTGTGAAGAAGCAACAGCATGAAGTTCGCCGCACGACCCGGAACAGCGAAGGCGGGGAGCTCTCCTCCGGTTTACCCAACACTCCGGCTCCTCACAAGCGCCGAGCAGAGGTTTCACAGATTGCCGATTAGCTTTTCCGAAGGCGGGTCTTATTCAACAACCTCTTAACTCTTTTGATTCAAATTATCAGGGAACTTATAACTCCTCATCTGGTGACTCCACTGGGACTCAGGTCCCACTCTTCAAAGTCACCATAGGGTGAGAACACTGAGTTTCTTTGCTTTTAAAACCCTTTGTAAATCATCATGCTAATATATGTATGTCTTATTATCAGCGGTAAGGCTAAGCCAAGTAAGAAGGCTAAGACAAATAAGCCGGGCGACGATACAAACACCATTGAGTCGGAGAAGCAAACAATGTCCGAAGCCTCTCATCCGAATCTTGAAGCTGCTGCTGATGATCTACCACCAGAAGAGCACAACGTCACCATAGATTCCATGGATATGAATCCGTCCAAATCTAAGCCGCCAAGTCCCATCAAGCCTGCTGCACAAGAGGCTGAAGATGTTATTGTCACTGGAATTGGCTTCACGGAGGCGGGTAATCCCACTGTCTTATCCAAACATAGCGCCAAAGAAGAATGTGCAGCTGCAGACAAGGGCAAATGGAAGCTTGACTTGGAAAGTTATGCCCAGTTCAATGCTCATGAGATTCACGTGGGTTATTTAAACCGCCTTCACACCAGCCGTGACTTTGAAGTCGGTCTGGTTAACCTCATGAAGGAGCGCTTTGAGGTAAACACTGAAAAAATCTTCTCATATATATAACTGTCAGTTGCCAAGTCTACTGAACATGAAAGAATTGAATATGTTGTAGACTTAGATAACCTTTTTAATCTTGTAGCTATACCATAGCAATTTGTAACTGCTGAATCATAACATGTAGCTCCCAAGGGCCGGCTTAAACTGGAAGGTTAAGCCGGGACTTCAAATTGTAGTGCTAAAAATCCACATATGTAGCCCCCAAGGGCGGGCTTAAGCTGCATAGCTAAGCTGGGACTTATCATCATTTTTATGATCAAATCCACGTATGTAGCCCCCAAGGGCCGACTTAAGCTGCATAGCCAAGCTGGGACTCAAAGATTTTCCTTAAAAAAGAGTAACGTGCATTAGCCCCCAATTGCCAAGTAAAATACTCGTATTATGCTTGGGACTTCAAACAAGATGATTATAATGCTGCCTGACTTTTGTATATTGTAGGCTGAATTAAATATGAAGGAATCCCAAGTCACTGATCTGCGGCAGAACATCGAGTCCCAACAATCAAAGACCACAAAGGCCAAGTCAGAGCTGAAAACTGCCTTAGAAGAAATTGGAAAACTAAAAAGGGACTTCAACACCGGGAGGACCAGCTGGGATACAGAGAAGGCGGCTCTATTGAAAAGAGCTGAAGATGTTGAGGCTGCTCTTAAGCCGGTGACTGAAGAGTTATCCGGTTTAAAGCATCAGATTAATAGCATGACAGCCGCCATCTTTGGTAAGTAATGTTGTACTTCAATCTTTCATCGCCAATGTATAACGATCATCAGCCGACTTATCAATATCTTTGCTGATGCAGGCTCCAGAAGTTCCAAACTTGGTGAAGATATGTGTGTGAAGCTTAAAGCTGCATATACCCTTGTGGAGCAGTTGTACACCGGCGCTCAACGGGCTATTTCCGCTGTCTCACATAAGAAGCAACCACCTTCACTCATCAAGGAAGTGTTGGAGAAACTATATGTGCTGCCGCAAACAGTTGAAGAACTGAAGCGATCAGCCGCCATAGTCGGTGCCATCACTACGCTGAGCCGGGCAAAGGCATGACAAGCAGAACATGACCCGGAACAATTGGCCTCTGGCTGCCCAAGCTTGAAACAAGACGGGTCTCCCTTCGAAGCAGCAGATTTCACCAAGTGCGTAAGAGAAATTTGCCCTTTGGCTAGCAAGCTAGCAGAGGAGACTGACTTGTCAAAATATCAGGCGGCTTATACCAAAGAGAACTCGAGAGTAACAGCGCCGGTTCATGAGGCCGTGGATCTCATCCCGCCAACACGTAAGCACACCTTCGCCCCTGATATTGATCCATCAACCCTTATAGATGATGGAGCTATATTTAGAGCTTTGACTGGGATCAGCTGGGCCACATCTGACTTCTAGCCAATGGGTGAGGAAGAAGAAGAAGAACTGGTGCAAGATGACTCGGAGTCTTCAACACGCCAAGCCCAGAACAATTGACTCAAAGGGCAGCTCTTGAACTGCAGCATGGTGCTTCTCTCTGGAAAACAATTTAATCCATTTGGGCCTTGGAGAGCCTTGTAATAGGCTAGTTTGAAAACCATGATCTGTCATGCCATCGTGCATGTTTTTTCCCTTCAAACTACTGATGCATTTTCTATGTTCCTTTGATAAATTTAAAAAGAATATTCCACTATTTTGCAATGTTCCTACACACAGAATAAACAGCATATGCCCTGGCGGCTTACACCAGGGTGGGTCACAATGCCCAATAAAATGTTATCTGGCGACTTTTAAAGTCTATAACCAGGGCGGGTTATCAAACCGCACATATTCATATAACAAGTAAAAGCATACCTGTGAAATTGGTTCACACTTGCCGGCTTACATCGCCATATCCGGTGAGGATGATAGCCCAAAGAATTAGAGCGCATAACTCCAAGCGCACAATCCAAGTATACTGGCGACTTAATGTCCAAAGCCAGAACGGGTTACCAAAACCCCAGACATGCTCAAATATGAGCCATAATGATTAAGGCTACATGGCATGAATCGTTTTAAACCATATGTCAATATGGTACAAGGATATGACCCCAAACAATGTTTAGAGAAAATAACAAATCAAAAAAGGCAAGGCTTTCATAGGCTTCCAAGCCTCAATATCAGGTGTTGTTCATGGGCCGCACAACCACTGAGTTAATCCTTCATTCAAACCTGTAAGCCGGGCCTCACATGACCAACCGCCATTTTAACTTTGGACAAGTTCAGGGTCTTTATAAGATTGACTGTCAAGAGTACGACGGGTCATTCCAAGATTACCTGGGAGGAGTGGCAGACATACAAGGCAGGATAAACCAGAATTTGGTGTTTACACCTGGTGTACAAGCCAATCAAAAGGGTAAATAAAGCTATGTTCATTGAATAGGGAGCCCCCAAGTGACGTATAGTGAGCCCTCAAGGCAGGATACCTATGTTTGAACTATGCACTACAACAAGTTCTCTTTGGTAACCTTTAACTTGGGCAATAAGCCCCCAAGTGATTTGCAACAAGGTGTATAAGCCGGATCAATAGGGTAGTCATAGCTATGCTCAATGAGCAGGAAGCCCCCAAGTGAACTTATGAACTGAAAATAAAGACTCAGATACTCAGAAATGAAACGACAGAGGCCCTGAATTATCAGGGATGCCGACTTTATTATACTTGATCATAATATATACATGGACAAAAATATATACAACACACGAGCCAGTGGCTCAAGTGTAATAAGGCCGAAGATGAGCAATGTTCCAAGGCCGGCAGTTCTCCTCCTCGGATATGCGTGAGTCCTTGTGCTCTCGAATATCAATGAGGTAGTATGACCCGTTGTTCGGGCTTTTGCTGAACACAAAGGGCCCTTCCCAAGGTGGGGATAATTTGTGCATATCTGTTTGATCCTCGATGAGCCAGAGCACTAAGTCACCTTCTTGAAAAGTACGAGTTTTAACCCGGCGACTATGATAACGGCACATATCTTGCTAGTATATTGCCGATCGAGCCGCCGCCAGGTCACGCTACTCATCCAACAAATCAACAGCATCCTAATGTGCATTTTCATTATCATCTTCAACATAAGCCGCCACGCGGGGCGAGTCACGACGGATGTCACTTGGAAGAACCGCCTCGGCTCCGTAAACCATGAAGAAAGGTGTATAACCCATGGATCTGTTGGGGGTAGTATTGATACTCCAAATCACTGAGGGTAACTCCTCAACCCAACAACTCAGCGTCCTCTGCAAAGTTACCATAAGCCGGGGTTTTATACCTCTCAAGATTTCTTGATTGGCCCTTTCGGCTTGATCATTGGATTGCGGGTGGGCCACTGATGAAACATCAAGATGAATATGCTCTTGTTGACAGAATTCTTTCATAGCACCCTTAGACAGATTAGTGGCATTATCAGTTATGATGCTATGAGGATAGCCAAAATGGAAAATCACTTTTTAATGAATTGAACCACCTTTACCGCATCACACTTGCTGACCAGCTCTGCCTCAACCCACTTTGTGAACTTGTCAACCGCCACCAAAAAGTGGGTCTTTTTGTCCTTGGATCTTTTGAAAGGTGCAACCATATCCAGCCCCCAGACTGCAAATGGCCAAGTAATTGGAATCATCCTCAATTCTTGAGCCGACACATGAGCTCGTTTGGAAAATTTCTGATAGCCATCGCACTTGCTAACCAGATCTTCTGCATCAGCATGAGTCGTCAGCCAGTAAAACCCATGAAGAAAAGCCTTAGCGACGAGAGACTTAGAGCCGGCATGCTGGCCACAATCCCCTTCATGAATCTCCCTTTGAATCTCACGGCCCTCCTCAGGAGAGATGAAAATGAAAGTGCAACTAATCCCTGGGTGGTTTTGGTAATTCATAACAACATATAGCTCATTGAACTAATATCCATTCAAGATTAATGTTTCAAAAAGTTCAATGATTGGTATGGCATAGACTAGAGATGTGAACCCCTCAAAATGCTAAGGACACATATTGGCAAAAGCTCAAGACTCTACATTTTCATTTTAGTGATCCAAGTTCACATTGAGTCCATAGGAAAAGCCAATACTATTAAAAGGGGATGAGGTGTTGCTTAATGGCTTGCTTGCTCAAAATGCTTAGTGATATGCTCCAAAAGCCCTCAACCACTTTCTCAATTCCACATATGTCCTAAACCTAAAGTCAAACTCGGCCCCACTGATTTGATCTATCCGGCGCCACCGAGTTCACTTGACATAGCCATAGCCAGAAACCCTAATTAGTTCGATCTCACCAATAGGGATCTCGGTCTCACCGAGATGGGATTGCAAACTATCTATTTCCCTTTGTAACGTTTCAGTCTAACCAAGATGAGCGATCGGTCCCACCAAGTTGGCAATGCAAACTCTCTGTTTCCTTTTCGTAACATTTCGGTCTCACCGAAATGAGCGATCGGTCCCACCGAGTTTTCCTGACCAAGTCTCTGTTTGCTTATTATTGAAATAGATCTCATGGAGTTCATGTGATCGGTCTCACCGAGATGAGGTTTTGCCCTAACCCTAGCGCATCGGTCTCACCGAGTTGGTACTATCGGTCCCACTGAAAAACCTAACGTTCACATTTTGAATCACGTCGGTCTCACCGAGTTTCACTATTCGGTCCCACCGAGTTTGGTAAATTGCTTGTAACGGTTAGTTTTTGTGTGGAGGCTATATATACCCCTCCACCCCTTCTCCATTTGAGAGAGAGCCATCAGAACGTGCCTACACTTCCACTACTCATTTTCTGAGAGAGAACCACCTACTCATGTGTTGAGACCAAGACATTCAAATCCAACCACAAGAATCTGGATCTCTAGCCTTCCTCAAGTTGATTTCCACTCAAATCATCTTTCCTCCATATCCAAATCTGTGAGAGAGAGTTGAGTGTTGGGGAGACTATCATTTGAAGCACAAGAGCAAGGAGTTCATCATCAACACACCATCTATTACCTTTTGGAGAGTGGTGTCTCCTAGATTGGTTAGGTGTCACTTGGGAGCCTCCGTTAAGATTGTGGAGTTGAACCAATGAGTTTGTAAGGGCAAGGAGATCACCTACTTCGTGAAGATCTACCCAAGTGAGGCAAGTCCTTCGTGGGCGATGGCCATGATGGGATAGACAAGGTTGCTTCTTCGTGGACCCTTCATGGGTGGAGCCCTTTGTGGACTCGCGCAACCGTTGCCCTTCGTGGGTTGAAGTCTCCATCAACGTGGATGTACGATAGCACCACCTATCGAAACCATGCCAAAAATCTCCGTGTCTACATTGCGTTTGCTCCCTCCAAACTCCTCCCCTTTACCTTCATATGCAATGATTTACATTCCACTTATATACCCTTAGAATTGCATGTGTAGGTTGATTGCTTGACTTGTGTTAAGTTGCTAAAATCTGCCAGGACTTAAAATTGGAAAAAGGCTAGATTTTTATTCGGCCAAGTACTCTAATCACCCCCCCTCGAGACATATTTTCGATCCTACAAGTGGTATCAGAGCTTTGGTCTCCATTTGCCTTGATTTCCATAGCTTTGGTGATCATAGCCTTGGTTTCACAACCTAGGAGAGTATGGCGTCTAGTGAGGGAAATTACCACCGTAGAGGTCCTTACGTTGATGGTACTAATTTTGCTAGTTGGAAGCATAAGATGAAAATGCATATTCTTGGACATAACCCCGCCATTTGGGCTATTGTGTGTATTGGTTTGCAAGGTGAATTCTTCGATGGGAGATAACCAAATCGTTGAAGCAACTGCGGAAGAATTGAAAATGCTGCAATACAACGCTCAAGCTTGCGATATCCTCTTCAATGGATTGTGCCTCAAAGAATTCAAAAAAATCAGTTGTCTTGAGAATGTAAAGGAAATTTGAGATACTTTGATTGATATGCATGAAGGTACCGAGTCCGTCAAGGAATCCAAGTTGTATGTGCTTCAAAGTCGTCTTGACAAGTTCAAAATGAAGGATGGTGAAGGTGTCACTGAAATGTACTCTAGGCTTACTCTCATCACAAATGAGATTGCCGGTTTAGGAAGTGAAGAGATGACTGACATATTCATCAGCAAGAAGATCCTAAGAGCCTTGGATGGAAAATATGACATTGTGTGAACATTGATCCAAATGATGCCCAATTATAAAGATCTCAAGCAACCAGAAGTCATTGGAAGAATTTTTGCTCATGAGATGTCACTCAAGGATAAAGAAGAGCTTCACAACAAGTCTAGTGGTGCTTATAAAGCCTCATGTGATGCTCCTGCCACATCAAGTGAAAAACAAGTCTTCAATGAGGAATTGATCTTAATGGTGAGGAACTTCAACAAATTCTACAAGGGTAGAAGCAAAGAGAGAAGCTCCAAGTCAAGATCCTACCATGACAAAAGATCTTATAGTCGTGAACGTAATTGCTGCAATTGTGGAAGACTCGGACACTACTCCAATGAGTGTACGACCCCATACAAAAGAAAACAAGACTCACCTAAAAGAAGAAGTAGAAGAGAAGAATCACCTCCAAGAGAGAGAAGGAGTAGAGATGATCGTTATGAACGAAGAACCTCTCGCAGAAGCAAGGATTCAGAAAGGAAGGACAAGTCATCAAGGAGCTACACAAAACGAAGACATCAAGGCTCATGTTGGTGAATGGGTATCCGGTTCTGACTCCGACCACCACTCCGAGAGAAGTTATCACTCTGACTCCGAATATACTGAAGATGAAGGTGTTGCCGGTCTTGCACTTGTGCCAGCCAACTCCTCTGACATATTTGACTCACCAAATGAAGTAATTGGAAGATGCTTCATGGCTAAAGGCCCCAATGTATCACACCCCGAGTATATTGTTTTCAATAGTGATGAAGATGATTTGCTAGGTGATGATGAGTTACTTGTTAACAATGCTAGTGATGAAAACAATGATGAAACTACTATTAGTCATGCTAATCAAGATGAAACGAATGACAATGATAAGAAGGAGATTGAGCGTCTAACTAAAGAACTAAACACTCTTAAGTTACCTCATCAAACTACTTTAGAAGATCATCGAGAACTTTTAAAAACTCATGAGAAGCTACCTTCGATAAGCTCAACCTAGAGCAAGAACATGGGTTCTTAAAAGCCATCAATGATGATCTTCGGAAGAAAAGTTCTTCTTACATTGCCAAGCGTTTACTCTTGTCTACTTACATGCCACAAGTAAAATCTAGCAACAAGAGTAAGAAAGATTCTTCTTCTAGTAGTAATAATAATCATGCTAAATCCAATATTGTTGCTTCTAGTAGTTCTCTTGATTCCACTAATGATTCTCTTAGCCAAGTTACACTTGAGAAAGAAAATAGCTTATTGAAGGGAATTATAGAGAAAGGTGTTTACAAGAGCCTTGCTGGAAGTAAGCAATTTGAGGAGATTGTACGCAAGCAAGGAAGGCACCGAAAGAATCAAGGTGTTGGTTTTCAACAAAAGTTCAATGCCAATGGAGTTGAGTGGGAAGAAGATCGATATCCCAAGACGAAGTTTGTTCCTCAACAAGAGAAGTATGATCCTACTTCCTTCAAGGGGGCACCAGCTCAAGATGATCTTCCACAAGAACACAAGCTAAAAGGCAAGGACAAGCTTCAAGAGGAGATTGATGCATTTGAAGAAGCTCCAAAGGCCTTGGTCAAGTGGGTTCCCAAGACTACCTCAAGTTCTACTTCATCAAGTACATCTACAACCCCAAGGATTCCCATCAGGATGATGTGGATCCCGAAGAAAAAGAACTAGAGAGTTCATGAGGGTGACTCCGCCAACATACTTCACTCGTATTCATATTGGCAAGGACAAGTGCAATCAACTTCCACATCATGCACTAGTTCAAGGAGTCACAAACCATCTTGTTAGTTAGTCAAGGGACAAGGTAACTTAATGCTTTCATGGACATCGTCTTGTGTGTACTTCACTCTATGTCTATGGATATCCTTATATGTTCCTTGTGGGACTAACCCATGTAGGTATTGAAAGTGCAACTCACTCCAATGGATTGCTCCAAATGATCCACATCAACATTGAGCATCCACATCTTCAACATCTACATGAAGTCATCATCGACAAAACCCAATGTTAGTTCATCCCTCTAAAAGGGGATATCACATCTAGGGGGAGCTTTACTCTAAGAATTGAGCTAAAGCAACTCTAATGGTGTGAACACAACAATGCTTTATGTAAAAGTGGTAACCCCACTTGTGAGTATGACCTATGATCAAATGTTTTCATTTGACTCCTAAGTCAATATACCCATATATAGATGACCTAGTCATCTCCAATTGCTTGATAGATGATAGAGTGTTTGTGCATGCTTTGCCACATATTTCATTTGCTATCTTATTGTGTGAGCTTGTTGGTTGCATAATTTTCTTCATTCGAGGACATCCATTTGTTGCTTTGATTGTTTGGTCTTTTCTTTTGCCAAATGGATGGGAAAGAATGCCTATGTACTCCCTCTAGCTATCTATGCTTTTCTTATCTCAAACTCTATTCATGCTACATCACAAAGTTTGATCAAGTTAGATTCAAACCCTCTGGGTGAGGAGCACTCGGAGCCACCGATTCGTCATAGACTTAAACTTCCAAAACCTCTTGATGTATTTCGGTCTGACCGATTCATTCCTTTCGGTCATACCGAGTTCATTGAGTTGATCTAGGTTTCAATCTCGGTGCAACCGATTTGAACATTTCGGTCTCACTGAGTTGTAGTAACCGCTTGCGATTCTGCATCTCGGTGCCACCGAGTTGCTCAACTCGGTCACACCGACAGGGTCCGGATATATATACCCATGGGTTGAATTTTGGAAATTTCTCTGAAACCCTTTGCCCGCGCCTGTCCAGCTCTACCGACTCAAGGTCTCCAGATCGTCTCCTCCATCGCTAGCGGCCTCCTGCCGCTGGTCTCCGCCGCCGTCAATGGAATCTTCGCTGCCGTTGTCGCTGTAGTGAGTTCACCGACGAATTAGGGTATGAACTCGACCCCTTTGTGCAATCTTTACCTCTGATTCCTGCGCTTAGGTCAATGCCATGAATCTTACCACATTTTAGATACTTCTATCCAGTCAAAAACTCCTTTAGATTAGTTTTGATTCAAAAACTTAGGGTTAGGTTTCCAACGAATTCATCTCAGACCGATCGAGTTGGAGAAATCGGTCTCACTAATTTGGCCCAGGCCATTGCACTTGTGATTTTCGGTCTGACCGAAACTTACAAATTGGTGTGAACGAGTTCAATTCTCAGTGAAACCCTAGTAATCTTGGAGTCACCGAACTGTGTCTCGGTCTGACTGATTTCACTAGTATAGACTCAAATATTGTTTCGGTGTCACCGAGTTTAACCAATCGGTAGCGCCGAAATGACTTATGTAGAAAACCAAAACTAAGTTTTTGACTCATTTTTTTTTGCAAAATCTCTGCACTTTGTGATGCTCATCCACTTTGCCTCAACTATATCTATTCACAGGGTTAGCTTTCAGCCTTCAGCCATGTCTGACAACAGTGACAACCAATACAAGTCTGAGGAACAGGTTCACTTGAGTGAGGGCACTAGTCCCTCTGACAGCTATGATGATGGGAGCAGAAGTACTCCTAGCAACCTGCCTAAGGCTGCAACCAGGCAGAGAAAAAAGAGAACATCTGATTCAAAGGATGAAGATTTTATGGTTGATGAGGAAGTCACTTCAAAGAAAATGGTTGTCAAGAAAGAATTTGGCACAACAGCTTCAACCAAGCCAGGTATGAAAAAGAAGGCACCAGCCAGAAGAATCCCAATGTCCAAAGCCAGAGCCTCAACACAGGAAACCATTGAGTTCACTCTTGAATCAAAGGAGGCTGGTGAGGGCAAGAAGAGGAAGGAAAGGGTCAAGAAGACCATGGCCAGAGTGATTGGCATACCATCTATGGTCAGAGATTCAGATGAGGAGGAGGAAGAGCAAGATGCACCTCCTGCCAAGACTCAGAAGTTGATGGGGGATGCCATCAAGTCAAGGGCTGCTCCATCAAAGCCCAAGACTGCCCCCAAGGCTGCTTCTGCTCAAGCTTCTAAGCCTGCAGCACCCAAGATATCAACTAGGAACATAGCAGTTGCTGAGAAGAACAAGGCCCCAGTGCCTGAAGTGGAAGAATAAGAAGAAGCCCAAGTGCTCAGAAAACTTAAGCCCAAGATCCTAGATCATGATGATACTCATCCCGTGGCTAAAAATATGAAGCTAAGGAAGGATGCAGGTCTCAGGCTATGGAGGCAGACAGACCCATATGCCACTAGGAGGAGGACTGTTGTGGACCCACTGGTATGCGTCGGTGCTATACAAACGGTTTTTAGCCCCTTTCCGCGACGACATTTGGAACCGTTGCCAAGTGAGTGTTGGAAATAGGGGGGTCCTTCCCACACAACCTAGAAGCCATCGGGGATAGGCCCTCCTGGCACACAAGCTGGGGCAAAATGAGCTCGTGTGCGATCGGGCGAGGCATCGAAACCCAATTGTTTCTGTTCGTATGTACATCCCACACGGTGAATCCCAGAAAAACATTTCCGTTCGTATGTATATCACACACAGTCAATCCAAAGAGGATGTTTTTGTTCTCATGTACATCCCACACAGTGAATCTAGGGAAAACGTTTCCGTTCGTATGTACTTCCCACACAGTCAATCCAGGGAAAATGTTTTCGTTCGTATGTACATCCTACACAGTCAATCCAGGGAAAGCATTTCCATTCGTATGTACATCCCACACAGTTAATCCAGGGAAAACATTTTCGTTCGTATGTACATCCCACACAGGTTTATGTATAGGCTCGTGTGTGATACGTGTAACTATCACACACACTCTGCCTTGGTTAACCATTTGCTTTTATCAACTACGTCACACACGATCTGATGAAGAAAACTGTGTAGCATTGGGCTATCCATCACAAGCGCTTTTACTTCTAGAACCGTTTGCAAAGTTCCATGACCCATTTAGCAGGTTTATTAGTTTACAATTAATAATCCCAGTATTACGCAAATTCACATTTCATATCGAACAGTTGTTTGCCAATTTCACAGTACGATAGCTACTGGGAAACAACAAAGTACAACATATAGATAGTTCAACTTCATAAGAACAATATTAGAACAATATATTCATTTCCCTAATCGAGATCATCCAGGCTCACCTTATCCACCTTTGCTTTCAGTTCAGTAAGAACCTGTTTTGCACTGTCCAACAGGCAAAGTGCCTCCTCCTTCACCAACACCACCTTAGCAAAGTCTGATTTAAAGAATCTGAGCTCATTCTCCACCTTCCTCTGCATCTTCAAATATTCTTCAGTGTTGACAACACTTTCTCTAAGCCTACCTCTGTTCTCTTCCTGATACATGCTCCAGAGCTTTGCTAGGCACATCTTCAAAGACTGTGGCCACTCTTGATCAACCCACTCCAAGTAAGAACACTTCCGTTCATCCTATAAAATTTAAAACTAGATCAATAACAATTGTATGGAGGTTTATAGCAACATAGGAAATCACCAATACTTATTTTGAAAAACTGAAGAAACAGGTTAATTATGACATATCTTCTCAAAAGATCAATGTGCAAATGAATTAATTGCTACTGAGACAACAACCAAATTCTGAAACATCAGAAGCTATAATTAACTACAACAACGCTACGAGTTGTTACTCATGTACTATAAATAACAAATTGAACATTTTAAGAGGAAGGTAAATATAACTGCAATAGCATAGCGACAGTGTTTGGTTGACAGCAAATTGATACTAACAGGTGTGTACATGCACAAATTTAGTAACATAGAACTAATAGCACTAAGGCATCCACTATGTATGCCAAAACCGGTGTAAAGACAATTGTTGCTACATCTCGCACCGGTGCCCTGCACTGGCGAGCCGATGTAGTGGAAAAAAAATCAGGGAACCGAACTCCGAAGCACCTAGTTGCTCCGACGCCCGGTTCCTTCATGCCATAAAGATTTAGTATTTTACTGCTTGGCTGCTCGGATGTGTGGACAAGTTGGCTCCACAAACTGCTGAAGCGGTGCCAAATAATTTTCTAATGGCACCACTGATGAGATGGCAACATTTTTAGATACTGCGTACACACTGTGACGCCGTCTTAGGATGCGTTTGGTTGAAGGTGTGGTATGAATGGGTTGGGACCGTGACAGTGTCTGAATCACATCTAACAAATGATTTGTAACAACGAAAGAGGGTCTAACCTTCTCTACACATGCCAGAAACTTCCTCCCACCATCCACAGATTCAAACGCAACTAGCTTCACGCATGGAGATTGATGGTGACAATGAGCAGACTGATCTTCAGCCACCCTGCTCCATTCGTTGCAACTGATGGTCCTAGGGAACTACAAGAGGAAGAAATGACTCAAATCGACCACCGGGTAAAAATCCTTCATTCCAAGTCATAGCCCGAGAGAGAAGAGAGGAATACCCAGGTGGTGAAGGAGTCGTCATTGGAGGAGGAACCACTGGAGAGGTCTTTGAAGAAGACCATGGCGACCCCGGCAGTAGGATGCGAGACGGCAAGAGCGAGGAAGCGGCTATAGCTTAGGAAGGAAGGAAGGAAGGAAGGAAGAGGGAAACAGGGGAAATGTGACTTGTGGTTGGGGAGAAAAGGGGATGGGGAAGGGGGGAGGGTAGATATTTCGGCGGTAGGCCAAAAATTTCAAAATGTGGAGGGAAACTTTGCGCGTGGTGCCGCCGGACACCATTCACTTCGAACGATAGTGTGCATCACAAACAATTCTTCTGCTTAACGCGCATGGGATGAGTTTGATAATTGAAAGTTTGGTGGAAATTTCCCCGTGTACATCATTGCATAATTTAACATCGCTTGGTAATTTCGGCACACAAAAGAGCATACATCACACAGACTAGACTTACTAAATCGAGCAATTTTAGTAATTAAACAAAGACAGTTCACCTAAACATTGCTCTAACAAAAGACCGGCATTAAAAACAAAGCCTAAGTATGAATAATTTTAACAAATCCGTCGCCGCGCCGGCCTATGCATCGCCGGTGTGAGATGAGACGTGGATAACTTGTCCTGGCAACATGCCACCGTTGGTGGACTCTGCGTCCCCCCTGCTGAAGTCAACTGCGTCCTTATCCTCGTCTTCGTCCTCTTCGCCACCCTCAAGGTTGTAGCACTCGTAGTAGTGGCTGCGCCAGAGCTCGCGTTGGTACTCCACCGCCGATTCCACGATGGACAGACTCTTCTCTACCTCGACCTGGGCTATGCACGACTCCTCCTCCCGGCGCTCCTCGATCTCCCCCGCCTCTTGCATCCCTAGCTCCTGCTCGACGACCTCATGAGGAAGCAAGTGCTCCATGGCCACCGCTGCCTTTTCAGACGTGGGTTGCATGCTGAATTCCGAGGTGGCTGATAACCCGCAAGTATACGGGATAGTTGTAGCCTCTTTCGATAAGTAAGAGTGTCAAACCCAACGAGGAGCTAAAGGTAGAACAAATACTCTCTCAAGTCCTATCGGCCACTGATACGACTCTACGCACGCTTGACGTTCGCTTTACCTAGAACAGGTATGAAACTAGAAGTACTTTGTAGGTGTTTTCGGGTAAGCTTGCAAGAAAGTAAAGAACACGTAAATAAAAAGTAGGGGCTGTTTAGATAAAGAAGCAACAAAGTAACTATTGCGAGTGTGGAAAAGTGGTGGTAGGAGTTGTGGAATTGTCCCTAAGCAACTGACTATGTTACTAGACCGGTAATCACTATTGCAATTCTATTTGAGGGAGAGGCATAAGCTAACATACTTTCTCTACTTGGATCATATGCACTTATGATTGGAACTCTAGCAAGCATCCGCGACTACTAAAGATTCATTAAGGTAAAACCCAACCATAGCATTAAAGCATCAAGTCCCCTTTTATCCCATACGCAAACAACCTACTTACTCGGGTCTGTGCTTCTGTCACTCACGCCACCCACCATAAGCGAATCATAAACATATTGCAAACCCTACAGCGGGAATCCCTCACGCTTGCGCGACACGGAGGGCACAATAGGACAGCACCAATAATAAAACATGCAACTCAAACCAATCATAGCAATTCATCAATCACCGATAGGACAACGAAAATCTACTCACACATCATAGGATGGCAACACATCATTGGAAAATAATATGAAGCATAAAGCACCATGTTCAAGTAGAGGGTACAACGGGTTGTGGGAGAGTGGACCGCTGAATATAGAAGGGGGAAGGTGATGGAGATGTTGGTGAAGATGACGGTGGTGTTGGTGAAGATCGCGGTGATGATGATGGCCTCCGGCGGCTTTCTGGCGCCACCGGAAGCAAGGGGAGAGAGCCCCCCTTCTTCTTCTTCTTCCTTGACCTCCTCCCTAGATGGGAGAAGGGTTTCCCCTCTGGTCCTTGGATCCCATGGCTAGGGAGGGGCGAGAGCCCCTCCGAGATTGGATCTATCTCTCTGTTTCTGCGTTCTGTTCTGGCTCTGTTTCACCGTTTCGTGTATATATGGAGATCCGTAACTCCGATTGGCCTGAAACCTTCGCCATGAATTTTTTCCGAATATTAGCTTTCTTTCGGCAAAAGAAGAGCATCAACTGCCTTGCGGTGGGCTCACGAGGGTAGGGGCACGCCCAGGGGGGCAGGCGCGCCCCCCTGCCTCGTGACCACCTCGGGCACTGGTTCACGTTGATTTTCCTTCCAAATTTTCCATATTTTCCAAAAATAAGCTCTGTCCGTTTTTATCCCGTTTGGACTCCGTTTGATATTGGGTTTCTGCGAAACAAAAAACATGCAACAGACAGGAACTGGCATTGGGCACTGGATCAATATGTTAGTCCCAAAAATAATATAAAAAGTTGCCAAAAGTATATGAAAGTTGAATAATATTGGCATGGAACAATCAAAAATTATAGATACGACGGAGACGTATCAGTGGCCTGGAATATCTTGGCATGGATGGCCTCGACCCGGGCCAGGGTGACATCGGCGGCACGGACGGCAACTCGAGCGCTCTCGGCGTTTGCAGCCGCCGTCGCCAGTAGCTGCTGCAGCTGCCCTATCGGCTGCCGCAGACGCCCTCTCGGCGGAAGCGGCCGCGCTCAATGCGGATGCGACAACACTCTAGGCGTAGGCGGCGGCGCTCTCGGCGCAGGTGGCGGCGCTCGAGGGGGGCATCGTACGGGCCTTCATGAAGCATTTCCACGACGTCATGTTTGCAAGAAGGGGGTGCAGGATTTGTGGATTCGGGGGTTGCCGGCACTGGAGCAGACGAGCTGGCAAAGCTTAAGGAGGAAGACTTAAATAGACCCAGAAATTTTCATCGCAAACGATTCCTACAAAACAACTATGTGTGTTGTTGTAGATATTTTTTATTAGCTTTGAAAGACGAATTTGGAGTAACGTGGCAATGGATGGTGTTTCAAATGTACGAGAAAATTTGTAGTACTGATACAACTGTCATGTCAAATTTTGGAAAATTTCATGGGTCATTTGACCTTTTAAGACATTTAAGTGATTTTCTAGCCATTTAATGACCGTAATCAAAATTTGAACTACATGTACATGCAGCAGCTAACCAAAACGGTTTGAAAAATCATATTTTGTGTACTTGTGTGCGATTTAATTCCACGTGAAGTAAATTGGAAGGAATTTTCAAACATATTGGTCTAACGGCTATGACACAATTAAGCATGGAGTGCCATGGCATTTAAATTCCAAAATATTAAAAACATGAAACCTTGCTTGATGTAATGTCATACCACCAAGATGATGTGGTACAAAAATTGGCCTGCTTGACGAAAGTTTGGACACAAACCCCTCACAAACCGGAGCAACTCACTAGAAGGCTCGTGGTTCCGAGAATGAACAATGCATGTTTGATGACGAACGACAGATAGCTTCCTCTTACGGCCTTCAAAAGGTTTTCTACCTATAATGTGCACTGATACTAACTGTCATGTGAAAATTTGGAAAATTTCAGGGGTCATTTGACCTTTTGAAGACACTTAAGTGATTTTCTAGCTATTTAATGATCGTAATTCAAATTTGAACTAGATGTACATGCAATGGCTAACCATAACGGTTTGAAAAATCATGTTTGTGTACTTGTGTGTGAGTTAATTCCATGTGCAATAAATTAGAAGGAATTTTCAAACATATTGGTCTCACGGTATGGACACATGCATGGAGTGCCACGACATTTTAATTCCACAAAAACAAAAAATGATCAGGAAAACATGAAACCTTGCTTGATGTAATGTTATGCCACCAAGATGATGTGGTACAAAAATTGGCCTGTTTGACGAAAGTTTGGACACACACCCCTCACAAACCAGAGCAACTCACTAGAAGGCTCGTGGTTCCGAGAGGGAACAATGCATGTTTGATGATGAACGACAGATAGCTTCCTCTTACGGCCTTCAAAATTTTCTACGTGTAATGTGCACTGATACAAACTGTCATGTGAAGATTTGGAAAATTTCAGGGGTCATTTGACCTTTTGAAGACATTTAAGTGATTTCCTAGGCATTTAATGTCCATAATCAAAATTTGAACTAGATGTACATGCAACGGCTAACCATAACGGTTTGAAAAATCATATTTGTGTACTTGTGTGCGAGCTAATTCCATGTGCAGTAAATCAGAAGGAATTTTCAAACATATTGGTCTCACGCCATGGACACATGCATGGAGTGCCATGTCATTTTAATTCGAAAAAATTAAAAAATGATCAGGAAAACATGAAACCTTGCTTGATGTAATGTCATGCCACCAAGATGATGTGGTACAAAAATTGGCCTGTTTGACAAAAATTTGGACACACACCCCTCACAAACCGGAGCAACTCACTAGAAGGCTCGTGGTTCCGAGAGGGAACAATGCATGTTTGATGACGAACGGCAGATAGCTTCCTCTTACGGCCTTCAAAAAATTTCTACGTGTAATGTGCACGGATACAAACTGTCATGTGAAAATTTGGAAAATTTCAGGGGTCATTTGACCTTTTGAAGACATTCAAGTGATTTCCTAGCCATCTAATGACCGGAATTCAAATTTGAACTAGATGTACATGCAACGGCTAACCATAATGGTTCAAAAAATCATATTTTTGTGTACTTGTGTGCAAGTTAATTCCATATGCAGTAAATTAGAAGGAATTTTCAAACATATTGGTCTCACGGCATGGACACATGTACATGCATGGAGTGCCATGGCATTTTTATTTCAAAAAATTAAAAAATAATCAGAAAAACATGAAATCTTGCTTGATGTAATGTCATGCCACCAAAATGATGTGGTACAAAAATTGTCTTGCTTGACGAAAGTTTGGACACACAGCTCTCACAAACCGGAGCAACTCACTAGAAGGCTCGTGGTTCCGAGAGGAAACAATGCATGTTTGATGACGAACGACAGATAGCTTGCCCTTACGGCCTTCAAAAATTTTCTATGTGTAATATGCACTGATACAAACTGTAATGTGAAAAATTGGAAAATTTCAGGGGTCATTTGACCTTTTGAAGACATTTAAGTGATTTCGTAGCCATTTAATGAGCGTAATTCAAATTTGAACTAGGTGTACATGCAACGGCTAACCATAACGGTTTGAAAAATCATATTTGTGTACTTGTGTGTGAGCTAATTCCATGTGCAGTAAATTGGAAGGAATTTTCAAACATATTGGTCTCACGGCATGGACACATGCATGTTGTGCCATGGCATTTGAATTCCAAAAAATAAAAAAATGATCAGAAAAACATAAAATCTTGCTTGATGTAATGTCATGCCACCAAGATGATGTGGTAAAAAAATTGGCCTGTCTGACGAAAGTTTGGACACACACCCCTCACAAACCGGAGCAACTCACTAGAAGGCTCGTGGTTCCGAGAAGGGAACAATGCATGTTTGATGAAGAACGGTAGATAGCTTCCTCTTTCGGCCTTCAATTTTTTTTCTACATGTAACGTGCACTAATACAATAGTAATGTAAAAATTTGGAAATTTTCAGGGGTCATTTGACCTTTTGAAGACATTCGAGTGATTTTCTAATGACCGGAATTCAAATTTGAACTACATCTACATGCAACGGCTAACCATAACGGTTTGAAAAAAAAATTCATATTTGTGTACTTGTGTGCGAGTTAAAAAATCATTAGACGATGTAAGTATCTTGTGTTAAAAAAGAAAATGTAAAATCTGGCAGACAACCGGCCCCACACGATTGGCACTCTATTTCGTGCCTCAAGGTTTGGAAGGTGAGTGGCGGGCTTTATTAATCAGACATGGTTCTGCATTGAGAATCGTCAGCTATTATGTTCACACACGGATTTTGCTGCGGGAATCGTGTGTAATTCACACTACAATACTCATAAATTCTGGCGACCGGCGTGTGTACTGTTCCCGTCGATCTAGATTCCGGCCGCCAATAAATACTACCTTGCTCCTCGTCTTGCCTGCATTCTCATCTAGATCCTCCCCTTGCTCGCCCTCCCTCTCTCTCTTGCTCGCTCTCTCTCTCTCTCTCTCTCTCTCAAATCTCTGCCATGGCACCGCCAGTCTGCCCACGCGCCGACGAGGAGTCGCCGTCTCCAGAGGACGCTCACTCGAAGAGCAGCGACGAGGACACCTACGCTCCGCCGGATGAGGTTGCACCGGACCCCCCAACTTTGGATTGGTTTTGCGGCCAGTACAATCTTTACCTTTGGAAGTCGCTACCGCCGGCTGAGAAAGCCAGGCAAGTGGCTTTCAAGAAGGAGATAGAGGAGGATGCCAGGTACCAGGCGGCCTGTGAAGCCCGTGATGCCGCCTAGAAAAATGAGGTGACGGAGCTTTTGGGGGCGGGTGCGTCGTCGTGCGGAGGAGGTGTACAAAGATGGGTACTTCCTAAGGAAGGCCAAAGGCGCTAGGCGCCTTGTCGCTGCATGGAGCTGGGCCGATAAGCTCCAGCATGCCACCGACGAGGAGCTCCGATGGGCGCCCAACAAAATGGCAAGATCGTTTGCGCTCGTCCGCCTGCAAGAGGCATATCAGCACGTCAAGCGCTGCGAGGCGGAGGAGGCGGAGTACTGCCTCCGCTCTGGGAAGACGCCGCGCACCAGGGAGCAGCTGGCGAGGGGCTGCCGGAATACTGGCCCCAGGAGGGATTATTAGTTTTAGTATTATTCATTTTCAATATTATGCATTGTGCCTAGTAGTTAAGTATCATCATGTATATGCGATGATATTGTATATATTCTGTGATGAACCAGTGAACAATTAATATTATATATATTATGAATTCCATTTTCTATCTTTTTTTGTATACTAATTTGAATCTATCTGTTATCATCCACATATACAGAATGGAAAGCGTATAAACACACATTGAAACAAAACATATAAGAACGGAAAATAGAGTACACACATTGAAACAGAGCAATAAACAGAGCAATACTATGATTGCTGTGAATACATAGCTATCCACGTCGAAACGACTCAACAAAATAAAATACGTGCATGAGACCATGACTAGCAGCCGTTGCCTATGGTAGCTCTTGGCTCTGCCTAAACTCGTGTAGGCGTTCGTCCAAGCGGTTGACACGCTCGTGGTACATCTGGAGTGCGATCTCGAGCTCCAAGTTGGATATTTCATCGGAGATCACCACCTCGAGGATCCGACGGCCATGTTCCTCTACTACGCCCAGGTGGACACCTGGGCCAAGGAGGCGGTCGAGCCTACCGACTAGCGCGTTGGCATCAAGCGGGACACGGACAAGGCGAACGGCGCAACCTATGCGAACGGCGCGGCGGACGTCCGGTGCAAGTATGGCGCAGCCGACCTTTGGTGCAAGTACGACGCAGAGGGCCTGTGCCCACTCCTGGGGGAGGAATGGGGGTACTGACGGGACGTGTACCCAGCTGCGACTCCCTGTCGACAGTAGGCAAGCGCCGATGGATCCGCTCTTGCTGTGCGGCGCGCCGCGCCTCTCGCTCTGTGGCGCTACAACGGTCTCGCCGTGCGGCGAGCCGCAGCCTATCTGCGTGGACACGCCTAGCTTGCTCTACGGCGTACCATCGATCATGTTGTGCAGCGAGCTACAGCCTCTCGACGCTGACATGCCTATCTTGATCCGCGGTGCTGAAGCGCCATGCACCAATGGTTTGATCAACCCCGGCGATGACGCGCATCACGGCGTCATCCATCACGTTGCCGGGGAGCACCATGGCCTCGACGGGCTGTGGCGCCTTCTGGTTTTCCTCGTCGACGAGGTTGATGGCAGAGGCGACGCTTTGGTGCATTGGCATGCTTGGAAAAGGTGGATGTGCTACAGGTTGCGCTTGTTGCCTCCGTGAGTCACACCGCGCCTAGGTTTATGTACAATATCGCTGGGTGGTGGGAAACATGTGAGGAAATGGCGGGAAATGATGGCATGTTCATAGAACACCATCAATTAATGAAAACTTAGCATATAAGGAACATCGAGCTAGCACAAGAAGTAGATGATGATGAGATGAACACGGACCACACTAGGGAACCCATTGGTGATGAATTCATGAATCGCAAACGGTTGTACACTAGCAAGCGTTTTCCCATAACACAGACGGCTTATTCCATCACAAAAAGGTCGGATGGATCAACTGTATGCCACGTATACACATTGTCAAAAAGTAATGCGGTAAGCCTTCTTTAACATATGTTAAAAAATAAAATAAAAATAAAAAACAAGGACCTCGAGGTTGGATCAACTGTATGCCACGTATACACATTGTCAAAAAGTAATGCGGTAAGCCTTCTTTAACATATGTTAAAAAATAAAATAAAAATAAAAAACAAGGACCTCGAGGTTAAGTTAGCTGAGGGAATGGGTCATTTCGGTCATTTGACCGAATGACATATCCTATCAGTTAATTTAACATCGACAAAACTTCCCATCCAGTCACCCATCTGATGGTTGCTCCAGCCTGAGCACACTAACTTGAGAGTTCTCTTAGATGAGATACTAGTGGAACAACTAGTCCTTGCTGATATAGGATGCCTCTTCGCATCCTTACGGCGTATCCGGATGACCGCCCGTCCCCCAATGGCCAATAGATGTTGTGTAGATAGAGTATATCACATATGTCTTATTAGAAGCAATCGTCTGTGTTATTATTGGTCTTCACACACATTTCTGATTACAGACCTATTTGCCGCGTATCACACATATCTTGTTATGTTGAACCGTTTCTGTTCTCTTGTCTCAACGCAAACAGTTCATCCGAGTGAACCGCATGCCGTATATCGCAGACACCTTGATTTGCCTGACCGTTTCTTTTGTGTTGCCTAATCACAAACAGTTCATCCGAGTGAATCGTATGTTGTATATCGCACACACGTTCATCTGGCTGCCAGTTTCTTTTGTTCCTCCTCATCGCAAATAGTTAATTGAACTGAACAGTATGCCCTGCATTGCACATGGAAGCAAAATCTAAACCGTGTTTGATGCATCCGTCATCGCAAATGTTTTGCACCTTTTTGACATTTTTTACACCACTGTTTGTGATTATTGCATTGCACATAGTTTCGTCGAAGGGTCTCTGATCGTAGTGTCGCGTTAGCAGCATCCTGCGGTAGTGACTACAGATTCCATGCAAAGGAGCAGCAGGATTTCTAAGAGTCTGTGCTCCTGGACAAGAAGCCCATAGTCAGTGATATGAGATGGGTTGACTGGACTTACATTGATAACAATGCATATCACTTCCCAGGAGTTCATGACAGCTTCAGACTGACTGGAGTTGACACATTTGTTGGCCAGAAGCTCACCAAGTAGAATAATGAGATGGTGATGCAGTTCTACTCCACAGCACATTTCTACCCAGATGGTAAAATTGTTTGGATGACTGAGGGCACAAGGTACCAGTCTACAGTTGCTGAGTGGGCCAAGCTTATCAATGCCCCTGAGGAGCAAGAGGATGACACAGATGTGTATGCCAAGCCAAGGAAAGGACACAACTCCTTGGCACACATGTACAAGGAGATTCCTGATGCTGCCCTGGATACTCACAAGTTTGGTTCTGTGTACTATCTGTTGTCTAGACTACCCACAATCAACACTATCCTCAGGCACACATTTTTGCCCAAGTCTGGAGATGACAGGATGATTAGAGGGCATTTCATCAATTTTATGCACATGTTTGACATTCCAGAGAAGTTCAAAGTGATGACATTGATTGTAGAGACAATCAAGAGGACTACTGCTGATAAGAAGAGATCATATGGATATGCTCCACACATTCAGATGCTCATCAACTCCAAGATGGGCAAAAGGCACATATCTCTTGGACAAGGAGCACCTTCCCCTATTACCTGAATTTGAAGACAATGAGGTTGTCATGGATGCTACGCATCCTACTTAAGTAGAGGCTCAGGAGAAGAGAGAGAAAGATAAAGCAGAGAAGGCGACACAAACTTCACAAGTTCCAGATGCTTCAACTGCTCACCTGAAGACCAAGCAGGATCAGCTTAGCTATCTGCTTGAGGCCACTGTCAGAATTGAGAAAGGATTGACAACCCTAACTCAAAATCAAGAGAGTCTTGAGAGGATCATCGAGACAAAGTTTTATGATCTGGACTTGAAGGTCATAGAGATCCAGACTGCAGTTGAGCAACTCCAGGATGAAGCTGAAGAGAGAAGAGGGAGAGCTACCACTGAAGCTTTTCAGAGAGTGCCAAGGGCACAAAGGTCTGCAGCTGTGCCAGCCAGTGACACAAGGGCTGCTACATCAGCACCATTAGCTACAACCTCTGTTGTTACTCCAGTTGCTACTCCACCAGCTCCACAGACCTCTTCGGATGCATTCATTGCAGGACTCCTCTCCACACCACCTTCGCACTCCGAAGCTCCCGGAGATCATACTTAGAGAGCCGCATAGCACTATGCATTTTCAAGCTTTTTGGTAACTTGTTGCCAAAGGGGGAGAAAGTGTATATATCATAGGCTTCGAGAGAGAGTGTTTTGCTTCTTTTACCTCTCTTGCTACTCTATTTGCTTGCTAGTTTGGGTGAAACACTATTTATGCTTGTGTGTGAGATACTCCTATGATCATGTGTTTGATCATATCATACTTTAATGTTTGTGCTTGAATGATGATATTCTATCTCTCATGTATGATCATTCATATCTTATCTTGGTAATGAGTGCATATTTCATATTCTATCATTTTGAGCGCTCCACCAAGATGTATGTGACATGGACGAGTAACCCATGATCCTAATCGATTGTGCATTCGCATTCAAAAGCAAATTTTAAAATAATGCACAAATTTAGGGGGAGCTTTTGCTTATCACATACTTCTCAAAGCGACGATGTACTTCATTTATATTATAATTTATCAAAGCTTTGATCTATATGTTGTCATCAATTACCAAAAAGGGGGGATTGAAAGTGCAACTAATCCCTGGGTGGTTTTGGTAATTCATAACAACATATAGCTCATTGAACTAATATCCATTCAAGATTAATGTTTCAGAAAGTTCAATGATTGGTATGGCATGGACTAGAGATGTGGACCCCTCAAAATGCTAAGGACACATATTGGCAAAAGCTCAAGACTCTACATTTTCATTTTAGTGATCCAAGATCACATTGAGTCCATAGGAAAAGCCAATACTATTAAAAGGGGATGAGGTGTTGCTTAATGGCTTGCTTGCTCAAAATGCTTAGTGATATGCTCCAAAAGCCCCCAACCACTTTCTCACTTCCACATATGTCCTAAACCTAAAGTCAAACTCGGCCCCACCAATTTGATCTATCCGGCGCCACCGAGTTCACTTGACATAGCCATAGCCAGAAACCCTAATCAGTTTGGTCTCATCGATAGGGATCTCGGTCTCACTGAGATGGGATTGCACACTCTCTGTTTCCCTTCGTAACATTTCGGTCTAAACGAGGTGAGCAATCGGTCCCACCGAGTTGGCAATGCAAACTCTCTGTTTCCTTTTCGTAACGTTTCGGTCTCACCAAAATGAGCAATCGGTCCCACCGAGTTTGCTTGACCAAGTATCCGTTTGCTTATTATTGAAATCGATCTCAATGAGTTCATGTGATTAGTCTCACCGAGATGAGGTTTTGCCCTAACCCTAGCGCATCGGTCTCACCAAGTTGGTACTGTCAGTCCCGCCAAAAAACCTAACTTTCACATTTTGAATCAGGTCAATCTCACCGAGTTTCACTATTCGGTCCCACAGAGTTTGGTAAATTGTGTGTAACGGTTAGATTTTGTGTGGAGGCTATATATACCCATCCACCCCCTTCTCCATTTGAGAGAGAGCCACACGTGCCTACACTTCCACTACTCATTTTCTGAGAGAGAACCACCTACTCATGTGTTGACACCAAGACATTCAAATCCAACCACAAGAATCTTTATCTCTGGCCTTCCCCAAGTTGCTTTCCACTCAAATCATCTTTCCACCATATCCAAATCTATGAGAGAGAGTTGAGTGTTGGGGAGACTATCATTTGAAGCACAAGAGCATGGAGTTCATCATCAACACAGCATCTATTACCTTTTGGAGAGTGGTGTCTCCTAGATTGGTTAGGTGTCACTTGGGAGCCTTCGTCAAGATTGTGGAGTTGAACCAAGGAGTTTGTAAGGGCAAGGAGATCACCTACTTTGTGAAGATCTACGCAAGTGAGGCAAGTCCTTCGTGGGCGATGGCCCTGGTGGGATAGACAAGGTTGCTTCTTCGTGGACCCTTCATGGGTGGAGCCCTCCGTGGACTCGTGCAACCGTTAACCTTCGTGGGTTGAAGTCTCCATCAACGTGGATGTACGATACCACCACCTATCGGAACCACGCCAAAAATCTCCGTGTCTACATTGTGTTTGCTCCCTCCAAACTCCTCCCCTTTACCTTCATATGTAATGATTTACATTCCGCTGCTATACTCTTAGAATTGCATTTGTAGGTTGATTGCTTGACTTGTGTTAAGTTGCTAAAATCTGCCAAGACTTAAAATCGGGAAAAGGCTAGATTTTTATTTGGTCAAGTAGTCTAATCACCCCCCCTCTAGACATACTTTCGATCCTACAGCAGCGTTGAAACACCCCTGTGACACTGCATTGGTGTAACTCGCCATTGACGATGGTCATTGACTTAGACCGCCGGGTTATCTGCCTGGCCAAAGTTTCATCCTCAGGTAACTCTCCCCGGGTCATATAAGCCAAATACGGAACTGCCCAATCAGGAATAACATGAAGAGCCGCCACCAATTGTGCCTTCGGGTCAGGGATAGCAAGATCCTCTTCAGTAGGAAATTTAACTAAAGGATTATTTAGAACATCAAGAAAGACATTAGGTGGTACCGATTTACGCTGGGACCCCAGCCGGCTTAAAGCATCAGTCGCCTCATTTTTCCGACGATCAATATGTTCCACATGATATCCTTTGAAATGACCAGCAATATCATCAACCGCCCGGTGATAAGCCACCATGAGTGGGTATTTGGAGCCCCAAGTTTTGGAGACTTGCTGAGCCACCAAATCTAAATCGCTAAAACACCTGTCCTGGCTTAGGTTCATCTCTTTGGCCATCCGAAGACCATGGAGTAAAGCCTCATATTTAGCTGCATTGTTAGTACAAGGAAACATTAACCTCAAGACATAACAAAACTTATCACCTCATGAGGAAGTCAAAATAACTCCAGCCCCCGAGCCTTCCAACTGTCTGGATCCATCAAAATGAACAGTCCAATACGTATTATCCGGCTTATCCTCAGGCATCTGCTCTATCCAGTCATTGATGAAATCCACAAGTGCCTGAGATTTAATGGCTATTCGAGGCATATATTTCAGACCATGGGGTCCAAGCTCAATGGCCCACTTGGCCACCCGGCCTGTAGCTTCTCTATTTTGAATAATATCCCCAAGAGGAGCAGAACTAACCACAGTGATGGGATGACCAAGGAAATAATGCTTAAACTTACGACCAGCCATGAACACTCCATAGACTAGCTTCTACCAATGTGGGTACCTCTGCTTAGACTCAATTAATACTTGACTGGCATAGTAAACCGACCATTGAACCGGATATTCCTTGCCTGATTCGTTCCTCTCCACAACAACTGATGGCTTTGCTATTAGCAACCACATATAACAACAAGGGCTCCTTATCAATAGGAGCTGCAAGAACCGGCGGCTCAGTCAATTGTTTTTAAGCACCTCAAACACCTCATTGACAGCATCACTCCAAACAAAGTGATCCGTCTTCATCATCATCTAATATAGAGGAATAACCTTTTCCCCTAGGTGGCTTATAAATCGACTTAAGGCCGCAATACGACCCTCCAAACGCTGAACGTCATTAACACACGCCAATTTAGCTAAGGAAGTGATAGCCCTGATTTTCTCTGGGTTAGCTTCAATACCTCTCTCAGAGACCAGAAAACCCAAGAGCATACCTGGTGGCATGCCAAAAACACATTTGGTTATGTTAAGCATCATCTTCTAGACCCGAAGATTGTCGAAAGCCTCCTTCAGATCATCTAGCAAGGTCTCCTTCTTCCTGGATTTCACAACAATATCATCCACATAAGCATGAACATTGCATCCAATCTGGATGTGGAGGCAATTTTGAACACAATGCTAATAAGTCGCCTGGGCACTCTTGAGCCCAAAAGGCATAGACACATAGCCGAAGGCTCCAAAGGGAGTGATGAAAGATGTCTTCTCCTGGTCCTTAACTGCCATCTTCATCTGATGATAACCACAATAAGCATCTAAAAAACTCAAACGCTCACAACCCACCGTAGCGTCAATGATCTGATCAATACGAGGGAGAGCAAAAGGATCACCCGGACAAGCATTGTTAAGGTCCATGTAATCCACACACATACGCCAAGTGCCGTTCTTCTTAAGTACCAGCACCGGGTTAGCCAACCATTCAGGATGAAAAACTTCAACAATAAACCCGGCTGCCAAGAGTCGGGCCACTTTTTCACCAATGGCCTTGTGCCTCTCTTCATTAAAATGGTGAAGGAATTGTTGTCTGGTTTGAACTTTGGATCAATATTGAGAGTGTGCTCAGCGAGTTCCCTCGGTACACCTGGCATGTCAGAAGGCTTACATGCAAAGATGTCCCGGTTCTCACGGATGAACTTGATGAGCGCCCTTTCCTATTTCGGATCCATGTTAGCAGTAATAATGAACTGCTTGGATGAGTCGCCAGGGATGAAGTCAACATGTTTAGTATCATCCGCCGACTTAAACTTCAACAAAGGGTCATGCTCTATGGTTGGCTTCTTCAAGGGGGTCATATCTGCCGGGTCAACATTATCTTTACAGAACTTCAGCTCCTCCGTTGCACAAGTAGACTCAACATAGGCAGCGTCGCCTTCTTCACACTCCAAAGCTATGTTTTTGTGCCCATGTACCGTGATGGTACCCTTACGACCTGGCATCTTAATCTGCAGATAAACATAACAAGGTCGTGCCATAAACTTAGCATAAGCCAACCGTCCAAACAAGGCGTGATAAGGGCTCTTGATCTTGACCACCTCAAAAGTCAATTTTTCGGCCTTGTAGTCATACTCATTGCCAAACACTACCTCCAAGGCTATCTTACCCACTGGATATGCCGACTTACCGGGCACCACCCTGTGAAAGACTATAGAGGACGGCTTAAGATCTTTGTCAGTCAAATTCATACGGCGAAAAGTATCATAGTAAAGGATATTGATACTACTGCCCCCATCCATGAGCACCTTAGTGAACTTGTACGCTCCGACCTGAGGTGCCACCACTAAAGCCAGTTGACCTGGATTATCAACCTAGGGTGGGTGATCCTCACGGCTCCATACAATTGGTTATTCCGACCATGGCAAGTACCGAGGCACCGCCGGCTCAACCAAGCTAAACGCTCGTTTATGAACCTTCTGGTCTCGCTTGCACAAACTCATGGTAAAAACATGATATTGACCGCTATTCAGCTGCTTTGGATTACTCTGATAGCCGGACTGCTATGTTGATTACGTTGATTAGGTTGCTGACTGAAACCGCCTTGATTACCTTGGCCCTGAAATCCAGAGTTTGAGCCGCCACCTCCAAAGCCGGGTCCGGGAGAGCCGGATCCTGACCCCCCGTACAGGCCCTGGTTATCCTAATAAAAGCCGGAATTTCTATACTCCCTCATGATGAAGCAATCTTTATAGAGATGAGTGGCCGGCTTATCTTGAGTATTGTGCTTTGGGCAAGGCTGATTCATTACCGCCTCAAGATTGAATTTTGGCCCACCAAACCGTGGCACTGATGACTTCCCCTTACGATGTTGATTATTATTCTGCATGCTGGTATTAGCCACAAAGTTTGAACCGCCGTCAGTTTGCTTGCGCTTAACGTTATTACCTTGACCCGCCGCATTGTGCTGCTGTCCCTTTGCATTGCCATTCTTCTTCCCCTTGCCATCCTTTTCTCCTCACCAGACTCAGGGTCCTTAGTATTATCAGAGCTGGCGTATTTGACAAGAGCCACCATGAGCTCTCCCATATCATTGCAGTGGCACTTAAGCCGCCCCAGCTTTTGCTTGAGGGGAAGGAACTAACAATTATTTTCTAAAATCAGGACGTCTGAGCCGGTGTTGATACTGTCCGATGAATGGATAATGGTCGAGATTCGGCATACCCAATGGGTTGTTGATTCGCCCTCACCCTGGACACAAGTGTCTAAATCAAGAATCAACATAGGCTGCTTGCATGTATCCTTGAAATTCTGAATAAAGTGTGCCTTCAATTCAGCCCATCATCTGACGGAGTTAGGGGGCAATCCCTTTAGCCAGGTGCAAGCAGGCCCATCCAACATCATGGTGAAATACTTAGCACATGCAACATCATTGACATCCAACATCTCCATGGCCATCTCGTAGCTCTCAATCGAAGCCTTCGGGGGTTGATCCACTCAGTAATTGGGTAGTTTTCGAGGTCGTCTAAAGTCTTTGGGTAATCGCTCATTGCGTAGAGCCGGCACTAAACACGGCACACCCACCATCCTAGAAGTCATCCCAGCTTCTATGGATGTTGAAGGGTTGAACTGAGGTTGCTGAGCCCCAACTGAACTGCTAGCTCTGCCTCTTGGCGTGCCCTTGCTTGATCTACCAAAAACTGAGCATGGTTATCAGCCCATGGCGGGTCATGCCCACGGGGCTGGTTATGGTGCCGCTCACTGCTCGAAACCACCGGCGACTCAATGCGTCGGCTATAGCTTCGACTTTGACGTGGAGTTGAATGGATTCGATCACGGTTGTAGGAGTAAGCCGCCTGCTCAACCACCACCGTCTGAAGAAGCTCCACAATCTTCTGAGCCTCAACCGCCGCAAGAAATTCATCTGTTACTGGGAGAGCTGCCAGCCATGATGCCGCGGCAATCATGTTGTCCAATGGGTTAGAGAAGTGACCCAGAGGTGTTGAGACTCGCTGAGGCAGGTTAAATCTACATGGGCCGGATCTGTTGTGGGGGGCTGAGCTGTCGCTCCAGTCCCAGGCACTTCAGGGGCCCGAGTCACGCCGAGCGGGTTACTTGGTCCCGCCCCAGGCGTATTGAAAAGATTCCTCGCATCAAACTCCCGAGGCAGATGACTCTGGTATCTCCAGTGAAAAATGGCATTTGATGCATCCTGATCCAAGCTTAAGTGAAAAGTTTCTGCTTCAATCCACTACAATTCTACATCCAAGGCGGCTCGCTCTGTTGCCATCCTAGCATTCTCAGCATTAAGATCCTCCTTGGCTTGAGCTATGTCATCTCGCAACTTTTCAATGTCCACATTAAGTTGTGCTTGATTGGCCGGGGTTACCTCCACAGTTAACAAAGTTTCCAAAGCCTCCAATAGTTCAGATAAAACTTGAGTCGGCGGGCACACAGGGCCACTTGCCCCGGCCATCGCAGTGGCCGCTGAACAGGAAATCATAGCCGCAACAGTTGTCGAATTGAGCACCGGTTGTGTGCCGGCCATGAAGATCGCAACCCTGCTCGGCAGTGAAGGAAATATTCCCTAGAGGCAATAATAAAGTTGTTATTTATATTTCCTTATATCATGATAAATGTTTATTATTCATGCTAGAATTGTATTAGACGGAAACTTAGTACATGTGTGAATACATAGACAAAACAAAGTGTCCCTAGTATGCCTCTACTTGACTAGCTTGTTAATCAAAGATGGTTATGTTTCCTGACCATAGACATGTGTTGTCATTTGATGAACAGGATCACATCATTAGAGAATGATGTGATGGACGTGACCCATCCGTTAGCTTAGCATAATGATTGATAAGTTTTATTGCTATTGCTTTCTTCATGACATATACGTGTTCCTCTGACTATGAGATTATGCAACTCCCGAATACCGAAGGAACACCTTGTGTGCTATCAAACGTCACAACATAACTGGGTGATTATAAAGATCTCTACAGGTGTCTCCGAAGGTGTTTGTTGGGTTGGCATATATCGAGATTAGGATTTGTCACTCCGTGTATCGGAGAGGTATCTCTAGGCCCTCTCGGTAATGCTCATCACTATAAGCCTGGCAAGCAATGTGACTAATGAGTTAGTTGCGGGATGAAGCATTACAGAGAGAGCAAAAGAGACTTGCCGGTAACGAGATTGAACTAGGTATGATGATACCGATGATCGAATCTCGGGCAGGTAACATACCGATGACAAATGTAACAACATATGTTGTTGTGCGGTTTGACCGATAAAGATCTTCATAGAATATGTAGGAGCCAATATGAGCATCCAGGTTCCACTATTGGTTATTGATGGAGATATGTCTCGATCATGTCTACATAGTTCTCGAACCTGTAGGGTCCGCACACTTAACGTTCGATGATGATTTGTATTATGAGTTATGTGTTTTTGATGACCAAAGTTTGTTCAGAGTCCCGGATGAGATCAGGGACATGACGAGGAGTCTCGAAATGGTCGAGAGGTAAAGATTGATATATTGGAAGGTGGTATCACTACAAAAAAATACACTTCCATGATGATATGTGTTTGTCATAGTAGGTCGCGTTTTTTGTCATGCATGTACATCCATGACGATTTTATGACAGAATCAAGATAGTCATACCTGTGCTGTTGTAGAAGTGTTCCATGACATTACCAAAATTATCATCACGGAAGTGTCTACTTCCATGATGATAAATCGCGCGTCATAGAAGTGCTTTCGTCAAGGGTGACCGACACATGGCATCCACCGTAACGGAACGACGTTAAGCTATCGGGTCGGGTTTTGGATCCGATAACCCGTTAACAGCCCCGACCAATGCGAAATGTCCACGTGTAAAATTCTTATTGGCTGGATGAAACACATGTCAGCTCGTCAGTGGGTCAGATAGGCGCCTATGATATGTCGACACGTGCCACGACCCACCACTCGCCCATTTAGCTTACAAAGTCGGCCCATTTAACTTGGTCAAAAGTTAACGGGCTGGGCCATGAAAAGCCTATTAACGGTCTGTTCACAAATAGCCCATTTTACGGCCCGATAACTCACGGCCTGTTAGGCCCTAAAGGAAATCGGCCCAACAATGTCATGTGGGCCGTTGAATATAACACCATCCCATTTCACTTTCAGCCCATGTATGGCCCACGACGTCTTTCGGCCCATATGAGGCCTTCGTATCTTTAGGCCCTTTACAGGCCCACGGTGACTCTAGCCAATAATGAACAGTAATTTTCTTTGTACCCGTTAACGGCCCGGGATTTACATGGGCCGTTTCCAGCCCGTGTTAGTTTTCGGCCTATTGACGGCCGATACGTTCTTGGGCTCCTTTTCGGCCCTCGATTACTTCCGGGCCGTTAGTGGCCTGTTCCCCTAATGGACCAAATTTGGCCCATGGCAAGAGTCGGCCCATTACTGGCCTGTTTCCCTAATGGGCCAAATTCGGCCCATGGCAAGAGCCGGCCCATTTCTGGCATGTTAACCCGTTGCGCCGTTTCCAGCCCGTCCTATATTCTGGCCCATTAACGACCTGTTATGCCTGTGATAGAATTAAGCCTTTGCTGTCCTACGGCCTGTTAAAGACCCGTTACCGTGCTGGGCCGATACCAATTACGCCCGTTTACGGCCCATGTAGACCCATTTATCCGATGGACCGAGGCTCACCAATTCTATGACCCTGTTGGAGGCCCATTTATCGACGGTCCGTAGGAGACCCATGGATCCTACGGCCCGTAGGAGACCCATGGATCCTACGGCCCGTAGGAGACCCATGGATCCTATCGCCCGTATATAGCCCATGGTTGTTGCGGCCACCAGCAAACCAGGGAAAAAGAAGACTAGGAAATAAATAAGGCTGAAACTAACGCTAGGCTATTAAGGCGATTGCATAGATTACATCCACTCGGCATCAAAGATCGCCACCAGTGCAAATATAGGGAACACCCTACACTATCCAAAAATGGCTTGCTGTTTTCTTCAGCCGGTGGCTGCACGTTAAGAATAAATTTTGTATCGCACCAGAACAAATTACAACTATATAACAAAAGGAAGGTTGGCATAAAACTTAATAGTCTAGCAGATAAATGCACCACAGAAGTTTAGAAGCTCAGTTCATTTGACCTGACTGTTACGTTTTCATGCTGTATTGTCTGATGGAGCACCATTACCCTTGCCTTCATTTCCCCTAGGCTCCTGAACAACATAGCAAATGTGTGATAGTCTGGTTTCAAAACCATGCATATCTTGACGACATCGAACAATGTCTCTCCTTGTTTCACAAAGGGTCTCTGTTAGGGACTGGACTTGTGTTTGGAGCGCAGATACAACATTGCTTTGAGCTTGCATATCTTGATCATGAGGCAGTTTGGACGATATTTCCTTAACAACCAACCCAGTATTATGCAGGAACATGCTTTTGGCACTGTTAGTGGACAGGTATTGACCCACTGCAGCAAGAGCTGACATTGCGGTTATAGTTGCCTTGCCACCTTCAGAAGGTGGCGGTTCCACCATTTTTCCATAGCTCGCTGAAAAGTTGAGTTTTTACATTAGTAGTACCAGAACAGAAGATATTAAGGAGGCAGCAAAACCAAACAAAATAGCTTTGGTCTATATACAGAACTTATTCTGGTGAACCCATGTAAAATATTAGTTGTATTTTATTGCAAAGTACATATTAAAACCAGGTTCCAAACATATGACCATGTACCATCGCTAATGTATTGTCTATTTCTTCACATTGTATTGAGGGCTAAGGATAAAGAGACGAAGTTTATAATACGGTAAGCATAGTATGACATCATTCATATCACAAAACAACTCAGAACAGACAAACATGCAATTGTAACGTTGCGTGGACAAGTCCAGCACGGAACTAGATTACTGGTCAAGATCAAAGGAACATCACTCCTCTCTTTTAAACCTTGTAAGGTGCAATGATACGCTAAGACAATTGTGTATAAAATTGAAAAGAGTAATAGACATTGGCTGCAAACCATGCAGTTCAAGGCACAAGTTAGAGTAAGTAGTCGTTAAAAGGCATGAGGATTAAGGACTTACAACAGCAGCTTTGACTGGTGTAGTCATGCCCTTCTTCTTGCTGGTGTGACAGTCCTTGAAGATTTCCATAGCATTTGGTTCAAGTACTTTTTGGTCCTTGCGGGCTTTCCTATGCATTTCGAACAAGTCAATATAGATCTGATAATATGGTACAACGAAAAGAGTGAAACAGCAGCTAATTACAAGAGCCTCGCAGTGTGCAATAAAGCTACGAGATACTGTCGTCTGTTGGAATTTCACTTTCGTACGGTTGGCCTTGTTCTTTGAACAGTTCACCTACAAGAAGATAGATTTGTGTGGCACATGCGTAAATAGGACTTCAACATGTGATCTGATCACATATATATAATGCACCTGATACTTCGGATCAGACCAGTGTTTAACAAGGCCCCTCCAGTCTTCATCCGATATATTTTCCACTGGAGATGTTTGGGAAAGTTCACTATTAGCCTTGCCTTCAAAGTGAGTTTTCCTCAAGTTATACCGATACTGTCGCAGAGCAGACTTGAAAACATGGGTGCAAGCTTGTCTGGTTGCATCATCTTGGCTATCCAACTTGAACCTCATCTGTTGAAAATTATGGGAGTCTCATTATCAGCAACCTAGAAAGTATGGGATAGAGCAAGACGATATTACTAGTTTCCATACATAACAATACTTACAGATAAATGGTCGAGGAAGGTGTTGAACTGGGTTTTGTCTTTGTCATTCCTGTACTGAATCCATGTTGGGAGGATACGTACATGACACCTAACGGCAACCGCTACCTCTGATACTAACTTGGCTGACTTTGTAGCATCACGTGGCCTTTTTAAACTTGCCTCAAAACGGATCTCCATTCTTCCTCCTCTAGATTTAGTTAACCTATCGAGCATTATCCCTGATGTTTGTTTCCTCTTGCGCCTAGGTGCTAGTCCAACAACGAACATAGGAAGTGTTATTGTACATCAAACTGTGAGACTACATATAAAGAAGCATGCAACTATAGCTTGACTCCGGCAATTACCTTCTTGCTGTTGAAGCTCACAAGGTTCATCTGATATTGCCAACTCGTCTTGTGTCAAGAGTGCTTGGGAAGTAGTGTCAGGTGGAAAGGGAGCTTGGGAACGTGCTGCTAGCTCAGTTGACGCACGAGTAACTCGTGCAGCTGGTAGTACTGTGGTAGGTGTTGCAAGAACTAGGGCTATCTCTGCTTGTTTGGTGGTAGCTATTTGTTTCTGTTTTGCTTTTTTTGTAGCTCGTGTAGCATGGGATGCCGTGTTTGTAGAATTTTCCGCTAGACTTTGACCTTCTATTGCACCATCAGTACCAGCAGAATCTGCAGGATTCATCCGCTTCTCATTCCCTGCCATTCTGTGTTTCTTCCTCTTTCTCTGTGCCATGTTAAGTCAAGCCGACAAAAAAACGAATGACAATTTAGTTCTTCAGAACAAATTGATGCATGATGTAGACGAACTGAACTTTGATGTTAGACAACCACATGATAGGAGGATGTAATATGTATGAAAAACAAGACGGAAGAGATAACCAGAACTATGATGTGTAAACTAAGAAGAAGACATTTCACCAAATTAGAAGCAATGCAATGGAAGGTAGACACCATATGAAAGATGCTACAAATATCGCTCTGCCAAGTTAACAGTGTCTCATCATAAATGACGTTTAAACAAATGTGAAGCAATACAAGAAATAAATCATATGCAAGATGCAAACAACATCACACTACCAAGTTAGAGGTCTCTCGTCATTAGTGCCATTGCATATTCACAGCACTGCATATTCACAACTTATGATGTGTAAACTAAGGAGAAGGAATTTCAACAAATTAGAAGCAATGAAAGCTAGACACCATATGAAAGATGCAACGAATATCACTCTACCAAGTTAAAACTGTCTCGTCATAAGTGCCATTTCAACAAATTAGTAGTATAAGCTAGAAAAGAATGCAAGATGTAACCTATATCACACTCCAAAGTCAAACGTGTCTTATGATAAGTGATTGTTGCAGCTTACACAACAGTAGTAATTTGATGTAAGAACATGGTGTGATAGACAGATATCGTATGTTCTAGAAATAGGAACACGTGTCTTATTCAAGTATAATGTGTAAAGTAAGCAGATGGAATTCAACAAAATTAGAAGCAATACAAGCTAGACATCACACATAACATGCAACCACATATAACAGTGCCAAGTTAGAGGGATCACCGGTGATGGTGCACTAGGGGAGACATGCTCATCATAAACTCAACTTTGTTGAGTGTCTATGCATGTGTTGTCTTGGAAATCATCTTGGGGGTGTGGAGGAGTAGAAACTGTAGAGGCCCTCCGTTCGGAAGGAGCACCTTTATCCGCTGCCTTGATAACTTCCTTCCGCTTTATTGATTTTGAATTGTCAAGTAAAACTGACAAGAAAAAGCAATAAAATTCTCTCTTCAGAACTCATTCATGCATGATACTGACAATCACTACTTTGATGTAAGGCAAACACATGATACCAGGATGGAATATGTACGAAAAACAGGATGGCATGGCATGTTCACAACTGTTTGTGTAAACTAAGCAGAAACCATTCCAACAAATAAGAAGCAATGCAAGCTAGACACCACGAAAGATGCAACCAATATGACTCTGCCAAGTTAAAAGCGTCCCATCATAAATGGAATTTCAACAAATTAGAAGCAGCGCATGCTATAAATCATATGAAAGATGCAACTAATATCGCACTGCATATACTAAAGGTGTCTCATCATATTGATTGATGCGGGATACAAAAAGAACAATAGTTTTATGTAAGGACATGCTTAATAGACAGATGTACTATGTACTAAATACAGGAAGGCATGTCACATTAATAGGTATAATGTATAAGCTAAGCAGACTAGCACATGCAGTTTAACCAGATTGGAAGAATTACAATCTAGACACCATATGCAACATGCAACCACATATCACGCTGCCAAGTTAGAGCAAGCACCTGCGATGCTAGTGTAGGGGAAATGCTGTAATCAACTACAGAGCTACATTCACTATCTTCATCTAGCATTTCTGTTTCTTGAGAATCATGTCGGGAGGCTGACGCTACATTCTTTAAATGAGGAGTAGTCTCCTTGCCTGCCTGCCTCATCATAAGTGATTGATGAGGGATACACAAGAACATTAGTTTGATGTAAGAACATGGTTAATACACAGATGTACTAGTATGTACCAAAAACGGAAAGGCATGTCATATTCAAAGGTATAATGTGTAAGCTAAGCAGATGCAATTTAACCAAATTGGAAGCAATACAAGCTAGACATCCGGCTGGAGTGGTGAGCATGATCATCTAGGACCTGAGAGCCTGGTGGGAGGCGGGCTGCTTCGCCACCATCACAGCTTTTTAGTTGGCTTCCAGGTGATGCCTATCTTTGCTGGGCTTGTCACTGGCTCGGCCAGTGCCCTGACTAGCTATTTGTCTTCTGGGGCTGTTTGGTTTGTGACTAACTTTGCCAAATGTTGCCACGCCTAAAGCTAGGCAAGTTTGACTAACTTAGGTGAGTGTTTGGTTCAAGCCACACCTTAGGCAAGCCACACTTGGACCCCACATGGCATACACACAAAAAATGTGGCAAGATTCCCTTCGGCTTGCCAACTTGTGGCTTTCATTTTGATGAACTAACCTTAGGCAAGCTTGGCAAAAATATGTGGCAAAGTGTGGCAATGCTAGGACTAGAACCAAACAGCCCCAAAGACCGACTTCGGCCTTTCGAATACAAGCTAGACACCATATGGAACATGCAACCACATATGACACCGGGAAGTTAAAGCAAGCACCTGGGATGGTGGTTCATTGCAAGCGAGGTCATCAACTCCAGAGCTATGTTTACCATCTCCATTTGCTGACACTGCACCCTTTATAGCGCTGTAACGTGTCGTGCCTAACCGCGAAGAAAGCTAGCTCAACTTCGCTCTTATCTTTTTTGCTTCTCTCGAGACAGACTCTGAAATACCCTTGCATAGAAATACAATAGTGAGAGTATGGGTGAAGTGTGTGTCGAACTAGTGCACTGTGAAAGTAGCAGATAGCAGGTGGTTGAAAAATAAATGATAGGAGACATATGATAGCTCTACAACATTGCATGGCAAACAAAATTAGAATCTACTCCGTATGATTTTGTAATATATGAGCATAGGAAATGAAGGTACTCCTCCAGCACACCACCACATGTGGTCATATCTAAGATAATAGTTGACTGAAAATAAATAGGTCAATCGATTTTTTAATGAACAGTCCGATCTATAAGGAACGGGCAGATGGCCTTCGTCTACCTCCCGCCAGTCACTGTTGATGATCTTTATGAACCGCCAGTGACCACCGGCCCAGACCCCTGCCTCCGCCGCCCTGCCCTCCCCTCGACCTCACACCACCGCCGTGCTTGGCAGCAGCCCCAGGCCATCCCTTTAATCCCGGCCGACCTCTAGATCGGGCGCTAGTAGCTCTAGGCTGCACACGCCCCTAAGATAAACACCAAGGCGCTGCTTCCCCGGCGCAATAGGCGTACTAGTGCCTGTTACGCCGGGGAATGCTTCCGTTAATTGGGAATCAACTGGCCAGAAATTGATATTCAGGGGGGCGACGGACCTCTAGCTAAGGTGAAATAGTATATGAGGAGAAACCTTGTGCATCACGAGTTACTAGGAACATCTAGTATGAAGAAGAAGCAGTCAACTAGTGTCTTCTGTGGGATGAATACCGTGCAAGCAGACACGTAAGATTTGCACGAATAAGGGAATAGGAGTACCCTTATCAGTTGCCAGTGTGGTGTCGATATGTTGCGGCGATCTTCTTGTTTTTCCCGAGGGAACCGATGTTTTGGAGAGCCGTGGATCCTTGGACAAACCCATGGCAAAATTATTGACTATGTTGCCGTGGCCGTATATCTGCAGAGGGGAAGCAGATCCGAGGCGGCAAAGGATGGCGTAGCAGGAACATCTCCGGTGCGGTGGACAGTGGCGAAGTTGGAGTGATAGCGGTGAGGCGCGGGACGGCGTGGTTGAACTGGCTCGGGTACGGATGGCTCGGCCTCGGCTTCAACTACTAGCCATGGAGGGTGTTGCGGTTGAGGTTGCGGTGCACGACGACGTCGGGGTATCGGCTCCGGCGTGATGGAGGAGGGCGGCGGTTGATGGGTGGGACAGGGTGGCGGACAGAGGACGCTAGGGTTTCGCAGCTGGTGGAGAGGTAGTTTTGGCGCCCACGGAGTACAAATGGGGAATCAGACGGGTGGGCGGGGGGGGGGGGGGGGACAGGGGGAGAACCATGTTTCGGTCTGGGACGCACTTGTTTTTGGCTTTTTTAATAGAAGATGGGACGCGGTTGTTTGAAATTTGGGGAAAGTACAAACTGTGCCCCCCTCTTAAATTTCGGACCTACTGCGGGTCGGGGGTAGGGTGGTAATCCCAGGTGTCCCAAATAGTGGGCGGGAGCGATTTCGGCCACGCGCATGTGTGCTTAGGTGGCCATTGTGTATGAATGTTTTTCGGAGGCGGTTGCGTGGCGTCTAGATGAAGCTACTAACCTACCCCGGTTTAGACCTTTGGACGTCGGGCCGGTAGGTTTCATGGGTCGGAGTTATTAGAAAAGTAATTTCCTTGTACTACCAAACATTGGTCTCACGCGGTTTCGGGCGAGTAGAAGCTCTTTTGGCGCTTCGTTCGAAATTTTGAAACACAAGCATTCACGTTTAGAGTACTCTTGAACTATGAGGATTGACCTAAATAGACAACGTTATATTTGACCTTGTATGTTTGAAAACCTCATTAAATTATCCGCTTCTTTTTGAAATTTTGACACTTGAAAATCGTATAACTACGATTATTTTGGAATGGAGGAGATAAATTTGAATCTATTTTGTACACGACTACATATGCTATTATGTACAAAATCAGAGCAAAGATTGGTGCCCCCATAATTTAGGTATGATTTACAAATGCCATGATATCAAATTCAAATAATTGAATGGACTTCATGTTGAATTCGATTTTTTAAACCACCTTAAGTTGAATTCAAATGTATGCTAGTTCATAGGTAGCTATTTATAATGTTCATTGTGTAACTTTCGTATGTATAATGTGCTTTACACACACAACATGAACTATACTCACGTTTATATTCGATTGCTAAAGCGATGCATTATCTGGAGTTCAAAATACTAACTATGTGGATTAATTGTGTCGAATAATAACATAGACATGCTCAAATTCGATAGAATCTAGATGTCTGATGGATCAATGACCGCTCCTTACGTGAATTGCAAATATCATGATCCCATCCTAATATTTGGATACAATTTATATGTTTAATCAATGTGTACAATAGTCTTTTACGTGTAGTTTCACTCTCCATCGGTGGTCTCTCACACATGCTCACACACTCTCTCCCGAGGTGTCTTTTGTCGCACACATGCTCTAGATATAACCCCTCGTCCCTCTCGTAACCATTTACAACTGTTTTCACTAACCTTTATCACAAGCACTCTTCCTCTCGCAAGCATACACACGCACAATCCCCATCGACCCTTTCTATATACATGGACCTGCTTACGTGTCTCATGTACGCACATTATCTTTAGGCCTGTCTCTCACGCATTGTCTCACACCTCTCTTCCTAATCGACGAGTATGATTCTAGCAGTTCTGTAGGATGCCCCTTAAAGTTAGGTTGGATGAATAGTAATATCAGAGATAAAGGGGTTACCTTAGTTCGAGAACCTAGGGTTACAAATCCTAGCCGACTTTTTCAGTGGACATAGAGTCCTTCACAATTCTTCTATCTTTGTCTTGTACGACTAGTCATCCTAAATGCGTCACGGGCCGACCAATGTGGCGCAGGACGGAACCAAACGAAGGGACTCACCTCGACCCACCGGACCTCACGCGGTGACATGCCCTCTGCCCGCACGTCTCATTATATTCTCACACCCACACATACCTACACAAACACCACACGCACAAAATTTCTCCTGGTGCCTCTATTCCCTCCCCCCTTGCACATACACACTCAATGGAATGGAATCTCTCGTTGTGATGTCATATTCGTCTCTCTCTCTAGACCACTCTCATTTCTTGTGCTATCTCTCCCACGCCCCCCGTTGGCCCCTCTATCCATGCCTCTCTCGAATACGTAATACACACACATACCTCTCCAGGCCCCGCCAAATGGATCAACTACACATTCACACATGTTACATCACGTACCCCATTGATCTAAAAGCCCTCTCTTCACGTTTATTTAGCATACAACATTACTTTTGAATAAAGTGTGGCCAAAAAATTATTTTAGAGTTTCTACATATATACAACATTACAAAGTTATATGGAGGAGTACGAATGCTAATTTGCATTGCATGGTGCCCACAATGATATTTATTCCGCACTGTGAATTTGTATATTTTTATACTATATACAAAGTTAGTCATAATAAAGAGGAATGTAGAGCATCTCTCTCTCCATCGCATACCCCCTTGTACGCCCCTTTCACATATGCACACAAAACTATCTCCAGGTCCTCTAAAAGTAAGCCCCCAGAAAATTCACGCATGTTTCATCTTTCTCTCACGATATATGCAATGACGATCATTGTATTTGAAGCGAAAGCACGATACGTACATTGGACTTCAGAATCCACTCATTACGGTCACCGTTTATGTTTAGTGGTTATTATACAGTCACAGGCTCACCGTACAACTATGTATTTGCTCATGACATGACTAGTTGACCAGTTAAACGCTCCACGTGGCACCTCTAGTGTTGCATCACATTATCTCACTACCATGGTGCCCACCTGTCGGCTTGTATCTACTCTACATCTACGCTCTTATAAAATAGATAAAATCCACTCTTATAAAAAATAGAGTTGGTGATGATGGTGTGCCTGCCATCCTGCAATATAGGCCGTCCGATTTATATCTGACGGATAGGAAAGGAACAATGGCAATTTTGCAAAAAGGTACCCACACACCTCTCCACATTTGCAAATAAGGCCTTCCCTCGTTCATCCTTTTCTCTCACAAGATAAACTAGTCATACAAATGCATCTTGATGTTACGTGAATGCACGGGCATCTTGCTAGTAAGAATGAAAACAAACAACAAAAAAAATATTTGGACGGTGGTTCAAAGTCATTACCGCGGGCACAGCGGACAAGGTGGCCTTGTATTGGTATGCTGAGCCGTCTGTTTTAACACACATGAGCTGGTGTGGTGATTATACACACACGCACGCATGCACACAAACTGCATGCACGCAACACTCACACAAACACATGCACCCACGCACGCACGCAACACTCACACACACACACGCAGCCACGCACGCATGCAACACTCACACGCACACACGCACACATGCATGCACACACCAGTACACCACACGACCAACACACACTCTCACGCTCAAGTGCTCAACCTACACGTGTATGCGCACACATCAGGCCCTGACAGACACATACACAACCAGACGATTCCCGTGCACGGGTTGGAGTCTTGTCGCGCCTGCGGAAATTTGTGTTTATCTAACCTTTTCCCTATGCGAACTGACAGTTGGGACCCACAAGGAACATGGTCAATATAACTGGTCAACATGGTGCCACACAGACTATTTGGCCGGTCAACAGAGTGCAATCCGATGCTGAACCGTGAGCAAGTGACCTTATAATCACCGCAAAACGTATATAGTGACTGTAATCAGCTTATTCTGAAGTTCGGTCACCGTATTACGCTTTTCTCTCTGTAGGCCCTCCAAAACTACATCTCTACACGTTCTCGCATGTTACATCTAACAACTATGCAATACAGCACTACTACTACACTCTAACACAATAAATCATGTGTTTTTAGTTTTACTAGATATCATATTGTTAATTATTCAGTTTGCATACATTAAAATTGCCTTTGAAATGTATGGCCAGTATCATCTACCGCGCGGGAAAAATCCCGCCCTTTCCTGTTAATTGGGTTTGTATCGATGGATCGTGCGAAACAGCAAAACTATAGTACTATAGTGTACAAGTGACAGTTCACTGGGCTGTCGTGTCGTGTACTCCTCCGTCGTAAGAGTGGAGCGCTCGCTTTCATAAATCTTCTAGTCCCTTTCGCCGACATGTGGGACATCAAGCTACCTCGTCCACGTGCCATACCGAAATACAATGCAGAGCAGCCGGGGTGAAGCACCCCAGTCATGGCGCCGGCGTAGTAATGAGCAATGAGGCGTCAAATCACAAAGCTGCACCTTTCCCGCAGTTAAGTTAGAGGGACGAAGTAATAATGCTAAAAAAATAAGTTGGAGGGACGAAGCAACCATCATTTCACTCGTTGCTAAATCCGCTTCTCCCTCATCTTCTTCAACTTAACCACGTGTTGCTTCTGCCGTTGTTTTGCCTCATGTGGGACGCGGATCGGCTTGGTAAAGAACTGACATGTGGGACCGCATGTTAGCAAACCGCCAGGACAATGTCCTCTAAAAAAAGAAAGCTCCCCTGCCATCCGCGCGGCAAAATCACCTCCTTTTTACTAATCTTGATTCTATAATTTTTTAGATCAATATAATTGAGATTTGTATAGATAGCACACAGGAGCAAAACCAAGTGGTACAGTTAAGGGCATCGACAATGAGTAGCCAAATGTGAAAATAGCTTTTGGCATCGTGGGAACCATTGTGGATGGTGTTGCCAAAGCCAAAAAGATGGAACCGAAGCTCCCTGATTGATTGATTGAAGGAATATAAAAATGCAACGTCTCTCCTCTTTCTCCCATGCTTGGACGCATGTAGTACAATATAGAGCACAGAGTCTACTCCCTTGTCCCTTCTATCACAAATCACAAAGCAGTGAGGCGTCAAATCACAAAAGCACGGATGAAGCAACCATCATTTCACTCTTTGCTGACTCCGCTTCTCCATCGTCTTCTTCGAGAAACCATCTCACCACACTAAGCTGGACGGACGACGCTATTGTGTACTCCTAGTAGTACTAGTCCTTTGGTTCAACGGACTTCCTGGATGCAAATAAGGCAGTTGTCTCGGCTTGCAGGCGACACTTGCGAACGACTTAGCGCGGTCTCCCTCAATGGTGTTCTCCGTCGAACGCACTTCGCCAAACCACAAAAAAAGATATCGTCGACGTCACCACAATGGGGAAGAATGTCAAATATAGTTACTACCTCCATTTTTTTGTACACAAGGCCAGTATATCAAAATTACAATTTGCAAAAGGCCACTAACACTAATCGAGGCAAAATTGATGGGGTTTGCCTCGTACTAGCAACCAAGGACATTAATATTTCCTGCATGCATGCGGAAGTGAGAAGGTTGGTTTGCATGGCGCTGCTTAATCAAGCGATGAGGAGTGAGATGGTTAGCTCTTTGGTCTTTGGAGAAAAAAATACGCATTAATTGACACGTGAAACGAGGATTTGTATCGATTAAATCCCACGAAGGAAAACCCCGCCTTTCTTTTTTAACACTAGTACTCCTAGTACGTACGTACTTATCCTGTTTGAGTCTAGGCCTTGCATTGCCAAACTTCGCCACACATTTTTGCCAAGCTTGCCTAAAGTTTTCAAAATGAGAAGGAGGTACACTTGCGCACGACTGTCGCGGTCACACCGCACCCTCACACGGTCGCTCTTGCACGCCGCGGTCGCACCGCACCCTCACACAGTCGCTCCTGCACGCCGCAAACCCAACCAAGGGAACGCACCCTCACTGACACGTGCTGTCGCATGTGAACAAAACCAACTCAGCCATCCTATCGCTGACACATAATTTTCGTTCATAGAGTATGTTTATCCAACCGCATGTTGGGGAGTATCCGTACGGCCTGTGCAGTGGTCTGTTGGGGAAGAAGAAGAGGTGAGGAAGAAGGAAAGAAGGGTTAGGAGACGTAGGATATTCATCCAACCGCCTGAAATGATAGACTGACCCAAGTCAGACGACTTGCATAACAAATACTATCACTGCTCGCGGAACGAGACGGCCTTGTCGTTTTTGGCTGCCGGCGCAAACCAGCCGTAGCTGCCGACGTGTGTCTCCGCATCGTGGTTGTCCTCGGCCTCTAGCTATTCGTTCACGCAGAGCGTGCGGGCGCTCTGCACGGATAAGAGCACAACCCGGTTCAAGTCGAGGACGTCCGGTTCTGCCTGCAAGAGGGCCTCGATGGCAGTGGCATCCGCGCGCTCCGCGTCGAGTCGAGCCTCCGCCGCCTGGTTCAAGTCCAGGACGTACGGTTCCGCCTGTAGGAGGGCGTCGATGAGAGCGGCATCCACGCGCTCTGCCTCAAGTTGACCTCCACCACCCGGTTCACGTCCACGACATCCGGTTCCGCCTGCAGGAGAGCCTCGATGGCAGCGGCATGCGCACACTCCGCGTCGAGTTGAGCCTTTGCCTCCCGGTCCTCCTTTAGTATCGCCATGTTGAACCGCTGGTCCACCTGCACCATGGGGGACTCGGACGCCGGCACGAAGTCGACGTCCATCGTCTCATACCCATCGGGGGACTTCTGCGCCGCGACCTCCACCATGAACATTGCATCGGCTTCCTCCCCCTCGTAGCTTGGCTCTAGAGAACTCGAGGATTGGCTCGCCACAAAGCGAGCTTGGGAACGGAGGTCTGTGGCACCGACCGCCGCCATGATTTCTGCGCGGCGCTTCGGTGTCAGCATCTTGTAGTAAGTGATCTTGCGGCGCACCATGGCTTTCCAGCGAACTAGGGGACGCTTGATGCGGTCTAGGGGATCGAAAGGTGGGGGAATGGGCTGGAGATTAGGTGTGGTTTTAGGGCAGTGAAGGTTCTGGTGTGAATAGTGGTTCCGGTGATGACCGGTCAATCGATTTTGACTGTACATCGCTCTTGTCGCGTTCGCGTTGCAGCCCGGCACGCTGGACCCTCCACGTCGCTCACCGAATGGAACGCGCTTCGTCTTGCGTTTTCGCTCGCTTGTGGGACCATAGTTGAGAGCAGACCGACGTCCCTCCCCCTCCCCCGCCCGCGTCATTTATTATACTACCACTCCCTCCGTTTTATGCGGAGTAAATAAAAACAGAGGGAGTATACTACGGATGAGGATCCCCTGACGTGGGCGAACCCATTGAGTAACTGACATGCGGGGCCTAGCAAGCATGGGGTCCGCCAGTAAGTGACCGAAAGGGTGGGTAAGGCAGGGATACCTACGTCAGAGAATCCACTTCCACTACTACTCCCTCCTTCCATTTACTATACATGGCCTAATGCATTTTTCGAGGCTAACTTTGACCAAATGTTATAGTAATAATATATGACATGCAACTTACACAAAGCATATGGTCAAATTCGTGTGTGAAAGAGTTTCCAATGATATAATTTTCACATTATACATCTCATGTACTATTAATCTTGTCAATAGTCAAATGCGATTTTAAAAACGCATTAGAGCATGGTTAATAATATAGCCAGTCGATGGCTATGAGGGACTGCCATGTCATCTATAGCCATCATCTATTATATGCACTCATACGGTAGTGTGGGCTATAAGGTTGGCTATTTCCCGCAAAAATATATATAAGGTTGGCTATTGTATTAGTACTTTTTTCCATATCCTATCTATCTCTTTCTTCATATTTATTGTACTATTTAACTAGGAATGCGTATATAGATAAGCCTCTTGCATGAGAGCTCACTCCCCTTACTTTTTCACATCTCTCTCCTCCACATAGGCCCTATATAAATGGAAGGAGGGAGTACAGATGTTGTCAGTACTCCACGTGTACTATTGGACAAGGAGCTTAAAAAAGTTACTATTGGACAGGCTATACGTGGGAAATCCTAGTAGGAAGAGCATGCGCGAGAACAAGCACATTCACGTGGTTGAAAACAAATTGGAAACCATCTCGAGTACAAACCTAGGAATACGTACAAATCTAACAATATTGATTGGGCATTGTTGAATGTTGATACCTTTTTGATCAAAGTAGAGATACTTTGACTACACATAGAACTTATATGTAAACTAGAAAGGACAGGAGGGAGTATATTGTACGTTCAAAAACAAAACGAACATTGAATACCCTTTATATATGATTTGCGGATGCTATGATCACCGGTTCAAAATTTTGAATCCACCTTAGGTACCACGTGCCCCCCACTCGTTCTCTCTCGATTTCATCTCGGGGTCCGGAGATCGATTGAAAGAGGACTAGGGTGGGTACATGCGAATGATACTCGGCGGAATGTTCAAATGAGGCATGCGGGAGGATGGACTCGACCGGAGGGCGACATGATCGATGGAGAAGAGGGTTGGAGAGGAATGAGAAATAAGCAAACGCCACATGATTATACTTGAACGGCTCAAATAAACAATAAGTTGTCTCGCTTGGCCTACATAGTGAAAGGCCTAATGCACAACGCGGAGCACTGACGCTCGAATATGGCCGGGAAAACAGGGAAACCGACATGTGGGGAACACCCGTCGGGACGACATAGTGTAGACTAGTCCAATGGAGGAGCTGGCCCACGACCTCCTCGCCACTGACAACCGTTCATCTGGATCGTTGGGGCCAACAACATGGCGCGGCTCCAGCACTGCCTCTAGACACGGCGACTGCGGTGAGTGACACGCTCATATCATCGCTAGACACGGTCGGTTTGAGTGTGCCGAGGGTGGCGTTAGTGCTATGGCATGACCAACAGTATGTTTGGGTCATGACCAAAATTTTTGTAAGGTGCACTTTGGCCACAATACAAACACATACCCAACACCTGGCTCGTCGAGGATACACGGGGCGCCGCGAAGCGTCCGCGGGATGGTGTAGCGCGGCCAACTACATCCTCAGGACATGAGACCATGCCAGGTCGTCTTGCTTTTTCAATGACATGCGGGGATCGCATATGAGCAAAGGGAATCTCCAACATTGCCACGACCGCAGCTGACTACCCTGGCACACCAAAACCCTCGTCCCTCGCGCCGTCACGCGGTGCATTCCCAGCCGGTGCCAGCTGCTCGCATTCATGTCATCCGTTCGTATGTCGTCGTTAAGAGGCTCGGTGCCCGAGGAACCAACTCCGGTGACTTAATGACGCACCCGGACGCTTGTCCTCACCGGAATGCGCTACTTAAACCGGCAACGCCCAGCTAACCTCCACACCATAGCACATCGTCCTCCTACCTAGCACCACACCCGCCATGACCGCAAGTGCGAACACTCTATGGGAGAGCTTGTCTTCAGGAATGAAGCTCGAGGTCCCCGCCCTCTCCCAAGTCGCCTCTCGCGACACAATAGCGGCGTAGCCGGACGCGGACGCGATCGCACAAGCGGTGGCCACGCCGGTAGCCGACGCGGGAGCACCGTCAGCCATGTGTCCTACTTGCCGCTATCCAACGTCCGGCACTGCCGAGGTCGGGGACTCCTCCGAGGATGAGTAGGGCATGGGAGGCGGCAGGGCATGGTGTGCCAACTGGCCGGTTCGTATCCCGTGTTCTACTCTTCCTCGCCGGAGACCGCACCTTCACTTCACGGGTCTTGAACCCTGCCCCCGTACATAGAGATCACAGATGGAGGACATCAGTCGCCGCCGTAGAATAGGTTTAGGATCGGGTTTCTTTTATTTTTCTGTCCTATAAAAGTTCGAAATGTAATGAAAATCTGCCGTGTTTGCATTAATCTCGGCTGGTGTATATGAACTTTCACAATAATATAGTATATTGTAGGAGTACTAGCAAGATGCCCGTGCGTTGCATGGAAGATCAAGATATTGTGGGAGAAAAGGATGAATGAGGGAAATCCTTATCTGCAAATGTGGAGAGGATTGCGGGTAAATTGTCATAGTTTCCTTCCTATCCGTTAGATATAGATCGGACGACCTATATTGCAGGATGATAGGCACACCATCATCACCAACTCTGTTTTTTATTGAACCGAGACAAATCTAACATGTGAAGTAAAATAAACACATAGGGTCTATACATACACAATTTATCTTAGGCACTCCAATAGTACGTCCACTACACATTCACGCATTTCACATCTTTCTACATCTACGGGAACGTACGAAAGGGTTAACGTAAATTGCCTCTCTCTCTCCTCCCCTAATTTTCATGGTGGTGGGCCCCTCCCTCCCCCCAATCTATAATCAACAACTCACACATTTCACATTACGTTAATTACGTAACTAGGATTACGTAGGTGTAGCATTACTCGTCCTAAAAAACCCAACTAAGCCAACCTCCCAACATATCGCGCGGGAAAAGACCCGGTCGCGCCGTTTTAGTCAGGATTACCGGATTACTAGTAGTAGTATCGATGGATCGCATGAAGCAACGATTTTTTTGAGGGGGCGAAGCACCTAGTTTAAAAGGAAAAAGGCAGTACACTCACAGCACTCCTATCGCAGTCGCATTGCACCCCACACACGTTCGGTCCTGCACACGGCTCACGCAAACGGAACGCGCTTCGGCTTGCCTCTTCACTGGCACGTGGGACTGCACTTGGAGAAACCGACCAGGCGCCAAACTCCCCCCGCCCACCGCGCGAAAATCCTCACCCCACCCAAAAATTCCCCCCAAATCCGATTCAACCGCCCTTCGGCCAACTAGCTAATAATATTCCCCAAACCCCCCTCCCCCCCGTCCCCCACCACTCCATTCGCTCCGCTAAAGCCGCCCTCCCCGCCGCGCCGATACATCGGCGCCGCGGTTCGTCAAGGGGACGCACGGTGATCCTCTCGCTCCCACAGTACGCTCTCATAGACTGTCGTCCTCTAGCCGCGCCGCCACCATTGGCTACGTTCTTGTGGAGGCGCACGGCGGTCAGCGCCGCCACCGCTAGCAACGTTCGTGTGGAGACGCACGACGGTCAGCTTCTCCCACGGTATGCACATTCTAGACTGAGGCCCCGTTCATGTCGGTGTAGCTCTGAATGTTAGCTGATAGACGCTGTTAATCTCACTGTTTGCCGAAGTAGTTTACAGTCAATATGCTCTGCTTAAGAAGCTTCCTTGCCCTGCTCTACACTCAATCTGCTTAGCTGAGATGGCATGCCAAGGCCGATTAGTTGCTAAAATATCCTGCCATATATTTATTGTGACATAGATTGCCATGGTCTAGTAGCCATTCTGTTAGGTGAAATAGCTCTACACCGTTTTATACTCGATCTTTGTTGCTGCGATGGCCTTCAATAGTTTGATGGCTGTGTGCTCGGCCTCATTGACTACTGAAACAGCCTGCCATAATTTAGCACTCAAATCTTTGCTGAATTAGTTTTACATATATTTCTTTACTTAGATCTTCTCGTCCAAATATCTTGCCATAGCTTTAGACATTGACCTATGTATTTTTTCTGGACTTCATAAAAAAGCATATATGTTTTTCCTGTAATATCTAGTAGAAGAACTAATTTGTATGTCTAACAGATGGACAAGACTTGGATAACTTCTGCTCGAAGATTCTCCGCTGCATATGTCGTGGGGGTTGAAAACTTCATGAACTTTATCAAAGCTAAGTACGGTGGTCCGAAATCAGATGTGCTCTGCCCGTGTAGCAGTTGTATGAATTCAGTTACAAGACCCCAGTCAACTGTGCAAAATCATCTACACTTGTATGGGATGTCGGTCACATATACTAGGTGGGTTCATCATGGTGAAACTGTGAACGTCAATGTTATTGACTACATGGAAGCAGCAGATCACCATCTTGATCTGCCTGATGCTCAGGTGGAAGAGGAGGAGGAGGTGGTGGTGGCGGAGCCAGTGAGTTTGACCAACATTGAAACAATGCTACAAAATGCTCGTGCATTCCGTGAACTTTCACCCGCAGAAGAAAAACGGTGGGCCCGCATGTTGGAACAATGCAACGTGGCTGTCACCCCAGGAAATAAGCTGTCAGTATTCTCAGCTATGGTCACCTTTCTTCAGGTGAAGACATCTGAGCGGATGACCAACAAATCATTCAATGCGATGTTGGCTGCTTTCCGCAAATCTTTCCCAGATGCGTCTGAGCTGCCACACACCTACAGTAAAATGAAGAATTTCCTTCGTGCAGTTGGAATTGGATATGATATGATCCATGTTTGTAAGAATAATTGTGTTCTGTTCTGGAGGGATTATGCCAACTTAAGTGAATGCCCGAAATGCAAATCATCAAGATGGAAAGATGGCGATGCTGTGAAGAGGATTCCTCATAATGTTCTGAGACATTTTCCAATTATACCAAGATTGCAGAGGTTGTTTCATGATGCTGAAACAAGAGAGGATGTACTGTGGCATTCTAGGAACCAGGAGTACAGAGATCAGAATGTAACGAGTCATCCATCTCATGGTAGTGAGTGGAAAAGCTTCAATCATAAACACAAAAAGTTTGCTGCTAACCCGGGAAACATTAGACTTGGCTTAGCTTCAGATGGATTTAACCCATTTGGCCACCAGAGCGCCACATATAGCATGTGGCCAGTGCTTGTTATCCCTTACAACATGCCTCCAAATGTCTACACCAAAAAATCAAACTACATGATGGCCTTGCTCATCCCAGGTCCAAAAAGTCCTGGAAAGGATTTTGATTTGTTCATGGAGCCTCTTGTGGAGGAACTTCAACATCTATGGAGGGGTGTTCTCACTCGAGACCTATATAGCAGCCCACCAGTTGATTTCTTTCTACGTGCTGTTATAATTTGGTGCATGCATGATTATCAGGCTTTGGGCACTATGTCAGGGCGAACGACACATGGTTACAATGCATGTGTTCGCTGTGACAGGACTCCGCTGTCATACGCAATACTTAGCAAGATCTGTTACATTGGACACCGCCGTTTCCTTGCCAAGGACAAGCCGCATCCTAGAAAATACCGAAGACATGTGTTCAATGCAAAGCATGAAAACCGTGATGCGCCAAAGAGGCTCACTGCCGATGAGTTGCAAGTGGAATTAGAGAAGGTCAGGCATATTACACTAGGAAACCACCCTGGTAATGGTAGCGGGAAAAGGAAGCATGGCAGGGCAGAAGAGAGATTATTGTTTACCCGCTGGTCCACTTTGTGGGACTTGGAGTATTGGAAAGATTTGGATCTGCGGCATAATCTTGATGTGATACACATCGAGAAAAATATATGTGATAGCATTATTGGCACACTTCTTAATATTGAAGGCAAGATGAAACATACCTTAAAATCTAGGATTGATTTGACACACCTGGGTATCAGACAGGATTTGCAGGTGCAAGATGAAGGTAAACCATGGGATATGGCACCAGTTGTGTACGTCTTGGACAAGGTAAAAAGAAAAGAATTCTGCGAGGTCCTGTCACGTGTGAGATTCCCACATGGATTTTCTTCCAACCCTGAAAGGAGAGTTAATGCAGATGGAAAGAAGGTACAAGGGTTGAAAACTCATGACTGCCATGTCCTACTTCAAAGGGTTTTACCTATTATCCTTAGAGGATTGGGCCGCCCTGACTTATACAGAGCAGTTGCAGAGTTGGGACAATTCTTCAGGGAACTCTGCAGTAGAAATATCAGGATAGATGCTTTGGAGCGTCTTAGAGACAAGATACCAACTATCCTATGCGACCTTGAGAAGATATATCCTCCAGCCTTCTTTGATGTGATGGTGCATTTGGCTGTTCATCTACCTGATGAGGCACTACTTAGAGGTCCAGTACAGTATGGCTGGATGTACCCTATTGAAAGGCGGCTAGGCACTTTCAAGGGCTATGTTAGGAACAGAGCTAGACCCGAGGGTTCCATTGCAGAGGCCTACATTGCTACAGAAGCATTGACATTCTGCTTAGAATACATTGAAACAGCTGATCAGCTTAGCAAAGAGGTGGGCGAAGACAATCCCGGGCTCAATGTTTTCGATTATTCTGTTCGAGTTACAGGGAAGAGTCAATAAGAGGACAAACCTAAAGATTTGGACAAAATGGTTTGGTATGTTTTGAATAACTGTCCTGAGATACTACCTTATATCAAGTAAGTGCAGTACTGCAACTTATACATCGTAATCTACTAAACTTGCAGCACATTCTTATATATTTAGATGTTTGACGCGATCACTATGTTGTGCAGCATCTACAGAAAGGAGTTACTGCTGCAAAATCCAAGAAACATTGACAAACGGGTTATGGCAGGATTTGCGAAATGGTTCAAGAACCATGTAAGCTTTTGAATTGCACTGTCGTTTTTTTAATATATTGAGTACATAAGATGATCAACTTGTCTATTTTCTAACCATAGGTTAAGAAGATGCGGGAGGATGGGAAGGCAGTTGATGATGCCCTTTACTCACTAGCAATGGGTCCTGATACTCGGGTAAGATATTATGAATCTTGCGTTGTTAGAGATGTGCGCTACAACACCCTTGCACGAGATGAAGGCAGGAAGACACAAAACAGTGCCATCATGAGCACGGATACATATGACAAAGAGACAACTGAAATGTATGCTAACATAACAGACATTGTTCAGTTGCAGTATATCTCCAGTTTCGAGGATCATCGGTGTGTGGTTCTGTTGTGCTGTGGTTGGTCTAACCTGTTTTCCAGGATCGCAAAACCCAGAGCTGATGATTATTTCAAATCCATCAATGTCAAGGCGGCTGTCGGTGTCAAAACCGGCGGATATCGGGTAGGGGGTCCCGAACTGTGCGTCTAGGCGGATGGTAACAGGAGACAAGGGACACGATGTTTTTACCCAGGTTCGGGCCCTCTCGATGGAGGTAAAACCCTACTCCTGCTTGATTGATATTGATGATATGGGTAGTACAAGAGTGGATCTACCACGAGATCAAGGAGGCTAAACCCTAGAAGCTAGCCTATGGTATGATTGTTATAATGGTTGTCCTTCCTACGGACTAAAACCCTCCGGTTTATATAGACACCGGGGAGGGCTAGGGTTACACAGAGTCGGTTACAATGGTAGGAGATCTACATATCCGTATTGCCAAGCTTGCCTTCCACGCCAAGGAAAGTCCCCTCCCGACACGGGACGGAGTCTTCAATCTTGTATCTTCATAGTCTTGGAGTCCGGCCGATGATGATAGTCCGGCTGTCCGGACACCCCCTAGTCCAGGACTCCCTCAGTAGCCCCCGAACCAGGCTTCAATGACGATAGGTCCAGCGCGTATGTAGTCTTCGGCGTTGCTAGGCGGGTTCTCCTTTAAGTTCCATGTACCTGCCGAACAGTGTCCGGCTTCCTTATCAATGTTGCGCTTCTTGGCTTCCACGCCCAATAATGGCCATCTTCCACGCGTTGCACGAATGCGAAAAGCCAAGGTATCTTTTATGTTTTATCCCCTAGCTGTGCAAATAATCTGCCTATAAGAGAGGCAAGAATCCAGATCCAAATCACACCATCTTCCTTCCGCGAGTTCTCATCGGAGCGCTTCCGACCAAAAATCCATTCCATCATGGACCGTCGACGCGGCTCCTCCTCTCGCGCTCCCAGCCCTCTGCCAGGAGACTGGCGGAGATGTTCTGTCCCACACAGCGAGCTGGTGACGCTCCAAGCGGAGGGATATCTCCCTCCGGCCTTCATGGTCCCGGTTCGAGCCGGGCTGGCCACCTACCAAGGTGGGAAGCAAGCAGAGGCTACCCCAAATCCCAACAAAGGGGAGCGGGTATGCTTCGTCCCCTATCTGATAAGGGGGCTCGGATTTCCTATTCATCCGTTCCTCCGCGGGCTTCTGGAGTTCTACGGACTCTAGCTCCATCACCTCACGCCCGCCTCTATCCTGCATATCGCGGGTTACGTAGCTCTTTGCGAGCTATTTCTGGGCGTCGAGCCCCATTTTGCGCTGTGGAAGAGGTTGTTCTGCCTTGTACCCCGCTCTCACGAGGGGTCCATATATCAAGTGGGCGGTGCCGAAATATGGCGCATCGCCGGGACCGGATATCCATCCGGAACCCCTAAGAAGGCGTCCGAAGACTGGCCTTCAGAATGGTTTTACATAGAAGACGCTCCGCTGCCGGACCCTGTTCGGATCGGCCTCCCGGAGTTCAGTAATGCTCCTTTGAAGAAACGCCTCAGCTGGCGCCCACGGAGCCCCCAGCTGGAGGAAGACAAGAGCGTCCATTATTTGATGGGCCGGATAAGGTTACTGGCCCATTCCGGGTTGACCATGATTGGAGTCATGGCAACGTGCATTATGCGGGGGGTGCAGCCGCTGCAATACAGGGGCCACCCTATGTGGGATTTCAACGGGGAGGACGATGCCACCCGTCATGGCCGCAAAGGGCCGGGTTCGGCCGAGGACCTGGCAAAGATCCTGTCCGGCCTGTACAAGGGGGAGAAGGAGGACTTCCTCCAGACGAACCTGTTGAATGAGTTCTCCATGAATAATCCCCGGCGTTGGGTAAGCGAACACTCTATGTGCCCGACCCATGCTTTCGAAGTTTAAGTTTCTTATATTATGTTTTCGACGCAGGAGCTGCGTCGGGTTGTGGAGGGCATGCTTAGCCCAGCTCCGCAACCCGAGGATCCAGAGAGATCCCAGGATCCGGCCTCCGAAGAGGACCCAGACATAAAGGTGGAGCTAATCGACGGGGTGTTCCACCAGCTCAGCATGGATAATGCTTTAGTCGCCATTACGGCTGACTATCCCGGACTATATCCGGCTTCTCAGGTGATTGTGACCGAAGTCCCGACACCATTATTTATTCCTCGCTCATTTCTGACCCCCATGTATGATGGTGTTTTGCAGGAAGCGCCTTCAAGGCGGGAAGCCGAGCCCGCGGCGGCTGACCGACAAGGGCCAGTCTGGACCAGTAGGCGGAAGAGGAGCGCGACGCGGATTGAAACGTCGCCGCAAAGGTATAGCCCACGGTTTGTCATTTAGAGCAATGTTCCTAGGAAGCGTTTGAGTGCTCATGACTTTTGTAGGAGAAAAAGCGCCCGCCGGACTGCGGGCGTAGAGGTTGCCAACCCAGCCTCTACCAGCCAAGCTCCAGCACCTGGTCTGGAGGGGGAGGCGAGCGCAAGGCGCGAGCCGGATACTCCTCCAACGGAGGATGCCGACAGACTGTCCGCCACCAAGTCTGAGGTGGAGAGCGCCATGAACCATAGGCGCCGCCGGACAGTTTTTCGTGACGCGTGCTTCTCCCCTGAGGCATTGAGTGCCTTTAACGCGGGGGACGCGCACCTCTGTGCTGCTCAAGATGGTTTGACCAGAGCCACAGAGCAGTATGTAAAAGACATACGGGTAAGAGAATTTAATAGTTGTATATGCCAGTAGCCCCCGAGACTTAAAGTAGTTATATTAACTGATTTAAGGATCATTTGAAACACAGGATCTTACAGAGAAGAATACCCAACTGTCTCAGGAGCTGCAAGGGTGCAAGGCCCAACTCGAGGCCGCACTTGCTGCCGCAGGAGGAAACACAGAGACCCCTCCTGGTAACACATTATTTTTAAAAAGATAAGTGGTGTGCGGCGTGCGCGCAAGTCTAATAATGGCATTGCAGGTGCTGCCGGACAAGATCCGGACAGGCAAGAACTACTGCGCCAGCTGAAGGCCGGTGAGAGGGTGCTGAATAAGGTGCAGCAGGAAAGGAACAAGCTCCAGGATGCCCACGCCCAGATCGGAGAAGAGCTGAAAGGTGTTCGGGCCGAGCTGTCTGGCTCCGTTAAGGAGAATCAGCGGCTTCGTCGCGGCATCTATAGTAAGTGCTTGAGCGAACTCCTTTGAAAAGAAGAGTTCGGCGAGGAAGTCAATTGACAAAATATGTCTGTAGGTATATTCATAGGTCGCCCTGCGGAGGAGATGCCCGTATCAACGGGTGATCAACTTCCCGAGCTGTTGCAGCTGCTCGAACGAGTTCGGCAGGCAATGAGCGGCGTCGTCCAGGCTTTATGGCCAGCCCTCTCCCTACCCGAGGGCCTTGGGGAGCTTGCGGAGAAGCTTCAGGGAGTGCGGCAGCGCTTCCATTTATGGAAGATTTCGGCCTGCCGCCAAGGTGCCAGGGAGGCCTGGGCCATGGTAAAGACGCGGTACAAGAAGGCGGACCCCAACCACATGGCCGAGGTCGGACCTGTGGGGCCCGATGGGAAGGAGATCCCTGTGAGTTTAGTATACGGCCAAGTAGAGTTGGCCGCTAAATTTTCCCAACGGGACTGTAAATTAGACAGCCTGTTAGACGAGATTGAGGAGGAATACAGTCAGTCGATTTGACAATGTATTTTAAAATGACATGTAAAATGCCTTCTAGCCGGATTGTAGATCGTTTGTCTTTGCCGACCTTTTCGCTTCAACCTCGGGACCCTAGAGTCCGGAGTGTGTCCGAATACCATCTCGGTTAAGAAACAACCGGGGCATGCATGGAGACCAGGCGTAGGGGTCATTAGTGCTTCATCAGACAAGTGCCCAACTAGTTATGTTATAATACATGGTTAGTAAGAAACATCTTCCAGGGAGAATAGTTCCGTTAAGGGTTCCTTTCCCTGGGAGGCATGCCCTAAAGTGCATGTCCGGACTGCGAAAAGAGCAGAAAAACATCTGGGGGCAGATAAATAAGTAGGTAAAAAATCATCTTTCAAGTCACCGACCGAATATTCCCTTAAGAACACTAGCTTTCGGCTTCACCCAGTCTGAGGTACACATCCGGCTGACCCGGCAGTAACAATCGCAGAGGTGCTCCCTTTACCTCCTAGCCGAACAATCGGGAACGTAGGGGTAAGCACAGGAGCCAGGCAACCCAGCTTGGCCAAAACTTAAGTCATATCGATGCATATAATGGTGAATAAAAGGTACATGTGGAAGCTTGACACATGCACCGGGCATGAAGCCCTTATAATTAAGCTTCTGGTAAAGAAGCCCCCAGGTATAATGAGTGCGGATGGCACATCAAGTGTGTGCGAACAATGCGCAAGTAGGACTTTAAGGGCTTTTTAGAAAAAGGGTTGAGAGAAGAAAGAGAAACAAAAGACAGCTGAAGTGTAAAAATTTGGACGGGGGAAGGGGACGAACTCTTAGTCCGGCGCTAGGCATAGAATCTTCGGAGGCGGGCTGCGTTCCATGGGTTCGGCTCGAGTCGGTTGTCCGACGCATTTCGTAGACGGTACGCTCCGCCGGTCAGGACTTGATCTATAATGAAGGGGCCCTCCCATTTGGGCTTGAGCTTGTCCTTTTTCTTGTCTGGCAGGCGTAGAACTAGTTCGCCAACGTTGTAAGTCTTGGCTCGTACTTCTCTGCTTTGATATCTTCGAGCCTGCTGCTGATAGAATGCGAAACGAGCCTTGGCGACATCGCGTTCTTCCTCCAATGCGTCCAAGCTGTCCTGCTGATCCAGCTCGGCTTCTCTTTCTTCGTACATGCGCACTCGAGGTGAGTCATGAATGATGTCGCAGGGCAGAACTGCCTCTGCGCCGTATACCATAAAAAATGGTGTGAATCCGGTAGTACGATTGGGCGTTGTCCGCAGCCCCCAGAGTACGGAGTCGAGCTCCTCTACCCAGTACGTGTCAGATTTCGTAAGTGACAGCACTAGTCTGGGTTTGATGCTGCTCATTATTAGACCGTTCGCTCGTTCCACTTGACTGTTGGTTTGAGGATGATAGACTGAAGCGTAATCGAGCTTAATGCCCATATTTTTGCACCATGATTTAACCTCGTCGGCCGTGAAGTTCGTGCCATTATCAGTGATGATGCTGTGGGGGACACCATAACGGTGTACTACCCCAGATATGAAGTCTATCACTGGTCCGGACTCTGCCGTTTTAACTGGCTTGGCCTCTATCCATTTGGTGAATTTATCCACCATGACCAATAGGTACCTTTGCTTGTGGGTTCCCCCTTTAAGGGGTCCAACCATGTCAAGCCCCCAGACCGCGAACGGCCAGGTAATGGGTATAGTTTTGAGGGTGGTGGGTGGCATATGGCTCTGATTAGCAAAGAGCTGACAACCGACGCATCTTTGGACTAAGTCCTGAGCATCTGCCCGGGCCGTCGGCCAATAAAATCCTGTACGGAATGCCTTTCCTACAAGGGCCCGAGCTGCGGCGTGGTGTCCGCCAAGTCCGGCATGAATTTCAGCCAGAAGGTTTCGCCCTTCTTCTTCGGAGATACACCTTTGAAGGACTCCGGTTGTGCTTTTCTTATAAAGTTCTCCCTCATGGACCTTGTAGGCTTTAGATCGCCGAACTATGCAGCGGGCCTCATTTTGGTCTTCGGGGAGTTCCTGCCTAAGCAAGTAGGCTAGGAATGGCTCTGTCCACGGGGCGATTACTGCCATTATTTCGTGGGCTGAAGGTGTTATTTCATCGGCTGAATCGCCGGTTATGTCAGATTGCTCTGTGTCGGTTGGTGCGGTTGCTTCCGGTTTGTTATTTCCGGACTCCTCTTCCCATAGTACGGATGGCTTAAAGAGCCGTTCCAGGAAGATGTTAGGAGGGACAGCATCACGTTTTGCGCCGATGCGTGCCAGTACGTCGACTGCTTGGTTATTATCCCGGGCTACGTGGTGGAATTCAAGTCCTTCAAACCGAGCTGACATTTTTAGGACAGCGTTACGATATGCTGCCATTTTTGGATCCTTGGCATCAAAGTCTCCATTTACTTGGGATATTGCAAGGTTTGAATCCCCACGCACCTCTAGGCGTTGAATGCCCATGGAGATTGCCATCCGGAGGCCATGTAAAAGGGCCTCGTATTCGGCTGCGTTGTTGGAGTCCGTGTACATTATCTGAAGTACGTATTGGACTGTGTCCCCGGTTGGGGAAGTCAATACGACGCCAGCCCCCAATCCGGCCAACATTTTAGAGCCGTCGAAGTGCATAATCCAATTGGAGTATGCGCAGTACTCTTTAGGGAGTTCGGCTTCGGTCCATTCAGCGACAAAGTCAGCCAAAACTTGCGACTTTATAGCCCGCCGAGGTTTGTAAGTTATATCGAATGGTAAGAGCTCAATGGCCCATTTTGCAATCCTGCCCGTCACGTCGCGGATGTTTATAATGTCGTTGAGGGGTACCTCGGAGGCCACTATTATCGAACATTCTTGAAAGTAGTGTCGGAGCTTCCGGGATGCCATGAACACCGCATATGCTATCTTTTGATAGTGCGGGTAACGGTACTTGGAGGGGGTTAACACAGTGGATATGTAGTACACTGGTTTTTGAAGAGGGAATTTATGCCCTTCTGTCTCTCGTTCGACGACGAGTACTGCGCTTACAACTTGATGTGTTGCCGCGATGTATAACAACATTGGTTCGCCCAGGTTGGGCGCAGCCAGGACCGGATTTGTTGCCAATATGACTTTTATTTCTTCGAGTCCAGCGGTGGCAGCATCCGTCCACTCGAAGTGTTCGGTGCGCCTGAGGAGGCGATAGAGGGGCAGGGCCTTTTCTCCCAAACGGGAGATAAAGCGGCTTAGAGCCGCCATGCATCTAGTCAATTTTTGTATTTGTTTGAGGTCTTTTGGAATATCTAGCTGTGACAGAGCTCGGATCTTGGCTGGGTTTGCTTCAATTCCTCTACCGGACACAATGAAGCCCAGAAGCTTTCCGGCTGGTACGCCGAAGACGCACTTTTCCGGATTCAGCTTGATGTCATATGCTCTGAGGTTGTCGAATGTGAGCCTCAAGTCGTCTACTAGAGTTTCGACGTGTTTGGTTTTGACGACTACGTCGTCTACATATGCTTCTACTGTTTTGCCGATCTGGGTGGCCAGACATGTTTGAATCATGCGTTGATATGTTGCGCCGGCGTTTTTAAGTCCGAAGGGCATCGTGTTGAAGCAGAATGGTCCATATGGAGTAATGAATGCCGTTGCGGCCTGGTCTGCTTCCGCCATCTTGATTTGATGGTAGCCGGAGTATGCGTCAAGGAAGCACAATGAATCGTGTCCTGCGGTAGCGTCGATTATCTGGTCGATGCGGGGGAGGGGGAAGGGATCCTTTGGGCAGGCCTTGTTGAGGTCTTTAAAATCGACACATAGGCGCCAGGATTTGTCCTTCTTTGGTACCATTACCAGGTTTGCTAGCCAATCCGGATGTTTGATGTTTCTGATGAATCCGGCTTCCAATAGTTTGGCTAGCTTCTCTCCCATTGCCTGTCTTTTGGGTTCGAAAAATCGTCGAAGAGCCTGTTTGACTGGCTTGAATCCTTTTAGGATGTTTAGGCTATGTTCGGCCAATCTGCGTGGGATTCCGGGCATATCCGAAGGGTGCCAGGCGAAAATGTCCCAATTTTCCCGAAGGAATTCTCGCAGTGCGGCGTCTACATCAGGGTTCAACTGTGCCCCGATGGAAGCCGTCTTTGTCGGGTCCGTTGGATGGACCTGGAATTTTACTATTTCGTCCGCTGGTTTAAAGGAGGTGGACTTGGATCTCTTATCGAGTATCACATCATCCCTATTCACAGTAGAGCGCAGCGCGGTGAGTTCTTCTGCCGCTTGGGCTTCGGATAGTGCCTCCGGGGCTAATGCGGCTGTCTTGTTTTCGGCGCGGAGTGCTATGTCCGGATCACTAACGAGAGTGATTATTCCGCCAGGCCCAGGCATTTTGAGCTTCATGTACCCGTAATGGGGTACGGCTTGAAAAATTGTGAATGCCTCTCGTCCTAATATAGCGTGATATCCGCTGTTGAACGGGACCACTTGGAACGTGACTTCTTCGGATCTGTAATTGTCCGGCGAGCCGAACACCACATCGAGTGTGATTTTCGGTGCAGCGTGCTTCCCGGCTAGGGATTATTCCTCTGAAGGTTGTGCTGCTTCGCTCAATGCGGCTCCAGTCTATTTCCATTTTTTGAAGAGTTTCCTCGTAGATGAGGTTTAATCCGCTGCCGCCATCCATGAGGACCTTGGTAAGTCGAAAGCCGTCCACTATTGGACTAAGTACCAGTGCGGCTGGTGCTTGGGCTGTTCGGAATTTAGGTTCGTCGCTGGCGTTGAAGGTGATGGCTGTGTCGCTCCATGGATTTGTTGTTGCTACTTGGTAGACTTCAGCGAGGCTGCGGATTGTTCGTTTCCGCATATTATTTGATGCGAAAGTCTCGAAGACTGTTGATACTGTACCGGTATTGTTGGAGTGGTTTTCCGGGGCTAGAAGCTCCTTGCCACTTTTGGCCACCTGCCGTAATATCCAACATGCTCGGAGGCTATGTGTTAGGATGGCGCCCTCTGTACTGTGAATTTTACAGGGTCCGCTAAGCCATCCCTCCAGTACGGTTCCGTGCCCTTTGTGGGGTTTTTGCTTTTTGGTTTTTGTACCTGGTGCCTGAGTGTAATGCACCCTTTTGTTGCGGACTAGGGTTGTATTCGGGGCCGGATTGTCCCAAAACTTATTTTCGGTTTTCCGGAAACTCTCCATCACACAGTACTTTCGTACTATGGACGCCAGGTCGGCGAAGCGTGTAATTTCACGACGGCTGACGGCGTTCAAGATTCCCTGGTCCGTGCAATTATTGCAAAAAATTGAGATTGCGTTTTCCTCTCGGCAGTCCTTTATCCTGTTCATAACCAGGAGGAATCTCGCCCAGTAGTGATGTACTGTTTCAGCGGGCTCTTGCCGGATTAGAGATAGATTGCATATGTCTGGGCGGGTGGGTGGAATTAAGTCCCGAACCCTACCCATCTCGAGGCTCAAGGGCCGAGAAGTTTCCAAATTTGGAAGCTTGGATTGCTGGACATTGTCCAACGAGTCCGGTCCGATGCCTGACTTTAGGTTCAGTGCTTGATCGAAGTCCGTCCCTCCGTGGGAATCCGGCGTGGAGGGTTCGGGAGCCCGGACATGACTAGTTTTCAATACAGGAGAAGAGTCGCCGCGTTGTCGACCTGGGGAGAGTTATTCTCTCTCAGATCGGTTTTAAACCCAATCTGATTGTAGTCTGTAGCGACTCCCAGGGTGGCGATGTGATCCGAGAGCTCCTTTACGGACGAGAGCTCTATTGGATCCAGCCGCTCGGCGAATTCCGAGCTGACGTGAAGATTGCTTTTGACGACCTGAGAGGTCATTGTCGAGGCGGTGGCCGGACAGGCGGTCATAAGAAAACCACCTAGCCGTATAGTTTGGCCGGCGGCCAAGGCTCGTTTGGCGAAAATACCGTCCTTGAAGACGGGAGGAGGCATCCTTCCTATTGGTGACGGCACAGAGGAACTCTCAATGAAAGCACCAATGTCGGTGTCAAAACCGGCGGATCTCGGGTAGGGGGTGCCGAACTGTGCGTCTAGGCGGATGGTAATAGGAGACAAGGGACACGATGTTTTTACCCAGGTTCGGGCCCTCTCGATGGAGGTAAAACCCTACTCCTGCTTGATTGATATTGATGATATGGGTATGTACAAGAGTGGATATACCACGAGATCAAGGAGGCTAAACCCTAGAAGCTAGCCTATGGTATGATTGTTATAATGGTTGTCCTTCCTACGGACTAAAACCCTCCGGTTTATATAGACACCGGGGAGGGCTAGGGTTACACAGAGTCGGTTACAATGGTAGGAGATCTACATATCCGTATTGCCAAGCTTGCCTTCCACGCCAAGGAAAGTCCCCTCCCGACACGGAACGGAGTCTTCAATCTTGTATCTTCATAGTCTTGGAGTCCGGCCGACGAAGATAGTCCGGCTGTCCGGACACCCCCTAGTCCAGGACTCCCTCAGCGGCGTACCAGACCAACGAGCCTTTTATTTTGGCAAATCAAGCAACACAAATATTTTTCTTGGAAGACACATTTGCATGTAGCGATGACTAGAGAGTATTGCAAAGGTTTGAGTAGAGGAATTGGTTTAATGAAGTTGCACAACAAGATGATGCTTACACTGCTCCTGATGTACAAGATAACAAAGATGTTCCTAATATCTTTGAGAACCATCACGTCAATGATGCCGGCGAAAAGATTGCCTGTCGTGCTGTGGACATACAAGAGTTGATCAAGAAGAAGCCAACGTTCGAGGACGTTGAGGACGAAGAAGAAGATGACACAATGGGGAATTACGATTCAGACTGATACACATGGTGAAGATGTTGACGCTGCTGCTGCGGATGATGATTACATTGCTTTTGTCGTATTTGCCTGTCAGAAGACGTTTTTTATCTAGTATGTGAAATTGTGTTTGCTATGACAACTAAAACCTGATGAACATGTTGTTTAGTATTTTGCTGTGAGAACATCACTTGTTATGTATGCTGATTTGTGTTTGGTGATTGTATGACAACTAAAACATGATGATATTGCTGTTTAGTTGTACTCATATTTGGCTGTGAAACTTGATTTTGATGACATAGTTTGCTGTTGGACTGCAATTTGCTCTGTTGGACTGCAATTTGCTCCGTCTTTGAATGAGAACAAAGCTGACCCGACAGGGCCTCTGCTATTTATTTATTTATGAGCAAAAGGGGATACCCCCTGATTTCTGTTAATAGAAATCATTAGATGTTCACAACACTACGCCCAGCCTGCTACACAGGTTTCATTCATTACTAGTTTCAGCAAAGTGCTCATGTCATAGCCACTGAATACATCACGAGTGCTACATACACTGCAAATAAAGAGACAATCATCCTACAGAGCACATCGATTTTGCCCATTATCTTCACAAGCTCTTTCATCTCCTCATTGCTGTCAAGGCCATTAAGCAGCTGTTGCTTGGCCATGATCATAGGAACTGCATCTTTAACCTTCTGCTCTGCATCTTCCTCTTCTGACGTTCCTTCAGTTACTTGTCCAACACCCCAACCTGCTGGTATTGGGATTCCTCGGCTAACCAAATAATCAGTGTAGTTGTATTCCCCCACATCAGCAACTTCCTAGAAATACAAATCACACGAATCTTCCCTTTTCTGCATGAATCAAATTGGAAGATCATCAACCAAACTATTAAAAAAATCAGCAACTGAAAGCAGCAGAACAACACTTACATATTATTACCCCATGATTCGGGCATTTGTAGAAGACTCAGCCAGGGTTGAGGATTGTGGTTGAGACATGACGGATGACTCTTGTGATTTGTAGCAGTGGTGCCACACCAACGGCAGCGGGTTGCGATGAGCAATCGGCTACGGTGCGCGTGCCGGCGGGGGTGTGATGAGACCCACAGGCGATGGTACAGGTGGTGACTTGGCGCATATCTGGTTGTTGCCTGTTGAAGAGCAGGTGGACGAGCATCCAGCGGACATGGTTGCTGCAGCCAAAGCTTCTGATGCTAGGCAGAGTAAGTAGAGAAGAGGAGAAGAGAACGTTGGATATGTCAGTTTTATTACTTGCAGAGTAGCATAGCACCATATATAGTCATAGTCTAGGTTTGGATTCGAACCAGCTACAGGAGCACGTCTCTCTTTTTTCTATAACTCGGCAACGTCTCTTTACTGGTACAGTAGCTTGTTCTGTACGCCTTCCCAAGTCTTTGATTTTCTTTCCCCTTTTTTTTGCGAGGAAGGAAGGAGGACAAAATTGAGAGTTCCTGAGACTCGAACCCAAGACCTCTCGGTTGAAAACCAAGGGTGCTAGTCACTTATGTGGCGAACGTTCCCTGTGAGGAGGACGGCAGAAGAACGCATTTTCCTCGCAGTTTTAGTTGCAACACAAGATCAAACGGTCGCAGTTTCGGGGATGTTATTAGGCCAACGAGCCCAGTTTTTATTTTCTTCCTATATATAAAAAGGTATGCTACTTGGTGTCCGCTTAGTCAACAAACGATTGTGCCAACCTTGACCGTTGGATTGACATTCAACGTCTGTCATGTTTCTTCAGTCTCTTCTTCCTCGCGCCGCCAACGCCAAACCAGCGCTAGCAGGACCGCCTGCTCCCGCCTCCCACGGCTGGCTGTGCTGCCGCACATGCATCGTGGCCACATCGCACCCTAAAACTCTGCGCATCTTCCCTGGCTCCTATTCGTTCCCGTCCGAGGCCTCACCATCGTCCTCCGCCTTGGTTCACTCGCCGCGGCGCCGCCCTCCGTTGTTGTCAACATGGTCAACAACCGAGAGGAATAAGGAGATGACTGTACATGGTGAGGATGACAGTAGGGACCCAGCAGCGCGCGCAGTAATTTTGTTTTTTCGGGATGGAGAAGGGTATCAACTGGGTTGTGCGGGACCCGTGGCCCGTCTAGCCCAGGCTTTTATTTCATATGTTTAGCACATGACCAACCCAGTTTGTTTTTTCCTTTCTGAAAATGGCTAGCCAACTATTTTTTTTGCAGAATAACCAACGTAGGCCTACTTGCTTTTCTACGCCCTGCTGGGCCGAAAATCTTTCAAGACGAGGAGGGATGCATTTTGCCCAGAAAAAGGGCTATAAGTAATAAGAAATGGGCTATAAGTAATAATAAATGGGTTGTAAAATGAAAAAAATACAGCAAACAGTCAATTAGTTCCAAAATACTGTTTTCTTTCAGATTTTGATATTTTAAATTTCATTGTTTTTGTGTGGGTAAAATTTCACTAAATTTAAATTAAGGTATATTTAGATTTAAAATTAATTTGAATCTGGCTAGAAATTTCGGGCTGTATGCTGTTTGGGATAGATTTGGAGGCTGACTTGTGGGTCTACTAGGTTGACGTGTACTTTGGCTTTGTCAACTTAGTCCACAGAAGATTCTAGGAGCAGTGACCGTTGGATGTTAATCCAACGGCCGTGCTGCTTCTTCAATATCTGATCTTCTTGCTCCAGCCGCCCAAACCAGCTCCGGTGGGACTGCCTACTCCCGCCTCCCGTGGCTGGCTGTGCTGTCACACAGGCCGCACCGCCCCACCCTACTTCATTGCTGGCCAGGCCATTCCTCTACTCACCCACACCTCCTATTATTTTCCAGCGACGGCAGCCACACCAGTAAACCTTAGTACTCCCCACCGCATGGGCAACCAATGCTGAGTCTTCCGCGGCTCCATGTCGTTCCCTTCCTAGGCCTCGCCGTCGTCCGCCGCCATGGTGCTCTCGGCGCAGCTTGGTCAACGTGGTCAACGAACGACATCCATCGGACGTGGATTGTACGTTGAGAGGCTGACAGCTGGGTCCACGGGCGCACACAAGGAAATGCCTCCTTATTATGCGCAAAATAATGATTCCTCCACCTGACAGCTGGGACCACTGGAAGGGCCTCTGTATTTCGCGAAAAAATGTTCCCCCCACTGATAGGTCGGACCCACCAGCTATATCTTCGCACACAAGGAAGTGCCTCCTTATTACGCACAAAAAAATGAATACTCCCTTGCTAGCTGGGACCCACCATAGTGGGAGGGTGACTTGTGGGCCAACTAAGTTGACGGGGACGGAGGGCCTTGTCAACTTAGTCAATATGAACGATTCTAGCTCCATTCTAGCTCCAGTGACAGTACGATGTCCATCCAACGGCCGTAGTGCTTCTTCAACCTATGGTCTTCTTGCTCCAGCCGCCCAAACCAGCGCTGGTCGTGCCGCGTGCTCCTGTCTCCCGTGGCCGGCTGTGATGCCGCGGAGGCCTCACCTCCCCCTACTACTCCTACCGCTGGCTAGGCCATCCCTCTACTCACCCACACCCCCTGTTATTCTATGGCGACGACAGCCTCACACCGCAGCCGAACCAGTGAACCCTCGTACTCCTCTCCGCTCGGGTTTCCACTGCCACGTCTTCCCCGGCTCCGTGTCGTCCCCTTCCTAGGCCTTGCCGTCGTCCACTGCCCTGGTGCTCTCAACGCGGCGTGGTCAACGTGGTCAAGGAATGACTTCCATCGAAAGAGTACTGTACGTGGAGAGACTGACAACTGGGTCCACGACGGCCGCAAGGAAGTGCCTCCTTATTACCCACAAAATAATTATTCCTCCACCTGACAGCAGGAACCCATCAAACGGGCCACCGTATTTCACGAAAAAAACATTTCCCCCCTGACTGCTGGGACCCACCAGCTACATCTTCCCACACAAGGAAGTGCGTCCGGGCAAAAAAAAACGATTCGCCCCCCTAACTGCTGGGACCCACCAGCTACATCTTCCCACGCAAGGAAGTGACTGACAGTCAGAACCCACCTGGTCGAAGCGTACGTAGCATTGTCATTCTGGTCGCGAACGTGTATGTACATACTGGTCGATGTAGAGGCGCGCACGTGTCTTAGTAGAGGCACGCATGTGTCGTAGTAGAGGCGCGCATGTAGCATGTACACGTACGTACAACGGCTAGGGTGCAAGAAAGAAAATATGGCCACGTATGTACATACGGGTGGGGTCTCGAATGCCTACTCGCGCATACGTACGGCCAAGGCTCGTGTACATGGCTGGGTAGGAACGGAGAAACTACATCGTCGTCGTGTTCATGGGGAGGCAATGGAATGCGTCGTGTTCATGGGGAGGCAACGGAATGTGTCGTGTTCATCGGGAGGCAACGGAACACGTGGGAGCCAACCGGCTTGGACGGAGCAGGCGATGGAAACGAGCCCCGGCGTACCACAGAATAAAGGAAATGGCCTTGTGTTCGACCGGCCATGTTCGAAACGGGATCCTGTTCATCGGGAGGGGTCTGGCGTACCACAAAACGGAGGAAACAGACCTCCTACGGTCAAAACGGGGGTCCTGTTGATCGGGAGGGGTGTGGCGTACCGCAAAATGGACGAAACAGACTTGTGTTGGAGCGCTACGGTCGAGACGGTGGTCTTGTTCATCGGGAGGGGTGTGGCATACCGCAAAACGGGACTCCATGGGATACTATTCATTTCCACCGTCGACCTCCTCCAGCCTCCACGGGCTACTGTTCATCCATCGTCGACCTCCTCTAGCCTCCACGGGCTCCTGTTCATCCAGCCTCCACCGCGCGCTACTCCACCGGCTACTGTTTAACCACCCCTCCACGGGCATCCATTCAACCACCCCTCCACGGGCTACTGTTCATCCACCCCTCCACCGTCTACTGTTCATCCAGCCCTCCACGGAGTCATCTTGTTCATCCAGCCCTCCACGGGGTCCTGTTCATCCAGCCCCAACCGGCTCGATCGATCGGGGTCCTGTTCATTCAGAGGCAACACCACAGGGTCCTGTTCATCCACCCCCACCGCTCACTGTTCATCTAAAACCCCTCGCAACGCTCACTGTTCATCCAGAGGCAGCATCGATCGGCTTCAGTTAGCAGCAGTAGCGAAGGAATTGCTCGATCGGGTTCAGTAACGCATAGCTTGCAGTGCAATTGCTCGGGTTTAGTTAGAGCCCAACGCCTCGCTTGGGTTCAGTTAGAGCCAATGCCTCGCACACACGCGCGTACGTGTACGAGAGAAACGCGCATCGCTCGGCCCCCGACCTCTCACCGTAACCGAGAACTCACCGAAATTTTCCTCGCCCTCACTTCTTCCACGGTTTTTTCCGTCATGGACGGCCCAAAGAATGTCATGCAGCCGCGTCTCCGGCCTACCAAGGACGAAAAGCCCATTTTCTGTCATGATTTTTTGTCATAGAAGTAGGAGCCCACCACATCTATGATGATACTGGGTTTTGTCACAATTATCGTCATAGAAGTGTCATAAGTATGATAGAAAAAAAATTGTTCGCCCAAAATGTCACGGATGTGTCTTTTTTTTGTAGTGTATTCGAACACCGGAAGGGTTCCGGAGTGTATCGGGTACAAATCGGAGTACCGGAAGGGTTACCGGACCCCCCCGGTGGAAGATATTGGCCATATGGGCCATGGGAGGGAGGCTAACCAGCCCACAAGGGGATGGTGCGCCCCCCACAAGGGAGGAGGCCGAATTGGACTAGGGAAAGGGGGCGCCACCCCCCTTTCCTTCTCCTACTCCCTCTCCTTCCCCCTTTCCACCTCCGTAAGAACGAAAAAAAGAGAGGGGGTCGAATCCTACTAGTAGTGGAGTCCTAGTAGGACTCCCCCCTCCCTTGGTGCGCCCCTGGTGTCCGGCCTCCTCCTCCCTCCTTTATATACGGGGGCAAGGGGGCACCCCAAAGGCAGAACATTGTCTTAGCCGTGTGCGGTGCCCCCCTCCACCGTTTACTCTTCCGATAGTATCATCGTAGTGCTTAGGCGAAGCCCTGCGCGGATCACTTCATCAACACCGTCATCACGCCATCGTGCTGACGAAACTCTCCCTCGACCCTCTGCTGGATCAAGAGTTCGAGGGACGTCATCGAGCTGAATGTGTGCTGAACTCGGAGGTGCCGTACATTCGGTGATAGATCGGTTGGATCGTGAAGACGTTCAACTACATCAACCACGTTAACATAACGCTTCCGCTTTTGGTCTACGAGGGTGCATGGACACACTGTTCCCCTCTCATTGTATGCCTCTCCTAGATAGATCTTTCGTGATCGTAGAATTTTTTTTGAAATTGTGTGCTACGTTCCACAACAGTGGTATCAGAGCCAGGTCTATGCGTAGATGATATGCACGAGTAGAACACAAAGAGTTGTGGGCGATAATAGTCATACTGCTTACCACCAACATCTTACTTTGATTCACCGGTATTGTTGGATGAAGCGACCCGGACCGACATTACATGACCACGTTCATGAGACTGGTTCTACCGACGTGCTTTGCACGCAGGTGGCTGGCGGGTGTCTGTTTCTCCAACTTTAGTTGAACCGAGTTTGACTACGGCCGGTCCTTGTTGAAGGTTAAAACAACACACTTGATGAAAAATCGTTGTGGTTTTGATGGGTAGGTAAGAACGGTTCTTGCTAGAAGCCCGTAGCAGCCACGTAAAACTTGCAACAACAAAGTAGAGGACGTCTAACTTGTTTTTGCAGGGCTTGTTGTGATGTGATATGGTCAAGGCATGATGTGATATAAATTGTTGTATGAGATGATCATGTTTTGTAACAGAGTTATCGGCAACTGGGAGGAGGCATATGGTTGTCGCTTTATTGTATGAATTGCAATCGCCATGTAATTGCTTTACTTTATCACTAAGCGGTAGTGATAGTCGTAGAAGCAATAGTTGGCGAGACGACAACGATGCTACGATGGAGATCAAGGTGTCAAGCCGGTGACAATGGAGATCATGACGGTGCTTTGGAGATCGAGATCAAAGGCACAAGATAATGATGGCCATATCATGTCACATATTTTGATTGCATGTGATGTTTATCCTTTAGGCATCTTATTTTGCTTATTACGACGGTAGCATTATATGATGATCCCTCACTAATTTTCAAGGTATAAGTGTTCTCCTTGTGTATGCACCGTTGCTACAGTTCGTCGTGCTGAGACACCACGTGATGATCGGGTGTGATAAGCTCTACATTCACATACAACGGGTGCAAGCCAGTTTTGCACGTGCAGAATACTCGGGTTAAACTTGACAAGCCTAGCATATGCAGATATGGCCTCGGAATACTGAGACCAAAAGGTCGGACATGAATCATATAGTAGATATGATCAACATAGAGATGTTCACCATTGAAAACTACTCCATCTCACGTGATGATCGGACATGGTTTAGTTGATATGGATCACATGATCATTTAGATGACTAGAGGGATGTCTATCTAAGTGGGAGTTCTTTAGTAATATGATTAATTGAACTTTAATTTATCATGAACTTAGTCCTGATAGTATTTGCAAATTATGTTGTAGATCAATAGCTCGCATTGAAGCTTCCCTATGTTTTTTGATATGTTCCTAGAGAAAACTAAGTTAAAAGATGATAGTAGCAATGATGCGGACTGGGTCCGTGATTTGAGGTTTATCCTCATTGCTGCATAGAAGAATTATGTCCTTGATGCACCGCTAGGTGATAGAACTATTGCAGGAGCAGATGCAGACGTTATGAATGTTTGGCTAGCTCAATATGATGACTACTTGATAGTTTAGTGCACCATGCTTTACGGCTTAGAACCGGGACTTCAAAAACGTTTTGAAACGCCATAGAGCATATGAGATGTTCCAAGAGCTGAAATTGGTACTTTAGACTCATGCTCGTGTCGAGAGATATGAGACCTCTGACAAGTACTTTGCCTAAAAGGATGGAGGAGAATAGCTCAGCTCGTGAGCATGTGCTCAGAATGTCCGGGTACTACAATCGGTTGAATCAAGTGGAAGTTAATCTTCCAGATAAGATAGTGATTGGTAGAGTTCTCTAGTCACCATCACCAAGTTACTGGAACTTCGTGATGAACTATAATATGCAAGGGATGACAAGAGCGATTCCCGAGCTTTTTGTGATGCTGAAATCAACAAAGGTAGAAATCAAGAAAAAGCATCAAGTGTTGATGATTAAACAAGATCACTAGTTTCAAGAGGGCAAAGGGAAATAAAGGGAACTTCAAGAAGAATGGCAAGCAAGTTGTCACTCCCGTGAAGAAGCCCAAAGCTGGACCTAAGCCTGAAACTAAGTGCTTCTACTGCAAAGGAAATGGTCACTGAAAGCGAAGTTACCCCAAATATTTGGTGGATAAGAAGGATAGCAAAGTGAACAAAGGTATATTTGATATACATGTTATTGATGTGTACCTTACTAGTGCTCGTAGTAACCCCTGGGTATTTGATACTTGTTGAAAGTGCAACTATCCCTAGGTGGTTTTGGTAATTCATAACAACATATAGCTCATTGAGCTAATGCTATTCCAAGACTATTATTTCAGGAAAGCTCAATGAATGGCATGGCATGGATGATGAAAGTGGATCCCTCAAAATATTAAGGACAAAGGATTGGCTCAAGCTCAAAAGCTCAAGACTCTTCATTTTATATTTTAGTGATCCAAGATCACATTAAGTCTATAGGAAAAGCCAATACTATCAAGGAGGGATGAGGTGTTGCTTAATGAGCCTCTTGCTTCATGTGCTTTGTGATATGCTCCAAGACCCTCAACTACTTTCCCACATCCACAAATGACCTAAACCCAAAGCCAAAATCGGTCACACCGATTCTTCCTACCCAGCGCCACCGATTCCAAAAGTCATAGCCACTGCCACAAACCCTAAGCAAATCGGTCTTACCGATAGGGATCTCGGTCTCACCGAGATGGGGTTGTAATCTCTCTGTTTCCCTTCGTAACATTTCGGTCTAACCGAAGTGAGCGATCGGTCCCACCGAGATTGCAATGTAAACTCTCTGTTTCCTTTTTGTAACATTTCGGTCTCACCGAAAAGAGCAAATCGGTCCCACCGAGTTTAATTGACCAACTCTCTGGAAAGCTTATTACCAAATCAGTCTCACCGAGTTTGTGTAATCGGTCTTACCGAGATTACATTATGCCCTAACCCTAACCGAATCGGTCTCACCGAGATGCATGTCAGTCCCACCAAAAATCACTAACGGTCACTAGGTTTACTAAATCGGTCCGACCGAGTTTAATGATTCGGTCCCACCGAGTTTAGTAAATTGTGTGTAACGGTTAGATTTTGTGTGGAGGCTATATATACCCCTCCACCTCCTCTTATTCGTGGAGAGAGCCATCAGAACGAACCTACACTTCCAACTTACCATTTCTGAGAGAGAACCACCTACTCATGTGTTGAGGCCAAGATATTCCATTCCTACCATATGAATCTTGATCTCTAGCCTTCCCCAAGTTGCTTTCCACTCAAATCTTCTTTCCACCAGATCCAAAACCTATGAGAGAGAGTTGAGTGTTGGGGAGACTATCATTTGAAGCACAAGAGCAAGGAGTTCATCATCAACGCACCATTTGTTACTTCTTGGAGAGTGGTGTCTCCTAGATTGGCTAGGTGTCACTTGGGAGCCTCCGACAAGATTGTGGAGTTGAACCAAGGAGTTTGTAAGGGCAAGGAGATCGCCTACTTCGTGAAGATCTACCGCTAGTGAGGCAAGTCCTTCGTGGGCGACGACTATGGTGGGATAGACAAGGTTGCTTCTTCGTGGACCCTTCGTGGGTGGAGCCCTCCGTGGACTCACGCAGCCGTTACTCTTCGTGGGTTGAAGTCTCCATCAACGTGGATGTATGGTAGCACCACCTATCGGAACCACGCCAAAAACATCCGTGTCTCCAATTGTGTTTGAATCCTCCAAACCCTTCCCTTTACTTTCTTGCAAGTTGCATGCTTTAATTTCCGCTGCCCATATACTCTTTGCATGCTTGCTTGAATAGTGTGATGATTGCTTGACTTGTCCTAAAGTAGCTAAAATCTGCATAACTCTAAAATTGGGAAAAGGTTAAGTTTTTATTGGTCAAGTAGTCTAATCACGCCCCCTCTAGACATACTTCAAGGTCCAACAAGTGGTATCAGAGCTTTGGTCTCCATTTGCTTTGATTTCCATAGCTTTTGGTGGTCATAGCCTTGGTTTCACAACCTAGGAGAGTATGGCGTCTAGCAAGGGAAATTATCACCGTAGAGGTCCCTACTTTGATAGTACTAATTTTGCTAGTTGGAAGCATAAGATGAAAATGCATATTCTTGGACATAACCCCGCTGTTTGGGCAATCTTCAACGGATTGTGCCCCGAAGAATTCAACAAAATCAGTCGTCTTGAGAATGCAAAGGAAATTTGGGATACTTTGATTGATATGCATGAAGGTACCAAATCCATCAGGGAATACAAGTTGGATGTGCTCCAAAGTCAGCTTGACAAGTTCAAAATGAAGGATGGTGAAGGTGTCGCTGAAATGTACTCTAGGCTTGCACTTATCACAAATGAGATTGCCGGCTTAGGGAGTGATGAGATGACCGACAAATTCATCATCAAGAAGATCCTAAGAGCATTGGATGGAAAATATGATACCGTGTGCACGTTGATTCAAATGATGCCAAACTACAAAGATCTCAAGCCAACGGAAGTCATTGGAAGAATTGTTGCTCATGAGATGTCACTCAAGGATAAGGAGGAACTTCACAACAAGTCAAGTGGTGCTTACAAAGCCTCAAGTGAAACCCCCACATCATCAAGTGAGAAACAAACCTTCAATGAAGAATTGAGCTTAATGGTGAATAACTTCAACAAATTCTACAAGAGTAGAAGCAAAGAAAGAAGCTCCAAGTTAAGGTCTTACAATGACAAAAGATCTTCTAGTCGAGAGCACAATTGCTACAATTGTGGGAGACCCGAACACTACTCAAATGAGTGTACGGCACCCTACAAAAGAAGAGAAGATTCTCCAAGAAGAAGGAGCAAAAGAGAAGAATCACCACCAAGAGAGAGGAGGAGTAGAGATGATCGTTATGAACGAAGACCCTCACGGAGAAGCAAGGATTCGGAAAGGAAGGACAAGTCATCAAGGAGCTACACAAAACGAAGACATCAAGCTCATGTTGGTGAATGGGTATCTGGCTCCGACTCCGACAATCACTCCGAGAGAAGCTATCACTCCGACTCTGAATATACTCAAGATGAAGGTGTTGCCGGTCTAGCACTTGTGTCAACCAACTCCTACGACATATTTGATTCACCAAATGAAGGTGTTGGAAGATGCTTCATGGCCAAAGGTCCAAAGGTAACACATCCTGAGTATGTTGATTTCAATAGTGATGAAGATGACTTGCTTGTGGATGATGATTTACTTGTTGACAACTCTAGTGATGAATACTATGATGAAACGTCAATTAATCATGCTAATCAAGATAAAACGAATGACAATGATAAGGAGAAGATTGAGCTTCTAACTAAAGAACTAAACACTCTTAAGTTAGCTCATGAAACTATCTACGAAGATCATCGAGAACTTTTAAGGGCTCATGAGAAGTTACGTTTTGAAAAGCTCAATCTTGAGCAAGAGCATGAGTTCTTAAAAGCAATCAATGATGATCTCTGCAAGAAAAGTTCTTCTTCCATTGCCAAGCATTTACTCTTATCTACTTACATGCCTCAAGTCAAGTCTTGTAACAAGTACAAGAAAGATACTTCCTCTAGTAGTAACAATAATAATGTCAAATCCAATATTGTTGCTTCTAGTAGTTCTCTTGATTCCACTAATGATTCTCTTAGCCAAGTTACACTTGAGCAAGAAAATAGCTTATTGAAGGGAATTATAGAGAAAGGTGTTTACAAGAGCCTTGCCGGGAGTAAGCAATTCGAGGAAATTGTACGCTAGCAAGGAAGGCACCGGAAGAATCAAGGTGTTGGTTTTGAACGAAAGTTCAATGTCAATGGAGTTGAGTGGGAAGAAGATCAATACCCCAAGACGAAGTTTGTTCCTCAATAAGAGAAGTATGATCCTACTTCCTTGAAGGGAACACAAGCTCAAGATGATCTTCCACCACAAGACCACAAGAACAAAGGCAAGGACAAGCTTCAAGAAGAGATTGATGCATTTGAAGAAGCACCTAAAGCCTCGTTCAAGTGGGTTCCCAAGACTACGTCAAGTTCTACTTCATCAAGTATAACTACAACTCCAAGGATTCCCATCAAGATGATGTGGATCCCGAAGAAGAAGAACTAGAGAGTTCTTGAGGGTGACTCCGCCAACATTCTTCACTCATATCATTTTGGCAAGAACAAGTGCAATCAACTTCCACATCTTGCACTAGTTCAAGGAGTCACAAACCCTCATGTTGGTAAGGCAAGGGACAAGGTAACCTAATGATTTCATGGACATCATCTTGTGTGTGCATCACTCTATGTCTATGGATATTCTTGTTTGTTCCTTGTGGGACTAACCCATGTAGGTAAGTTGAAAGTGCAACTCACTCCAAAGGATTGCTCCAAATGATCTACATCAACATTGAGCATCTACATCTTCAACACCTACATGAAGTCATCATCGACAAAACCCAAGGTTAGTTCATCCCTCTAAGGGGGAATCTCACATCTAGGGGGAGCTTAACTCTAAGAACTGAGTCAAAGCAACTCTAATGGTGTGAACAAATCAATGCATTATGTAAAATTGGTAACCCCACTTGAGCTTAAATGATGAGTATGACCTATGATCAAATGTTCTCATTTGACTCCTAAGTCAATATACTCATATATAGATGACCTAGTCATCGCCAATTGTTTGATAGATGCTAGAATTGGTTTTGCATGCTTTGCCACATATTTCGTTTGCCATTTTATTGTGTGAGCATGTTGGTGCATATTTTATTCATTCAAGGACATCCACTTGTTGTTTTGATTGTTTGGGTTCTTTTCTTTTTGCCAAGTGGATGGACAAGAATGCCTAAGAACCTTCTTTAGCTATCTATGCTTTTCTCGTCTCAAACTCTGTTCATGCTACATCACGAAATTTAATCAAGTTAGATTCGAACCACTGTGTGTGAGGAGCACTCGGAGTCCCCGATTCGTCATTGACTTAAACTTCCAAAACCTCTTTGTGACTCTCGGTCAGACCGATTCCTCCATTTCGGTCCTACCGAGATCATTAAGTTGATCTAAGTTTTCAATATCGGTGCAACCGATTTGAACTTTTCGGTCTCACCGATTTGCTGTAACTGTACACAGTTATGCATCTCGGTGCCACCGAGTTGTTCCACTCGGTCACACCGATAGGGTCGGGCTATATATAGTCACGGGCAAAATTTTGGAAATTACTCCGAAACCCTTCGCCCGCACAATAGCTCGCTCTGCCATCGAAGGTCTCCGGATCGTCTCCTCGTCGCAAGCAGCCTCCAGTAGCTGGTCTCCGCCACCGTCAATGGATTTCGCCCCCGCCGTTGCCGCCGTAGAGAGTCCACCGCCGAGTTAGGGTATGGACTCAATCTTTGTGCTATCCATGTCTGATTCCTAGCACACTGTATTCTTATTGAATCTTGCCACGATTGAAACACTCTTATCTAGCCAAAGTAATCCGTAGAGTAGATTAGATTCAAATTTTTAGGGTTAGGTTTCCGCCGAAACCATCTCGGACCCACCGAGTTGAAAAACTCGGTCTCACCGATTTGGCTTATGCCATTGCACTAGTGACTCTCGGTCCAACCGAGAATTACTAATCGGTGCGAGATTTGAGGATTCTATGAAACCCTAGCAGTCTTGGTGCCACCGAACTGTGACTCGGTCCAACCGAGATCATCAGTTTAGGTTCCAAAACTGCTTCGGTATCACCGAGTTTAAAAATCGGTTGATCCGAAATGCTTTCTGTGGAAAACTAAAACTGAACTTTTGAATCATTCTTTTGCAAAAATCTCTGCATTTTGTGATTCTCATCCATTCTATCTCTTCTATAACTCTTCACAGGGTCAGCAGTCAGCTTTTTGCAGCATGTCAGACCAGAGTGACAGCCAGAACAGGTCAGAAGAGCAGATGGACTTGAGTGAGGGCACTAGTCCCTCAACTACAGATGAAGGGAGTAGAAGCACTCCTAGCAATTTGCCTAAGGTAGCTACCAGGCAGAGAAGGAAAAGAACATCAGACTCAAAGGATGAAGATTATAAAGTTGAGGAAGATGAGGCTACTTCCAAGAAAGTGGTGCTCAAGAAAGAATATGGCTCCGCACATAGCACTAAGCCTGGACTGAAGAAGAAAGTTCCTGCAAAGAGGACACCAATGCCAAAAGCCAGAAAGTCCACTCAAGTGCCAGCTCAGACTCAACCCAAAGAGGCACATGAGAAGAAAGTCACTTCTTTCAAACCTTAGAAAGTCCCCACTGGTGAGACTACGACATTCACAATTGAATCAGAAGATGAAGGTGGTCAGGACAAGAAGAAGAAGAGAGTAAGAACCACAACTGCCAAGGTCCTTGGAAATCCCTCTATGAGAAGAGATTCTGAAGAAGAGGAAGAGGTTGCTGCACCAGCACCTAAGGCACCTAAGCTTATGGGTGATGCAATCAGATCAGGGGCTGCAACATCTAAGCCCAAGGAAGCATCCAAAGCTGCCTTCAAGGCCAAGCAAGTTCCAAAGAGGAATACTAGGAGTATTCCAGCTGCTGAGAAGAACAAGGCCCCAGTGCCAAATGTTGCTGAAGAAGAGGATGAAGAAGGACAGGTCCTAAGAAAGCTCAAGCCCAAGATACCAGACCACAATGATGCCCATCCTGTGGCTGAGGACATGAGGATCAGGAAGGATTCAGGGCTGAGACTGTGGAGGATGGAAGATCCATATGCATCAAGGAGAAGAACTGTTGTTGACTACAGGTTCCATACAAAGGAACAACAGGACTTCTATGAAACAATTCTGTTGGACAAGAAGCCTATAGTTTGTGACATGAGGTGGGTCGACTGGACCTACATCAAGGACAATGAAGAGCACTATCCTGGAGTGCAAGAAAGCTTTGTTGCTTGTGGAGTTGCTGATTTTGTTGGACAGAAGTTCACCCACTGGAATGATGAACTTATCATGCAATTCTACTCCACAGCACACTTTTACCCAGATGGAAGAATTGTTTGGATGTCTGAAGGTACAAGGTACCAGTCAACTGTTGAAGAATGGGCAAGTCTGATAAATGCCCCTAAGGAAAATGAGGATGATCTGGATATCTATGCAAAGAAGAAGATGGATCACAATTCCATGGCTCACATGTACAAGGAGATCCTAGACAAGGTAGTAGAAACTCACAAGTTTGGATCTGTTCACTTTCTGCTGTCAGGGTTGCCAACCATCAATTGGATTCTAAGGCACACTTTGTTGCCCAAGTCTGGTGACCATAACATGATCAGAGGGCATGCCATCAACATGTTGCATGTGTTTGATGTGCCACAAAAGTTTAAAGTCATGAGCCTTATGATTGAAACCATCAAGAGGACTACAACAGATCAGAAGAGGAGCTGTGGATATGCCCCTCAGATTCAGGAATTGATCAACTCAAAGATGGGCACAGGGAAATATCAGTTGGATAAGGAACATTTTCCACTTTATCCAAACTTTGAGGACAATGAGGTTGTCATGAATGAGAATGATCCACAATCAGTTCAAGCTCAAGAGAAGAAGGAGAAGGCAAAGAAGGAGAAGGCTGCCAAGATGCCAACTCAAGAGGAGGCATCTGAATATTTCTTGAAGACCAAACAGGAGCAGCTTGGTTACTTGATAGCATCTACACTGAGGATTGAGAAGGGACTGGCCACCCTCACTCAGAATCAGGAGAGCCTTCAGAGAATCATGGAACTCAAATTCCATGACCTTGATGTCAAAGTAACTGAGATTCAGTCAGTTGTAGAGCAGCTACAGGAGGACATGCAGGAGAAGCAGGGCAAGACTACCACTAATGTGTTTGCTAGAGTGCCCAGAGCCCAGAGGTCAGTTGCAGTGCCAGTGACAGACACTAGAGCAACAACTTCAGCACCAGCTACTGCCCCTTTAGTTCCAGTGCAACCAGCTCCAGCATCCACTCCAGCACCCTCTACTTCAACTGAAGCCTTCGTCCTTGGAGTTATCAGGACACCTCCACCAAAAGATCAAGCCTGAGAGTCGATCTAGCACTATGCATTTTCTATGAACTTTTTGGTAACTTGTTGCCAAAGGGGGAGAAAAATGTATAGATCATAGGCTTCGAGAGAGAGTGTGTTGCTTTTGTTCTCTCTTGTTTTATTTGGTGGTTTTAAACTTTGTTTGCTTTGATTAGTTGAGATACTATGCTTGCGAGACATTGATGATCATGTGTTTGATCATAAGCTACACTTATGCATGTTTGATGATATTATCCTATCTATCTTATGTGATCATTCACTTTGCTTGGTGATGAGTGCATGTATTCAATGTTTATTATTTTGAGCGCTCCACCAAGATGTATGTGATATGGAAGAGTTACCCATGAGCCTAATTCATTGTGCATTTGCAGTCCAAAGCAAATCTTAAACTATGCACAAATTTAGGGGGAGCTCTTGCTTATCACATACTTCTCAAAGCGACGATGTTATTCAATCTTATTATCATTTGTCGAAGCTTTGATCTATATGTTGTCATCAATTACCAAAAAGGGGGAGATTGAAAGTGCAACTATCCCTAGGTGGTTTTGGTAATTCATAACAACATATAGCTCATTGAGCTAATGCTATTCCAAGACTATTATTTCAGGAAAGCTCAATGAATGGCATGGCATGGATGATGAAAGTGGATCCCTCAAAATACTAAGGACAAAGGATTGGCTCAAGCTCAAAAGCTCAAGACTCTTCATTTTATATTTTAGTGATCCAAGATCACATTGAGTCTATTGGAAAAGACAATACTATCAAGGAGGGATGAGGTGTTGCTTAATGAGCCTCTTGCTTCATGTGCTTTGTGATATGCTCCAATACCCTCAACTACTTTCCCACATCCACAAATGACCTAAACCCAAAGCCAAAATCGGTCACACCGATTCTTCCTACCCGGCGCCACCGATTCCAAAAGTCATAGCCACTGCCACAAACCCTAAGCAAATCGGTCTTACCGATAGGGATCTCGGTCTCACCGAGATGGGGTTGTAATCTCTCTGTTTCCCTTCGTAACGTTTCGGTCTAACAGAAGTGAGCGATCGGTCCCACCGAGATTTCAATGTAAACTCTCTGTTTCCTTTTTGTAACATTTCAGTCTTACCGAAAAGAGCAAATCGGTCCCACCGAGTTTACCTGACCAACTCTCTGGAAAGCTTATTACCAAATCGGTCTCACCGAGTTTGTGTAATCGGTCTTACCGAGATTACATTATGCCCTAACCCTTACCAAATCGGTCTCACCGAGATGCATGTTAGTCCCACCAAAAATCACTAATGGCCACTAGGTTTACTAAATCGGTCCGACCGAGTTTAACGATTCGGTCCCACCGAGTTTAGTAAATTGTGTGTAATAGTTAGATTTTGTGTGGAGGCTATATATACCCCTCCACCCCCTCTTCATTCGTGGAGAGAGCCATGAGAACGAACCTACACTTCCAACTTACCATTTCTGAGAGAGAACCACCTACTCATGTGTTGAGGCCAAGATATTCCATTCCTACCATATGAATCTTGATCTCTAGCCTTCCCCAAGTTGCTTTCCACTCAAATCTTCTTTCCACCAGATCCAAAACCTATGAGAGAGAGTTGAGTGTTGGGAGACTATCATTTGAAGCACAAGAGCAAGGAGTTCATCATCAACGCACCATTTGTTACTTCTTGGAGAGTGGTGTCTCCTAGATTGGCTAGGTGTCACTTGGGAGCCTCCGACAAGATTGTGGAGTTGAACCAAGGAGTTTGTAAGGGCAAGGAGATCGCCTACTTCGTGAAGATCTACCGCTAGTGAGGCAAGTCCTTCGTGGGCGACGACTATGGTGGGATAGACAAGGTTGCTTCTTCGTGGACCCTTCGTGGGTGGAGCCCTTCGTGGACTCGCGCAACCGTTACCCTTCGTGGGTTGAAGTCTCCATCAACGTGGATGTACGATAGCACCACCTATCGGAACCACGCCAAAAACATCTGTGTCTCCAATTGCGTTTGAATCCTCCAAACCCTTCCCTTTACTTTCTTGCAAGTTGCATGCTTTAATTTCCGCTGCCCATATACTCTTTGCATGCTTGCTTGAATAGTGTGATGATTGCTTGACTTGTCCTAAAGTAGCTAAAATCTGGCAAACTCTAAAACTGGGAAAAGGTTAAGTTTTTATTGGTCAAGTAGTCTAATCACCCCCCCTCTAGACATACTTCAAGGTCCTACACTTGTTCAGTTGCTAAGATTAGTAACTTGAAACAGGAGTTGCAAAATAAATAGAGACTAGTTGAGCGTGAAGTGACGATGTATGTTGGAAGTGGTTTCAAGATTAATATGATCATCATCGCACACACCCTATACTTTTGGGATTAAAGTTGAACCTAAATAAATGTTATTTGGTATTTGTGTTAAAGCATGAATATGATTAGATTATGTTTATTGAAATACGATTATTCATTTAAGACAGAGAATAATTGTTACTCTATTTACGTGAATAAAACCTTCTATGGTCATACACCCAATGTAGATGGTTTATTGAATCTCGATCGTAGTGATACACATATTCATAATATTGATGCCAAAAGATGCAAAGTTGATAATGATAGTGCAACATACTTGTGGCACTACCGTTTAGGTCATATTCGTGTAAAGCGCATGAAGAAACTCCATGCTGATGGGATTTTGGAATCACTCGGGAACAATGGAACGAGATAATGACTTATTGGAAATAATACATAACAATGTATGTGGTCCGATGAGTGTTGAGGCTCGTGGCAGGTATTATTATTTTCTGACCTTCACAGATGATTTGAAGATATATGGGTATATCTACTTAATGAAACACAAGTCTGAAACATTTGAAAAGTTCAAAGAATTTCAGAGTGAAGTGGAGAATCATTGTCACAAGAAAATAAAGTTTCTACGATCTAATCGTGGAGGTGAATATTTGAGTTACGAGTTTGGCATTCATTTAAAACAATGTGGAATAGTTTCACATCTCACGCCACCTGGAACATCACAACATAATGGTGTGTCCGAACGTCATAACCGCACTTTATTAGATATGGTGCAATCCATGATGTCTCTTACCAGTTTACCACTATCATTTTGGGATCATGCATTAGAAACAGCTGCATTCACGTTAAACAGGGCACCGCCAAATTCTGTTGAGACCACACCGTATGAACTGTGGTTTGGCAACAAACCTAAGCTGTCATTTCTTAAAGTTTGGGGCTGCGATGCTTATGTGAAAAAGCTTCAACCTGATAAGCTCGAGCCCAAATCAGAGAAATGTGTCTTCATAGGATACCCAAAATAAACTGTTGCGTACACCTTCTATCACAGATCCGAAGGCAAGATATTCCTTGCTAAGAATGGATCCTTTCCAGAGAAGGAGTTTCTCTCGAAAGAAGTGAGTGGGAGGAAAGTAGAACTTGATGAGGTAATTGTACCTTCTTCCTAATTGGAAAGTAGTTCATCACAAAAATTAGTTCCAGTGATTGCCACACCAATTAGTGAAGAAGCTAATGATGATGATCATGAAACTTCAGATCAAGTTACTACCGAACCTCGTAGGTCAACCAAAGTACGGTTTGCACCAGAGTGGTATGGTAATCATATTCTGGAAGTCATGTTACTAGACCATGATGAACCTACGAACTATGAGGAAGCGATGATGAGCCCAGATTCCGCGAAATGGCTTGAGGACATGAAATCTGAGATGGGATCCATGTATGAGAACAGGTGTGAACTTTGGTGGACTTGCCCGATGATCGGCAAGCCATAGAAAATAAATGGATCTTAATGAGGAAGACGGACATTGATAGTAGTGTTACTATCTACAAAGCTCGACTTGTCGCAAAAGGTTTTCGACAAGTTTAAGGTGTTGACTACAATGAGATTTTCTCATTTGTAGCGATGCTTAAATCCGTCCGAATCATGTTAGCAATTGTCATATTTTATGAAATCTGGCAAATGGATGTCAAAACTACATTCCTTAAAGGATATTTCTTAAAGAAGAGTTGTATATGATACAACCAGAAGGTTTTGTCGATCCTAAAGGTACTAACAAGGTCCAGCGATCCATCTATGGACTGGTGCAAGCATCTCGGAGTTGGAATAGACGCTTTGGTGAGTTGATCAAAGCATATAGTTTTATACAGACTTGCGGTAATGGCATCAAAAGTGTGGCTACCCAAGAAATTCCCTCCAGTAATGGCATCAAGAATACATCTATACCAAGGAGTAATGCCTACATAAAAATTGCAAAGAAGAACAGAAGTGCATTTCTTCCTAGTAGATCTATTTTGAGCATTGCAAATTCTATGCCAAGCATCTTTTAGATTTTCTCCCTCCCTTTGTTTAAAATTAAGAACTTCATGATCGGGAGTACTAATGATGATAGGAGGACTAGCCATAATGACAAAATAAACGGTCTAACACATGAGCACACAAAAGGCAAGCGAGAGAGAGCGGAGAACGGGAAATAGAGGGCGAATAAAATGGCAAGGTTGAAGTGGGGGAGAGGAAAACTAGAGGCAAATGGCAAATAATGTAATGCGAGGGAGATGAGTTTGTGATGGGTACTTGGTATGTCTTGACTTGAGCGAAGACCTCCCCGACAACGGTGCCAGAAATCCTTCTTGCTACCTCTTGAGCACAACGTTGGTTTTCCCTTGAAGAGAAAAGGGTGATGCAGCAAAGTAGCGTAAGTATTTCCCTCAGTTTTTGAGAACCAAGGTATCAATCCAGTAGGAGACTCCTCAAAAGTCCCACACACCTACACAAACAAACAAGAACCTCGCAACCAACACGATAAAGGGGTTGTCAATCCCTTCATGGGAACTTGCAAAAGTGAGATCTGCTGGAGATAATAAGATAAGATAAATATTTTTGGTATTTTTACGATATATATTGGAAAGTAAAGATGCAAATAAAAGTAGATGGAAAACTGATATGATAAAAGATAGACCCAGGGGCCATAGGTTTCACTAGTGGCTTCTCTCAAGATAGCATAAGTATTACGGTGGGTGAACAAATTACAGTCGAGCAATTGATAGAAAAGTGCATAGTTATGAGATTATCTAGGCATGATCATGTATATAGGCATCACGTCCATAACAAGTAGATCGAAACGATTCTGCGTCTACTACTATTACTCCACACATCGACCGGCTCCTGCCTGCATCTAGAGTATTAAGTTCATAAGAACAGAGTAACGCATTAGGAAAGATGACATGATGTAGAGGGATAAACTCATGCAATATGACATAAACCCCATATTTTTATCCTTGATGGCAACAATACAATATGTGCCTTACTGCCCGTGCTGTCACTGGGAAAGGACACCGCAAGATTGAACCCAAAGCTAAGCACTTATCCCATTGCAAGAAATATCAATCTAGTAGGCCAAACCAAACTGATAATTCAAAGAGACTTGCAAAGATAACCAATCAGACATAAAAGAATTCAGAGGAGATTCAAATATTTCTCATAGATAAACTTGATCATACACCCACAATTCATCGGATCTCGACAAACACACCGCAAAAAGAGTTACATCGAATAGATCTCCAAGAAGATCGAGGAGAACTTGGTATTGAGATTCAAAGAGAGAGAAGAAGCCATCAAGCTAATAACTATGGACCCGAAGGTCTGTGGTAAACTACTCACAACTCATCGGAGAGGCCTTGGAGATGATGTAGAGGCCCTCCGTGGTTGATTCCCCCTCTGGCGGAGCACCAGCGAAGGCTCCATGATGGGATCTCGGGGATACAGAAGGTTGTGGCGGTGGAATTAGGTTTTCGTGGTGCTCCTGGATGTTTTCAGGGTACGTGGATATATATATATAGGAGGAATAAGTATGTCGGTTGAGCCACGAGGGGCCCACGAGGGTGGGGGGCGCGCCGGGCACCCTCGTGTCCGCCTCGTTCGTTGCTTGACGTCCACTCCAAGTCTCCTGGTTTGCATTTGTTCCAAAAAGATCGCTCCCGAAGGTTTCATCCCGTTTGGACTCCGTTTGATATTCCTTTTCTTCGAAACACTGAAATAGACAAAAAAACAGCAATTCGGGCTGGGCCTCCGGTTAGTAGGTTAGTCCCGAAAATGATATAAAAGTGTAAAGTAAAGCCCATAAACATCCAAAACGGGTAATATAATAGCATGGAACAATCAAAAATTATAGATACGTTGGAGACGTATCAAGCATCCCCAAGCTTAATTCCTGCTCGTCCTCGAGTAGGTAAATGATAAAAACAGAATTTTTTATGTGGAATGCTACCTAGCATAATTCTCAATGTAATTTTCTTTATTGTGGCATGAATGTTCAGATCCAAATGATTCAAAATAAAAGTTCATATTGACATAAAAACAATAATACTTCAAGCATACTAACAAAGCAATCATGTCTTTTCAAAATAACATGGCTAAAGAAAGTTGTCCCTACAAAATCATATAGTCTGGCTATGCTCTATCTTCATCACACAAAGTATTTAATCATGCACAACTCCGATGACAAGCCAAGCAATTGTTTCATACTTTAGTATTCTCAAACTTTTTCAACTTTCACGCAATATATGAGCGTGAGCCATGGGCATAACACTATATGTGGAATAGACTAGTGGTTGTGGAGAAGACAAAAAAGGAGAAGATAGTCTCACATCAACTAGGCGTATCAACGGTCTATGGAGATGCCCATTAATAGATATCAATGTGAGTGAGTAGGTATTGCCATGCAATGGATGCACTAGAGCTATAAATGTATGAAAGCTTAACAAAAGAAATTAAGTGGGTGTGCAGCCAACTTGCTTGCTCACAAAGACCTAGGGCATTTTGAGGAAGCCCATCATTGGAATATACAAGCCAAGTTCTATAATGAAAAATTCCCACTAGTATATGAAAATGACAACATAGGAGACTCTCTATCATGAAGATCATGGTGCTACTTTGAAGCACAAGTGTGGTAAAAAGGATAGTAGCATTGTCCCTTCTCTCTTTTTCTCTTTTTTTATTTGGCCTTTCTCTTTTTTTATTTGGCCTTTCTCTTTTTTTATAAAGTTCGAATCTCATCCTGACTTGTGGGGGAATCATAGTCTCCATCATCCTTTCCTCACTTGGGACAATGCTCTAATAATGAAGATCATCACACTTTTATTTATTTACAACTCAAGATTACAACTCGATACTTAGAACAAAATATGACTTTATATGAATGCCTCCGGCGGTGTACCGGGATATGCAATGAATCAAGAGTGACATGTATGGATTATAAGGTGGCTTTTCCACAAATACGATGTCACCTACATGATCATGCAAAGAGCAATATGACAATGATGATGTGTGTCATAATAAATGGAACGATGGAAAGTTGCATGGCAATATATCTCGGAATGGCTATGGAAATGCCATAATAGGTAGGTATGGTGGCTGTTTTGAGGAAGGTATATGGTGGGTGTATGGTACCGGCAAAATTTGCATGGCACAAGAGAGGCTAGCAATGGCGGAAGGGTTAGAGTGCGTATAATCCATGGAATCAACATTAGTCATAAAGAACTCATATAGTTATTGCAGAAACCTACAAGCCATTGAAAATAAAGTACTACGCGCATGCTCCTAGGGGGATAGATTGGTAGGAAAATACCATCACTCGCCCCCGACCGCCACTCATAAGGAAGACAATCAATAAATAAATCATGCTCCAACTTCATCACAAAGCGGTTCACCATACGTGCATGCTATGGGAATCACAAACTTCAACACAAGTATTCCTCAAATTCATAATTACTCCACTAGCATGACTCTAATATCACCATCCTCATATTTGAAAACAATTATCGAGCATCAAATTGATCATAGCATCCAATTTACTTTCTATGATAGTTTTTATTATACCCAACTTGGATGCCCATCATTCTAGGACCAAATTTATAACCATAGCAAATACCATGCTGTTCTATAAAACTCTCAAAATAATATAAGTGAAGCATGAGAGATCAACAATTTCTACAAAATCAAGCCACCGCCATGCTCTAAAAGATATAAGTGAAGCACTAGAGCAAAACTATCTAGCTCAAAAGATATAAGTGAAGCACATAGAGTATTCTAATAAATTCCAAATCAAGTGGGTCTCTCCCAAAAGGTGTGTACAACATGGATGATTGTGGTAATATAAAATGCAAAGAATCATATCATACAAGACGCTCCAAGCAAAACACAAATCATGTGGTGAATAAAAATATAGCTCCAAGTAAAGTTACCGATAAACGAAGACGAAAGAGGGGATGCCTTCCGGGACATCCCCAAGCTTAGGCTTTTGGTTGTCCTTGGATATCTTGGGGTGCCATGGGCATCCCCAAGCTTAGGCTCTTTCCACTCCTTATTCCATAGTCCATCAAATCTTTACACAAAACTTGAAAACTTCACAACACAAAACTCAACAGGAAATCTCATAAGCTCCGTTAGTGCAAGAAAGAAAAACCACCACATAAGGTACTGTAATGAACTCATTATTTATTTATATTGGTGTTAAACCTACTGTATTCCAACTTCTCTATGGTTCATACCCCCCGATACTAGCCATAGATGCATCAAAATAAGCAAACAACACACGAAAAACAGAATCTGTCAAAAAACAGAACAGTCTGTAGCAATCTGTAACTTTCGAATACTTCTGGAAATCTAAAACTCCTACCAAAATAGGAAGTCCTGGGAAATTTGTCTATTGATCTAATTCAAAAAGAATCAACGCAAAATCATGTTTCTGTGATTTATTAAAATTATTCTCGTGCGTGCAAAAGTTTCTGTTTTTCAGTAGAATCAAATTAACTATCACCGTAGGTTATCCTATAGGTTCTACTTGGCACAAACACTAATTAAAACATAAAACCACATCTAAACAGTGGCTAGATGAAATATTTATTACTAAACAGAAGTAAAAAGCAAGGAACAAAAATAAAATTGGGTTGCCTCCCAACAAGCGCTATCGTTTAACGCCCCTAGCTAGGCATAAAAGCGAGAATAGATCTAAGTGGTGCCATCTTTGGCATTCAATTCTTCAATAGAACACTTATAACCCTTATGAGTTTCTTTCTTTTTAGTAATGATTAAAATCCTAGGCAAGAAATCAGGAGATTCATTTGTAGCAAAAGGTTCCTTAATGCAAGCGAAAAAGTTGGGATTAACACTTATTGATTTGAGATCCGCATTTTCCTTACTAGAAGATTCACCCTTATTTTTAGGAACATACATTAATTTGGCAATTTTGGTAGGAGGAGTTGGAGTATTTTTCATGGATGAAAAGGCAGCCCCTAAGTTGGTAATAATATCCTCAAGTTTACCGATTCTTGTGGAATCTTGATCTATTCTTGTAGATTCTTGGTAATAATATCCTCAAGTATTTTTCATGGATGAAAAGGCAGCCCCTAAGTTCTTTATCCTTAAAACTTTTCAGAGTTACTCCAACCTTAGATCCATATTGGGTAATTTTATTGTGGATAGTTTTATCCAAATTCTCAATTAACTCAACAGTGGCAACTTTATTTTCATTAATTTCAAGCCTCTGCATCACATGTTCTAGAGTTAAGACAATTCCATTAACCAAGAGAGGTGGTGGACCAAACAAATCTAACATAGATTTATAAGCATCAAAAGTGTGGCTACCCAAGAAATTCCCTCCAGTAATGGCATCAAGAATACATCTATACCAAGGAGTAATGCCTACATAAAAATGCGAAGAAGAACGGAAGTGGATTGCTTCCTGGTAGATCTATTTTGAGCATTGCAAATTCTATGCCAAGCATCTTTTAGATTTTCTCCCTCCCTTTGTTTAAAATTAAGAACTTCATGATCAGGAGTACTAATGATGATCGGAGAACTAGCCATAACGACAAAATAAACGGTCTAACACACGAGCACACAAAAGGCAAGTGGGAGAGAGAGGAGAACGGGAAAGAGAGGGTAAATAAAACGGCAAGGGTGAAGTGGGGGAGAGGAAAACGAGAGGCAAATGGAAAATAATGTAATGCGAGGGAGATGAGTTTGTGATGGGTACTTGGTATGTCTTGACTTGAGTGCAGACCTCCCCGGCAACGGCGCCAGAAATCCTTCTTGCTACCTCTTGAGCACTGCGTTGGTTTTCCCTTGAAGAGGAAAGGGTGATGCAGCAAAGTAGCATAAATATTTCCCTTAGTTTTTGAGAACCAAGGTATCGATCCAGTAGGAGGCTCCTCAAAAGCCCCACGCACCTACACAAACAAACAAGAACCTCGCAACCAATGCGCTAAAGGGGTTGTCAATCCCTTCACGGAAACTTGCAAAAGTGAGATCTGATAGAGATAATAAGATAAGATAAATATTTTTGGTATTTTTATGATATAGATTGGAAAGTAAACATGCAAATAAAAGTAGATGGAAAACTGATAGGATAAAAGATAGTCCCGGGGGCCATAGGTTTCACTAGTGGCTTCTCTCAAGATAGCATAAGTATTACGGTGGATGAACAAATTACTGTCGACCAATTGATAGAAAAGTGCATAGTTATGAGATTATCTAGGCATGATCATGTATATAGGCATCACGTCCATAACAAGTAGATCGAAACGATTCTGCATCTACTACTATTACTCCACACATCGATCGACTCCTGCCTGCCTGCATCTAGAGTATTAAGTTCGTAAGAACAGTGTAACGCATTAAGAAAGATGACATGACGTAGAGGGATAAACTCATGCAATATGACATAAACCCCATATTTTTATCCTCGATGGCAAAAATACAATACGTGCCTTGCTGCCCGGTCTGTCACTGGGAAAGGACACCGCAAGATTGAACCCAAAGCTAAGCACTTCTCCCATTGCAAGAAAGATCAATCTAGTAGGCCAAACCAAACTGATAATTCAAAGAGACTTGCAAAGATAACCAATCACACATAAAAGATTTCAGAGGAGATTCAAATATTTCTCATAGATAAACTTGATCATAAACCCACAATTCATCGGATCTCGACAAACACACCGCAAAAAGAGTTACATCGAATAGATCTCCAAGAAGATCGAGGAGAACTTGGTATTGAGATTCAAAGAGAGAGAAGAAGCCATCTAGCTAATAACTATGGACCCGAAGGTCTGTGGTAAAATACTCACAACTCATCGGAGAGGCCTTGGAGATGATGTAGAGGACCTCCATGGTCGATTCCCCCTCCGGCGGAGCACCGGCGAAGACTCCAAGATGGGATCTCACGGATACAGAAGGTTGCGGCAGTGGAATTAGGTTTTCGTGGTGCTCCTGGATGTTTTCAGGGTACGTGGATATATTAGGAGGAAGAAGTATGTCGGTTGAGCCACGAGGGGCCCACGAGGGTGGGGGCGCGCCCACCCCCCTGGGGCGCACCGGGCACCCTCGTGGCCGCCTCGTTCATTGCTTGACGTCCACTCCAAGTCTCCTGGTTTGCATTTGTTCCAAAAAGATCGCTCCCGAAGGTTTCATCCCGTTTGGACTCCGTTTGATATTCCTTTTCTTCGAAACATTGAAATAGGCAAAAAGACAGCAATTCGGGCTGGGCCTCCGGTTAGTAGGTTAGTCCCAAAAATGATATAGAATTGTAAAGTAAAGCCCATAAACATCCAAAATGGGTAATATAATAGCATGGAACAATCAAAAATTATGGATACATTAGAGACGTATCAAAGCCTTTTGACATAAGCATTGCATCCCCAAACTTTAAGAAACAACAGCTTAGGTTTATTGCCAAACCACAGTTCATATCGTGTCGTATCAACGGATTTTGATGGTGCCCTATTTAACGTGAATGCAGTTCTCTCTAATACATAACCCCAAAACGATAGTGGTAAATCGGTAAGGGACATCATAGATTGATATCGCACCATATCTAATAAAGTATGGTTACGACGTTCGGACATACCATTACGCTGTGCTGTTCCAGGTGGCGTGAGTTGTGAAACTATTCCACATTGTTTTAAATGAAGGCCAAACTCATAACTCAAATATTCGCCTGTCGATCAGATCGTAGAAACTTTATTTTCTTGTTACGATGATTCTCCACTTCACTCTGAAATTCTTTGAACTTTCCAAATATTCCAGACTTGTGTTTCATTAAGTAGATATACCCATATCTGCTCAAATCATTTGTGAAGGTCAGAAAATAATGATACCCGCCGCATGCCTCAACACTCATCGGACTGCATACATCCGTATGTATTATTTCCAATAAGTCATTGGCTCGCTCCATTGTTCCGGAGAACGGAGTTTTAGTCATCTTGCCCATGAGGCATGGTTCGCATGTATCTAATGATTCATAATCAAGTGATTCCAAAATTCCATCTGTATGAAGTTTCTTCATGCGCTTTACACCGATATGACCTAAACGGCAGTGCCACAAATATGTTGCACTATCATTATCAACTTTGTATATTTTTGCATCAATATTATGAATATGTGTATCACCACAATCGAGATTCAACAGAAATAGACCACTCTTCAAGGGTGCATGACCAAAAAAGATATTACTCATATAAATAGAGCAACCATTATTCTCTGATTTAAATGAATAACCATCTCACACTTAACAAGATCCAGATATAATGTTCATGCTTAACGCCGACACCAAAAAACAATTATTCAGGTCTAAAACTAATCCTAAAGGTAGATGTAGAGGTAGCATGCCGACGGCGACCACATCGACCTTGGAACCACTCCCGACACGCATCATCGCCTCGTCCTTAGCCAATCTTCGTTTAATCCATAGTCCCTGTTTTGAGTTACAAATATGAGCAACCGAACCGGTATCAAATACCTAGGCACTACTACGAGCATTAGTAAGGTACACATCAATAACATGTATATAAAATATACCTTTGTTCACTTTGCCATCCTTCTTATCCGCCAAATACTTGGGGCAGTTCCGGTCCCTTTGTGGTAGAAGCACTCAGTTTCAAGCTTGGGTCTAGCTTTGGGCTTCTTCCCAGGAGTGGTAACTTGTTTGCCATTCTTCTTGAAGTTCCCCTTCTTTCCCTTGCCCTTTTTCTTGAAACTAGTGGTCTTGTTAACCATCAACACTTGATGCTCCTTCTTGATTTCTACCTCCACAGTTTTGAGCATTGCGAAGAGCTCGGGAATAGTCTTCTCCACCCCTTGAATATTATAGTTCATCATGTAGCCTTTATAGCTTGGTGGCAGTGATTGGGGAACTCTGTCAATGACATAATCATCTGGAAGATTAACTCCCAGCTGAGTCAAGTGATTATGATATCCAGACATTCTGAGTATGTGTTCACTAATAGAACTGTTCTCCTCCATCTTGCAGCTATAGAACTTGTTGGAGACTTCATATCTCTCAACTCGGGCATTTGCTTGAAATATTAACTTCAACTCCTGGAACATCTCATAAGGTCCATGACGTTCAAAACGTCTTTGAAGTCCCGATTATAAGCCGTAAAGCATGGCACACTGAACTATTGAGTAGTCATCAGATCGAGATTGCCAGACGTTCATAACATCAGCATCTGGCCTTTCACCTAGCGGTGCATCAAGGACATAATTCTTCTATGCAGCAATGAGGATAATCCTCAAGTTAGGGACCCAGTCCATGTAGTTGCTACCATCATCTTTCCACTTAGCTTTCTCTAGGAACACATTAAAATTCAAGGGAACGGTCGCACAGGCCATTGATCTACAACATAGATATGCAAAAGCTATCAGGACTAAGTTCATGATAAGTTAAGTTCAATTAATCATATTACTTAAGGACTCCCACTTAGATTGACATCTCTCAAGTCATCTAAATGATATATGATCCAAATCAACTAAACCATGTTCGATCATCATGTGAGATGGAGTAGTCATCAATGGTGAACATCTCTATGTTGATTGTCGGGGGAATGACCCCTGGGTACCCCAAAGGCGGCGAAGCAACGCTTCAAGACATCGGGGCTGCCCACGCCCCTCAGTTCGGCTGCTCCGACCGGCTAGCCACCCGATCGCTCCAGTCGGCTCCTCGTCTGACTGCTCCAGTTGGCCGGCTACGCGGAGTCAACCGCAGCATCACATCCGACAAAGACAAGACACCAACAAGACAACCATACCGTGGCCATGCCTGGCCACTATTGCTGCATAGGTGTACACTGTTCACCCATCATCATCTATAGTGTGCATTACACTTAATAGTGTAATTTGTCCCTTGGGTATAAGTATGTAAAGTGACCCAGGGGATCTCATCCATCCATTCACTGCCACGGCCACAATGGCCCCGGACAAGAACTCCACGCACACACATTAGGTCAAGAGCACTCATGCTCACATGCTACACTAGCTAGCTAGCTAGCTCTCTGCTATTGCTACGTATATGATACAACTCCAGGAGCAACTCTGTACCAGATATACCACATATATACAGACATGCAGGAGTAGGGGTATTATCTCTCCAAAGAGCCCTGAACCTGAGTGTACCCCCGCGTGCTACTCGCATACCCGTCCCCGGATATTCCACGATAGTCTTGCCCTCACCTCAAGCCACCTCATGGCATCTATCGTCTTGCGATCCCCTTTGTCGACTGACGCGAGAATACCATGACAGTTGGTGTCCACCGTGGGGCAAGCTTCTGCTGGAACCGCGGTCCATGGGGACCATCTTCGTCATCGCTGCCGCAGCGTCGCCGTCGTATCTCCGGTAGAGCTCGGGGGCTCGATATCGGTGCGCCCCCAGGGTACCGCGTGTTGTGGCGTGCCCTCGTCATAAGCCTCACCATCTTCATCGCCTCTGTCGTGGCATCGTCGCCGTCTCTCCGGCCGCGCTCGTGGGCCCGACACCGACATGCCCCCGAGGCGACCGCATGGGATGGCGCGTCCTCGTCGTCGGCCTCGCCCTCTTTGTCATCACGACCGCGACATCATCACCGTCTCTCCGGTGCTAGTCGGGGGCCCAACATCAGCATGCCCCTAGCGCAGCCGTGTGGGGCAATGCGTCATCGTCATCTGCCTTCGGTCCGTGCACTCGCAGCTTCGCCCTGCTCCGCGGCTATCCCAAGCTCCTCCGCCTTGCACTCATGCCCAACTAGCTAGCTAGCTAGCCGAGCCAATAGATACGATGTGGCCGTGCATGTCCTAGCTAGCTAGCTACCTTGGCTTGTGTCCATGCAGAGGGGCAGCCATGCTAGCGTCCTCCTCCACTCCCGTGCGTGCACGACCACCACCACCAGCCATGGCTGCTGCCGTGCAGCTAGTCAGGCCACTATGCTGCTCGGGCACGGGCCCTCCCTCGCGACGCCGGCGTGCCATCCTCTTGGTCCTGCACATGGTCGCGCGCCACCTGCTGTCGCCCCGGCCCCGTCTCCGCTCCTTCAAGCACGTCGCACCGCCCGCGCGCGTCCCATCGCCTCGCTCGGCGGCGCGTCCACGCTTCTCCGCCGGCTCCCGTTCCACCCATCGGGTTTGGCTGCGTCGCACGCGCCTCCGTCCGGCCGCGTCACACTGCCCCGGCTCTGCGCATCTGCTCCGCCTCCGTCGCTTTGCCGCCTCCCCACACGCATGCGCACCCTGGTGACAGCTGTGGCCTTGTGGCCGGCCTCCCTTGCCGCCGGTTTCTCCACTCTTTGCCTGCGCGTCATCGCCCACTCCGGCTGCGTTGGCGCGAGCGCCCGCCTGGTCGCTGCTCCGGCTGACCGTCCCGCGCAGCCGGCCTTCGACCGCGCTCTCGCATGTAGCACGAGCATGCTTGGGTGGCTACGCTGCATGCATACATCCTACCCGACTACTTGGCCGCGTGCATGGTGTTATGTCTTGAGCTTGCGTTGGTTTTCCTTGAAGAGGAAAGGGTGATGCAACAATAGTAGCGTAAGTATTTCCCTCAGTTTTTGAGAACCAAGGTATCAATCCAGTAGGAGGCTCCTCAAAAGTCCCACACACCTACACAAACAAACAAAGAACTCGCAACCAACGCAATAAAGGGGTTGTCAATCCCTTCACGGCCACTTGCGAAAGTGAGATCTGATAGAGATAATATGATAAGATAAATATATTTTTGGTATTTTATAATATAGATACAAAAAGTAAAGATGCAAATAAAAGTAGATTGGAAACAAATATGATAAGAGATAGACCCGGGGGCCATAGGTTTCACTAGTGGCTTCTCTCAAGATAGTATTACGGTGGGTGAACAAATTACTGTCGAGCAATTGATAGAAAAGCGAATAATTATGAGATTATCTAGGCATGATCATGTATATAGGCATCACGTCCGTGACAAGTAGACCGACTCGTGCCTGCATCTACTACTATTACCCCACACATCGACCGACTCCTGCCTGCATCTAGAGTATTAAGTTCATAAAGAACAAAGTAACACATTAAGCAAGATGACATGATGTAGATGGATAAACTCAAGCAATATGATATAAACCCCATCTTGTTATCCTCGATGGCAACAATACAATACGTGCCTTGCAACCCTTTCTTCACTGGGTAAGGACACCGCAAGATTGAACCCAAAGCTAAGCACTTCTCCCATGGCAAGAAAGATCAATCTAGTAGGCCAAACCAAACTGATAATTCGAAGAGACTTGCAAAGATAACTCAATCATACATAAAAGAATTCAGAGAAGATTCAAATATTATTCATAGATAAACTTGATCATAAACCTACAATTCATCGGATCTCGACAAACACACCGCAAAAAGAGTTTACATCGAATAGATCTTCACAAGAGAGGGGGAGAACATTGTATTGAGATCCAAAAAGAGAGAAGAAGCCATCTACCTAATAACTATGGACCCGTAGGTCTGTGGTAAACTACTCACAACTCATCGGAGAGGCAAGGGTGTTGATGTAGAAGCCCTCCATGGTCGATTCCCCCTCCGGCAGAGTGCCGGCGAAGGCTCCAATATGAGATCTCGTGGATACAGAAGGTTACGGTGGTGGAAATTGTGTTTCGTTGGCTCCCTGGATGTTTTCGGGGTACGTAGGCTTATATAGGAGGAAGAAGTACGTCGATGGACGCCTAAGGGGCCCACGAGACAGGCGGCGCGCCCTCCTATCTCGTGGAGGCCTCGGCTACTTCTTGACTTGCACTCCAAGTCCTCTGGATCACGTTCGTTCCAAAAATCACGCTCCCGAAGGTTTCATTTCGTTTGGACTCCGTTTGATATTCCTTTTCTTCAAAATACTGAAATAGGCAAAAAAAAACAGCAATACGGGCTGGGCCTCCGGTTAGTAGGTTAGTCCCAAAAATGATATGAATGTGTAAAATAAAGCCCATAAACATCCAAAAGGGGTAATATAATAGCATGGAACAATAAAAAGTTATAGATACGTTGGGGACGTATCACAGGGCCACATGCGTACGCGCATGCGTCTTGGCTGGCCAATGTGCCATATTTATGGCCGCGTACATGCGTACATGGTTTCTGCTGCTCCGACTACCCGCCTAGCGCCTGCATTGGCCCTGCTCCGGCTGCCTCCTGCACCGCTCTGCCGGACTCCCGAGCCGTAGGCCGGTTTGCACGTCCTGTGTAGGCTCCGTCCCGGTCCCGCATCGCCGTCCTCGCGCCGTCTGACCCTCCGATCCCTCACCGCCTCCCTCCAGCTTGCCGCGCTGTTCCGCCTCCTGCGCGCCCGTGCCGGCTACTCCAGCGCTGGCTGTCGCATTTCTGTCCGCCTGCACGCCTGCTGGCATGGGCCGGCTCCCGCTCGCTAGCCGGCCGCTGGCCCTGGCTGACTCGCCGCCTCGCGCCACTCCACCTTCCTGCGGGCGCCGGCTCCGCTGTGCCATTCAGCGCCGTGCCCAGCTCCCGCCGGTTGCGCCCGTGTGCTTTGTTGACCGGCTGCGGAGACAAAGAAAGAAAAGAAATAGAAAGGGGTCGGCCAGCTGCTAGTAAAAAAGGGGGAGGAGGGGCGGGGCGGGAAAGAGATACCGGCTGCCCAAACGGAAAAGTGGTGGAGTGCTAAAAAAAGAAGAGAGAGGGAGAGAAAAGAAGAAGAGTGTCCGGCTGCGTCCAGCCGGCAGAAGAAAAATAAAACGTGTCCGTCCGGCTGCCAGCAGCCGGCGGACGAAAAAAAGAAGGAAAAGGGCGCTGCCAGACGCCTCGAGGCCTATCCGCCTGCTCCAGGCCAGCTCCACTGCCTGGTCGGTCGAGCCTGACCGACCGGGACCCCCTTCGAGCACCTGGAGGCTTGAAGGCCACACCCAGTGGGTGCGCCAGTGCGCTCCGTGAGCTCCAGGCTGCGCCGGCTGTCTTCGTCAACCTTCACCTCGTCTGCATCAAAGCAATGTGAGATCCTCACCCGCATACTTTTGCACCGCACAAACACAGATAACCCCGATCATCTCTCCACCTTTTATTACAGTTCCAGCACTGTTCGCCCCGACGACAACCAGAGTTGGCTCGGAGGCTGGCCACTTGGCCTGAGACGTTCGTTCCCACAGACGGCTTAGTAGCGTGCATGGTACCAAAGGCTCACTCTTCGTCTTAGCTACAAAACACAGCGCGGCTGTCCGGCTAGCAAGAGCAAACGCTGGAGGCCACCCATGCAAAACACGTCTGGGGAGAAAATGGTTCAGGCGACCCGGCCGTTTGTTTTACGAGTATCTGCTCGGTCGAATCTGCTCTTAGAGTCTGAGTACTGTGCGCTTCACTCCGTGGCCCACTCTCAGCCACAGACCACAGCGCGGCTGTCCAGCTAGCAAGAGCACAAGCCAAAGAGCGAAGGGGACATGAAAAAGATTGAAGGGGGACTGGACGAAACCGAGTCGGCACCCTCCGCATAAAACTTGCACTGCTAAGAGCAAACATTTGATATATCCGCGCGTACTAACCTTATCTTTTGCACGATCATCACCGAGGGGAACCCTCTCCTCGCCCGGAGGCTGGCTACAGGCTCGACGCTAGCTGCAACCGACATCCTATCGCCCGCTTCACCTACATCAAGAACCCTCCGCCCGACTCTTCGAGTCGTCCGGAGGCTCGGAGGCTACACCTAGTGGGTGCGTGATATGTCTCCGTCGTATCTACTTTTCCAAACACTTTTGCCCTTGTTTTGGACTCTAACTTGCATGATTTGAATGGAACTAACCTGGACTGACCCTGTTTTCAGCAGAACTGCCATGGTGTTATTTTTGTGCATAAATAAAAGTTCTCGGAATGACATGAAAATCCACGGAGCAAATTTTCAGAATTAATAAAAAATACTGGCGAAAGAATCAGCACCAGGGGGCCCACACCCTGTCCACGAGGGTGGGGGGGGCGCCTCCTCCCCTAGGGCGCACCCCCTGCCTCGTGGGCCCCCTGGACATCCACCGACCTCAACTCCAACTCCATATATTTGCTTTCGCGGGAAAAAAATTAGGAGAAAATTTCATCGCGTTTTACGATACGGAGCCTCCGCCAAGCCCTAATCTCTCTCGGGAGGGCTGGTCTGGAGTCCGTTTGGGGCTCCGGAGAGGGGGTTTCGTCGCCGTCGTCATCATCAACCATCCTCCATCACCAATTTCATGATGCTCACCGCCGTGCATGAGTAATTCCATCGCAAGCTTCCTGGACGGTGATGGGTTGGATGAGATTTACCATGTAATCAAGTTAGTTTTGTTAGGGTTTGATCCCTAGTATCCACTATATGTTCTGAGATTGATGTTGCTATGACTTTGCTATGCTTAATGCTTGTCACTAGGGCCCGAGTGCCATGATTTCAGATCTGAACCTATTATGTTTTCATGAATATATGTGAGTTCTTGATCCTATCTTGCAAGTCTATAGTCACCTATTATGTGTTATGATCCGACAACCCTGAAGTGACAATAATCGGGACACATCTCGGTGATGACCATAGTTTGAGGAGTTCATGTATTCACTAAGTGTTAATGCTTTGGTCCGGTACGCTATTAAAAGGAGGCGTTAATATCCCTTAGTTTCCATTAGGACCCCGCTGCCACAGGAGGGTAGGACAAAATATGGCATGCAAGTTCTTTTCCATAAGCACGTATGACTATATTCGGAATACATGCCTACATTACATTGATGAACTGGAGCTAGTTCTGTGTCACCCTATGTTATAACTATTACATGAGGAATCGCATCCGACATAATTATCCATCACTGATCCAATGGCTACAAGCTTTTCACATATTGTGCTTTGCTTATTTACTTTACCGTTGCTACTGTTACAGTTACTACAAAACTGCTACTGCTACTTTTACCACTGTTACCGTTACTTCCATACTACTTTGCTACTAAATTATTTGCTGCAGATACTAAGTTATCCAGGTGTGGTTGAATTGACAACTCAACTGCTAATACTTGAGAATATTCTTTGGCTCCCCTTGTGTCGAATCAATAAATTTGGGTTGAATACTCTACGCTCAAAAACTGTTGAGATCCCCTATACTTGTGGGTTATCAAGACTATTTTCTGGCACCGTTGCTGGGGAGCATAGCTCTATTCTTTGAGACACTTGGGATTTATATCTACTGGTCACTATGAGGAACTTGAAAGATGAAAGAACTAAGATTTATCCCTCAACTATGAGGGGAGGTAAGGAACTGCCATCTAGCTCTGCACTAGATTCTCCTTTTGTTATGAGTAAGCTTGTGACACCTAAACCTGCTTCTGCTATTAATTCTGATATGTTGCATGTTATTGATGATGCCACTTCTACTATGCATGATACTTATGATGAAACTACTTCTATGCTTGATACTACTATGCCATTAGGTGAATATCTTGATGAACAACTTGCTAGGGTTAGAGAGAATGAAATTATTGAAGATAGTGATGATGAAGGTTCTCCCCCTAAGTATGAATTAACTGTTGTTCCTGAGGGTTATGTTATGGATGAAGAAACGGCTAGAGATTTTCTTGCTTGCAATGATAGATCTGATCTTAAGAAGTTATTAGCTAAACTGAAACAGGAAACTCTTAATGCTAGATGAAATATGACCCTGCTTTTGCTACTTCACCTATATTTGTTACTGATAAGGATTATGAATTCTCTGTCGATCCTGAGATAATTACTTTGGTTGAATCGAATCCTTTTTATGGCTATGAATCTGAAACTGTTGTGGCACATCTTACTAAATTGAATGATATAGCCACCCTGTTCACTAATGATGAGAAATCTTGCTACTATTATATCCATAAGATATTTCCATTCTCATTAAAGGGTGATGCTAAAACTTGGTTTAATTCTCTTGATCCTGGTTGTGTGCGTAGTCCCCAGGATATGATTTATTACTTCTCTCCTAAATATTTTCCTGCTCATAAGAAACAAGCTACCTTTAGGGAAATATATAATTTTGTGCAAATTGAAGAAGAGAGTCTCCCACAAGCTTGGGGGAGGCTTCTCCGATTACTTAATGCTTTGCCTGATCATCCTCTTAAGAAAAATGAAATACTTGATATCTTTTATAATGGACTAACTGATGCTTCCAACACTACAAAAAAAATTACACTTCCGTGATGATACGTGTTTGTCACAGTAGGTCGTGTTTTTTGTCATGCATGTACATCCATGACAAATTTATGACAGAATCAAGATAGTCATACCTGTGCTATCGTAGAAGTGTTCCATGACATTACCAAAATTATCATCACGGAAGTGTCCACTTCCATGACGATAAATCGTGCGTCACAGAAGTGCTTTCGTCAAGGGTGACCGACACGTGGCATCCACCATAACGGAATGCCGTTAAGCTACCGGGTCGGGTTTTGGATTCGATAACCCGTTAACAGCCTCGACCAATGGGGATTTTCCACGTGTAAAATCATCATTGGTTGGAGGAAACACGTGTCGGCTCACCGTTGGGACAGATGTCATCCACTCATTGGACGGAAGACGCCTATGGTACGTCGACACGTGGCACGGCCCAACAGAGGCCCATTCCTGTGAAAAGGCCAGCCCAGTTAAAATTAGCAGGCGAGCCCATATAAGGCCTACTTGTGTCAGGTCCATTTAAGCCCACGGCCCATACGAGATGAGCCAATTCGGCCCGTCAATGGCCCGTTAAAGATTTGACACCATTGCAGCCCACCGTTAGTTCGACCCCGTTAACAACCCGCTATATATCTGGGCTCAATATCGGCCCGATGAGATTTCGGCCTGTTAACGGCCCGTTTAATGGATGGGCCAATTTTCAGGATGTACATATTTCGGCCTTTTAGCGACCCATTTAAATGTTGGGCTAGTTTCCGGCCCGGTGTGTCTTTCAGCCTGTTGATGGCCCATAAATCTGATGGGCCATTTGTTGTCGGACCTGAGTTTCGGCCTTTTAGCGGCCCATTTAAGTGTTGGGCCAATTTTCTGGCCCTGTGTGACTTTCGGCCTGTTAACGGACCATAAATGAGTTGGGCCATTTGTAGTCGGACCTTAGTTTTGGCCCTTTAACGGCCCATGCCCTTCATGGTCCAATACCAGCCCAGTTTCTCTTTCGGCCTGCTAAAGGCCCACAACACAGTTGGGCCATTTACAATACGACCTGACTTTCAGCCTCTTAGCGGCCCATGGTCTTCATGGTCCAGTACAAGCCCGCTGTCTCTTTCGGCCTGCTAAAGGCCTACAGTATAGTTGGGCCATATGTAGCCCAAACTTAGTAATGGCCTGTTAACGGCCCGTGAAATAAACTGGGGCCACCTGTTGCCCGCTTCGATGTCGGCCTGTTAACGACCCGGGAGGTAAGAGGGCCGACCATTAACTTTCGGCCTAGTAACGGCCCATTAACTTAATGCGCCCACTAAAGTTCGTACATGTCTTTAGGCCAAATTAGATAATTTGAGCCCATTACGACGAGCAATTATGCACAGGACCAAAATCGATCACGCAAAGGTACGGCATACAGGGAATAACGTTGCACATCCAGCATATATTACAGGAAATTACATCCACTGGGCAATCAAAGATTGATGCCAGTGCAAATAAATGAGCAGAACCTAACCATCTACAACATCACAATCTGCAACCTCAGCACAGATGACGCCCATAAGCATGTCGGCAAGTTCTTCTGCTTTGCTAAAATGTCTCTGAAAACATTGATCAGTTGTTGTGTCGCACGACTCTGCACCTCTGATTCATCCACCATTTCCATCATTGCTTCAGCCATTAATTGGTTCAGCAACATACATTTATTCCGTTGCATTCGAGACAGAGGATACTGAACAGATTCAGATGGCGATTTTGGCAGGCTTGTATTATTGATAGTGGAGAGTGTCTCGACCACTGCATCATAACATAAATTAGGATGGGAACCAAACAGATTAATCATGAGTTATTGCCATATTACCTAGCCTAGATTTACTGGAAAGAAACAATGGGGTTGCCTTGCTGTTTTCAGAGTTTGTCTTCTTATCTTCAGCAGCCTGCACAAAATTAACACACTAGCATTGCTATCATTGGCCAAGTCAGATAATAGTAAAGCAACATTGACACAACGAACGTTTGGGCAAGTAGCCTACACCAAATTAACACAATATGGCACATCTATCATCAGCCAGGTAAGGTAGTACGAAAGCAACATTGACACAATGAATGAATGGGCAACTAGAGAAGCACTACAATTCAGTAATGTGCATGATATGAGATAGTACATTCATGCAGTTCAGTATGCAAAACTACCAGGCAGTTTTCCTTACAAAAATCAACATTGGCGCCTTTAACATTTTGCTACAACTAATTTTAGATCAGATAAAGGTTAGATTCATGCCGATTTACAAAATACATGTTGATGTAAAAATATAGTGATATACAATAGGTACTTACATCAGCATTGGAGCACAGAGAATTCCCGCAAGATATTTTCCTCGAATACGATCCCAATGGAGGAAGTCTTCTATCGTTTAACCTTATTTTCTAAAAGAGAGATGGGTAAGAAACATGTAGAAAATATGATCAGAATGCTATAAAATTTCATGATGCGAGGATATGCACACGCTTCTTAGAATGGAGTTGACATTCTTTTGCTGGACTGGAGTGGACTAGTTCTTTGGCCACTGGAATCTGCTCATTATCAGTGGGAGTTGGGTTTCTCTGTGCTGGAGCAGTATCTATGAAAAATGGAGTTGGTTTATTATCTCCTAGCATTTGGATCTTTTGCAAAGACATGGTTTGTAAACCTTCAGATTCTAACATAGCCGTCTTCCCCTTGCATGCCTTATATAGAAAAATGGTGATTCAGTTATAAAACATGCTACAGCAGAGATGGAATAGGTACTGAAGAATAGAAAGACATGATATATTGACATGTATTCCCTCCATCCGGAAATAAATGGACGGGTCTAGGCGTATTGCAGTTCTAGATACATCCAGTTTTATCCATTTCTGCGACATTTAATCCGGACGGAGGGAGTATGATGTAAGAGCTAGGGATACGACAGGACAACACAGTAAAAAAAACACTGAAAAACCCACTGCAGAACCAAAGTATTCAAACCCACTGATATGAGATAGTACACTCATGCAACTCAGGATGCAAAACTACCAGGCAGTTTTCCTTGCAAAAATCAACATTGTGGCCTTTAATCATACATTTTGCTACAACTAAATTTAGATCAGATAAAGGTTGGATTCACGCCGATTAACAAAATACATGCTGATGTAAAAATATAGTGATATACAACAGGTACTTACATCTACATTGGAGCACAGAGAATTCCTGCAAGAATCTTTCCTCATAAACGATACCATTGCAGAAATTCTTCTATCCGTTAAGCTTATTTTCAAAAAGAGAGATGGGTAAGAAACATGTAGAAAATATGATCAGCATGCTATAAAATTTCATGATGCAAGGATACGCACACACTTCTTAGAATTGAGTTGACATATTTTTGCTCGACTGGAGCGGACTAGTTCTTTGGCCACTGGAATCTGCTTATTATCAGTAGGAGTTGGGTTTCTCTGTGCTGGAGCAGTATCTATAAAAACTGGAGTTGGTTTATTATCTCCTGGCGTTTGGATCTTTTGCGAAGGCCTTGTTTGTAACCCTTCAGATTCTAACATAGTCGTCTTCCCCTTGCATGCCTTGTATAGAAGAATGGTGCTTTAATTATAAAACATGTGACAGCGGAGAGATGGAATAGGTACTGAAGAATAGAAAGGCATGACATATTGACATGTATTCCCTCCATCCAGAAAAAATGGATGGGTCTAGGCGTATTTCAGTTCTAGATACATCCTTTTTTATCCATTTCGGCAACATGTAATCCGGACGGAGGGAGTATGGTGTAAGAGCTAGGGATACGACAGGACAACACAGCAAAAAAAACTAGTTGAATGTAAAACTATATGCTAGCGGAGTACGTATAGAAATAACCAAGGCAACATACACGTGTATGATTGGGAAAATAAGATGGCATTGCAACAGAGCACTAGAATAGCACTTCAATGTAAAAAAACATGGTATGGCAGACAGATGAAGTACATACTGATGAATAACAATGCATAAGATATTCAGAAGCATGATGTCCAAATTAAGCAGATGGCATTGCGATAGAGTAGAATGACAGTACTTGAATTTGAAAACATGTTATCAAGAATGGAATAGGTACTGAAAAACAGGAAGGCATGACATATTTACATGCATGATCAGCATGCTAAGCACATGGCATTGCAATAGAGTAGATACACTCCAGGACATTATATGCATGTTCTACCCATATCACAGGCCAAGTTAGAGCAATGACCTTGTGGGGTGAAGAGGATTCATCATCTTTCTGCAAGTCTTCTGAAGAACTGCCTTTACATGTCCATCATATTGAGTATCATTGACATCAAGTTTATTGGCCTTTACATTCCTCCGTGAGGTTCTTGTGGATATATCAGTGTGTGCAATTATATCTGACATGCATGGAAGACAACTAGTAGTTAGATTTATGTAAATGAGTGCCTATAGGAGATGACATAAATAGTAGGACTGGGGTTAACTAGCAGCAACAGGTCTCATAAACTAAAGGGAGAACACAGATGAAAGCTACAGAATATGTATCGTTTGTACTCGAGATTAACTAGATGGCACACAAAAGTATTAAAGAACAACATAGGTAATACTAGAATTGGTATAATACTAAAATCACCAGCCTGTGGGATAGCATTGGCTGATGGATGATAACTATGGAACAACGTTACCTAAAGAACAAGTATCTTAGCAGAACTATGGAACAATGTGAACTCCTGAATAAGACCCGTAAGAGATCAGCATGAATATACAGTGAAATGTGATGATCTATTTTCCATGCTTAGATGAATAACAAAGCCATAAATGTTGCACACAAGTAAGATGAGGGTACAACCTATCTGGCTGCCATCCATAGGAGTGAGCATCATGTGCTGACTTGTCGATGGCCCTGCAGTTGTTTGGGCTGTCCATGTCGGGCACGCGCATTCGATGCAGGGAACTGTTGAGTGGGGACTGTAGCTCCCTTCTGGTGTATGCTTCCCTTGTTGGAGCAGCTGCGGTGAGTCGGAAGACGGTGTGTCTAAAGATGCAGATAACGCATAAACTTAAGAACGACATATCTCTTTGATCCGAAGAAATACACTAAGATATCAACAGCAAGGTACGAGAGTGGTCACACGTCTGTTGACTGAAGACTAAATTGGGGTCACACGATTTTATTTTATTTTGGTACTGTCCGATCTACGCCGGATGGCTTGATGGCCGTCTTGTGCCTCCCGGCTGACACTGTTCGGAATCTTCCCGAAGAGCCAGCGACCAACGGCAGATCAGCCTGCCTCCGCCGTCCGTGGCCCCGTCCAAAACCCCGCTCCCCGCCCCACCGCACTGCCGTGGTTGCGCCGCCCCCGGGCCAATCCACAAAGACTCCCCGTCATCCAGATCCGGCGACGGCAGTACCTTCAACCCACGCAACTCTAAAAGATAGCCATCTAAGCGCTACTTCCGCGGCGAACTTGCGGCCCCGCACCCTTATGTTAGACACCAGCCAACCGGCAGCCTAGGAGCTCTGCTGCCTCGAGGGGTGCTGCTTCCCATTGGGAATCGATTGGCGCAGAATAAAAATTCAGACAACTGACACCTAAATAAAGTGATTTCAGATGAGGGTGCGACCTATCTGGCGGCATGGTGAAGTAGGCAGGTCCAGCTGCCGAGTCGGTGGGGCCGGCGCGGTTGCGGTGGTGACCGGTGGCAGGGAAAGAGCGATGTCGCGATGGTCGACGGCTACGCGGAAGCAGCGCCAGGACTCTGGACGGATCCGAAGTTGGAGTCGCTCCGGCGCCGTGAACAACGGCGGGGGTGAATCGCCTCTGGTACGGTTCACGCGGCCGTCGTCGAGGCAACACCAGCAGCACGGAGTAAGAGGCACATAGCCCAGTGCACGACGGCAATTGGACAGTGTCTCTGGCATTAGGGAGGAGGGCGGCTGTGAAATTGGTGCGGTGGGGGGCGCCATGGAGGTGGGGCTGAGGTTTCGCGGCTCAGGAGAAGGGAGCTTCCCAGGGAGAAGGTGATTTGGCGCCCACGAGGTATGAATGGGGGTGGGCGGGGGGGGGGGGGGGAATTGGGAGGGGAGTGGAACCATGTCTTACGGACGCATTTGTCTGAAATGTGAGGGGGAGTTACAGTTCTACCCTTGCCTATAAGCTTCTCGGCTTGGGTCTGTGTACTGAGGGTCGGGGATTGTAGAGTAACTTTGCTTCTCCCCAAATAGTGGGCGGGAGCGATTTCGGGCGAGGAGGGCGTGTTTTGAACTATAGTGGGCGCGAGCGAATTCGGGCGAGGAGAGCGTGTTTTGAAATAGTGGGCGCGAGCTATTTCGGGCGAGGAGAGCGTGTTTTGCGGACCATGGTTTATGAATTATTCGGCACATGTCATTTCGGCTGAGGAGAAGGCGCGCTTGGATGAAGTTATGAACCTACCCTCGATGTACAACGGGCCAATTGATGCGTGTCCCACATAGGACGGTAATTTCGTGTCTCCCATTTATTTGCTTAGGCGAATTCCACCGAGCAGAGAGGATGTTTAACGGTTCATTCAAATTTCGGGAGAACGAGCATCCACGTCTAGCTTACCAAGTCGATTAGAATCAAATTTTGAAATATTAGCTTGCCACTTCTTTTTTAGATGGAGAGATGATGCTCGGGAGTAATGTGTTTTTACATGCCCGTTGCTAGCAATTTACTATATTACAAATAGTTGACCCACTCAAAAACGTGAATCAAACCCAAAATGAAATATCTCAATTCAATGAACTAGCTCATTCAGTAGGTCAAAATAGTGAACTAAATCCAAAATTGAACACCTCAATCGAGTAGCATGTTGTACAGTATTATAGTACTCCATGAACATGTTGAAAGTCAAATTAATGAACTTGTTTGATATACGCATATATCCGTTCATGTGTGGATTGCAGACAACATGGTCTCCAATTTAAATATTTGAATGCAAGTTTATATCAGTCTTTGATGCATAAAACGCGACCTCCCCCTCTCCCAGACTCCTGTTCTCTCTCTCTCTCTCTCACTCTCTCGCCGACAATCTTCAATTCTGTCGCACGCATCCGACACAAAAACCATGTTGGTCCCTCTCCCTTTCTCTCTCTCTCTCTGTGTGTGTGTGGGGGGGGGGGGGGGGGTCTTTCTAGTCCGCATTCATATATACACCATCTATAGGTCTCTCTCGCACACTATGTATGATACTCTAGCTAGTCCAACCTAGATATCTTGGGTGCACTCATCGTACGCACACAAATTCCTTGACTCTTTGCCCGTAACTCTCTCACGCACCACTATGTCGTCTCGGAGCTCTTCCCCCCCCCCCTCTCAAACTCTCCATCCACTTGGGTCACACATACACATGCATATCTCACTCACACTCGATAGGCCCATCTAAAACTCTATCTGTCTCCATCGTTCTCTCTCCATCTCACACGCGCACACACACACAGTCTCATGCCCAGCTAGCCAAGTATGATGGCCTCTCACTCAATTGTAGGCACACGCAATCCCCCCTATATGTATTTGACTAGCTAATCTTAGTCTCCATCACAAACATGTGCATGGTCTATCTCGATTTCTCTCGGGGCATCTTTATATCGCGCACGCACTCCCTCGATCTCCCACCCATATAGTCCCCTCACGATCTTGAGGGGATCTGTCTATCACAAACACACCCTCTCTCCCTCCCCTTGCGTCCATGCCATCCATGTGTCCCTCTCGACCTTTTTTCCTTGTTGGCCAGACCTCTATTGGACATGTGCTACAGGGGTGTCTCCCTCCGTTGCAAACAATCACACACTAGCTATCTTCGTGTATCTCCTCGCCTCGCTTTTCCATCTCGAAGATGCATGCGTGATATGTTTGCATAAGAAACGAAAAAACACACTCTCTCTAATTTATCGTTTGTTGTCACTTTGTCTTTCACACACATACTCTTTTTGCACACTTACTCATTCTCCTTCACACGCACTTGATCTGTCTCGACTGAGGCACTCACCTCTGTCCATAGCACATAGATTTATTGAAAAGTCAAACATCACAAAGTTTGACCATGTACGTGGAGAAAAACAATTACATCTAGTACGGCAAACATATACCATTAGATTCACCATGAGTTGTAGTTTTGTATGATGTATCTTTGGTATTGTAGATATAAATAACATTTGCGTAAACCTGATCAAAGTTTCCAAAGTTTGACTTCTAAAAAATTTACATGCACTGCATCATCGAGCGGATGGAATATCTCTTTCCCCCTCTCAACTATCTGACGCACCACTCAGCCTTATCGGGGCTCCTCAATCTCTCTCAAACTTTATTGGTAAGTTTGGTTCGTGACCTGACCCTCATGCCATGATGGTCGGTACTGCCTGGTGTGGACATGAGATGTAAAATATTTCTGCCTGGCCAGGCTTGTGTTGTGCTGAAGCGTTTGGTTCATGCCTGGGCCAGGCAAAGCATCAACGTCCCATCAATCAATCCATGCATCAATTATTTAATGCTAATATCCATCCATGTTGCTGTTAGCCTCGTGGCCGCACGACCAGGCACGGCCAGGCGTTCGAAATCGGTCGCTTGGGCCAGGCTACTTGCAGTGTGTGGAGTTCAGCTAGGCTAATTAAAGTGCAAGGGAACCCAGCCCAGGCGGGCTTTCTTTTTCACACGGTAGCAACCAAACAAGCGTGCATGAAATCCAGCCACAACCCCAGGTCACGCAAAAGATGCTCACGACGCAAGCCAAACGGGCCTTATATCTCCCTGGTTCACACATACACATGTCTCGCTCGCGCTATACATATAGACCCATCCAACACTCTCCGCCCTTGTTCTCTCTCCATGTGACACGCACCCCCCTAAGTACCATAATCCCTCACTCCATCATAGGCTCTGTTTGGATCCATGGGTTAGAGTTAGTTTGGGTTAGTTTGGAGTCAACTAACCCAAAAAGATCCAAACAGGAGGGTTAGTTTTGGTTAGATGCATCTAACCCATCCAAAAAAACTAACCCATCCAAGAGGTGCTTATTTGGGTTAGTTCTTCTCGGGACCACTAATAAACACTTTTTTCTCTCGCTCTCCCCGCAGCAGATCCCTCCCCACTTCCTCAAAGCTTCTCGTCCTCTCCCTCCCTCCCTCTCGCACCGCCCGTGAAGGTGCCTCGCCGTATCCGTGCTCCATCTAACCCTGCCATCCAAACACCTCTTTACTTAGAGTTAGTTCAGGGTTAGAATCTAACTCTAACCTCTAACTGAGTTAGAGTATCCAAACAGGGCCATAGGCGCAAGCACTCCCCCTCCTAAGTATGATTATCTCTTACTAGCCATCAGGAACACACGTATTGTCTCCTTCCATCCGTACGTCTATCTCGATATCTCTCGGGGAATCTTCTATCGCGCACACACCTTGTCACTCGATCTCCCACCCATGTAGTCCCATCATGATCTCCAGGGGATCTCTCTATGACAAACATACACTCTCTCCTCCCCATGTCTGCATTTTCTCCGTACGTCTGTCTCGACCTCTCTCCCTTGTTTGCCAGACCCCTCTTGGCCACGTGCTAGGGCTCTTCCTCTCTCGGTTCCAAACAACCACACACTATCTCCTCACCTTGCCTCCGTTGTTGAAGATGCATGTGTGATATGTTTGCATAAGACATGCACGCTTTTTCTCCACTTTTATCGTGTGTTGTCCATGTCTCTTTCACACACGCACACACACTTTTTTCACTCTCTCTATCTCTCTCTCTCTCCTCTCTCTCTCTCTCTCTCTCTCTCTCTCTCTCTCTCTCTCTCACGCGCGCGCGCGTCAGGGACTCTGTCATGTCCATAAGCATATGGATGTTTTGAAAAGTCAAACCTTAGAAAAGTTTGACTAGGTATATGTGGAGAAAAACATTTACATCTGGAACGATCATTAGATTCATCACAACATGTACTTACTTCATACTATCATTTATCTTTGGTATTGCCGATATAAGTAATTTCTTTATAAACTTGGTCAAAGTATCAAAAGTTTGACTTTAAAAAAATGTTGTAACTACATTATCAAACGGAGGGAGTAGCTCTTATTCTCTCTCTCTCTGCTATCTCTCATGGGCCTCCCCTCTCACTCGAACTCTCTATACCGACGAATTATACGCTCACTGTGTCAGCGTATAGCTCTGTATATTGTTTAGTTGACCGATCAACAAATCCACATACTGCGTTGTCAGCTCGTGTTCTGTATCTTGGTGTGCTGGCCCATGTGGCAGTGGGTGAAAATAAGTAAACTAGAGGCCCATCTGACACGTGGTGAAGGAAACAAAGTTGAAACCACTCGAGGTAGCACCCCGCACGCTAGTAAATTGAGGGCGCATTGAGGACTAACTTCTTGCATGCGAAGGACACACTCGCACACAATTCACCACTATGCGACGGCATGCACAGAAGGACGCACTCGCACACACCCAGCACACAACACACACCAGCACACATGTACATCGGTGTCGCGGCCGGTTGAGATGGACGGCGAGGCAGCCAACAAGCGGAGGCCGCTCGAGCAAAAACCGCATCCGGCGAGCCTGGACTTCATCAGCAGCCTCCCCGATGACATGCTGCTCGTCATCATCGACCTCCTCCCCACCAAATCTGCCGTGCAGACCGCCCTGCTCTCCCGACGGTGGCGCCCCCTTTGGCGTTGCGTCCCCCTCAACCTCACCATCGACAACTGCCTCTGCGACAGGGATTGCAAACGCATGGCCGTAGTCTCCAAGATCCTTTCATCGCACCCTGGGCCAGCCAGACGCCTTGACATCCGCATGTTCAGTACCAACTGCAAGGTCCAACCCAAGTTCGACGAGTGGTTCTTATCCCCCGCCCTAGATCAGCTCGAGGAGCTCAGCTTTGAAGCTGGACGATGTCGCTCTCTGCTGCCGTCCGCGCTCCGCCTCACGCCAACGCTGCGCCGCGCCAACTTCAGCTCCTTCTATCTTCCCCAGATTGATGCCGCGCCCACCCTTCTTCTCCCTCAACTCAAGCAGCTCGACCTCTTCGTGTTGTCATCTCGAAGAAGGCTATGGAGAACCTGCTCTGCAGCTATACTGCGCTCGAGTACCTTCGTCTTGAGCAGATCCACGGGTTCATGAGCCTCCACATCGCCTTGACGAATCTCCGATGGATTTATGTGTCTTGCTGGCCCCGCAACAAGACATCAATTGGGAAGAGATCACTCCAGCTGTTCCACGTTATGGTCATTGAGAATGCGCCTTTCCTTGAGAGATTGCTTGTATCGGATCTAGAAGGTCCAACAAAAATCAGGGTCATTGATGCGCCGAAATTGACAGCGTTGGTGTACTCGTCTGCCAAATTCTCCGAACTCTTTATTGGATCCGTAATCGTTCAGGTACATCACTCATCTTCTTCTCCATCTTCTTGAAATTCACATTTTTAAATTTCTTCTTGATGTATTTACGACCGTCTTCCAGAAAATGATTCCCACAAGCTTGACCCAGTCCATGCGCACAGTGAAGATCTTAGCACTAAAATCTATCGGCCCCAATTTGGATCAAGTTGTTGGATTCCTTACATGCTTTCCATGTACGGAGAAGCTACTCATCGAGGTGAAACTTCTTTCCTATTAGTAAACGGTAATCACAACGTAGCTTAATTTTTTCGTAATTTTCCCAAATTACGATGACAAATGTAGTGTTCAAAACTACATCTACGCACTGCACCGAAAGAAAAGTTTTTAGTTTTTTTTGTCACGTGATCACCTGCATCATTTTTATGCTGTACTACTATAGTAGCCTAGGCTAGTCATAGTGGAAAGTAACTTAGACTACTCCAGTAACTCTATGGTTACCCTAAGGGCAAGTACTACCACTACCTCCATCCTGGTTTACTCTTCCAATTTTGTAGTATCAAAATTTGACCATAGATTTGACTGACAAAATGTTAATGCATGTCACTAAGAACTATATCGTTGGATTCGTATTTGAACATAATTTCAAATGGTGTAATTTTTAGTGACATGCATTGGCATTTTCTTAGGTAAATCTATGGTCAAAATTTTATACTAAATACGAGGTAGTATTCCCTCCGTCCCAAATTTTTTGTCTTACATTTGTTTAGATACAGATGTATCTAACACTAAAATGTAACTAGATACATCCGTATTTAGACAAATTTAAGACAAGAATTTTGGGACGGAGGGAGTACAAAAGTGGGCTATGTAGGCCAAAACATGTGCCAAATTCACTTGTGATGCATTTGGCATCGATGCCCCTCCATTGCTCACCTGGTGCCCCAATCTGGAGCACCTACTTTGCTCCGGTGCCAAATTAACTCACGCAATGAAAAAACACTGCGTGGGAGAGAGAGAGGACCGAGGCAATAAAAAACACTTGTTTGGGAGAGTGAGAGGCTGGTGTAGTTGGTTTGATTGATTTGTTTATACATGTGGGTCTGTGTGCACAACGGTGCTAACTCTCTCACATCGCGAGAGCGGTGCCAAAATCTTTTGATTTGATATCGATGCGTATTATGTGGCATACTTTTGCGAAATATGGCATCGGTCACATAGTGGAAGGCAACAAATGCCCAAGCTCTTCACGTGCTCCTAGTTAAAGGAGAGGAAACAGAAACAGAGAGAGAGAGAGGGAGAGAGAGAGAGTGAAAAAATATCACTAGCCAGCCAACCCTATCGTATGAGCGAATGATATTGGTACCTCTTCATGACACGGCAATCTTATGCAGCCAGCTGCTCTAATATGTTCTCTTCTTTTGCAGATAAAAAAAGACCCGAAAGTGAAAAATGTGCTGCACTATAACAATCTCATCGAATGCCTTGATCTCCATCTTACAGAAATTGATTTGATCGACTTCCGAGGCATCACATCTGAGATTAAATTGGCCAGGTTCTTTGTTCTGGAGGCAAGTGTGCTCAAGGTAATGAGGTTTGGCGTTCTCTGGTGCAACAATGAATGGCGTGCTGATCACCGCAAGCGTCTAAGCCTAAATGACATAGTCTCCGCAGAAGCTGAATTTGTTTTTGAAACATCAAGTGGCCAGAGACTCGAAAACTTATTTGCCCATTAGTGACTTGTCAGGGTGGTGGATTTTAGTTTGTACGATAACGCTGCATCCACCTAAAGTAAGGAAAGTTCTTACGTGAACTTCCTAGTAATTCCCTCTTCCTAGGTGCAACGTTACTCCTAACATTTGTAATATCAGTTTGAAACTTGTAATATTGTCGTGTCCTATTCCTGCGTTTTCAAAATCCTGCGAATCAAACAGGTCCTGAGTTGGTGATGATGTTGTGCCTCCCATCTTTCACTAGTAGCCGTCGGATCTAGATCTGACGCATACAAACCAAGCTTCTCCATTTTTCCAAAAAGATGCCCACACGTGTTCCCTATTTACAAACAACTCCTTGTCTCTCACAATCAGCCTTATCTCCTCCCCACCACATCTAGAAGGCCGTGGAAAAATCTGGCGCGATGGCCGCTGCTGGAGCAGTCCACCCCCAATCTTGGTGTTCCGTGCAATGCACGGGCATCTACACACGGGAAATTATGTCGAACAGGGCTAGTTGTAAGCAGGCTAGCTCTACATCCATGATGATAGTGACTGCAGATGGTGAGGCTGACTATGGTATGCTGAACACGGCGCCTATACTCAGGTGTCATCTCCGGCGCAGGGTCTTGTCACTTCACTGTGAGGAGCAGCACGTAATAATTTGACCAACGGGTAGTACAGTGCTAGTACTCCTAGGAGTACTACATTGGTAGTACTACTACTAGTACTAGTAGCACCACCGTCTGGATTTAGGAGTACTACCACGTCCATATGGATTTTAGTATTTGGCTAGCAATATCTAGTAATGCATGTCACAAAAAATGTACTACTCCCTCTGTAAATAAATACATGGTGTTTTATTCCTATCGGCGAGAGAACTTAATGTTTTCTTGCTAACTAGAGTCTTAATAGGATTACATGCAATGAACTAAACACTGCATGTCATGTTTGGTAGTCTCAAGTCATTGAAAGCATGCACGGCCCACATCTCTCATTGGTTGATATGTCACGAAATAAGAAACAAGGAGGGAGTTAATGCACCGTGCCTAAGTGTTTTGGGATTATTTGGTTTTCGTAATGTGACTTACACAACATTTTTGTTTACATGCATTAACATTTTATTAGTTAAATCAAAGGTCAAAACTTGGTGCAAAATGCAAAGGGGACCAATAAACCAGTAAACATCAAACTTCTCTCGTTTGGCCCCAACTAGAGGTCTGGTGAGATGACTATACTGCACCGGCACGGACGGGGGCGCAGCTTCATTGACTAACGGCAACTGCCTTTGGGTGAATGACACGTGGGCCCAGGGGGTGGCTGGCCCACCTATCATATAGCCAAAGGCAGGTGCAGTAGAGGGCCGAGGAGTAGTACAAAATCCTATGCACCTACGCACGCTAACCAAGGGCAAGAGTGATCACTTGAATCGCAAGATCAGTTGACTAGTAGATGCTAAGCTCGACCCATGGAGGCGATGAGCGCGAGCATCAGCCGGCTGTGCCAGATGGTCCACGATGCCGGCCTGCGGCCCGACAACGAGGAACGTCTCCAGGTAGTATTGATTGAGGCCGGCAGGGCGAGGGGCCGCTTGGACGACAGCTTCGTCTCCTTGTTCGATGAGGTCCTCGTCGGTTTCCTCGACAAGTTCACCGTCATCAAGAAGCTCGCGGACGACTTTGACGTAAGCCTTCATCCGACACGCCCAGGCTCTGCGATGCCCGCCACCCTCAACGGCCACTATGGTGACAACCTCTTCAACGCACTGGTGGCCCTGCGACTGCCCGCCGTCGCGCTGGAGAATGTCCACCTTGAGGTCGCGCTCGCCGCGCAGCGCCTGGCGCAGCAAGACACCATGGACATAATCACCCACGTCTACGCGCATGCAAGAGGAGGACGATAGGACGCTGGCCTACTTGGACTGCAGGGCAACCTTGGACGCACTGTTCAGAAGCACGTTGAGCTCGCCGCCAATGCCGCTGCTCCTCACACGTTGGTTGGTGACCCGGCGCACTAGGGCGTGAGGATGTCGTTGATGGATCCGTATGTATTTTTATCTTTCCATCAAATCCATGTAGTAGTATATGATACTACAGTAATTATCTTACCTTTCGCATCAATTTCATAATTTTAGTACATACTCCATGCATGAACGGCGCCAGAACCAAACTTCTCGTTACTCTAGGCAAAATTGTTATTTTCTATCTATCGATCGCGCCATGGAGCAGAACCAAATTTTACAAGTTACGAGTTCAAAAGGAAAAGCCTGCCGTGTTCGCGTCGCACCCCACATGGTTGGTCCGGCACGCCGCTCAAGCGGGAATGCGTGCGGTGTTGCATTTTCACTTACAAGTGGGACCGTAGTTGAGCAAACCGACTATCGGCAAACCCCCAGCCCGCCCACCGCGCGATGGCTGAGAAAACAGGAGGGAGAAGAGATGGCTGTAGCATGGACTCCAAGAAAATTGGTGTCGGATGGGACTCGTGTGGGTGGCGTGTGCCGTAGTGCTAGACGTGAATGCTAGTTATGGCCCATGCCACCCCACTATATCGAGCCTATAACGAGGTATAGCACGTAGAACAAATTTCCTGCAGTCCGTGCTCAGCACTCCTCTATCTTTCTTCTCAGCCAGCCAGCCAACGCGCGGAGCCCATCGTCTGTTTGCTCACATGCGGTCCCACATGTCAGTGAAAACGCAAGCGGACCCACTGAACCTGCACATCTTTCACCTCGACGTGCTGGTGATGAAAAACAAATACAAGAAAGATCTTCGGTGGCCGCTTTTGGAGTTACTCAAGAGTAGTAAGATTCTATTTACAGTTTAACCCAAGATGCACATCTCTTGGCTTCAACTTATCAACTACCACTCTATTTTCTTTCATGACACGACCTGGATGCTGGATGTCCCACGTGTCGGCAAAAGGAGGAAGAACCCGACCAAATCTTCGGTTGTGCTCTCGGATTAGACTAGTTGTGCTAACTTAAATTTTTTATTCCGTACTCCCTCCGTTCCAAAATACTTGACTTCCATTTGTCCAAAAATGGATGTGCCTATATACTAAAACATGTCTAGATACATATATATTTTGACAAATACTAGAACGGAGGGAGTAGAATGGATGCAAGTTTTTGTATTGGGAAGAAGAGTACATCCATATATTGATAGAGCGTTGGAGTTGGCCTTACAAGTGGGACCGCAGTTGAGGAAACCGACTATCGGCAAACCCCCACCTCACCCGCCGTGCGATGGCTGAGTTAGAGAAACGATGAGGTTGAAGAGATTGCTCTAGCACGGACTCCAAGATATTTGGTGTCAGATGGAAGTCGTGCTGGTGGCGTGTGCCGTACTCTTGGACGTGAATGCTTGTTCTGGCCCATGCCACCCTACTACTCCTACTACTTACTAGTATATAGTACTACTAGTATCGAGGATTCAAGGTGCTGGTTACGTATGGCTACAGTAAAAACACCCGCACGACGCGCGAAGCATGTGAAGCTAGTACAAATAGTGTACTACTATTGTTGATGATTGGCCTCATCCGATAACCTATTGCAATGCACGTACAATTATGTATTTGGAAAATATTGTTTTGCCTCGTCGCACCACTCACTCACAGAAGCAACTCGAAAGCCATTCATAAATTTAGTAAGTTTATCACAGGCATATCATTTTATTACATACAACAGGTCATGAACCCACATCGACAACAAGGATACATCATAAATACTAAAGTTTTCACCACACAAAAAATAACAAGCAATGAAATGAACTTCAACTCAACCATTCCTCGGCGCTGGAAACGCTTGCTTTGAACCACAAGTGATTCTCTAGGACGGGCCATCCATTGTCGATCTGGAGACCAATGCAGGACTGATCATCCAGGCTGAAGCGGCCTACTATATCAGTACCAGGGTAGGGAACCACCCAAATGTCCGAGGTATAGACACAGTTGCTTCTCATAAATGGTAGTAACGTTGTGTCAACAGCAGTTGGATCGCCTTTCACCATCATTGGATAGTTTTGTCCAAGGAAGAGTGACTTTTCTCCAAGACTATCAATTCTGTACCAGGGAGAAGGAGTTGGCGCTAGCACACTAGTATCCATCCCGAATACCATGCAACGGGTGTTGGAATAGGTCCGGAGAGTGCGACCATGGGAGACTACACCTGCTTCCTTAGCAGTAACATCATCAGTGGGCTGTGTACACACGAGAAGAGGTGATCCATCGGAATTAGTTGCCAGGCGCCAAATAGTATATGGGCACTACTCGTCCTCATGCTCGTGATCATCTCCATCATCATCTCCCCTTTTGTTATAAAAATCTTCAAGTATAGGTGGTGGAATGTTCACAGGACCTTGGAAACACAAGAAGAAGGTTAATTAGTAAGGCTGGCCATAGTGGGGGTAACATAAGTAGTATCATGCACTTGGTACTCTCAAACATGCTTATGTGGCAGGCAATTAAGGAAGAGAGAGATGGTTATAGTAACATAGGTAGATACCATAATATAATAAATGTGATGCTACTATGTGTCATGCATGGCAATAAATAAGACCACCTATGATACTAATCTAAGATACTATGCACTATAGAGGTAGTAACATAAACTAGTAACATATGCATGTTACTAGTCTAAGTTACTCCCCACTATGACCAGCCTTGCTAACCCGCATGTATGTGGATGAAACAATTATAATTACGGTGGAAGACAAACGTACCGAAACAATGAGGATGCCATGCAAAAACAGTGCCACAAGTGGTGGCAGCAAACACAAGGCCCTCGTATTCAATTGCATCACAGTACTATCCGTGTACAGAAACTGATTTTTGAGCAATATCCATCCAGTCAAACCACTGACGACGGCAACAAGCTTGTCGAAGATAGCAACAACTTCATAGTTGTTATAATTCCAAGAGCGGTTGGGGACTTGAGAAATTTCTATCTTCCGTAGAAGACAGTCACCATGATTGTATTTGAACGTGCGTACAATACTGGTGTGCTCAACCTCTGGGCAGTCTGCTGAGATATTTGGAAGTGGAACCCAGTCATGAGTGTACACATTCACAAGTTCCCACTCGCAGTTGGACCCAATGTAAACAACCCAATCTCCATTTGCGCCTGCCCAAGCCTTGCCCTCAAGAGATGGCTCTTAACATCATATGTATCATTATCAAGCGGCATCAACTTGCACAGGGCGAGGCCTCCGTCGTGACGGCGCCAGTCATCAGGGTCACGGCAAAGAAGATAGGGGAGATCAAACCGCTCCTTGACTCTTGGGTTCCTTGTAATGATGTTATTAGTTGAGTCGAGAATGAGCTTGAACGAACCTGCCATGCTAGCCGAGGTGATGACGTCGCACCGGTCAATGAGTTCCTCCACCATGTCATCTTTCATATCAAGGCAAGAATAACGGGGTCGTTTCCATCCTGTTCCCTCCATGGAGAAGACGATCGACCAATGGCAGAAGAAAGCGTGAAGGGCTGAAGGAAAATGGAGGACGGAGAGGAAGAGCGTGCGACAGCAGTTCCAAATCGAGAGGGAAAGGCGAACCGCCGGTGGACGGTTGCCAGTTTGGCACGGTTCACGAAGGGGCGCCCCGGCCTACATGTCGGTTCGGAAATACTCCTACTACTCGCCGTCGTCTCACTGATATGTGGAACGGGACCACATGTCAACGAGACATGGTGTGTAATTTCTCGTGCAAAATGTGATCTGGCCGCGTTGGCCCGAGGTGCCGCATTAGTTATCGGACTTTATTTTTTTAATGGCGCACCATTCAGTTTTGAAGCACGACTAACTGGTACTGTACGCAGAGAAAATATAAACTACTCTACCACTACTCCACCTCCAGTGCTAGTAGTATAAAGAAGATATATAGGCTGGAGCTTCAGCGCTTTCTTGCCAAGGGCTGCCCACTTGCTTCTCACACTACCACCCTCTCTCCAGATCGAAAAAAGACGGCCCCTCTCTCCCTCCTCACCGGTGGTCACAGATCCACCGGGGAAGAAAAGGACGTGCAGCATTGACGCACTCGTCGGCGGCGAGCAAGGTCACGCACTGACGACAAGGCCGCCCTCTCAGACCTAGAGCCCGCGCGGGATCGCTACCATAGTGTGTGTGGAGGACGACGACCACGAGCGAAGCCACTTCCCGCCGACCCTCAGGTATGCTACCTCTTTTCGAACCATACCCTTGTTCTATTGCCCCATCTGGCACGTCGTTGCATGTGGATCTTTTTCCACTCCACCATCTTCCCAATTTGCTATCCTCTACTCTGCTGGCCACGCAGACGAAAACCATAATTTGCACTATTAAAGGAAACCCTACTTCATGCAGACTAATGCATGTCTGGGTTGAATAAGGAAAGGAAGGGAGACTGTACTGTCCAAGAGAGTAGGCATTGAACCCGCATCTAGGTTGAAAAGGCAAAAATCAGTAGCTAAGGAACGAGTCTCGTGTCTCTTGGTTGAAGAAGGGTAGAAAGGCATGACCACGCAATAGAGAATGACCAGGTCGATCGGTTTGTTGTCCTCACATAGGAAAAAGGTGGCTAAAGAGAACAAAAATGGGACGTAATCCACATATGCTGGCTGGATATTTGTTGCTCTGGGCAACCATACCTCCCTCACCACTCTGCGTCCGTGGAGGTACATCGTACTGGTGCGCCCACTGTCCGAATGGGCCTCCCATGCTCTTATTGCCACTTTTTTTGCTGTTAGTATAACGCCAGCAGTCAAGTCAAGCAATGCTATTACTAAAGTGATGACACATTTAACTAATGCCGCTCTCAGTCTAATGCCACAAATAAATTTGAGCAGTGCCATTTAATGTCACTGGATCATTTCAGGGTTAGCTGTTGATTGTGGATGTATTAAATATTTTTCAGCTAAGGCATTCTAATGCTGTTGCACAACCAGTATACCAACGATGAAACTTGTTACTACCTTCAGATTTTTGCACTGTTAATGCTTATAGATTACATACCTCACTTTCATGAGATAAGTTAATTTTTTTGTACAGTGTCACCAAAATGCCAAGGCACTGATGTCATTTTATTTTGGTTAAACTGCACAGACAATTATGAAGACAAGAGAAAAGGTCAAGAGTGGGCACCTCCTCCTCCGGCTGTTCTCTTGATTATAAAAAGGAAAGATCAAGTTTTTATGTTTGATCGATTATCAAGATTGGGATAGCAATTTTTAAGGTCCCCCCGAGTTCGAAATGATATTTAACTTGGAGGTACATGGTTTGCAATTTTTTTGTACTGTCATTAGTTAATAATGCTAGTTACCTTCAGGATTTTGTATTTGGTTTAATGCTCATGCACAGCTAGTATACCAATGCTGAAACTTGTTACCTTTACATTTTGTATTGTTAGTTCTTATAGAAACCTTCCAGTGCTAGAGTTTATTGAAATCTCTTCAGTAAAACCATTGTACTGTACCCTATAATAAACTAACTACTCTACTGTTGCACTAGCCACTGGATTAGTGTATATTTGTAGTATTCGAATGGTGTTGCATTAGCATATGGACACAAATAAAGTGTGGCAAGCTTTCCCAAATATGTGCTCAAGAAAACTACTACCTATTTTTCTAAATACTAGACGTTTGGGTACTTTAAATTGAACCGCGAAAATGTCTTATATTAAGGAACAGAGGGTGTAGAGTTCACTCAAATTATCTCGGTAAAGCTAGTCACACCTTTGTTAAAATTAATGTTCATTATGTTATCGGAGGAGGTCTGTATGTTTGTCTCTAATGCCTGTCTACTACATACCCAACATCATGATGTAATGTTAAGTCATTTCCTTTTGTACAGTGTAACTAAATTGTCAAGGCGGTGATGGCATTTTATTTTAGTAGAACTGCACAAAATTTGCTTAAAAGAAGAGGAAAGGTCAGGAATGGCTCAGTTTTTCAGAAAAAAAATTATGTATGCCTTCCTGACATTAGCCGTTGTTGCTTTATTTATTCCTTCAAACAAGTGGTTAGAAACAGTCTTGCTACCTTTTCCCATTAAGAAATTGGAATGCTTATATTTGTGAGTCTATGCTTCAACTAGTGCCACTTTTATAGTAATCACACTTTCAATATCTATGCAAACAGGGATGCTCGATTTTAGTGGAGCTGCACAAAAAGTCCAACTGGTTCAACATTAGGAGCATGTTTTTTCCAAACCTTTATATCCAATTGGTGGCACTATGAGCTGTTCATTACGAAGGTACATGGTTTGCTACTATATTGCTACTCTTTTTGTACTGTCATTTGGTAGTAATACTAGTGGTTTGCATGTGAATTTATTGGCAGGGTGGACCTACATTGGAGGTGCAGGACATGATTCAATGATTGGATGCTCAATTTCGGTTGTATCAATTTCACCTCTTCCATCACTGCGAACATGGTGTGGTATATGTTTACTAGCTGCTTGATATTTGTGCAGACAGAGATGTCTGCCCGTTGCTATTTGGCAAACAAACAAAGTGTCCGCAATTTTGGTTAAACTGCACAAGAGAATAGTATAGTCACTGCATGCAGTGCCATTTGAAAATAGACACAAAGATTGGATAGTCACTTCATGGACTGCAGAAAAGTAGTACTGTACTATTTACTGGCCAACACTTGGTGTTTCATTGCTTTGGTCTGATTATACAATGGGCATCATTTTCCCTAAGTTAAAGTTTGTATTCCGAAAATAGTCTCGCGGTGTGATCGAGAGAAGACCAAATCATATTGCAGTGGATGTTCCTCCATCATGTGTGGTTCATTCTCATGGTTCCAGCTGTTGGTGAAACCACTTACGTTTGCAAGAGGAATTGTAGACTTCACAAACAAATTTGTCTTTCAGTCTGTACTGAATGTTGGCCAAGAGAAGCATCCATGTTAGTAGGAAGAACAGATGTTTTTTCTAGATCTTTGCTTTTGGAGCTACATATTTGTATATGATCTGTGAATCATTGAGATGCATTAACATGTTGATCTTATGTATGGGAATCATACTAGTTAGTTTTAGTTGCGACGCAAGATCTGAAGTGGCTGATCTTTGCTTTTGGAGCTACATATTTGTATATGATCTGTGAATCATTGAGATGCATTAACAGTTACTTATTTCTGTTCACTCAGTGTTTACAAGTTACTGATCGATCACTAGCTAGCCTACAAATGCGCACCTGGCAGTTTTATTTGCGACACAAGATGCAAAGTGGCAGTTTTTTGAATAAAAATGCCTACCTCTGAAGAAACTGCCAAGCTACACTATCAATCCTACACGGATAAAAATGCCTACCTCTGAAGAAACTAACAAGCTACACTATCGATCCTACACGGATAAATAGCGTATCACGCACGTACTTCCTCCTTTCCGGTTTGCAGGGCTCAATTCAAGAAACGACCTACTCGATCCTACACGAATAAATAGCGGATCACGCACGTACTAGTACCTCCTTTCCGGTTTGCAGGGCTTAATTTAAACCTCTCACCAACCAAGGTACTCCCTCCATCCGGGTTTATTAGTCCCGTGAGCAAAGCAGCAAGACCAAGGCATGGCAATAATTAACGGCATGCAGAAGTTTAAGCCTAATTAATTCCAGCGAGTTAAGTGGCTGCATGCGTGCCCTCGGCTGCGACTCGTTGCATGGTTCTTTGCATACTTCCTGCGAGCGATTCTGAGTGCCTGCATGCAGCCAGCCATAATTAAGTCAGCTAACTGATGCGAAAAAAGATACGCTTTAATTGTTGCGGGCTTTTTAAATCCGTGAAATCATTATTGACAAGGAGGGAGATGATTCGAGTGCACTGGTTTGACTGCCATGCTGGCGTGCGACCCAGACGGGACGGGACGGCACAATCATAATTTTAGTTTCCCTAGTTTTCCACGGCAAGCTGGTGTGCTAAGCCATTATGCATTGAATTCCGATGACCGTCGCGCTACCTTCCCCCTATAAGTACTGTTTCCCGGCATTCTCCAGTGCCACCATGACCCAACTTGCCATATCCTCATAAGCCCCCACCAGCCCGATGTCGCTCGCCACGTCTGCCATGCCCCCGCCCGTCCGCGGTAGGCGACGCCAGAGGCGGTCACCGCCGGAAGTAGTGTTCGGTTTTTCACCGGAAGGCAGACGGAGGGAGGAGGCATTCTATCTGTCTTTAGATGGCAATGAGCAGATCGAGGAGTTGTTGGAGCGCGACCGCATGGCGGAGGAGCAGGAGAGCGTGACCGCCTGGCGGAGGAGCAGCGTAACGCCGATTTGCACCGCCAGCAGGTCATGGAGCAGCAGTGCACCGACGCTCTGAGTCGCGAGTAGAGCGCCCGCAACTGGGCCGACTACATGGAGGCTAACGCCCGGCAAATAGCCCTGGAGGCTGTCGGGCAGGCACGCGTTCACGACGCTGATTTTTACTACCAGCTCGTCAAGTGGGTTTCCCTCTTGGAAGCCGAAGCTTCGGTGGACCACGCCGGCATGGAATAGGCCAACGCGTGCGAGCAACGCGCCCTATCGCACCTCTGGCAAGTCTAAGGCGAGGCGTAGGACGCTGGTGCCGGCGTGTAGCATGTACCGCCGTCATCGTCTAGTTAGCTAAGAGTAAGTTAGTACTTGTCTAGTGGGAGTAGATAGTTAACTTGGCTATGATGGTTGTCAACGTGGAAGTTCAGTACTCTATATGTGGATCAGACCTGTTACTTTGCTCTGAATGTTGAACTTTCCGTTTGAACATATGGAATGGGCTGTTATTTTTTTTAAATGGGTTGTATTTGTCCTCCACGGGTTTAGAGGCTGACTTGTGGCCTAGCAAGTTGACGCGTACACAATCAGGAGATGATTGTACGTGGACAGGATGACAACAGGGACCCGCCAAGGTCATGGCAGTACACAAGCAAGTGCCTCCTTATTTCAAGCCAATAAAAAAATGGCTCCTCCTAGTGGATTTCTGACATCTGGGTCCCATGCCATTGTCAACGTAGTCAGTAAATGAGAGAATTGCACAACGAGCGGCTGACATCAGGGACCCAGCAGCTCGCCCAGTTATTTTTGTTTTGGGTTAATTTGATAAATGCCGCCGAGAAATGCCACTGCAATTTCCAAACTTTGAAAAATGCCATTTCATGGCATTTCTAGTGGCATTTTTTGAAGTCTGGGGTGGCGTTTTTCAAAGTTTGCAAACTGCAGTGGCGTTTTTCAAAGTTTGCAAAAATTGCAGTGGCATTTTTCAAAGTTTGGAAATTGCAGTGGCATTTTTATGAATCGCGATAATTGGAGTGGCATTTATCTAATATGTTTTTGAGACGGAAGCAGGGTGTCAACTGGGCTGTGCGGGACACTCTGGCCTGTCTAGACAACCTTTTCTTTTATGTTTACCACAGACCAGCCCAGTAGTTGTTTTTCTTTTTGAAAATGGCTAGCCCAGTTTTTTTGTGATTTGTCAAGTAAGTCACTTTATAAGGCCTGTTGGGCTAGACGAGGAGAGCTTCATTCGGCTGGCCGAGAAAATGGCCTATCAGTAATGAGAAATGGGCTCTACATTTTTAAAACACATCAAACCGGCAATTAGTTTCAAATATCTTTTTTTCTTTTCAAGATTTTAAATTGCATTGATTTTTATGCATGGATAATTTATTGGATTTTATATTGATATACATTTATTTTTAAAATCAGTCTGAATGTGACTCGAAATTTTGGGATTAAAAACAGTTCAGACCGCACCGACATATGCAAAATTTCGTATAACTTTTTAACCGTGGCCACAATATGGGCTGTAATGCTAACAAAAAGAATATGGGCTCCAAAAAAACCCGTAAGAATTAGCAAATGGGTTGTAAACTATTTGAAATAATGGAAGATGGGTTGTATGCTGTTTTCCACAGATGGCCTGTATACTATTGGATGTCCGTCCAACGGCCGTCGTGCTTCTTCAATCTCTTCTCTTCCTGCTCCAGCCGCTCAAACAAGTGCCGGCGGGATTGCCTGCTCCCTGGTCGTGAAAAAAACGTTTGCCCCTGACTGCTAGGACCTACCCGATGGGCCACCATATTTTGCGAAAAAAACGTTCCCCCTGCTGTCAGCTCGGACCCACCGGAAGTGCCTCCTTATTACGCACAAAAAAATGAATACCCCCCAGCTAGCTGGGACCCACCTTGGTGGGAGGCTGACTTGTGGGCCTACTAAGTTGACGGGAATGGAGGGCTTTGTCAACTTAGTCAATATAAACGATTCTAGCTCCAGTGACCATACGATGTCCATCCAACGGCCATAATGCTTCTTCAACCTCTGGTCTTCTTGCTCCAGCCGCCCAAAGCAGTGCCTTTCGTGCCGCATGCTCCTGCCTCCCGTGGCCGGATGTGTTGCCGCGGAGGCCTCACCGCCCCCTACTATTCCCACTGCTGGCCAGGCCCTGCGGCGACGGCAGCCTCACACCGCAGCCGAACCAGTGAACCCTCGTACTCCTCTCAGCGCGGGCTTCCACTGCCGCGTCTTGCCCGGCTCCCCGTCGTCCCCTTCCTAGGCCTCGCCATTGTCCACCGCCCTGGTGCTCTCGGCAAGGTGTGGTCAACGTGGTCAAGGAACGGCTTCCATCGGACGTGGACTGTACGTGGAGAGGCTGACAGCTGGGTCCACGGCCGCAGCAAGGAAGTGCCTCCTTATTACGCGCAAAATAATTATTCCTCCACCTGACAGCGGGGACCCACTGGACGGGCCACCATATTTCGCAAAAAAATGTTTCCCCCCTGACTGCTGGGACCCACCAGCTACACCTTCGCACGCAAGGAAGTGCGTCCGGAAAAAAAAAGATTCGCCCCCTGACTGCTGGGACCCACCAGCTACATCTTCGCACGCAAGGAAGTGCGTCCGGGCAAAAAAAACGATTCGCCCCCCTGACAGCTGGGACCCACCAGCTACATCTTCGCAGGCAAGGAAGTGCCTGACAGTTGGGACCCACCTGGTCGAAGTGTATGTAGCATTGTCATTCTGGTCGGGAACGTGTACGTACATACTGGACGATGTAGAGGTGCGCACGTGTCGTAGTACAGGTGTGCACGTGTCATAGTAGAGGCGCACACGTAGCATGTACACGTACGTACAGCGGCCAGGGTGCAAGAAAGAAAATACAGTCACGTATGTGTACATACGGGCGGGGTCTCGAACGCCTAGTCGCGCATACAGCAAAACGGAGGAAACGGACCTCCTACGATCGAAACGGGGGTCCTGTTGATCGGGAGGGGCCTGGCGTACCGCAAAACGGAGGAAACGGACCTCCTACGGTCGAAACGGGGGTCCTGTTGATCGGGAGGGGTGTGGCGTACCGCAAAACAGAGGAAACGGACCTCCAACAGTCGAAATGGGGGTCCTGTTGATCGGGAGGGGTGTCGCGTACCACAAAACGGAGGAAACAGACCTCCTAAGGTCGAAACGGGGGTCCTATTGATTGGGAGGGGTGTGGCGTACCGCAAAACGGACGAAATAGACTTGTGTTGGAGCGCTAAGGTCAAAATGGGGGTCCTGTTCATCGGGAGAGGTGTGGCGTACCGCAAAACGGGACTCCACGGGATACTGTTCATCTCCACTGTCGACCTCCTCCACCTCCACGGGCTACCGTCGACCTCCTCCAGCCTCCACGGGCTCCTGTTCATCCAGCCTCCACCGCGCGCTACTCCACCAGCTACTGTTCAACCACCCCTCCACGGGCACCCCTCCACCGTCTACTTTTCATCCAGCCCTCCACACCATGGGGTCCTGTTCAACCACCCCTCCACGGCCACCCCTCCACCGTCTACTGTTCATCCATCCCTCCACACCATGGGGTCCTATTCAACCACCCATCCACAGCCACCCCTCCACCGTCTACTGTTCATCCAGCCCTCCACACCACGGGTTCCTCTTCATCCAGAGGCGACGCCACTGCTCACTGTTCATCCAAACCCCCCGCAACACTCACTGTTCATCCCAGAGGCAGCATCGATCGGCTTCAGTTAGCAGCAGTAGCGAAGGAATCGCTCCATCGGGTTCAGTTAATAGCCATCGATCGATCCCTCGGGTTCAGTAACGCATAGCCTGCAGTGCAATCGCTCGGGTTCAGTTAGAGCCGAACGCCTCGCTCGGGTTCAGTTAGAGCCAACACCTCGCACACACGCGCGTACGTACGAGAGAAAGGCGCATTGGTCTCCCACCGTAACCGGCAACTCCCCGAAATTTTCCTCCCCCTCGCTTCTACCACGGTTTTTTCCGTCATGGACGGCCCAAAGAATGTCATGCAGCCACGTCTTCGGCCCGCCCAGGACAAAAAGCTCATTTTCTGTCATGATTTTTTGTCATAGAAGTAGGAGCCCACCACATCTATGATGATACCGGGTTTTGTCACAATTATCGTCATAGAAGTGTCATTTGTATGACAGAAAAAAAATTTGTTCGGCCCAAAATGTCACAGATGTGTCTTTTTTTTGTAGTGCAAAGACCACTTGGATAGTTGTGCTGGTTGTGTTTTCAGGGAAAGAACTGTCGATCAAGCTGACTTGCTATTGAATAATATGTTGACTAATGAAAATAATTGGACTCTTCTTGAGCCGATTCCTGAGCCAATTGAGCCAACTCCTAAACCAACTCCGAAAGAAGAGAGGTGTTCTATTTCTCAGTCCTAAAGATATGCAAGAGGCAAAGAAATCTATGAAAGAAAAAGGTATTAAAGCTGAAGATGTTAAGAATTTACCTCCTATTGAAGAAATACATGGTCTTAATATACCACCTATTGAAGAAATACATGGTCTTGATAACCCGACATATGTAGTAAAGGTAAATTCTCTCTATAGATATGATAAAGTTGAAATCCCATCTAGTAAGTTTGCTAGCCAATGCTTGGATGAATTTTATGACTTTATGGCTAGACAAGAAAACTTTAATGCTTATGTTGGTAGAGAATTAAAGAGTAATTCTTACATGATTGGACGCTTGAGTGATTATATGGCTAGAGTTAAAGGTGAACTTAAACTCATTAGTAAATATGCTTCTATGGTTACCACTCAAGCAGAACAAGTACTTAAAGCTCAAAGTTATTTGCTCGATGAATTAAATAATAAACATGATTTTGCTGTTAGAGTGGCTACTAGACCTGGTAAAATGACTCAGGAACCTTTGCATCCTGAAGGCCACCCTAAGAGAATTGAGCAAGATTCTCAGAGAAATAATTTAGATGCACCTAGTCCTTCTAAAAAGAAGAAAAAGAAAAATGATAGGACTTTGCATGCTTCTAGTGAACCTGTTTTAGACACACCTGAGAATCCCAATGATATTTCTATTTCTGATGCTGAAACACAATCTGGTGATGAACATGAACCTAGTGATAATGTTAATGATAATATTCATGTTGATGCTCAACCTAGCAATAATAATGATGTAGAAATTGAACCTCATGTTGATCTTGATAACCCACAATCAAAGAATCAATGTTATGATAAGAGAGATATTGTTGCTAGGAAGCACGGTAAAGAAAGAGAACCATGGGTTCAGAAACCCATGCCTTTTCCTCCTAAGCCATCCAAGAAAAAGGATGATGAGGATTTTGAGCGCTTTGCTGAAATGATTAGACCTTTCTTTTTGCGTATACGTTTGACTGATATGCTTAAAGTAAATCCTTATGCTATGTACATGAAAGATATTATTACAAATAAAAGAAAGATACCGGAAGCTAAAATTTCCACCATGCTTGCTAATTATACTTTTAAGAGTCGAATACCAAAGAAACTTGGAGATCCAGGAGTACAAACTATACCATGTTCCATTAAAAGCAACTATGTTAAAACTGCTTTATGTGATCTTGGAGCCGGTGTTAGTGTCATGCCTCTCTCTTTATATCGTAGACTTGAATTGAATAAGTTGACACCTACTGAAATATCTTTGCAAATGGCTGATAAATCAACTGCTATACCTGTCGGTATTTGTGAGGATGTGCCTGTTGTGGTTGCAAACGTCACTATCTTAATGGACTTTGTTATTCTTGATATTCCCGAGGACGATAGTATGTCGATTATCCTTGGTAGACCCTTTTTGAATACTGCAGGGGCTCTTATTAACTGCAACAAAGGCAATGTCACTTTTCATGTTAATGGTAATGAGCATATGGTACACTTTCCGAGGAAACAACCTCAAGTTCATAGCATCAATTCTATTGGAAAAATTCCAACTATCATTATTGGAGGTTTTGAATTTCCTCTTCCTACCATCAAGAAGAAATATGATATTCTTATTATTGGGGATATTCATATCCCCGTTGAGGTAACCTAGTGTTATTCAAAATTTCTCCGGTTCCATGTTATTTGGAATGAGTTTGTTAACAAGACTTGATCAACCTTGTTAGTGGATTCCTTTTGATGATCATGAGATGGATGAAGGCACAACCTACTGTACCCTCCTTTTAATTTCTGTTATTTAGATTAAATAAAGTAAAAATAGTATTTTCTGTCTGTTTTCTGAATTATCCATGCAATAGAAAATACCTCGAAAATAAAAGTTCTCCAAATGCCCTGCAAATTTAATATGATTTTTTCTGGAATATTTGAGAATATCTGGCACTGAGAACACAACAGGGGGAGCTGGCACCTGGCCGCGAGGGTCCAGGGCACGCCCACCCCTACAGGGCGCACCCCTGCCTCGTGGGACCACGGTGGCCCCCCTCCACTTATTCCTGCACCCACACACTTCGTATTCCTCCCCAAAAAATCACCATCCAGCTCAAGCACGAGTTCTAGCTCACTTTGCTGCCATTTTTGATCTCCTTGCTCAAAGCTCCATTCACAAAACTGCTTTGCGGGATTGTTCCTTGGTATGTGACTCCTCCAATGGTCCAATTAGTTTTTGTTCTAGTGCTTTATTCATTGCAATTTTTTGCTGCCTAGGTGACCCTGTTCTTGAGCTTGCATGTCAAATTTATATGGTCCCAAGTAATTTTAATTCATGATATAGGCTCTTGGCACTTGTGGGAGTAGTTGCTATAAATTTTGTTGAGTTTGATTCACTTTTATTTTGAGTTACTAAAAATTTCAGAAATTTTTCAGAGGAAGAAATATGTCCAGGAAAATGTACCAAGGTTGTTCTTCAAGGAAGAAAGGACCCAGGCTTGCAATACGTGAGCAAGACGATGAACCACCAAGGAAAGTTGACGTGCGGCCTTGTGAATGGCCATCAGAGGAGTTTATGGTCAATGCGGGCATGAAGGATGAATTTGATGCATATGTGCGTAATGCCGATCTTGAGGACTTCATGCAAGATAAGTGTCCTCAGTACTACTATTTGACTGACTCCTTTGTGAGAAGGTTTAAATTTACATCTTCGCGTAATTCTCCAACTGTCCTGCTTGATATTTATGATAAATCATATACCATGGACCTAGAAGATTTCACTACAGCTTGTAAACTCCCTCAGCGGGGCAGTGTTAATGAACCTCATAAATCTGAATATAAAGATTTTCTTGCTAGTATCACTGTGGGAGAATCTAGAGAAATAACACAAGCTACCATAGGGAGAATTCACTTTCCTGGTATACATTATTTTGCTCTCTTCATTGGTAGATGCATTAACGGTAAAGATGAAGCATGTCATATGCGTGTTCCTGATCTTTGTGTTCTCAAGAGTGCTGTATTAGGTGATAAACAATACAACTTGGGGGCAATTCTTGCACGTAGGTTGCATAACAATGGTTTAGTTGGAGACTTGTTTGGAGGGATCTATGCAACCTGTGTAGCTAATTATCTTGGCATACCAGCACGTGAAAATGATAGGGAGTTGCCTCCCGCTTATTTAGATTATAATGCCATGGTTAATCATCATTTTCTTGAGAGAAATGAACAATTCCTCCAGTATCGACTAATCTTTGACAGACGTCGCGCTGTCCATATTACTCTCCCTGCTCCTGCCCCTTTTGATTATCAGGCAAAAGGAAGATATGTTATAACCAGGGAGGAGGCAAACGAGTACGAGAGGAGGATGGAGGCAGCTTGCTGCCATGCCGCAGCCCAAGAGGCAATGGCTGCTGCATCTCAGTACGACCCCAGTTACAACTTCGAATATTAGCCAGGCTACCCATGGCCATAGACCAACTTAGGCCAAAATCCTAAGCTTGGGGGAGTACGTATTTCTCACCGACATTACACTTATGTTCACACACTCATTCTAGTTGTCGGTGCTCATATTTTTTCATTGTACAATCCATGTTAGTTTAATTTCTTTTTCTAGCTTTCTTCTTGTGTGTTTCATAAACCTTAAGAAAAAACAAAAAAATTAGTTAGTTTAATTTCCATGCTTGTAGTAGTAAACCCAAAAAGATTTCTCGTTCTTCTTTTTCTTGTTGGGAGCTTTCCCGTGTAAATAGTTTTATTTCTTTTCTTTCCTTTGGGGGTCGAGAGGAGAAGACCATAATGAAAATGTTTAGTGGCTCTCATATGCATGATTGTTGATTTAACCAAGAGCCCATATTACTTTGTCTTCTCCCTTGAATTGAATGCTTGCAGATTCCAGCTTAGTCCAATGCACGTGCACTATTATTATTATACACACTGTTCGGTCGTGCAGTGAAAGGCAATAATGACGATATATGATGGACTGATTGAGATGAGATAAGCTGGTATGAACTCGACCTCTCTTGTTTTTGTAAATATGATTTGTTCATCATTCCTAATTCAGCCTATTATGAATAAACATGTTTGCAATGACAATTAGAGATTATAGTTGTTTATGCCATGCTTAATTAGCTATGAGTTTATAATGGTTTACCTTGCGTGCCAACATGCTATTAAAATGGTTGTGATGTGGTATGATTGGGTGGTATCCTCCTTTGAATGATTCGAGTGACTTGACTTGGCACATGTTCACGCATGTAGTTGAAACAAAATCAACATAGCCTTCACGATATTTATGATCATGGTGGATTATATCCTACTCATGCTTACACGTGGTGTTGATTAATTTTAATGCATGTTCATGACTGTTGTTGCTCTCTCAGTTAGTCGCTTCCCAGTCTTTTGCTATCCTTCACCTGTACTAAGCGGGAATACTGCTTGTGCATCCAAACTCCATAAACCCCAAAGTTATTCCATATGAGTCCACCATACCTTCCTATATGCGGTATCTACCTGCCGTTCCAAGTAAATTTGTATATGCCAAACTCCAAACCTTCAAATGAAATTCTATTTTGTATGCTCAAGCAGCTCATGTATCAACTAGGGTTGTCTGTATCTTCCATGCTATGTGGGTTATTCACAAGGGGAGTGGACTCCGCTCCTCATTCACGAGAAAATGGCTGGTAACCGGGATACCCAGTCCCATGCTCAAATCAAATCAAAATAATTAAACAAAACTCCCCCAGGATTGTTGCTAGTTGGAGGCACCCGTTGTTTCGGGCAAGCCATGTATTGGTGCTTGTTGGTGGTGGGGGTGTATAAACTTTACCATTCTGTTTGGGAACAGCCTACAATGTGTGTAGCATGGAAGATATCGAGATCTCATAGTTGTTATGTTGACAGTGAAAGTATACCGCTCAAAATGCTATTCATCTATATTTTAAAATCGAGCTCTAGCACCTCTACAAATCCCTGCTTCCCTCTGCGAACGGCCTATCTATTTACTTTTATGTTGAGTCATCACCCTCTTATTAAAAAGCACCCGCTGGAGAGCACCGCTGTCATTTGCATGCATTACTATTAGTTTATATTGGGTATGACTATGACTGGATCTCTTTTACCATGAATTACAACGTTTAGTCAGTCCTTGATCTTTAAAGGTGCTCTGCATTTATGTTTTGCGGTCTAAGAAAGGGCTAGCGAGATACCATCTTGTTATATCATATTATGATTGTTTTGAGAAAATGTTGTCATCCAAGTTTTATTATTATTGCTCGCTAGTTGATTATGCCATTGATATGAGTAAACATGAGACCTAAGTGTTATTGTGAATATAGTTAGTTCATAATCTTTGCTGAAAACTTGAATGTTGGCTTTATATATTTGCAAGAACAAGAGCAAACAGAGTTTGTAAAAGTTTTTCTTTATCACTTTCAGTTTGTCAACTGAATTGCTTGAGGACAAGCAAAGGTTTAAGCTTGGGGGAGTTGATACGTCTCCGTCGTATCTACTTTTCCAAACACTTTGCCCTTGTTTTGGACTCTAACTTGCATGATTTGAATGGAACTAACCCGGACTGACGCTGTTTTCAGCAGAACTGCCATGGTGTTATTTTTGGCAGAAATAAAAGTTCACAGAATGACCTAAAAATCCACGGAGCAACTTTTCAAAATTAATAAAAAATACTGGCGAAAGAATCAGCGTCAAGGGGCCCACACCCTGTCCACGAGGGTGGGGGGCGCCCCCCTCCCCTAGGGCGCGCCCCCTACCTCGTGGTCCCCCTGGACGTCCACCGACCTCAACTCCAACTCCATATATTTGCTTTCGCGGAGAAAAAAGTCAGGAGAAAGTTTCATCGCGTTTTACGGTACGGAGCCGCCACCAAGCCCTAATCTCTCTCGGGAGGACTGATCTGGAGTCTTTTCGAGGCTCCGAAGAGGGGGATTCATCGCCGTCGTCATCGTCAACCATCCTCCATCACCAATTTCATGATGCTCACCGCTGTGCGTGAGTAATTCCATCGTAGGCTTGCTGGAGGATGATGGGTTCGATGAGATTTACCATGTAATAAAGTTAGTTTTGTTAGGGTTGATCCCTAGTATCCACTATGTTCTGAGATTGATGTTGCTATGACTTTGCTATGCTTAATGCTTGTCACTAGGGGCCGAGTGCCATGATTTCAGATCTGAACCTATTATGTTTTCATGAATATATGTGAGTTCTTGATCCTTTCTTGCAAGTCTATAGTCACCTATTATATGTTATGATCCGACAACCCCGAAGTGTTAATGCTTTGGTCCGGTAATCTATTAAAAGGAGGCCCTAATATCCCTTAGTTTCCATTAGGACCCCGCTGCCACGGGAGGGTAGGACAAAACATGGCATGCAAGTTCTTTTCCATAAGCATGTATGACTATATTCGGAATACATGCCTACATTACATTGATGAGCTGGAGCTAGTTCCGTGTCACCCTATGTTATAACTATTACATGAGGAATCGCATCCGACATAATTATCCATCACTGATCCAATGCCTACGAGCTTTTCACATATTGTGCTTTGCTTATTTACTTTACCGTTGCTACTGTTACAATTACTACAAAACTGCTACTGCTACTTTTACCACTATTACCGTTACTTCGATACTACTTTGCTACTAAGAACTTTGCTGCAGATACTAAGTTATCTAGGTGTGGTTGAATTGACAACTCAACTGCTAATACTTGAGAATATTCTTTGGCTCCGCTTGTGTCGAATCCATAAATTTGGGTTGAATACTTGATACGTCTCCAACATATCTATAATTTTTTTATTGTTCCATGCTATTACATTACCCGTTTTTGATGTTTATGGGCTTTACTTTACACATTTATATCATTTTTGCGACTAACCTACTAACCGGAGGCCCAGCCCGAATTGCTGTTTTTTTTTTTTTGCCTATTTCAGTGTTTCGAAGAAAAGGAATATCAAACGGAGTCCAAACGGAATGAAACCTTCGGGAGCGATCTTTTTGGAACAAACGTGATCCAGAGGACTTGGAGTGGAAGTCAAGAAACAAGCAAGGCGGCCACGAGGGTGCCCGGCGCGCCCCTTACGGCTGGGCTCCCCCACCCTCGTGGGTCCCTCGAGCATCCACCGACCTACTTCTTCCTCCTATATATACCCATGTACCCTGAAAACATCAAAAGCGACCGTGAAAAACTATTTCCACCACCGTAACCTTCTGTATCTGCGAGATCCCATCTTGGAGCCTTCGCCGGTGCTCTGCCGGAGGGGGAATCGATCACGGAGGGCCTCTACATCATCTCCAAGGCCTCTCCGATGAGTTGTGAGTAGTCTACCATAGACCTTCGGGTCCATAGTCATTAGCTAGATGGCTTCTTCTCTCTATTTGAATCTCAATACAAAGTTCTCCTCGATCTTCTTGGAGATCTATTCAAGCAATTCTTTTGCGATGTGTTTGTCGAGATCCGATGAATTGTGGGTTTATGATCAAGTTTATCTATGAGAAATATTTGAACCTTCTCTGAATTCTTTTATGTGTGATTAAGTAATCTTTGCAAGTCTCTTCGAATTATCAGTTTATTTTGGCCTACTAGATTGATCTTTCTTGCAATGGGAGAAGTGCTTAGCTTTGGGTTCAATCTTGCGGTGTCCTTTCCCAGTGACAGCAGGGGCAGCAAGGCACGTATTGTATTGTTGCCATCGGGGATAAAAAGATGGGGTTTATATCATATTGCATGTGTTTATCCCTCTACATAATGTCATCTTTCTTAATGCGTTACTCTATTCTTTATGAACTTAATACTCTAGATGCATGCTGGATAGCGGTCGATGTGTGGAGTAATAGTAGTAGATGCAGGCAGGAGTCGGTCTACTTGTCACGGACGTGATGCCTATATACATGATCATGCCTAGATAATCTCATAACTATGCGCTTTTCTATCAATTGCTCGACAGTAATTTGTTCACCCATCGTAATACTTATGCTATCTTGAGAGAAGCCACTAGCGAAACCTATGTCCCCCGGGTCTATCTCTTATCATATAAGCTTTCAATCTACTTTTATTTGCATCTTTACTTTTCCAATCTATATTATAAACTACCAAAAATATTTATCTTATCATATTATCTCTATCAGATCTCACTTTTGCAAGTGGCCGTGAAGGGATTGACAAACCGTTTATTGCATTGGTTGCGAGTTCTTGTTTGTTTGTATAGGTGCGTGGGACTTTTGAGGAGCCTCCTACTAGATTGATACCTTGGTTCTAAAAAACTGAGGGAAATACTTACGCTACTATTGCTGCATCACCCTTTCCTCTTCAAGGAAAACCAACGCAAGCTCAAGACGTAGCAAGAAGGATTTCTGGCGCCGTTGCCGGGGAGGTCTTCGCTCAAGTCAAGACATACCAAGTACCCATCACAAACTCATCTCCCTCGCATTACAATATTTGCCATTTGCCTTTTGTTTTCCTCTCCCCCACTTCACCTTTGCCTTTTCTTCGCCCCTCTTCTGTTCGATCTTGTGTCTCCATGTGCCTTCTTTTTGCTTGCATCTTCGCTTGATAAAAGTTTATGGATCCTCATCCACTTGCTAATCTTTTCAAGAGATCCAATTATGATGAACCAATTGCTAGTGAGTTGGGTGCACTAGATTATCTTTATGAGGTTTTGCTTGAAATTCGTGAATCTAAAAATTGTGATGAAATTTATGAAGAGATTCACGATAGCTCCTTGAATAAAAAACATGATTGCAATGATTTTACTAAAAATTCTATTGATGTCAATGGTGCTAATAATATGCAAAACCCTAAGCTTGGGGATGCTATTTTTCCTATGTCTACTAGTTTCAGTGATCATGATTGGGGTGATGATGTTTCTTATGATCTTGAAATTTTATTTAAGCCCCATGATGAATATGAGGTTGATAATTGTGTTTGCAAGATTATTGAAAGTGGGTTTGGAAGAGTGTCAACTTTAGCTTCCACATATTTGGAGAAATCTTATGAAATTTTTGATAAAAGTGGGTTTGGAGAGGTCATGACTTTAGTTAATGTTAATCCCACTATTTTGGAAGAGTGTCAACTTTGCATGCATATGGATCATGTTGAAAATATTTTATGTGATAGCTATTTTGTTGAATTTGCTTATGATACCACATATAATTATTATGAGAGAGGAAAATATGGTTGTAGAAATTTTCATGTTACTAAATTACCTCTCTTCATGCTGAGATTGCTATCGTCTTGTTCCATGCATATGCTAGTTTTTGGTTGCCTTGATAGTTTGTTTGCTTATAAAAAACCTATGCATAGGGAGTATGTTAGCCTTAACTGTGTTTGACACATGTTTTATGATGCTCTCTTTATGCTTCAACTCTTGTCTTTCATGTGAGCATCATTGAAATCTCAATGCCTAGCTAAAAAGGCTTTAAACGATAGCGCTAGTTGGGAGGCAACCCAATTTTATTTTTGTTCTTTGTTTTTTGCTTCTGTTTAGTAATAAATTTTTCATCTAGTTTCTGTTTAGATGTGTTTTCATGTTTTAATTAGTGTTTGTGCCAAGTAGAACCTATAGGATAACCTATGGTGATAGTTAACTTGATTCTTCTGAAAAACAGAAACTTTGCACACACGAAAATAATTTTAGTAATTCACAGGAACGTGATTTTGCGTTGATTATTTTTGCTGTAGATCAACAGATAAATTTCCCAGGACTTCCTATTTTGGTAGGATTTTTAGAGTTCCAAAAGTATTCGAGAGTTACAGATTGCTACAGACTGTTCTGTTTTTGACAGATTCTGTTTTTCATGTGTTGTTTGCTTATTTTGATGCATCTATGGCTAGTATTAAGTGGTATGAACCATAGAGAAGTTGGAATACAGTTGGTTTAACACAAATATAAATAAAGAATGAGTTCATTACAGTACCTTATGTGGTGGTTTTTCTTTCTTGCACTAACGGAGCTTATGAGATTTCCTGTTGAGTTTTGTGTTGTGAAGTTTTCAAGTTTTGGGTAAAGATTTGATGGATTATGGAATAAGGAGTGACAAGAGACTAAGCTTGGGGATGCCCATGGCACCCCAAGATATTCAAGGATAACCAAAAGCCTAAGCTTGGGGATGCCCTGGAAGGCATCCCCTCTTTCGTCTTCGTCTATCGGTAACTTTACTTGGAGCTATATTTTTATTCGCCACATGATATGTGTTTTCCTTAGAGCGTATTGTATGATATTAGTCTTTGATTTTTAGATTACCACAATCATCCTTGATGTACACACTTTTTCGGAGAAACCCACTTGATTGAAATTTATTAGAATACTCTATGTGCTTCACTTATATCTTTTGAGCTAGATAGTTTTTGCTCTAGTGCTTCACTTAAATCTTAAAGACCACGACAGTGGCTTGATTTTTTAGAAATTGTTAATCTCTCATGCTTCACTTATATTATTTTGAGAGTCTCTTAGAACAGCATGGTATTTTCTATGGTTATAAAATTGGTCCTAGAATGATGGGCATCCAAGTTGAGTATAATAAAAACTATCATAGGAAGTGAATTGGATGCTATGATCAATTTGATGCTTGATAATTGTTTTGAGATATGGAGGTAGTGATATTAAACTCATGCTAGTTGGGTGATTATGAATTTAAAGAATGCTTGTGTTGAAGTTGGCAAGTCCCATAGCATGCACGTATTATGAAAGTTATGTAACAAATTTGAAACATGAGGTGTTCTTAGATTGTGCATCCTTATGAGTGGCGGTCGGGGACGAGCAATGGTCCTTTCCTACCAATCTATCCCCCTAGGAGCATGCGCATAGTGCTTGATTTTTGATGACTTGTAGATTTTTGCGATAAGTATATGAGTTCTTTATGACTAATGTTGAGTCCATGGATTATACACACTCTCACCCTTCCATCATTGCTAGCCTCTTCGGTACCGTGCATTGCCCTTCCTCACCTTGAGAGTTGGTGCAAACTTTGCCGGTGCATCCAAACCCCGTGATACGATACGCTCTATCACACATAAACCTCCTTATATCTTCCTCAAAACAGCCACCATACCTACCTATTATGGCATTTCCATAGCCATTCCGAGATATATTGCCATGCAACTTTCCACCGTTCCGTTCATCATCATGACACACATTATCATTGTCATATTGCCTTGCATGATCATGTAGTAGACGTCGTATTTGTGGCAAAGCCACCATGCATAATTTTTCATACATGTCACTCTTGATTCATTGCCCATCCCGGTACACCGCCGGAGGCATTCATATAGTGTCATATCTTGTTCTAGTTTTGGGATGTAATTCATGAGTTGTAAATAAATAGAAGTGTGATGATCATCATTATTAGAGCATTGCCCCCCCCCCCAAAAGGCCAAAGAAAAAAAAGAGAAAGGCCAGATAAAAAGGAAAGGCCAAAAAAAAAGAAAAAAAGAAAGGCCAAAAGAAAAAAAGAAAAAAAAGAAAATAAAAAGGGGCAATGTTACTATCCTTTTCCACACTTGTGCTTCAAAGTAGCACCATGTTCTTCATATAAGAAAGTCTTTTATGTTGTCACTTTCACATGCTAGTGGGATTTTTTCATTACAAAACTTGGCTTGTATATTCCTACGATGAGCTTCCTCAAAATGCCCTAGGTCTTCGTGAGCAAGCAAGTTGGATGCACACCCACTAGTTTCTTTTGTTGAGCTTTCATACATTTAGAGCTCTAGTGCATCAGTTGCATGGCAATCCCTACTCCTCATGTTGACATCAATTGATGGGCATATCCATAGCCCATTGATTATCCTTGTCAATGTGAGACTTTCTCTTTTTTTTGTCTTCTCTACACAACCTCCATCATCATATTCTATTCCACCCATAGTGCTATATCCATGGCTGACGCTCATGTATTGCATGAAAGTTGAAAAAGTTTGAGATTATTTAAGTACGAAACAATTGCTTGGCTTGTCATCGGGGGTATGCAAGATGGGAGCATTTTTGTGTGACGAAAATGAAGCATGACCTAACTATATGATTTTGTAGGGATGAACTTTCTTTAGCCATGTTATTTTGAGAAGACATGATTGCTTTGATTAGTATGCTTGATGTATTACTATTTCTTATGTCAATATGAACTTTTATTTTGAATCATTTGGATCTGAACATTCATGCCACAATAAATAAAATTACATTGAGAATTATGCTAGGTAGCATTCCACATCAAAAATTCTGTTTTTATAATTTACCTACTCGAGGACAAGCAGGAATTAAGCTTGGAGATGCTTGATACGTCTCCAACGTATCTATAATTTTTTATTGTTCCATGCTATTATATTACCCTTTTTTATGTTTATGGGCTTTACTTTACACATTTATATCATTTTTGGGACTAACCTACTAACCGGAGGCCCAACCCGAATTGCTGTTTTTTTGCCTATTTCAGTGTTTTGAAGAAAAGGAATATCAAACGGAGTCCAAACGGAATGGAACCTTCGGGATCAATCTTTTTGGAACAAACGTGATCCAGAGGACTTGGAGTGGAAGTCAAGGAACAAGAGAGGCGGCCACGAGGGTGCCCGGCGCGCCCCTAGGGCTGGGCGCGCCCCCCACCCTCGTGGGCCCCTCGAGCATCTACCGACCTACTTCTTCCTCCTATATATACCCATGTACCCCGAAAACATCAGAAGCGACCACGAAAAACTATTTCCACCGCCGTAACATTCTGTATCCGCGAGATCCCATCTTGGAGCCTTCGCCGGCGCTCCGCCAGAGGGGGAATCGATCACGGAGGGCCTCGACATCATCTCCAAGGCCTCTCCGATGAGTTGTGAGTAGTCTACCACAGACCTTCGGGTCCATAGTTATTAGCTAGATGGCTTCTTCTCTCTCTTTGAATCTCAATACAAAGTTCTCCTTGATCTTCTTGAAGATCTATTCGATGTAACTCTTTTTGCGGTGTGTTTGTCGAGATCTGATGAATTGTGGGTTTATGATTAAGTTTATCTATGAGAAATATTTGAATCTCCTCTGAATTCTTTTATGTGTGATTAAGTTATCTTTTCAAGTCTCTTCGAATTATCAGTTTGGTTTGGCGTACTAGATTGATCTTTTTGCAATGGGAGAAGTGCTTAGCTTTGGGTTCAATCTTGTGGTGTCCTTTCCCAGTGACAGCAGGGGCAGCAAGGCACGTATTGTATTGTTGGCATCGAGGATAAAAAGATGGGGTTTATATCATATTGCGTGAGTTTATCCCTCTACATCATGTCATCTTTCTTAATGCGTTACTCTGTTCTTTATGAATTTAGTACTCTAGATGCATGCTGGATAGCGGTCGATGTGTGGAGTAATAGTAGTAGATGCAGGCAGGAGTCGGTCTACTTGTCACGGACGTGATGCCTATATACATGATCATGCCTAGATAATCTCATAACTATGCGCTTTTCTATCAATTGCTCGACAGTAATTTGTTCACCCACCGTAATACTTATGCTATCTTAAGAGAAGCCACTAGTGAAACCTATGGCCCCCGGGTATATCTCTTATCATATAAGCTTTCAATCTACTTTTATTTGCATCTTTACTTTTCCAATCTATATTATAAACTACCAAAAATATTTATCTTATCATATTATCTCTATCAGATCTCACTTTCGCAAGTGGCCGTGAAGGGATTGATAGCCCCTTTATTGCGTTGGTTGCGAATTCTTGTTTGTTTGTGTAGGTGCGTGGTAATTTTGAGGAGCCTCCTACTGGATTGATACCTTGGTTCTCAAAAACTGAGGGAAATACTTACGCTACTATTGCTGCATCACCCTTTCCTCTTCAAGGAAAACCAATGCAAGATCAAGACATAGCAATACTCTACCCTCGAAAACTGTTGCGATCCCCTATACTTGTGGGTTATCAGTGCGCTAGCGTGTCCCACTGGAAGCAAGCCGTGCTGGCTGCGGCCCGCAGCCGGCCGTCATCAGCATCTTCTACATCGACGCCCGCTAAAAAACCTCTGCCCTACTTTTCCAAGTTGCCCGGAGGCTCGGAGGCTACTGTCAGGGGAATGACCCCCGGGTACCCCAAAGGCGACAAAGCAACGCTTCAAGACATTGGGGCTGCCCACACCCCTCAATCCAGCTGCTTTGACCGGCTAGCCACCCGGTCGCTTCAGTCAGCTCCTCGTCCGACTGCTCCAGTCGGTCGGCTGTGCGGAGTCAACCGCAGCATCACATCCGACAATGACAAGACACCGACAAGACAGCCATACCATGGCCATGCCTAGCCACTATTGCTTCATAGGTGTACACTGTTCACCCATCATCATCTACAGTGTGCTCTACAAAAAAAAAAGACACATCCATGTCATTTTGGGCCGAACGAATTTTTTTTCTGTCATACATATGACACTTCTATGACGATAATTGTGACAAAACCCGGTATCATCATAGATGTGGTGGGCTCCTACTTCTATGACAAAAAATCATGACAGAAAATGGGCTTTTCATCCTGGGCGGGCCGGAGACGCAGCTGCATGACATTCTTTGGGCCGTCCATGACGGAACAAACCATGGTAGAAGCGAGGGTGAGGAAAATTTCGGGGAGTTCCTGGTTACGGTGGGAGGTCGGGGGCCGAGTGATGCGCGTTTCTCTCGTACACGTACGCGTGTGTGTGCGAGGCGTTGGCTCTGACTGAACCCGAGCGAGGCGTTGGGCTATAACTGAACCCGAGCGATTGCATTGCAGGCTACGCGTTACTCAACCCGAGCGATCGATCGATGGCTGTTAACTGAACCCGATCGAGCGATTCCTTCGCTACTGCTGCTAACTGAAGCCGATCGATTGGATGAACAGTGAGCATTGCGGGGGGGGGGGGGGGGGGGGGGGTTGGATGAATAGTGAGCGGTGGCGTTGCCTCTGGATATAGAGGACCCCATGGTGTGGAGGGCTGGATGAACAGTAGACGGTGGAGGGGTGCCCGTGGAGGGGTGGTTGAACAGGACCCCGTGGTGTGGAGGGCTGGATGAACAGTAGACGGTGGAGGGGTGCCTGCGGAGGGGTGGTTGAACAGTAGCCGATGGAGTAGCACACGGTGGAGGCTGGATGAACAGGAGCCCGTGGAGGGTGGAGGAGGTCGGCGGTAGCCTGTGGAGGCTGGAGGAGGTCGACAGTGGAGATGAACAGTATCCCGTGGAGTCCCGTTTTGCGGTACGCCACACCTCTCCCGATGAACAGGACCCCCGTTTCGACCTTAGCGCTCCAACACAAGTCTATTTCGTCCGTTTTGCGGTACGCCACACCCCTCCCGATCAATAGGACCCTCGTTTCGACCTTAGGAGGTCCGTTTCCTCCGTTTTGTTGTATGCAACACCCCTCCCGATCAACATGACCCCCATTTCGATTGTTGGAGGGCCGTTTCCTCCGTTTTGCGGTACGCCACACCCCTCCCGATCAACAGGACCCCCGTTTTGACCGTAGGAGGTCTGTTTCCTCCGTTATGCGGTATGCCACACCCCTCCCGATCAACAGGACCCCGTTCCTAACGTAGGAGGTCCGTTTCCTCCGTTCTGCGAGACGCCAGGCCTTGTTTCCATCGCCTGTTCCGTCCAAGCCCTCCCGATGAACACGACCACGCATTCCGTTCCGACCCAGCCGGTTGGCTCCCACGCGTTCCGTTGCCTCCCGATGAACACGATGCATTCTGTTGCCTCCCCATGAGCATGACGCATTTCGTTGCCTCCCCATGAACACGACGTATTCCGTTGCCTCCCCATGAACAGGACGCATTCCGTTGCCTCCCCATGAACACGACACATTCCGTTGCCTCCCCATGAACACGACGACGACGCTATTTCTCCGTTCCGAACCAGCCATGTACACGAGCCCTGGCCGTACGTATGCGCGAGTAGGCGTTCGAGACCCTGCCCGTATGTACGTACGTGGCCGTATTTTCTTTCTTGCACCCTGGCCGTTGTACGTACGTGTACATGCTACGTGCGCGCCTCTACTACGACACATGCGCGCCTCTACAATGACCAGTATGTACGTACACATTCGCGACCAGAATGACAATGCTACGTACGCTTCGACCAGGTGGGTCCTGATTGTCACGCACTTCCTAGCCTGCGAGTAGCTGGTGGGTCCCAGCAGTCAGGGGGGCGAATCGTTTTGTTTTTTTTGCCCGGACGCACTTCCTTGCGTGCGAAAGTGTAGCTGCTGGGTCCCAGCAGTCAGGGGGGCGAATCGTTTTTTTTGCCCGGACGCACTTCCTTGCGTGCGAAGGTGTAGCTGGTGGGTCCCAGCAGTCGGGGGGCGAATCATTTTTTTGGACGCACTTCCTTGCGTGCGAAGATGTAGCTGGTGGGTCCCGGCAGTCAGGGGGGCGAATCGTTTTTTTCTTCTCAAACGCACTTCCTTGCGTGCGAAGATGTAGCTCATGGGTCCCAATAGTCAGGGGGCGAATCATTTTTTTCGTGAAATACGGTGGCCCGTCCGGTGGGTCCCCGCTGTCAGGTGGAGGAATAATTATTTTGTGCGTAATAAGGAGGCACTTCCTTGCGGCTGCCGTGGACCCAGCTGTCAGCCTCTCCACGTACAGTCCACGTTCGATGGAAGTCGTTCCTTGACCATGTTGACCACGCCGCGCCGAGAGCACCACGGCGGTGGACGACGGCGAGGCCTAGGAAGGGGACGACGCGGAGCCGGGGAATACGTGGCGGTGGATGGACACGCGGAGACGAGTACGAGGGTTCACTGGTTCAGTTGCGCTGCCGTCGCCGCAGAATAACAGGAGTGTGGGTGAGTGGAGGGATGGCCTGGCCAGCGGTGGGAGTAGTAGGGGGCGGTGAGGCCTCCGCGGCAGCACAGCCGGCCACGGGAGGCAGGAGCAGGCGGCACGACCGGCGCTGCTTTGGGCGGCTGGAGCAAGAAGACCAGAGGTTGAAGAAGCACGACGGCCGTTGGATGGACATCGTACGGTCACAGCATATAGAATCGTTTATATTGACTAAGTTGACAAAGCCCTTGGTACATCAACTTAGTAGGCCCACAGCTCAGCTTCCGAAACGGTGCACCCTAGATGTCAGGGGGAGGAACCATTTTTTGGGCGGCTGAAGCTAGAATATCCGAGATTGAAGAAGAAGCATGGCATCCGTTGGATGGACATCCAACGGCCACTGCTGCTAGAACTGTGTGTTGACTATAAGTTGACAAAGTCTTGCATACGTGTTAACTTTGTTTTTTTAGGGGATGCGTCAACTTAATAAGGCCAGAAGTGTGTGGCAGAGAACTTATAGCCCATTTGAGATTTGTAAGAATGTGTATCTCATTTTTGAATTCTAATGAAATTTACTACAGCCCATTTACAGTTTGTTAAAAGTACAACCCATTTCTACCAACCATTCAAAACAGAATTCAATAAAATTTCCCACATTTTGATGGGATCCGAAATATTTTTATCCCGAAATTTCTAGTCAGATTAAATACAATTTCAATATAAATTTATATTATGTAAAAATCCAACGAAACATTGCGCTCGCAACAATTAATAAAATTAAAATTTTCAATATCCAAAAATAATATTTTATAAAGTAATCACGTGTTTGGTGCATTTTTTTATAGTTACCGCCCAGTTTTTATAATTACAGCCCATTTATTATTTCTTAAAGCCCATTTTCTTATTAAGCCTAATGCATCCCTTGTAGGAAAGATTTGCAGCCCAGCGGGGTGGAGAATAACAACTTGACCTTGCCTGGGTATTCCTAAAAAAAGTATAGCTGGGCTAGCCATTTTCAGCTTGAAAAAATTTTTAATATCTGGGTTGGATACCTGTCCTGGGCTAGACGGGCCACAGCCCGCCCAGTTAATACCTGCAACGATGTTTTCGTTGTTGTTCAGAGGAGAAAAATTAATATCTGGGCTAAACATCGAAAAACTCTACAGTGCTCACACCTCAGAAACACAAATACTGCTCGAGCTGCTTGGTCCCAGCTGTCGGCCGCTTCTTGTGCAATTCTTTTGTTTATTGACTACTCCCTCCTTTCTGGTTTATAATGCTCAATTCAAAAATCTCACCAATCAAGGTAGATGGCGAGTGGTGGAATACTTTTTGTAGTTTTGCAAAAGCACCTAATTAATGCTCTTGTTATCCTCAAAAAATTATGTTTATCAATGCATTAATTGCAATGCATGCATGCATAAAGTACATGCATTGGTCAATTTTCTCTTAATACTTGCATGCAATGATTTAATGCACCTTGGAATCTGAACATGTGATGGAAAACAACCAAATTGAGCCTTATAAAATGAAAAAACTAAAATTTTGAGATAAGCCCTATAAACCGGAAAGGAGGGAGTACATAGGTTGACAATGGTGTGGGACCGTGATGTCAGGAAACCAGGAGGAAGCAAAATAAATTATATATATATATATATATATATATATATATATATATATAAAATAAGGAGGCACTTGCATACATGAGGCTATGGACCTGGTGGGTCCCCATTATCATCTTCTCCAAGTAAAGTCATCTCCTCACCCGCGCACGCTTTTCGCCCGAAACAGTCAGCGCTGCCCGCCCCGCTTCCCGGTGCAGGCGATTGCTCCGCCTTCAAACGACACAAGTGCCGTCCGTCCGTCCATCTTCCGCCCACATTAATGATACGCGGTTGCCGAGGCGGCTACTCCGGCGCCACACGTCCGTCCCTCCTCCCACCCACCATTGCTATATAAACTGCTGCGCCGGCTATAGCGCAGTCATCCGCATCCGTTCCCTTTCTCCTGTCCACACCACTACTGCCCACCATGGCTTCCTCGCGCTCCAGCGCTCTTCGGGACGGGCGGACGACGGACCACAAGGAGATGGCAGCCATTGCTGCCGACCGGCTGGCTGGCAGGCATCCGGAGGACGATGACGTCCCAATGGAGAACATGGTAGTCAACGATTCAGAGCCAACCCCCTCCTCCGTGCCATCCTTGCCGGTGCATTGCACCATGACCATCGGCGAGGCCCGTGCCCAATATATGGACAGGGTGAGGCAGATGCATGAGGAGCAGTTCCGGGAGGCGTAGGCCGACGCCGCCTACAACCACCATCTACTCCAGGAGCACCTGCAGGCGGAGGAGCAGATCGATGTGGAGCGGGCGGAGCAGGAGGCGCTGCTCGACTCGTACCGCTCCGCTCGCAAGGGCCGCCTCGAGCACTGACGGTACCGCATGCGGGTGGCGGAGGCTGCGGTCGCCTACAAAGAGGCTAGCAAAGAGGGCGATGAAGTTGACGAGGCAGAGGACAATGCCGGCTCCGACGAGTCCCTGCTCCGCTGGCGTCAACGAGGCCCTACTCCGCCGGGGCCCCGCGGCGCCAACAATGAAGCAGAGGACACCGCCGGCTCCGCCGAGGCCCCGCCCCGCCAACAACGAGGCAGAGGACATCGCCGGCTCAGCCGAGGCCCCACCCTGCCGACAACGTGGGGGAGGATTTCCACCGCTCCACTGAGGCGCCGCCCGCCGGCAACGAGACAGAGGACATTGTCGGCTCCTCCGAGGCCCCGCCCCGCTGCCAACGAGGCCGCGCCACACAGAAAACAAGGAAGAGTAGAACACGGTAGGTCGTCGCTACTCGGGTCCAAGTAAGGCCACCGCTGGTACCCTCCGGTTGAAGCCAAGCTAGGCGGGTTGACCATTCAAGGCCGGTTAGCTTCTTGGCGGTGACGTGGAGTCGAAGAGCTGCGCTGGAGAAGAACGCTGCTTCTACTTAACTGCTGGTGCAGTTGGCTGACTGACATGTGGGCCCAAGAGGCCACATGTCAGTTACACAACTGCACCTGCAGTTAAGTCACTAAAGCTTCTGTTCGGCTCAGCGGGACACAGGTGGGTAACTTCGATTAATTAATTATACCTCCAGCGCACCCCTTTTTAGTTCAAGAATGCATGAAATGTAATGAAATCCGACATGTTTATATGAAATCCGACCATGTATGAATGAATTTATTTCGATTAGTTCGAATTCCTGTATCACTCGCATTGGACGAACATGCAAAACAATACGTACTGGCATTATTCCCAGGGTGATCACCCCGTTTGCAGCAGTTTCACATGTACTCCCTCTGGTCCTTTCTAGTCTGCATACAAGCTTTGTTTGCAGTCAAAGTATCTCTACTTTGACCAATCTTATACAAAAAAGTATGCACTTTCACAATGTGTGAAGTAAAAAGGAACAGAAGGAGTACAAAGAGTTTGAGCAGCCTTTTAGTGTTTCTGTACATTGCAATCAAACACACAGGCCTGGCAATTCATAGAGAACATTCAAAACAATCGATGATTATGCATCTCAGCGACTCACATGTCAGAGGCAATATTTACTTCACAACTAAAGAATAAAGAAAAAATTGATCGACGCTGCTGACAGCAAAGGGCGTCCCATTCGAAAATATCAAACGCATGTCCTGCTAAAATCAATGAGCAAAATTTGACAAGGTTGTCCCATTCCAAAATATCAAATGCCTACGATTGTGGAATGGGCAGGATTTGCCATCAGTTCGGACAATGACATGGCACCTTGTGCTAAATAAACCAGCTGTTCTTTTTGTGCAGTTCCACCAAAATCAACCAAATTCACACGTAGCTTGTATGATTTCACCCTTATATGTTGCAACGCCTTGAACTTATCGGCACCTCCTTTCTTGTGGTGGAAATGAATGATTCGATGTATTCATGAACATTTTGTGCAGTTCCCATTGAAATCAAGCTGAGCACCCCTGTTTGCACAAATACAAAAAAGTGATTAGTATAAAGCAAACTGTACTATGAATTGATAGTTTCAACAGGCACATACATGGTCCATGTAGAGCACACTTTTTGAAAAATGGAACTCACCAGAAAGAATCCTAGAACAACATTGTACTCGCGCATCACAGCAAAAAAATGGAGATTTGTCAGTCCTTCTGAGCTGAAGTTAGTTTGGTCTTGTGGGAAGTAATGTAACCATCCTTCAACTGCTCCTTCTGATGAGAAGATAGACAGGGCTTCTTCATCCTGGCATAATCGGAACTAGTCACTTCACGTACTCCATATTCTTCTTCAGAGGAAGATGATCCTGTTGTGCAAAGACAAGATGACTACTAAATGCTAGCATCCCTGTTTGCTCGAAAAAAAGGAAAGGAAATATTTAAAACAACACAGATGAAGCACGTCTCAAGGACAATACCACTTTTTCATGACAGTATCTAAGCAGTAGCCCAACACCAATAGAGATGACAAAGCTCAATCATATGGATGAAATCAGTGGGGGAGTACCAACCTTTGTCAGGAGGCTTATTGTGTAGAGCATACAGATGAAGCACTTCTCTGGAACCATCTGTTGCTATCTACGGTGGTGGCCATGCTTACTATATACTCCTCGATTAGTTTAATGTTTCCAACATCTTCTTGTGCAGTTCCACTAAAATATATGGTATCTTCAAAGAAGATCCCTGTTTGCACAAGTAGAGATAAGTACGTATTACATTAAGAGTGGCATCAAATCAGTGGCAAAACAATTGCTCGTTCCATTCATAGCAATAAATTAAGATGCAAAACTATTTCATTACTTGTGTCATCACAGTTCTAGTGCTTCATTACAGCACCGGGAGTTGATTTTTGTTTTTCTTCTGCTTGTTCTTCCCCTTCATCACTTGGTTCAATAACAGACAAGCTTCGCCTTCAATGTAAGATTTGGCATGTCAATTAGGGAGCACAAGTATAGTACTAAACTTAATTTTCTGATGAAAGTGGCAAAATACAGGCTAGCAGTTGTGAAATATCCTTATCTTACCTCAATGGGATATTACGGTGCACATACAGATTGGAAGTCTTGTCTCCATTTGTGCAGTTCACTGAAATCAAGCAACATTATCGTACAAGTAGCACAACATATGAAAGCACACTGCAGAATCATGTGAAAGAAGGCTAGTACTGACCTCTCATGATGCGGAATTCAAACAACTCACAAGAAGAAGATCTGAACCAAATTTGCCTTAACGGATATGAAGTAAGATCTCCTCTTGTGCAGTTCCACTAAGATCAAGCAATCAAGCAACATTGTCGGTGTGACATTTTGGTTGAACTGCACAAAACACTCTTAAAACAAAAGTGTTTTGTGCAGTGCAACAAAAGGTCACAATGGCAACGAGGTGAAGTAGATAACCCTGTTTACACAGAGTTGCAAAGGAAACAATTAGTAGTCAATAACGGTGGATGACACAGAAGCCAACAAAAAGAAGCATCTACCTTATCTAAATGGGAAAGAAAGCAAGACAGTAGCATTTCTCAAATAGTGGCATTGATTAATATTAACATAGAGATTATATTAACAGTAAAATTCGTTAAACATGTAATTTGCTTTTAACTGTGGCATTGCATCAATTTTCCAGCGACATTATTAGAGGGTGTTTGTTTACAGGGACATTTTCGTGTAGGGACTAAAAAAACTCCGTGTCAGTCCCATCTAAACCAAACAAGAGGGACTTTTAGGGACTAACAGTGGGCATTTGGGACTAAAGAAACAAGACCCCGAGGGAGTCTTTTTGGGACTTTTTCCAACAGTTGCCCCTGCCACACATCGTACCTTGTCTCTATTAGTTCATTACTAGGGGTAACATGGTCTTTTAGCATGTCATTTAATAACCTCTAGTCCATGTTTAGTCCCTGGAACCAAGCAGGTAGGGACTAGGGAGTTTTTAACCAAACATGGCCTTAGATTAACAACAGCCAATGAGTTGCACGGGACAGTGGATGCACCAACACCATGTGCATCTACCGATGTACTGTGGTCATGCACAGTCTGTTGCAACAAAGAACAAAGAACCAAGGAGCATATTTGTGTTGGTCCTAGTTTTATTATCTTTAGACACCTTTTCCTATGTGAGCGCAGCAAATCTAGTCCTGCTCAAACTCTACAGCCTTGTCCCTTCCTTTTCTTTTTGAACTAGTACTTTCGCCCCTTCCTTTCCTCTTTGAACCACGTCCTAGATTTATGCGATACAACTTTCCCCACTACTTTCCCCCATTCCTTTCCTCTTTGAACCACGTCCTAGATTCATGCTATACCACTTTCCCCCCTTCATTTCCTCTTTGAACCACGTCCTAGATTCATGCTATATACAACTCTTCCCACTACTTTCCCCCACTCCTTTCCTCTTTGAACCACGTCCTAGATTCATGGTATACATGCAGCTAGAGCAATGCATGTGGAGTAAGTAAATTATACCTTAAGGTTCTTGGGGCGCGGTTCAATGGGCGACGGGACGGCGGCGAAGAAGAAGGGGTCGGAGGCCCTCCCGCGCCGCCGCTAGGTGGAAAGTGAACAGCTGCGCCAGTAGTGGATTCCCTCCCTTGCTGACGGCGACAGCGTTAAGCCTCCTTCCCTTCCCGGTAGATGGATCTTGCTGGCTCTTTGAGCAACAGTGAGGGGAGAGAGAGGCCAACGAAGTCTTGTTTAGATCTGGAGAGGGCGAGAGAGTGTGAAGAGAGCAACTACAAGCAATGAGGCTCTAGTGGGAGAGGGCGAGAGAGTGTGAAGAGAGCAACTACAAGCGCTACAAGCGCTGAGGCTCCAACGTGTGTATATATACTAGAGAGAGTGTGTGAAGCATGCAAACCCTATAAAACATTTTGACCAGTCAAAGAATCCTCCTGGCACAAATTATGCTCAAGTGTAGTTATCGAACCCGAGACCTCAAGTTTGATGAGCGAACAGGCTAACCAGCTACACAACCCTCCCGTTATGTTCAACGAGAGGAAAAATAACCTTTTATACATTCTTGCATTCGTGTGACAAGCATGCTGTGTTTTTTTGTGTGTGTGGGAGTCATTGGGATTTCAATCATAATCATGTCATGTGGCTTTGGTGGTAAGACTATCCACAGTGGTGCAGAAATAATGCAGCCTTAGTCACCTTACCTCTCTCCACGTAGTACGTTGGGTCCCACTAGTCAGAGGGTGAAACAAACAAATTAATAAGAAAAATTAAAAGCGCCAGCGGTGTATCTTACCTCACACATCTCGCTACTGCTCGGGAACACTGTCCAATTGATCCCTTTGTTCGCTCACGTACTATTTTAAGTGAATCCTTATTATAACATGAACACAAATTTTGGGCACTTGTATTCGACTTAAGTCAGTGTGCCATCGTATCTCGTATACTTACTACTCCCTCCGTCTAGGTGTAATAAGTCACGTTAGAAGGTGCAACGGGACCAAGTTGCGTGCGTGTGTGTGTGTGTGTGTGTGTGTGTGTGTGTGTGTGTGTGTGTGTGTGTCTGTGTGTGTGTTTACTGTTTAACAGCATGTGTGTTAGAGAGAGTGACAGATCAACCTACTCCTACATAGAGAGGGTGTGTATTGTATGATTTTAGCTGTGAGAGTCGGTGCATCCTCTCGTTTTCGTGTGTGTCCGGTAGGGACATGCGGACAGCTGCCACGCCCGCTCCTAACCAGCCTGGCCCACCCAAAGCCCCTCCATCGCCCGCGCACGCTTCCCGCCCGAAACGGTCAGCGCTGCTCCAAAGAATCGGTGCCGCATTCATGCCCGGGCAGAGCGGACGCGACCTCTCACTAGCGCAAGAGTGATGGTTGCTTCGTCCGTCCAACTTACTGTTGGGTCTATGTGATTTGACGGCTCATTGGTCTTTATTATTGAGGTGGTAGGACTGCTGGATGTCCCTCTCTTTTGGCCAAAGGAGGTACTACTACTACTAGATTACAATTTTCTCCATTCTTACATCGGAGGAGTGCAAGAGCAGTGAAAACACACAGGCTCAGTGATTACCTGGCCCACCTCACACTATCACCGTGCGACACCTAACTCTTTACATAGTACTCCCTCCGTTCCTAAATATTACTAGGTGAGTCCCCACGCGTTGCAGCGGAACAATGGTATATCTCTCTGTGCAAAATTATCGATTTCATAGAACTAAAAAAACTCTATAACCACATGACAAATGTGGTAGCCAAACTAAATAAACTCCCATCATCATTTAGATCATCCCACGTAAGGAAAAAAAGATCAGCCAACTCCTACTACATAATGGGATTATATTTTTCTTTTTGACATGTTAATGGGACTTAAAAGCTCACTTACATGCATGCTACCGGTGCATGCTTGCATGCAGACATGTTGATGTGATTTAAAACCCACTCACATGCATGTGCCACGGTATTTCTGCATGCTTGCATGTGGCTTAGTGCGGAGCCTCTCAACGTCTAGATCAAACGGCTATTATGGACCGATTTACTTCATCTGACGGCTACATCAATTTTGATGATGTGGCTCAGGGAGAGGATAGAGAATTCCTAGTAGTGGGGGCTAGCTATTACTAGTAGATAAGTCTTTGTAGAGATTCCACTAGGTGAACTACATATGGAACAAAATGAATGAATCTACACTTAAAATGCAACTATATACATCCGCATGTGGTTCATGGTGAAATCTCTACAAATACTTATATTTAGGAATGGAGGAAGTACTAGTATAGTACGTACTGTAATTTATCAGCGAGATAAATTTGTACAATGCTATGAAGCTTCCAGCTTCTGTTACATGTATCTTGCGTCCAAGGTTGCCCGTTGCAACATTTCATCAAATACAAAGGAGACTAACATGCATGCTATTGCATCTCAATGATTGACAGATCATAGCAAATATGTACTCCCTCCGTTTGAAAATAAGTGTCTCAACTTTGTGCAAACTTTAGTACAAAGTTGTAATACTACTAAAGCTGACACTTATTTTGGAACAGAGGCAGCTAAAGAAAAAAATGATCCATGCAGTCCCTAGCCTTGAACCGTGAACCCTTACCAGGCTTCAATTTGCTGGCAACGTTTGAGCTTCCTAATAAATGAAGTTTGCAAACTTTTGACCATCGGATCATTTTGTGCAGTTTCATCGAAATCGAGATGAGCATCCCTATGGCAAAGAAATTGAAGAAGCGTGATTAGAATAAGATTGCTAGGACTAGTTGATGAGACATAAACTCATCACAAATACAGTACGTAGAAGCCAGTAGAGGTATGTGCGGGGCAAAGAAGTAGAGAAATATCCACAGGGAGTGATGTGAGCAGCTTGAGCAGTGGTGCAAGCTGACTGTAAAGGCAGTTGTACCTGAGGGATGTAGCTCAACCTTGAGGAGGGCGGCGGGAGGTGGCAACTGCCCACGTCGCGGCAGTGAGCAAGGGACGAAGGCAACCTCACCGGCTTTGTGAGAGAGAATGGCGGGGACCCCTAATCGGGACGTGCCGACAGTGGGTTTTCGCCGTCGGCGACGGCCACCGCATCTACACTAAGCATCCACCCCTTCCTCAAGCGGACGTGATCCGCCGGGATGTTAGAGATGTTGCCACAGTTGTTTTGTGCGAGAGAGTGTGAAGAGAGCAACCCCAGCAAGCAACCGTGTAGGCTGGCCCGTCCTGACTATGTGTATAATGGAGCGGTTTCCTTTTCTTTCCATATGAACCTATCATATTGCGTACGTGCCACTGAAGAAAAAAAACTTTATTTATAAATGACGTGGCACCTACTACTCGTTCTCCTATAACCTTGCGCTTGGCATCTCCAAAACATTAACCTTGCGATTGACTCTTCGCTTCTTCGGGAAGTCGAGCAATAATGGTAGTGTAGTATATATCATTCTGGCTATATGAGACCGAATGAATTGTTGCACGTCCACCACACGGGCGAGGGTCGAGGGGCGAGGGAGAGTGCTACATACGGAGCAAAATGAGTGAATCTACACTCTAAAATACGTCTATATACATCAGTGTTTGGAGTATGTACTAGTAGTTCATATTGAAATCTACTAAAGGACATATATATTCCAAACAATATGATATAATCTCTATAACCAAGGTAGTAGGGACGAGGAGTAAATGGAGGGAGTAGTAAATTTTTCTCCTCGTCCTGCGAGCCACCGCGCGCATGGGCGAGGGAGCAGGCGTAAGGCGGAGCAAGCTTCACCTCATCCTGCGAGCCACCGCGCCCATGGGCGGGGGAGACGGCGTACTAAGCAAGCTTCTCCTTGTTCTGTGAGTTGACGGGACACATCAAAAGTACTCCAGTGTATAGAGCCTTGCCTCTAAGGTAGGCACCACATGGTTTGCCTCTTTTTTTAACATAAAATGTCAAGTCACAATTTGTTTGTTCACCCGTGGTAGACGATCCTCCCTCCACCAAGTGGACAACCAGTACATGTGCCAAATTACCACGTGGGCTGCCTTTTTCGTACAGAAATGAGCTCCACCGTGTACCCGCGCGGCTATGGTTGGGAAAGAGACGGGAGTACATGCGCCGTGGATGCACCTCTTCTCTTCGTGCATGTCCCCCACCTACATGGGTGTGTGTGAGAGATACAAACCGTGTTCGTGAGTGTTTTTTGTTTTGGGGTGGGGGTAGGGGGTTGATTTCGTGAATTATTTGTGGGAATATGTGTTGATGACATCTCAAACAAAATTTTGCATGCAATGTGTGTGAAATGGAGGCCTATCCATATCATACATAGAGGGTCGGGCAATCCACGAGAAGAGAGGGAGGGGTCATAGCTATCGATAGAGTCGAAGAGAGGATCAAGTGGGTGGGTGCGAGATCGATGAAGAGAGCCATTGAAATTGTGTGTGTGTGCAAGTCAAAGATATAGGGCGACTGGCCTACCGGAACGTTAGAGGGCACATGGCAAGTTTGTGTGTGGCAGGGAGACATGACTAGAGCACTCGATGTATCGGTGTGTGGGGGGGGGAGGGGGGTGGGGGGAGGAGTAACCAGAGGCCTAACTATGGAGGTAGAACGACTCGTATATGTGTTGAGAAGGAGAGACCCAGCTATGTCTTGAGGGAGATCGGTCAACATCCATACATAACTGAAGGACGAGAAATATGATGGGACAAAGAGAGAGAGAGAGGAGAGAGAGAGAGAGAGAGAGAGAGAGAGAGAGAGAGAGAGAGAGGGAGGGAGAGGGAGGAAAAGGGGTAGAGTGCTGCATGGGTGATGGAGTTGCTTCTCGGAGATCGTGGGAGAGGCCTACTAGACAAACTGAGGGTGGAACTGCAATGTTATCAATAAGAGTGGGGATGTGTTTCTGTGTGTGCCTGTGCGTGATAGATCTGTCGGGACGCATCCATGGATGATGAAGGGGAACCATGTGTTTGGTAAGCAAACCTAACTAGATTGGTAGATCAAGTATTGTTTGTCGGAGGAAGGGAGAGACACAACTAATGAGGTAGATCAATCGACGTGTGGGTAAAAACGAGTTATAAGGACCTAGCTAGCTATATGTATAGCGAGAGATCGGTCGGTGTACGTCCATTTGTTAGAGGCAAATAAGGCACGGCGAGACGGATAGACAGAGAGAATGGAGCTAGGAGGTGGTGCAAGAGGCCCAACTACTAGCTAGATAGGGGGAGGAGTGTGCAGTTGTGAGATCGATGAAAAGAGGGGCGAGAGTTTACACGTGTGTCTGACAGTATGAGACACACGAGGCAAGGACACATAAAGGAGGAGATTGAAGGTGTGTGTGTATGTTGTAGGCAGGCATCGCTGGAGAGGTTTATCGATCGGTGTGTGTCGGAAAGGAGTTGTGGAGACTCTAGGAGAATGACATAAAGAAAAAAATGAATGTGCCCGGTGGATAGAATGCCGAGGGAGGGGAGGGCGAGGAGGGCGTGTGCATGCACGAGAGAAAGTTAGTGGTAGCTACAAAGGTTAGAGGATTGTGTGGGTGTAAGAGACTAACAAAGATCATAATTTGATATGAAAGCGGATTCATATATTTGAATAGGAGATCATAGTGTTTTAAGCATTGCATGCATGAATATAGTGGTGATACACGTGGTGTGCACATGTTATAGCATAATGTGATAATGCATGGCGTTTGCAACTCACAGCTAAATGCCGAACAATCTAAACCATACTATACATCAAACAATCTCACATTTATTTGAATTTGTGATAATGTGTGGCGTTTGCAGCTTACAACTAAATATCGAACAATCTAAACAATACTATATATCAAACATTCTCACATTTTATTTGAATTTGTGGTAATGTGTGGTGTTTGCAACTCACATCTAAATACTTGTAGGCGTAGGGGGGGCACCATACATAATGTGATAAACACATTATACATAGGAGATGGTTTAGATTATGAAGATCTAGCTAGAGCTAGAAATGTAATGTGATTTGAAATCAAAATAAAGTGGATTCAAAAAATCTAGTTCGAATTCATATAGTACACATAGTTCATATGTAACTCGAGACTAATCATGTGGTATGTTGTGAAGATAATACACAAATGATGGTTTAACTTGACAATAATGATGATTGTAGATCTTATTAAAACAGAGAAACAAATTCAAATGCTTTGACTTCACAACAATCATTACTGTAGGTCTTATTCAAATAGAGAAAAGAATTCAAATTTAGTTCATATTGAAGCGGTAGTATATACGTTTCGAATGCACTAAAACGTTCATTTGAGTAGTAGGTTGCATGCATTATACACGTAGCGAAATATTTTAATTGAACATAACATGAATTCAAAGTTTTGAATGACATTTGTAGTGCGCATTGATTTGGTACAGTACACGTTAGGCTTGTCCAGAAATTTCAACCCGCGCCTTGTTAGCCCGAAATATTTAAGATATATCTTTGTCTTGTTTTGCTTCGACAACTCCCTGCATCTCAACCCGCGCCTTGGTATTCCAAAATTACAACGCGCGCGAAAACTCCCACCTCCTGTGAAATCCCGACACGCGAAATGCCCGTGGTACCCCTGAACCGAAAGAACCGCCTCAAATCGGTGGGGGTACATTCGTAACTTACCCCACATTTCAGACAAGCGTGTCTCTAAGCCATGGTTCCCCACTGCCATCCCATCCGCCCACCCATTCGTACACCGAGGCCGCGAAAACCCGCGATGAAACCCCACACCCTGCTCCGTCCGCCACCCAGCCGGAGCCTCTTCCCCGACGACGTCGTCCACAGCAACACCTCAACGTCCCTCATCCACCGTACCGGATGAGGATCCGTCGTCGATCTCATCGTCCCGCCGGTTCAGCCACCCCGTCCTCCACCTCCAAGGAGCTGCCCCGACGTTCCCCTCGTCTTTCGCTCCACCTCCATTCCCACACCGCCGTCTTCACTTGCACCACCAGAAGAGCATCATCATCATTGTTTCCTCGGATGAAGCTGCGGCCCAATCGGTGCCACAAAAGAGGTTGTACACTAATCGCCACATTTTCTTCTTGATTCGATCTCACGGTGCTGCCGGCGCTCGGTCCCGAGCTGACACGGCGCGGCTCCATCCACGGCGGCGGCGCTGGCCACTTCCTCCATGATGTCACTCCCTCGGCGGCGACGTCCACATCAGTAGGAGCTGCTGCTGCTTTAGCTCTCGCTCGCGCTGCTGCTCTGCTCTTGCTCTCGGTCCCCTGCCTGGTCTGCTCTTGCTATTGCTCTTGCTCGCGCTGCTGCTCTCGCTCTTGCTCTTGCTTGTGATGCTGCTCCGATTTAGCTACACTTCAGTCGACTGAATCAACTTTTGGGTCAGTCAATTTTCCGGGGGGGGGGGGGGGGGGGCTTGCCAGGGTGAAGGAAGAACCAGCCGCAGCAGGGAGGGGGGCTCGCCGAAGAGGTACCCCACTATCTATCTTAGGGTTCAGGATGGGGGCGGTGGTCGACGGCGGTGGCGGGGCGGTGGCGTGGGGGGGGGGGGGCTAGAGGGACAGCCGGGGCGGCGGCGGACTGGCGGTGGGGAGTGTTTTCGGGGCGGGCGGGGCGGCGCACCGCCGGCCGTGGGCAGGGGGGCTGCTGTTTGGCCGGTGGTGGCTGGCGGCTCAGGGGGTGGAGGTTGAAGATGAACCGCAGGCCCTTGATTTCGTATCCAACGGCCGCAAAATCGACTGACCAGAGATGAAAAAGTTAGTCGACCGACGTGTAGCCTCACCTTGCTAGTGCGTTCAGTTTCGACAGCAAAATTCAGTTTCGACAGTTAAGTTCAGTTTCGACAGTTAAGTTCAGTTTCAACAGTTAAGTTCGGTTTCGACAGTTAAGTTCAGAGATGAGCGGCTGATGTATTTTACATCTAGCACTTTGTGGTTATGTATTTTACGTCATGTATTGGAGATGCTATTAGAATTCCACTCAGGTTAACATTGTTCGTTGCCTCTCTTGTCCTGCTTCAGCCTCGACGTCGTACAACTCACCGGAGCTGCTCCAACGACGAAACTCTCCATCACAATGGAGCAGTTCCTCGGGCTCCATCTCCAGACGCCTAAGATCTTCATCCCCTCCTCCGACAGCAAAGTCAGCCGGAGCATCCTTCACCGGCCAACCCAATCACGTTGAGACCAACATGGCTTCGCCAAAGAGGTTGTACACTTGTTGCATCTCTTTTTTACTCTACATGTTATATATATTGTCCACTGAGCACACGAATTTGTTCCTTTAGTGTCTCCTTGAAAGAAAAAACGTAGGAATTTTAATTTTCACTTGTCCTCCTTTTCAAAATCCTATTCATGAAGCACAAGACTAAGAGATAGTAGCATAATAGCATTATAATCGTACATTTTCTTGTGGTTTGACTTAATCTCACCATGCTTCTTTGCATCCTGTGATCTTCCAATTGTTGTGAATCAAACACCCAGATTGGTAGAAATCCTGTGTTTTTAAGTTCTCTATTTTGCACGTGCATTCCTATCCTATTCCTGTCTATTTCCTATCCCTGCATTGTTGGAATCCTCCAATTCAAACGAGCCCTTACAGAATTACTTCTCTTACAGATAGTTGTCAAAGAAAACATTGCGTTGTTTGTCCCGCTCCTGCTGCGCCGTCATCCACCCCAGCTCAGCTGCTCCAACGACAAAAGGGTCCAGCACAGCAGGGATCCGGCCTCCAGACTGTCTTTCGCCGCCTCAGATCTTCTTCCCCGCTGCTGGCAGCCATGAAAACTGCATTACCATCATCAACTGAGCAGATGACCTCGAGGACTACACGGGTCCGCAAGAGATGTCGCACTCTTTCGTGTCTGCTTACGTTATGCATCGCTTAATATTACATGCTACTTTATCGTCCTGTTCACCGATTAGACTCTGAGTCAGCTCCAAATTAATGGTCAAATTGAGTTTTTAAATGATTGTGGGGTACATATCGGGGCCGCTATCAATAGTATCTATCTACTATCTGGTTAATCTCCGGTGTCTACTATGAGTTTCATGTTGGGTGGGAAACAAACAGTAAAGATGCCATTATCTGTATTTTTTAACTGAAGCCATTATCTGCCTGCTATTATTGGTTTTGGGTCTATCCACAGGTTGCTACCATCACTCTAGATTTCTGCATGCACTCCTTACATAACCTCACTATGTTATATTCCTATGCATGACAGTTATTGTAAACAATGGAACTGAACATGTAGAGCAAAAGAGACGAGCCTTGTGTGGCAATAAAATTTCATGCAGACGTCGCTCCATGGTAGGCGCAAAGGCAGCCCCCCTCCACGCATTTCTGATTGTAATCGAGAGGAAGATATCAATTTTGAGGGGGATTCAGAAGGAGAAGACAACTCCTATTTACCCCCTGAGGTCTTCGCTCTAACTCGGCATGCTGATGTTGGTTATATCATGCATATGGTGTCTTGCATTGCTTACTTTATACATCAAATATGTCATCTGCTTAGTTTAGACATCCTTTGTGCGAATGCCATCTGTTTAGTTTATTGATCGTTTATGTGAATTATGCAATGCCATCTTGTTTAGCCAGGCATCATATATGTGAATTTTGCAATGCCATCCTGCTTAGCTAGTCATCTTATATGTAAATTATATCAGGACATCCTTTTTTTCATTACATATTACATTTGTCAACAATGTTAGTACGTTCAACTGCTCTTCGTGTGCATCAGCCATTTGACACGGTGATGGCAAATTCTGGAGTGAAAACAAGGTCTTCGGAGCAGACTATGCTATCTGACAAAGCGCACATCTCGCTGGTTATGAATAGCTCCTCAGAGGAGGATTCAGAGACAAATGACCGGTCCTATTCCCTCCCCCCCCCCCCCCCCCGAGGTGTATGCTCTAACTTGGCAGGGTTATGTTGCTCAGATCGTGCGTATGGTGTCTCGCATTGCTATGTCATTTGATTAGTTTAGACATGCTTTGTGTGAATGACATTATATATGTGAATTATACAATGCTATCTTGTTGCAAAGGCATTATATATGTGAATTATGCAATGCCATGCTGTTTAGCCAATCATCATGTATGTGAATTATATCATGCTATCATTTTTTTGTATTACGTGTTCCATTTGTCGACAACATTTGTATATTCAACTACTCTTCCTGTGCATCAGCCATTTGAAGCGGTGATGGAAGTATCTGGAGTGAAAACAAGGTATATTCAGAGCACACAATGCTACCTGCTGAAGCAGACATCTTGCTGGTTACAGAGAGCTCCTCAGAGGAGGATTCGGAGACTGATGACCAGTCCTATTTCCCCCCTGAGGTCTATGCTCAAACTTGGTAGGGTTATATTACCCATGTCATGCATGTTGTCTTGCATTGCTTAGTTTTTACATCATATATGGATTGCCATCTGCTTACTTGCTTACTATATAAATCATATATTTGAATTATATCATGCCATCATGTTTACATAGTACATACACATCATCTATCTGAATTATGGTATGGCAACCCATTTAATAAAGACATCACATAGTTATATCATCTCATCCTGTTTAGTGTTTACAGTCATCATATTTTGAATTATGGCATGCCAACCTATTTAATAAACACATTATATAGTTATGTCATGTCATCCTGTTTACATAGTCTCATATTTTGAACTATGTCTTTCCATCTTTTTTAGTTAGCCATCATAATGTGAAATTGTGTCATGCTATCCTGTTTAGTTAGCCATCATATATGTGAAATTGTGTCATGCTATCCTGTTTGGTTAGACAACATAAATATGAATTATTTCATGCCCTCTTTTATTCCCCACTATCCGTTGCACCTGTCTATCATACAATGTCTATACTTTCAATTACTTTTCTTGTTTATCAGCCATTTGAATTGGAGAGCGTGATGGCAGTATCTAAGGGAGTAACAACACGGTCTTCAAAAATGATAGTGCTACCAGTTGATGCAGATAGAACCACGGTTGTACTCTCCCAAGGACCAGATCCACCACACATAACCCAGTTGGACAGAGAACCAGCTACACCCCTTCTAACCCCAACCCCGACAGATAGTAACCCGGTTCCAGCTGACACAACACCGTCTCCACCATAGAGCACCCAAACACGAGCAGTTAGTAAGGGAACTGCAGTGCCCAAAGCACGAGGACCACCACTCCGAATCCCAACTCAACTCTTAAAGGAGAAGAAGATTTGTTCTCAGGTTAGGTTCTGTAGCGATGGTTCATACTCCTTTGCTCTTGCATTACTGTATTTACTCATACCAACTATTTTAAATTTGAACGATGGAATTGAAACTCCAATGGCGCAACAGGTATGTTTTAAACCTGTTTCTTTAACTGGTTTGCTGTTGTAACCTGCTCTATGTTGATTTCAGTTTGAATTGAATAAACAGTTATGTTCTCATGTCATGCACATTACAAGTGTTGTTATTGCTCTGTAGTTACCCACACTTGTATTCTGTCTATTCTGCTTTGTCTTGAACAAATATTATTTGAACTGTGTCTCTATCTTGATTTGGCAACAAAAACTAGAATGATATAGACCATAAAGTGACCATGGTACATAGATATATGTTTGTTTCATGCTGTTATCCTGTCCACTTTAGTACTGAACTCATTTACCAAAATGAGTTTCATATACAACATGGTAAACATGTGATGTGTCTGCTTGTTTCTCTTTTAGAATGTGGACAAAATATTGGAGAATAGTACCGCGTTATCCAATGGTAAAGGAAGTAATGCAGATAAGGTTCAAGATAGTGAGACATCCCTGTTGGTCTCCAAGAAAGCTGATAAAAACTATCTTGACGACAGTGAGGGAACCCAAAAGTCCTGTCTTGATGTAGTGTTCGAGTTACTGGCCACTACTACTGGCACAAGCTCTTCAAACTTGCTGCCTGAATCAGTTCGTCTTCTTGAGTATCAACTTCAAGTTGAAAAACATCGATCAGATGTGTTGCGACAGGAAGCTGAAGGACTGAGGAAGTCCCTGCAGAATTCAGATGCATATTTTCTGGTGCAACAGCAAGCGCTGGAGGATTTAAGCGCCAAACAAGAGAAAGTTAATAAGCTGGCTAAGCATCTTGCCAGCATTATGGGTACCCAGGATATTGTTTCTTAAGATCTTATGAAGTGGTTTCAGTTCTGGATTTGTTTTGCTGCGGCGTTTATTTGCGTTGGTCGCCAACTTTGACAACCAGTGTATATGATATGCTGCTTTGTTCCCTATATTTGCACTGGTGGCGAACTTTGATGCCCAGTGGATGTAATATGTGTAATAGCCGTGATAGCCTAGCGTTAGTTGCTTGCTTATTTATTTCCTTGTTGTCTTGTTTATTTGTTTGCTTGTAGTCATTGCAGTTCTTTTTCCGCGGTTAGCTGGTGGCTGCAATAACCTATTTTTTAAAACTAGGCCACAATAACCATGGGCTAATATTTACTGTAGTGACACTGGGCCTCCTACTGGTCGTAGAAACAGTGGTCCTTCTACGGGCCGTAGAAACAATGGGCCTTCTACGGGCCGTAGAAACAATGGGCCTTTTGCGGGATGTATCATCAATGGGCCTTATACGGGCCGTATGTTCGATTGGCCAAACATGGGCCAAACAGACCGCATTATGGCCGTAAACGGGCTAGAGTTGGAATCATATGTTCATGGGCCGACCATAACAGGCCATCATTAATAGTCCGTATTTGATGACGCTATGAAAATGACCCAACGTATTAACGGACCACCAACGAGCCGACTGTAACCACGGGCTGGATTTGGCCCACAAGCAGAAAATGACAGTAACGGGCCGTAAGTAAATGAATGCTGGAAATGAGCCCAAGAATAAATGGGCTCTGAGAAGGCCGAAAGATAACATGGGCTGGAAACGGCCCAATGGAATAACGGGCCGTTAATGGGTATAAAGTGATACACTGTTCATTACGGGCCAGTTTCACCACGGGCCGTTAATGGGTGTAAAGTGATACACTGTTCATTACGGGCCAGTTTCACCACGGGCCGTTAATAGGCCAAGAGTTACATAGGGCCTCATATGGGCCGAAAGACGTCATGGGCCATACATGCGCCAGAAGTGAAAACGGGCTGGAATCATATTGGATGGCCCAGATGACGCTACTGGGCCTAATTCGGATAGGGCATAACGGGCCTTGGGTTAGCGGGCTGTAAATGGGCTATATGCGAACAGGCCGTTAACAGGCTTTCCATGGGCCGGCCCGCCACCTTTTGACCAAGTCAAACGGGCCGGCCTTTTCACAGGAATGGGCCTCTGTTGGCCGTGCCATGTGTCTACGTATCATAGGCACCTTCCGTCCAATGAGTGGATGACATCTGCCCAACGATGAGTCGACACGTGTTTCCTCCAGCCAATGATGATTTTACACATGGAAAATCCCCGTTGGTCGGGGCTGTTAACGGGTTATCAGATCCAAAACCCGACCCGATAGCTTAACGACATTCCATTACGGTGGATGCCACGTGTCGGTCACCCTTGACGAAAGCACTTCTATGACGCACGATTTATCGTCATGGAAGTGGACACTTTCATGATGATAATTTTGGTAATGTCATGAAACACTTCTACGACAACACAGGTATGACTATCTTGATTCTGTCATAAAATAGTCATGGATGTACATGCATGACAAAAAATGCGACCTACTGTGACAAACACGTATCATCACGGAAGTGTATTTTTTTGTAGTGGTGCATTACACTCAATAGTGTAATTTGTCCCCTGGGTACTAGTATATAAAGTGACCTAGGGGAGCTCATCTATCCATTCACTCCCACGACCACAATGGCCCCTAGACAAGCACTCCACGCGCACAATTAGGCCAGGATCACTCATGATCACATGCCACACTGGCTAGCGAGCTCTCTGCTATTGGTACGTATATGATACAGCTCCAGGAGTAACTCTGTACCAGATATACCATATATATATATATATATATATATATATATATATATATATATATATATATATATATATATATAGACATGCAGGAGTAGGGGTATTATCTCTCCAGAGAGCCCCGAACCTGGGTAACCCCCACCCCCCCCCCCCCCCTGTGCTACTCGCATACCCGTCCCCGGATATTCCACGACAGTCTTGCCCTCACCTCAAGCCACCTCGTTGCATCTGTCATCTCGCGACCCCCCTGCCGACTGATGCAAGAATACCACAACATTGATCATATCTACTATATGATTCACGTTCGACCTTTCAGTCTCCAGTGTTCCGAGGCCATGTCTGTACATGCTAGGCTCGTCAAGTTTAACCCGAGTATTCCGTATGTGCAAAACTGCCTTGCACCCGTTGTATGTGAACGTAGAGCCTATCACACCCGATCATCACGTGGTGTCTCAACACCAAGAACTGTCGTAATGGTGCATACTCGGGGAGAACACTTATACCTTGAAATTTAGTTAAGGAATCACCTTATAATGCTACCGCCGTACGAAGCAAAATAAGATGCATAAAAGATAAACATCATATGCAATCAAATATGTGACATGATATGGCCATCATCATCTTGTGCTTTTGATCTCCATCTCCAAAGCATCGTCATGATCTCCATCGTCACCGTCTTGACACCTTGATCCCCATCATAGCGTCGTGGTCGTCTCGCCAACTATTGCTTCTACAACTATCGCTACCGCTTAGTGATACGTCTCCGTCGTATCTACTTTTCCAAACATTTTTGCCCTTATTTTGGACTCTAACTTGTATGATTTGAATGGAACTAACCCGGACTGACGCTGTTTTCAGCAGAATTGCCATGGTGTTGTTTTATGTGCAGAAAATAAAAGTTCTCGGAATGACCTCAAACTCCACGGAACACCTTAGAAAAAACAATAAAAAATCCTCGCCAAAGATGAAGACCAAGGGGCCCACACCCTGTCCACGAGGGTGGGGGGCGTGCCCCCCCACCCTGGGCGCGCCCCCTACCTCGTGGGCCCCCTGGTGGCCCTCTGACGCCAACTCCAACTCCATATATTGGCTTTCAGGGAGAAAAAAAGTCAGAGAGAAGAAATCATCGCGTTTTACTATACGGAGCCGCCGCCAAGCCCTAATCTCTCTCGTGAGGGCTGATCTAGAGTCCGTTCCGGGCTCCGGAGAGGGGGATTCGTCGCCTTCGTAATCATCAACCATCCTCCATCACCAATTTCATGATGCTCACCGCCGTGCGTGAGTAATTGCATCGTAGGCTTGCTGGACGGTGATGGGTTGGATGAGATTTATCATGTAATCGAGTTAGCTTTGTTAGGGTTTGATCCCTAGTATCCATTATGTTCTGAGATTGATGTTGCTATGACTTTGCTATGCTTAATGCTTGTCACTAGGGCCCGAGTGCCATGATTTCAGATCTGAACCTATTATGTTTTCATGAATATATGTGTGTTGTTGATCCTATTTTGCAAGTCTATAGTTACCTACTATGTGTTATGACCCGGCAACCCCGAAGTGACAATAATCGGGACCACTCCCGGTGATGGCCATAGTTTGAGGAGTCCATGTATTCACTATGTGCTAATGCTTTGTTCCGGTTCTCTATTAAAAGGAGGCCTTAATATCCCTTAGTTTCCAATAGGACCCCGCTGCCACGGGAGGGTAGGACAAAAGATGTCCTGCAAGTTCTTTTCCATAAGCATGTATGACTATATACGGAATACATGCCTACATTACATTGATGAACTGGAGCTAGTTCTGTGTCACCCTATGTTATGACTATTACATGACGAACTGCATCCGGCATAATTATCCATCGCTAATCCGGTGCCTACGAGTTTTCCATATACTGGTTCTCGCTTATTTACTTTTCCGTTGCTACTGTTACAATCACTACAAAATACCAAAAACATTACTTTTGTTGTCTTTACTTTTGTCACCATTACCACTACTATCATATTACTTTGCTACTAAACACTTTGCTGCAGATACTAAGTTTCCAGGTGTGGTTGAATTGACAACTCAGCTGCTAATACTTGAGAATATTCTTTGGCTCCCCTTGTGTCGAATCAATAAATTTGGGTTGAATACTCTACCCTCGAAAATTGTTGCGATCCCCTATACTTGTGGGTCATCAAGACCTTTTTCTGCCGCCGTTGCCGGGGAGCATAGCTCTATTCTTTGAGTCACTTGGGATTTATATCTGCTGGACACTATGAAGAACTTGAAAGATGATCGAACTACTATTTTGCCCTCAACTACGAGGGGAGGTAAGGAACTGCCATCTAGCTTTTCACTAGATTCTCCTTCTGTTATGAGTAAGCTAGCGACACCTAAACCTACTACTGCTATGAATTCTGATATGTCGCATGTTATTGATGATGCCACTTCTGCTATGCATGATACTTATGATGAAACTACTTCTATGCTTGATACTACTGTGCCCCTAGGTGAATTTCTTGATGACCAAATTGCTAGGTCTAGAGAAAGAGAAATTATTGAACCTGAATACGATGATGTTAGTGATGATGAAAATATGCCTGCTATTCCTGAGGGTTATCTTTTTGATGCAGAATCTTCTGCAGCTATTCTTGCTTGCCAGGATAGATATGAACTTAAGAGGTTGCTAGTTAAATGGAGTAAAGAATCTTTTAGAGATAGGATGAGACCCGACCCTGCTTTTGCTACTTCACCTATCTGTGTTCCTGATAAGGATTATTATGATTTTTCTGTTGATCCAGACATAATTACTTGGGTTGAATCTGATCCTTTTTATGGCTATGAATCTGAAACTGTTGTGGCACATGTTACTAAGTTAAATGATATAGCTGCCCTGTTTACTAATAATGAGAGATCGCGCTACCTTTATTTACTCAAAATATTTCCATTCTCTTTAAAGGGTGATGCTAAGATATGGTCTAATTCTCTTGATCCAGGTTGTGTGCAAAGTCCCCAGGATATGATTTATTACTTCTCTGCTAAATATTTCCCTGCTCATAAGAAACAAGCTGCTTTGAGGGAAATATACAATTTTGTAGAAATTGAAGAAGAGAGTCTCCCACAAGCTTGGAGGAGGCTTCTCAAGTTACTTAATGCTTTGCCTGATCATCCTCTTAAGAAACCTGAAATATTTGATATCTTTTATAATGGACTAACCGATGCTTCCAGAGATTACCTGGATAGTTGTGATGGTTCTCTTTTCAGGGAAAGAACACCAGATGAAGCTGAAATTCTATTGAATAATATGTTGGCAAATGAAAATAATTGGGCACCTCCCGAGCCACCTCCCGAGCCAGTTCCTGAGCCAATTACTGAGCCTATTCCTAAACCAACTCCGAAGAAGAGAGGTGTTCTATTTCTCAGTCCCGAAGATATGAAAGAGGCAAAGAAATCTATGAAAGAAAAAGGTATTAAAGCTGAAGATGTTAAGAATTTACCTCCTATTGAAGAAATACATGGTCTTAATTTACCGCCTGTTGAAGAAGTATATGATCTCAATTACTTATTTACTGAAGAGCCTCCCGGTATCCCGACACATCTAGTAAAGGTAAATTCTCTCTATAGATATGATAAAGCTGAAGTCCCTCCTACTAAAATTGCTAGTCAGTGCTTGGATGAGTTTGATGACTTTATGTTTAAGCAAGATGACTTTAATGCTTATTTTGGTAGACAATTAAAACAGAATACCTTTATGATTAAACGCTTGGGTGATTATATGGCTGATTTTAGAGGTGAACTTAAACTTGTTAGCAAACATGCTTCTATGGTTACCACTCAAGTAGAACAAGTACTTAAAGCTCAGAAAGAAGTGCTTGATGAAATGAATAGTAAGAAAAATGATTATGCTGTTAGAGTGGCTACTAGAACTGGTAGAATGACTCAGGAACCTTTGTATCCTGAAGGCCACCCTAAGAGAATCGAGCAAGATTCTCACAGAAATAATATTGATATACCTAGTTCTTCTAAGAGGAAGAAAAAGAAAAACGATAGGACTTTGCAAACTTCTAGTGAACCTATTGCTGAACCACCTGAGAATCCAAATGATACCTCTATTTCTGATGCTGAAACACAATCAGGTGATGAACATGAACCTAGTGATAATGTTAATGATAATGTTCATGTTGATTGTCAACCTAGTAATGATAATGATGTAGAAGTTGAACCTGCTGTTGATCTTGATAACCCACAATCAAGGAATCAACGTTATGATAAAAGAGACTTTGTTGCTAGGAAACATGGTAAAGAAAGAGAACCATGGGTTCAGAAACCCATGCCTTTTCCTCTGAAACCATCCAAGAAAAAGGATGATGAGGATTTCGAGCGCTTTGCTGAAATGATTAGACCCATCTTTTTGCATATGCGATTAACTGATGTGCTCAAAACAAATCCTTATGCTAAGTATATGAAGGATATCATTACTAATAAAATAAAAATACCTGAAGCTGAAATTTCCACCATGCTTGCTAATTATACTTTTAAGGGTGGAATACCGAAGAAACTTGGAGATCCAAGAGTACCTACTATACCATGCTCCATTAGGAGAAATTATGTTAAAACTGCTTTATGTGATCTTGGAGCTGGTGTCAGTGTTATGACTCTCTCTTTATATCGTAGACTTGATTTGAATAAGTTGACACCTATTGAAATATCTTTGCAAATGGCTGATAAATCAATTGCTATACCTGTCGGTATTTGTGAGGATGTGCCTGTTGTGGTTGCAAACGTTACTATTTTACCGGACTTTGTTATTCTTGATATTCCCGAGGATGATAGTATGTCTATTATTCTTGGAAGACCTTTCCTTAATACTGCAGGGGCTGTTATTGATTGCACCAAAGGCAATGTCACTTTTCATGTTAATGGAAATGAGCACATGGTGCATTTTCCGAGGAAACAACCTCAAGTTTATAGTATCAACTCTATTGGAAAGATTCCATCGATCATATTTGGAGGTTTTGAATTTCCTCTCCCTACTGTCAAGAAAAAGTATGATATTCTTATTGTTGGGGATTTTCATATCCCCGTTGAGGTAACTGAGTGTTATTCAAAATTTCTCCGGTTCCGTGATTATTCGGAATGAGTTTGTTAACAAGACTTGATCAACCTTGTTAGTGGGTTCATTTTGATGATCGCGAGATGGATGAAACTAGAAGCACAACCTTGTGTACCCTCTTTATATTTTTTGTTATTTTGTAGAAATAAAGTAAAATAGTATTTTTCTGTCTGTCTCCTGACTTATCCGTGCAATATAAAAATATCCCGAAAATAAAAGTTCTCAGAATGCCATGCCAATTTAATATGATTTTTTCGGGAATATTTGAGGATTTACTGTGCAAAAATTACCACGGGGGGAGCTGCCACCTGGCCACGAGGGTGGAGGGCGCGCCCTACCCCCCTGGGCGCGCCCCCTGCCTCATGGGCCCACGGTGGCTGTCGCGCCCAAGATGCGACCCTATCCTAAAGGAACTCGAAGGTCCAACCAAGGATAGAAGCGCATCTTGAAGACGCTTTTGCAAGGTGAATATCATTACATCAACATTACATAATAGATGGGGATACATAAAAAAGGCATACAACGCCACACGAATACAACATCATCTTACATAAGAGCACCATCCGACTACGGATGAAACACAAACAGAAACTCAAACGACATCCACCCTGCTAGCCTAGGCTGCCGAACTGGAACCTAACCCCTGATCGAAGAAGAAGCAGAAGAAGAACTCCAAAACAAGTAACATCGCTCTCGCATCATGATCATCGCAAGACCTGTACCTGCAGATGTTGTTGTAGTAATCTATGAGCCACGAGGACTCAGCAATCCCATTACCATGGGTATCAAGACTAGCAAAGCTTAATGGGAAAGGAAGGGGTAAAGTGGTGAGGTTGCAGCAGCGACTAAGCATATATGGTGGCTAACATACACAAAAGAGAGCGAGAAGAGAGCAAACGAAACGGTCGTCAACTAGTAATGATCAAGAAGTGATCCTGAACTCCTACTTACGTCAAGCATAACCCAAAACCGTGTTCACTTCCCGGACTCCGCCAAAAAGAGACCATCACGGCTACACACGCGGTTGATGCGTTTTAATTCGGATCTGGTGTCAAGTTATCTGCAACCGGACATTAACAAATTCCCATCTGCCACACAACCGTTGGCACGGCTCTCGAAAGTTTATAACCCTGCAGGGGTGTCCCAACTTAGCCCATGATAAGCTCTCGCGATCAACGAAGGATATTCCTTCTCCCAGGAAGACCCGATCAGTCTCGGAATCCCGGTTTACGAGACATTTCGACAATGGTAAAACAAGACCAGCAAAGCCGCCCGATGTGCCGACAATCCCGATAGGAGCTGCACATATCTCGTTCTCAGGGTAACACCGAATAGGTCAGCCTACGAGTAAAACCATCCCTCGAGTTGCCCCGAGGTGGCCCTGCAGTCTGCCCGGTTCGGACCAGCACTTAGAGAAGCACTGGCCCGGAGGGGCTAAAATAAAGATGACCCTCGGGTTGGCCGACCCAAGGGAAGGGTATAGGTGGTGGTGAAGCAAATGGTAAAACCAAGGTTGGGCCTTGCTGGAGGAGTTTTATTCAAAGCGAACTGTCAAGGGGGTCCCATAAATCACCCAACCGCATAAGGAACGCAAAATCCGGGAACATAACACCGGTATGACGGAAACTAGGGCGGCAAGAGTGGAACAAAACACCAGGCATAAGGCCGAGCCTTCCACCCTTTACCAAGTATATAGATGCATTAATTAAATAAGAGATATTGTGATATCCCAACATAATCCTGTCCACCATGGAGCAATCTTCAACTTCACCTGCAACTACCAATGCTAGAAGAGGGGCTGAGCAAAAGCGGTAACATAGCCAAACAAAGTTTTGCTAGGAAGGGTGAAAAGGTTAGAGGCTGACATGGCAATTTGGGAGGCTTGAAGAACAAGTAATAGGAAGCGCAGCATAGCGATAGAACGAAGCAACTAGCATAGCAAGGATAGTAGTGAGATCCAAGGTGATGGTCATCTTGCCTGAAATCCCGCTAGGAAGAAGAAACGAGTCCATGAAGAAGATGAAGCCATGAAGACAAACCAAGCGTAGACGAACGAATCCTCACGATCGCAACGAAACGGGAACTATCGAGAAGAAGCACACAACATGGTAAACACACCACACATATACATGACATGATGCTCAACCAAGTATGATGCAAGACAAGACTACATGAAGCTACTCATGGCAACAGAGGATGCATACAAGAACAACACATCAAGGCAAGTTTAAATGAGGCCGGAAACAACATATAACAGTTCCGGTAAGTCCTCATATGCAAATTTAGAAATTGGTCCAGAACTGAATAAACCTTATGTTCAAGTTTTTAAACAGCAAGTTAAGATGCACCAAGATGATCTACACGAAATTCTAGTCAAGTTACATATAAAGTTCATTTAGTTCGGAGCTACGGCCTAGAAGATATGAGCAAAACAAGTTAAACATGACATTGATGCAAAAGGCATCCAAACATCAAGCCAACACCTCAAAACATGGATGCAACATGATAATATGAAACTTCATGCAAAATGAAGCAAGTTTCATATAGAGCACACTCAAAATGGAGCAACGGTTCAACACATACACTATATACAAGTTTAAAGGACAAGCTGTCCAAAACAGCAACTAGGCATCTTACAAACATCAAAACAATATGCTATAGCATCTCAACGTGAAAACAAAAGGCATGGACATGAAGTACAGGTAAAGCATGACAAAACATGAACACTGAGATATCTCCAGAAAACAGTAGAACATGCTCAAAAGGACATGGCAAGATTGCAAATAATAACAGTTTCAGACTTGGCAGAAATAACATCAGGTTGCAATATTTAGAGCTATCAGACAACATGCTACATGAAATTAACATGGCAAACAAAGGCATGGCAAAAATCTACTAATTGCATATAACAAAAGTCTCTTACTGACCATGAGCCAAAAGGGCACAGAAAATATGATGGCACCCATGTAAACATAGCAAGTGATATGACAGATTCATACATGGCAGGAACAACAATAAGTAGGCATGTTGGTGACCTTGTACCACTCACCACAGAGCAATAAATGGCATGAAAAGGTGATAAACAGTAAGAATACATGTTTATGAAGCTAAGCATGGCAAGATCAAGTTCATAGTATGCTTGGATCACTAACAACAATCATGGAAACATTGAACTTAATGTTAACAGGCTGACAGCAACATTATTTAGCAAGTTTGAAGCAAGATCACAATAAGCTACAGCATGCTATAAATGCAACCAGGAGCATTAATTGATAGAGAATGACATTTATAACAAAACCTCCTTAGTGAACATCTCCAGATTATGCATAGAATGACTTGTAGAAGCAGGTTTACATAGCATCCTGATATAGCAGATTCCGACTAGCAAAACAGCAACAGCAAGTACCCTACTTCACGAGCTCGATGCACTCACTACATTACTCTCAAAAATACATGGATTGCACCAATGTGAATATGGCATGATGTAGCACAAAACACATGTAGAGCTCATGCTCATAGGATGCACACACAAAATGCAACGAAAAAGACAAATCATTAAGTTCTGTTAACAGACAGCAGTCAACATCATATAGCACTCTTGCAATGATGATTAGGGCATCTAGATGAGCTCAAATGAACATGGTGCAATGGAATGGAATGAAGTACTCGTTGAGGCGAACAATTTTATATATTACACGCACAAAACGGAGCTACATGCAAGGAGATATGATGCTATGAACAGGGCATGAAAATGTCACAGATTCGGGGACTCGGAAGAAAAATATACCCTCCGAATCTGGACGGGGTCGTGCGAGACGGAGGGATACAGTTCAGGCACAGGTGTTTGGTTCGTGGTGGTGGTGGATCTGATCCACCCTGCGGTGCCGGACCGGATCTTGCCGGATCCGGCCGGAGACGGCGACGGCGAGCGGTGGTGCGGCAAGGACGGCGGCGGAGCGGGAGGGAGAGGCGCGGCGAGGCTCGGGCCAGGCGGCGGAGGGGCGCCGGCGCGGGGCGGCGACAGGCGGCACGGCCACCGGCGACGGGCGGTGCGGCCACCGGGCGGTGCTCGACCGACGGGGAGGCGCGACGGGCGGCAGGGAAGGCGCGACGGCGGCGGGGTCGGCAACGGCGGGGCCGGCGGCGACGGGCGAGGTCGCCAGAGGGGCGTTGGCGGCGGCGGGCGCCGGTGAACGGAGGCGGCGGCCGGCGTCCTGGACGGCTACGAAGGCAGACGAGCGGTGGGGCACGGGGCGCGCGGCAGGGAGCGGGCGACGCGGCGCGGGGCGCAGTCGGGCCCGGCGCGGCCTAGTGCGGGCCGGCCGTGGGTCGGGCAGGCCGCGGTGGTGGGAGGAGAGAGAGGAGGCCGGCGGGGGTGACGTGGCGAGCTCTGGTTGGCTGAGGGCGGCGGCACGATCTCGTCCGGTAGGAAACGGACATGTCCGGCGGCGGAGGTAGGTGGAGGCCAGGGTTTGGACCCGAAATTTCGGAGGGGAAGGTCTATTTATAGATAGAGGGAGCTAGGAGAGTCCAAATGGAGAGCAGTTTTCGCCCACACAATCGTGATCGAACGGCCGAGAGCATGGAGGGGTTTGGATGGGTTATTGGGCCACTTTGGAGGGGTGTTGGGCTGCACACAAAAGAAGCTTTTACGGTTACCCGGTTAACCGTTGGAGCATCAAACAATCTCCAAATGGCACGAAACTTGACAGGCAGTCTACCGGTGGTGTACCAAGGCCACTTGGCAAGACTCGATCCATTCCGAGAACGTTTAACACCCTCTCACGAAAAGAGACAAGAGGGGATTGCCGGGGGACATAGGAGTGCCGGATTGCAAAACGGACAACGGGGAAAATGCTCGGATGCATGAGACGAACACGAATGCAAAATGAAATGCACATGATGACATGGCAAAATACAACATGCAAGCAAATGACATGGCAACAACGACGAATAGCTGGAAGACACCTGGCGCATCGAATCCGGGGCGTTACAGCTCTCCTCTACTAACAAGAGATCTCGTCCCGAGATCTAAGGACCGAGACGGAAGGGAAAAGGATGAGGTGAAATAAGAACAAAGGAGAGACGATGACCAAAGTTGAGAGCACTCGGGGAGAAAAGAGGAACGGCGAATATGACAAGAATCAAAAACTCAAGAAACAAGATAGACTATGAAACCACTCTGGTTAGAACGAGATAAGAAAGGAATTCGACTGAAAGGATTTAGGCAGCACTCCGGCTGAAACATGGAGGAATAGAACACGAACTTGAGAGGATGGAATGATACTTGATGAAGACATGACACAAAACCTCCGGAAAAAATGGAAATAGTTGAATGAAAAGAACGGAGAAGAAAATGACAACTTGTGCCACGAATGAAATTGAAAGCATCTTTAGAAGGAAGGTTTAAACGGGGTTGTTGAGAAAATCAACAACGAAAAGAATAAGCTTGTTGTGGTCTTATGGTACATCTCAAGATCATAAGGTGACAACCGGCCACAAACGGAAATGATTGGATAGCTGAGAACAACGAAGAAATGCAAAATTCCACTTCAAAAGAATACAGAGAATTAATTGCACTTCGGAAAGCAAGAAGGAAAGATACTTGAGCTCCTTCGAGCAGAATCTTGATGAACACTTGATGAATGAATTAAATCATGACGAGCCACCATGAAGAACTCCGGTAACAAAAGGATGATGAGATAGAATTGAAGGGTGAAAGGGATAAGATTACAGCTTGCGATGATTTAGATGGAGGTTCCGACGAAATGGCCGAGGAAGCTTTGAACTTCGGGAAAGAAAAGATGAAAACACTTGGAACTAGAATTTATTCCTCATGAACAAACTCCAAAGGAAGGGATTAATCACTTTGAGGAAATAAGAATAAGATTTATTGTATGCTTATAATTGATGACAAGCAATGGATTTTGCATACTACTTATTCTTCTTGAAAAGGATTAAGGTGGGTATAGCACAAAACTTGAGAAAGTCTTCGTGAACCACCGGTAGGATTGGAAAGAACGAATTAATTAAAATGATAATCAAGGAAAAAGAATCTTGAACGAACCACCGTAAGAATTAGAAAATGACTGATGAAAGAGAATGAATCACCGGGAAGAATTAGGAGAACCAATATGCTCGAGGGGATTTAGATGCAAAAGAACAAAGAGATCATGAGATGATAAAAGAACACTAGACAGATATGCCGAGATAAATGGATAGTGATAGCTAGAATGTGAGGACGAAGAATTCTTCTGGAATGATGGCCTCCGGTGAAAAGAAATGGAAAAACAACTCCTGACATACTCCGGATGGTTAAGAAAAAATATCTGACAAACTGAAATAATTCGAGAGGATGATATGAAGCTATAACCACGAATCTTCGAGAAAACGGACAAGATTTAGAGGAAAAACTCTTCTTCGGTCTTCAAATGACGATGAGAAACACCACCAGAATTACTGAGATAGTCCGGGAGAATGAAAAGCAAAGAGGTTGAGCCGGCGATGAAAATTATTTGGAATCGATCTTGGAAAGGCATCTGACTGATGGGATCCATTCTTACGTTACACTTGAAAAGAATTGAGAATAACTCCGGGGGAATTAGAAGAGTCGGGTAAGATCCTGGGAAAAGACCTGTGGGTTAGGGCCCACTAAAGAGAAAACACCATTGAAAAGGATTGTTGAACAAGTAGATGATGCACCGGAATGATAGAAATATTTGAATGAGGTGATAACCTCGAATTAATTCGAACACAGACGAATCTCCTGAGATGTCTAGAACTCCGGAATGATTAAATGGCGAGAGGAACACGAGCAAGGAGAACACTTGAACCAAGGGAAAGAATACGATCAACACCCAAACGTGAATTGAATCCGCCGGAAAAGAAAAAGAGATGAAGAATGTCGAACGAAATGAGAATTCACCGGTTGGAATAATTAAGGGAAGACTGAAGAGACTCCGTACAAATGAAATTGATGGTCGAAAGAGACTCAGGCTCCGGGAAGAAGAGGGTGGGAGGGCGGGAAAACAAAGGCAACTTGGAAGGTGGAACTGACGAATATCTTGAAGAGAAAACACCGGTTGAAATCATTGAGGAAAGAAAAGCAAAGACTTCGCACGAGTAAGATGGATACTCGACTACGGACTCCGGCTCCGAGAAGAAAAGGGTGGGCGGGTGGGAAAAGAAGACAACCGAGGGCAGAGAAACAACTTCGTTGAAAGGGAACTGAGGATTGAACTTGCAAAAACAAAGAGGGTCGAACTGCCTTGACGAGAAATGCACCGTATGCAAAGAGCTGAGAATCAACGATCGGAAAACCAACTGCGTGAACCTAAAGAAAAATTTTAATGGGAAGAGGAGTAATTCAAAACACCTACGTCACGATTCCTCACCAGAGCGACGAAGAGGCTGAGGAGTAAAAAAGAATACCTACTCTCCGATATAACTATTCTCTGAAAACAGTTTTCTTCTAGACTCGACAATGGCCAAACTACACGATCAATCAAGGGGCTCCTATGGTCGGTCGAGGCTCTGATACCAACTTGTCACGCCCAAGATGCGATCCTATCCTAAAGGAACTCGAAGGTCCCACCAAGGATAGAAGTGCATCTTGAAGACGCTTTTGCAAGGTGAATATCATTACATCAACATTACATAATAGATGGGGATACATACAAAAGGCATACAATGCCACACGAATACAACATCATCTTACATAAGAGCACCATCTGACTACGGATGAAACACAAACAGAAACTCAAATGACATCCACCCTGCTAGCCCAGGCTGCCGACCTGGAACCTAACCCCTGATCGAAGAAGAAGCAGAAGAAGAACTCCAAAACAAGTAACATCTCTCTCGCGTCATGATCATCACAAGACCTGTACCTGCAGCTGTTGTTGTAGTAATCTGTGAGCCATGAGGACTCAGGAATCCCATTACCATGGGTATCAAGACTAGCAAAGCTTAATGGGAAAGGAAGGGGTAAAGTGGTGAGGTTGCAGCAGCGACTAAGCATATATGGTGGCTAACATACGCAAAAGAGAGCGAGAACAGAGCAAACGGAACGGTCGTCAACTAGTAATGATCAAGAAGTGATCCTGAACTCCTACTTACGTCAAGCATAACCCAAAACCGTGTTCACTTCCCAGACTCCGCTGAAAAGAGACCATCACGGCTACACACGCGGTTGATGCGTTTTAATTTGGATCTGGTGTCAAGTTATCTACAACCGGACATTGACAAATTCCCATCTGCCACATAAGCGCGGGCACGGCTTTGAAAGTTTATAACCCTGCAGGGGTGTCCCAACTTACCCCATGATAAGCTCTCGCGATCAACGAAGGATATTCCTTCTCCCAGGAAGACCCGATCAGTCTCGGAATCCTGGTTTACGAGACATTTCAACAATGGTAAAACAAGCCAGCAAAGCCGCCCGATGTGCCGACAATCCCGATAGGAGCTGCACATATCTCGTTCTCAGGGCAACACCGGATAGGTCAGCCTATGAGTAAAACCATCCCTCGAGTTGCCCCGAGGTGGCCCCGCAGTCTGCCCAGTTCGGACCAGCACTTAGAGAAGCACTGGCCCGGGGGGGCTAAAATAAAGATGACCCTCGGGTTGGTTGACCCAAGGGAAGGGTATAGGAGGTGGTGAAGCAAATGGTAAAACCAAGGTTGGGCCTTGCTGGAGGAGTTTTATTCAAAGCGAACTGTTAAGGGGGTCCCATAAATCACCCAACCGCGTAAGGAACGCAAAATCCGGGAACATAACACCGGTATGACGGAAACTAGGGCGGCAAGAGTGGAACAAAACACCAGGCATAAGACCGAGCCTTCCACCCTTTACCAAGTATATAGATGCATTAATTAAATAAGAGATATTGTGATATCCCAACATAATCCTGTCCACCATGGAGCAATCTTCAACTTCACCTGCAACTACCAACGCTATAAGAGGGGCTGAGCAAAAGCGGTAACATAGCCAAACAACGGTTTGCTAGGAAGGGTGAAAAGATTAGAGGCTGACATGGCAATTTGGGAGGCTTGAAGAACAAGTGATAGGAAGCGCAGCATAGCGATAGAACGAAGCAACTAGCATAGCAATGATAGTAGTGAGATCCAAGGTGATGGTCATCTTGCCTGAAATCCCGCTAGGAAGAAGAAACGAGTCCATGAAGAAGATGAATCCATGAAGACGAACCAAGCGTAGACGAACGAATCCTCACGATCGCAACGAAACGGGAACTATCGAGAAGAATCACACAACATGGTAAACACACCACACATATACATGACATGATGCTCAACCAAGTATGATGCAAGACAAGACTACATGAACTCTACTCATGGAAAGGGAGGATGCATACAAGAACAACACATCAAGGCAAGTTTAAATGAGGCCGGAAACAACATATAACAATTCCGGTAAGTCCTCATATGCAAATTTAGAAATTGTTACAGAACTGAATAAACCTTATGTTCAAGTTGTTAAACAGCAAGTTAAGATGCACCAAGATGATCTACATGAAATTCTAGTCAAGTTACATATAAAGTTCATTTGTTTCGGAGCTACGGCCTAGAAGATATGAGCAAAACAAGTTAAACATGGCATTGATGCAAAAGGCATCCAAACATCAAGCCAACACCTCAAAACATGGATTCAACATGATAATATGAAACTTCATGCAAAATCAAGCAAGTTTCATATAGAGCACACTCAAAACGGAGCAACGGTTCAACACATACACTCTATACAAGTTTAAAGGACAAGTTGTCCAAAACAGCAACTACGCATCTTACAAACATCAAAACAATATGCAACAGCATCTCAACATGAAAACAAAAGGCATGTACATGAAGTACAGGTAAAACATGACAAAACATGAACACCGAGATATCTACAGAAAACAGCAGAACATGCTCAAAAGGACATGGCAAGATTGCAAATAATAACAGTTTCAGACTTGGCAGAAATAACATCAGGTTGCAATGTTTAGAGCTATCAAACAACATGCTACACGAACTTAACATGGCAAACAAAGGCATGGCATGAATCTACTAATTGCATATAACAAAAGTCTCTTACTGACCATGAGCCAAAAGGGCACAGAAAATATGATGGCACCCATGTAAACATAGCAAGTGATATGACAGATTCATACATGGCAGGAACAACAATAAGTAATTATGTTGGTGAGCTTGTACCACTCACCACAGAGCAATACATGGCATGACAAGGTGATCAATAGTAATAATACATGTTTATGAAGCTAAGAATGGCAAGATCATGTTCATAGCATGCTTGGATCACTAACAACAATCATGGCAACATTGAACTTAATGTTAACAGGCTGACAGCAACATTATTTAGCAAGTTTGGAGCAAGATTACAATAAGCTACATCAGGTTATAAATGCAACCAGGGGCATTAATGGATAGAGCATGACATTTATAACAAAACCTCTTTAGTGAACATCTCCAGATTATGCATAGAATGACTTGTAGAAGCAGGTTTACATAGCATCATGATATAGCAGATTCAGAATAGCAAAACAGCAACAGCAAGTACCCTACTTCACGAGCTCTATGCACTCACTACGTTACTCACAAAAATACAAGGATTGCACCACTGTGAAGATGGCATGATGTAGCACAAAACACATGTAGAGCTCATGCTCATAGGATGCACACACAAATTGCAACGAAAAAGACAAATCATCAAGTTCTGTTAACAGACAGCAGTCAACATCATATAGCACTTTTGCGATGATGATTAGGGCATCTAGATGAGCTCAAATGAACATGGGGCAATGGAATGAAATGAAGTACTCGTTGAGGCAAACAATTCGATATATTACTCGCACGAAACGGAGCTACACGCCAGGAGATATGATGCTATGAACAGGGCATGAAAATGTCACAGATTCAGGGACTTCGAAGAAAAATATACCCTCCGAAATTGGACGGGGTCGTGCGGGATGGAGGGATCCTGTTCAGGCGCGGGCGTTTGGTTCGTGGTGGTGGTGGATCTGATCCACCCTGCGGTGCCGGACCGGATCTCGCCGGATCCGGCCGGAAACGGCGACGGCGAGTGGTGGTGCGGCGAGGACGGCGGCGGAGCGGGAGGGAGAGGCGCGGCGAGGCTCGGGCCAGGCGGCGGAGGGGCGCCGGCGCGGGGCGGCGACGGGCGGCGCGGCCACCGGCGACGGGCGGTGCGGCCACCGGGCGGCGCGGTGGCGCTCGGCCGAGGGGGAGGCGCGACGGGCGGCGGGGAAGGCGCGACGGCGGCGGGGTCGGCAACGGCGGGGCCAGCAGAGACGGGCGAGGTCGCCAGACATGCGCTGGCGGCGGCGGGCGCCGGCGAACGGAGGCGACGGCCGGCGTCCTAGACGGCGGCGAAGGCAGACGGGCGGCGGGGAACGGGGCGCGCGGCAGGGAGCGGGCGGCGTGGCGCGGGGCCCGGTCGGGCCCGGCGCGGCCCAGGGCGGGCCGGCCGTGGGCCGGGCGGGCCGCGGTGGTGGGAGGAGAAAGAGGAGGCCGGCAGGGTGACATGGAGAGCTCCGGTTGGCTGCGGGCGGCGGCGCGATCTCGTCCGGTAGGAAACGGACATATCCGGCGGCGGAGGTAGGTGGAGGGTAGGGTTTGGACCCGAAATTTTGGAGGGGAAGGTCTATTTATAGATAGAGGGAGCTAGGAGAGTCCAAATGGAGAGCGGTTTTCGCCCACACGATCGTGATCGAACGGCCGAGAGCATGGAGGGGTTTTGGATGGGTTATTGGGCCACTTTGGAGGGGTGTTGGGCTGCACACAAAAGAGGCTTCTACGGTTACCCGGTTAACCGTTGGAGCATCAAACGATCTCCAATTGGGCACAAAACTTGACAGGCAGTCTACCAGTGGTGTATCAAGGCCACTTGGCAAGACTCGGTCCATTCCGAGAACTTTTAACACCCGCTCACGAAAAGAGACAAAAGGGGAACGCCGGGGGACATAGGAGTGCCGGATGGCAAAGCAACGGGGAAAATGCTCGGATGCATGAGACGAACACATATGCAAAATAAAATGCACATGATGACATGGCAAAATACAACATGCAAGCAAATGACATGGCAACAACGACGAATAGCTGGAAGTCACCTGGCGCATCGAATCCGGGGCGTTACAGTGGCCCTCCTCCACTTATCCCTGCACCCATCTTCTTCATCTGCCTTACACAAACACGAAAAACCAACTCAAGCACGAGTTCCAGCCCCCGTTGCTGTGATTTTCAATCTCCTTGCTCAAAGCACCTCTCGCAAAACTGCTTGGGGAGATTGTTCCTTGGTATGTGACTCCTCCATTGGTTCAATTAGTTTTTCTTCTAGTTCTTTATTCATTGCAAATTTGGGCTGCATAGGTCACCATGTTCTTGAGCTTGCATGTCAAATTTATATTGTTCCAAGTAGTTCTAATGCTTGATATAGGCCCTAGGCACTTGTGGGAGTTGTTGTTATCAATTTTATTGAAGTTGGTTCACTTTTATTTGAAGTTACTAAAAATTTCAGAAATTTTTCAGAGGAAACAATATGATTAGGAGGATGTTCCAAGGTGGTCCTTCAAGGAAGCAAGGTCCCAGGCTTGCAATACGTGATGCTGACGAGGAACCACCAAGAGACGCTCCTGTGAGGCCTTGTGAATGGCCTTCGGAAAATTTTATGAATCAAGTGGGAATCAAAGAAGAATTTAGTGCATATTTGAGTAACACCGGTCTTGAGGACTTTGAAGCTGACAAATGCCCCTAGTATCATGATCTCACAAGTTCATTTGTGAGGAGGTTTGAGTTTTCATCTTCGCATAATTCTCCTTCAGTCATGTTTGACCTTTATGACAAATCTTATACCATGGACTTAGAGGATTTTACTTCTGCTTGCAAACTTCCATCTTGGGGTAATGTCAGGGATCCCCCTAAATCTGAATATAGAGACTTTCTTGCTAGAATAACTGTGAGAGAATCTAGAGATATAACACAAGCCACTATAGGGAGCGTTCACTTTCCTGCTATACATTATTTTGCTCTCTTCATAGGTAGACGAATAAATGCTAAGGATGAAACATGTCACATGTGTGTCCCTGATCTCAGCATTCTTAGGAGTGCTGTGTTAGGAGACCAATCTTATCATATGGGAGCCATTGTAGCTCGCAGGTTGCATCAGAATAGACATAGCGGAGATTTCTTTGGAGGAATTTATGCAACCCGCTTAGCTAATTTTCTTGAGATAGACATTCGTGAGGGTGATATGGAGTTACCCCCTTCTTATTTGGATTTTGATTCTATGGTTTCCCACCAGTTTGTTGAGAGGACTGAACCACCTCTCCAGTATCGACTAGTCTTTAACAAACGTCATGTAGTCCATATTGGTCTTCCTGCTCCTGCCTTCTTTGATTTTCAGACAAAAGGAAGATATATTATTACCAGAGAGGAGGCAGATGAGTACGAGAGGAGAGCCGAGGCTGCTCAATTCCACGCTGCAGCTCAGGCGGCGGTAGCCGCTGCATCGCGGTATGACCCCAGCTTCACCTACGGATATCCGCCAGGCTATCCCTGGCATTAGACCAACTTATGCCAAAAGCCTAAGCTTGGGGGAGTACGTATTTCCCATCGACATTACATTCATGTTCACACACTAGTCGTCGGTGCTCATACTCTTTCACTGTAATATGCATGCTAGTTTATTTTCTTTTCCCTGCTTTCTTCTTGTGTGTTTAATAAACTTTAAGAAAAAACAAAAAAAAATTAGTAGTAGTTTACTTCTTTGCTTGTAGTAGAAATTAAAAAGAAAAAAACCCAAAAATATTTCCCGTTCTTCTTTTACTTATTGGGAGCTTTCCCGTGTAAATAGTTTTTATTTCTTTTCTTTTCTTTGGGGGTCGAGAAGACCATATTGAAAATGCTTAGTGGCTCCAATATGCATGATTGTTTATTTAACTTAGAGCCCATATTACTTGTCTTCTCTCTTGAGTTGAATGCTTGCAGATTCCAGCTTAGTCCAATGCACGTGCACTCTTATTATTATACACACCGTTCGGTCGTGCAAGTGAAAGGCAATAATGACGATATATGATGGACTTATTGGGATAAGAAAAGCTGGTATGAACTCGACCTCTCTTGTTTTTTTAAATATGATGATTCATCATTCCTGAGTCAGCTATTATGAAGTAAACATATTTGCAATAACATTTAGAGATTATAGTTGCTTGTGCCATGCTTGATTAGCTATGAATTATAATGGTTTACCTTGCGTGCCAACATGCTATTAGAATGATTATGATGTGGTATGATGGGATGGTATCCTCCTTTAAATGAATTGAGTGACTCGACTTGGCACATGTTCACGCATGTAGTTGAATCAAATCAACATAGCCTTCATGATATTTATGTTCATGGTGGATTATATCCTACTCATGCTTGTATTCGGTGTAAATTAATTGTAATGAATGTTTACGACTGTTGTCGCTCTCTCAGTTGGTCGCTTCCTAGTCTTTTGCTAGCCTTCACATGTACTAAGCGGGAATACTGCTTGTGCATCCAAACTCCTTAAACCCCAAAGTTGTTCCATATGAGTCCACTATACCTTCCTATATGCGGTATTTACCTGCCGTTCCAAGTAAATTTTTATGTGCCAAACTCTAAACCTTCAAATAAACATTTTGTTTTGCATGCTCGATTAGCTCATATGTCAATTAGAGCTGCCCTTATCTTCCGTGTTAGGCGGGTTATTCTCAAGAGGAGTGGACTCCGCTCCTCATTCACGAGAAAATGGCTAGTAACCGGGATGCCCAGTCCCGTGCTTTATGCAAACTAAATCAAAATAATTGCAAACAAAACTCCCCCTGGGACCCGTTGAATGTTGGAGGCACTCGTTGTTTCGAGAAAGCCATGGATTGATCCTTGTGGAGGAGGGGGAGTATAAACATTACCATTCTGTTCGGGAACCGCCTATAATCTGTTTAGCATGGAAGATATCGTCGTCTTTTAGTTGCTATGTTGACAATGAAAGTATGCCGCTCAAAATATAATTTATCTCTATTTCAAAACCGAGCTCTGGCACCTCTACAAATCCCTGCTTCCCTCTGCGAAGGGCCTATCTATTTACTTTTATGTTGAGTCATCACCCTTCTTATTAAAAGCACCCGCTGGAGAGCACACTTTCGTTTGCATTCATTATTATTGGTTTATATTGGGTATGACTTGACTGGATCTCTTTTACCATGAATTACAATATTTAGTCAGTCCTTGATCTTTAAAGGTGCTCTGCATTTATGTTTTGCGGTCTCAGAAAGGGCTAGCGAGATACCATTTTGTTATATCATGTTATGATTATTTTGAGAAAGTGTTGTCATCCGAGTTTTATTATTATGGCTCGCTAGCTGATTATGCTATTGATATGAGTAATTATGAGACCTACGTGTTATTGTGAGTATGGTTAGTTCATAATAATTGCTGAAACTTGAATACTGGCTTTTCATGTTTACAACAACAAGAGCAAACAGAGTTTGTAAAAGTTTTTCTTTTTTCTCTTTCAGTTTGTCAACTAAATTGCTTGAGGACAAGCAAGGGTTTAAGCTTGGGGGAGTTGATATGTCTCTGCCGTATCTAATTTTCCAAACATGTTTGCCCTTGTTTTGGACTGTAACTTGTATGATTTGAATGGAACTAACCCATACTGACGCTGTTTTCAGCAGAATTGCCATGGTGTTTTTTTATGTGCAGAAAATAAAAGTTCTTGGAATGACCAGAAACTCCAGGGAACACCTTAGAAAAAACAATAAAAAATCCTCGCCAAATATGAAGACCAGGGGCCCACACCCTGTCCACGAGGGTGGGGGCGCCCCCCCTGGGCGCGCCCCCCTACCTCGTGGGCCCCCTGGTGGCCCTCCGACACCAACTCCAACTCCATATATTGGCTTTCGAGGAGAAAAAAAATCAGAGAGAATAAATCATCGCGTTTTACGATACGGAGCCGCCGCCAAGCCCTAATCTCTCTCGGGAGGGCTGATCTGCAGTCCGTTCGGGGCTCCGGAGAGGGGGATTCGTCGCCGTCGTCATCATCAACCATCCTCCATCACCAATTTCATGATGCTCACCACCATGCGTGAGTAATTGCATCGTAGGCTTGCTGGACGGTGATGGATTGGATGAGATTTATCATGTAATCGAGTTAGTTTTGTTAGGGTTTGATCCCTAGTATCCATTATGTTCTGAGATTGATGTTGCTATGACTTTGCTATGCTTAATGCTTGTCACTAGGGCCCGAGTGCCATGATTTCAGATCTGAACCTGTTATGTTTTCATGAATATATGTGTGTTCTTGATCCTATCTTGCAAGTCTATAGTCACCTACTATGTGTTATGATCCGGCAACCCCGAAGTGACAATAATCGGGGACCACTCCCGGTGATGACCATAGTTTGAGGAGTCCATGTATTCACTATGTGCTAATGCTTTGTTCCAGTTCTCTATTAAAAGGAGGCCTTAATATCCCTTAGTTTCCAATAGGACCCCGCTGCCACGGGAGGGTAGGACAAAAGATGTCATGCAAGTTCTTTTCCATAAGCACGTATGACTATATACGGAATACATGCCTACATTACATTGATGAACTGGAGCTAGTTCTGTGTCACCCTATGTTATGACTGTTACATGACGAACCGCATCTGGCATAATTATCCATCGCTAATCCGGTGCCTACGAGTTTTCCATATACTGGTTCTCGCTTATTTAATTTTCCGTTGCTACTGTTACAATCACTACAAAATACCAAAAACATTACTTTTGTTGTCTTTACTTTTGTTACCGTTACCACTACTATCATATTACTTTGCTACTAAACACTTTGTTGCAGATACTAAGTTTCCAGGTGTGGTTGAATTGACAACTCGGCTGCTAATACTTGAGAATATTCTTTGGCTCCCCTTGTGTCAAATCAATAAATTTGGGTTGAATACTCTACCCTCGAAAACTGTTGCGATCCCCTATACTTGTGGGTTATCACTTAGTGATAAAGTAAAGCAATTAAATGGCGTTTGCATTTCATACAATAAAGTGGCAACCATAAGGCTCCTGCCAATTGCCGATAACTTTTACAAAACATGATCATCTCATACAACAGCGTATATCACATCATGTCTTGACCATATCACATCACAACATGCCCTACAAAAACAAGTTAGACGTCCTCTACTTTGTTGTTGCAAGTTTTACATGGCTGCTAGGGCTTCTAGCAAGAACCGTTCTTACCTATGACACAGAAACCACAATGGTGATTTATCAAGTTTGTTGTTTTAACCTTCAACAAGGACCGGTCGCAGTCAAATTCGATTCAACTAAAGTAGGAGAACAGACACCCGCCAGCTACCTTTATGCAAAACTAGTTGCATGTCTGTCGGTGGAACCGGTCTCATGGACATGGTCATGTAAGGTTGGTATGGGCCGCTTCATCCAACAATACCGCCGAATCAAAATAAGAAATTGGTGGTAAGTAGTATGATGATCACCACCCACAACTCTTTGTGTTCTACTCGTGCATATCATCTACGCATAGACCTGGCTCGGATGCCACTGTTGGGATACGTAGCATGCAATTTCAAAAAAAAAATCCTACGCTCACGCAAGATCTATCTAGGAGATGCATAGCAACGAGAGGGGGAGAGTGTGTCTACGTACCCTCATAGACCGAAAGCAGAAGCGTTTGAAACGCGGTTGATGTAGTCGAACTTCTTCTCGTTCCGACCGATCAAGTACCGAACGTACGACACCTTCGAGTTCTGCACACGTTCAGCTCAATGACATCCCTCGAACTCTTTATCTAGCAGAGTGTTGAGGAAGTAAATGAGTTCCGCCAGCACGACGGCGTGGTGACGGTGATGGTGAAGTGATCCGCGCAGGGCTTCGCCTAAGCACTACGAAGATATGACCGGAGGCGTAAACTGTGTAGGGGGGCGCCGCACACAGCTAACAATTATTGGCATGTGTTCTAGGTGCCCCCTCCCCATGTATATATAGGTGGGAGCGGGAGGGGATCAGCCTTGGGGCGCCCCAAGTAGGAGGAATCCTACTTGGGGCCCTAGTCCAATTCGGCCCCCCTTTCCTTATTACCGGAAGGGGGAAAAGGGAAGAGGGAAGGGAGGAAGGAAGGGGGCGAGCCCCCTCCTCCTTATCCTACTCGGCCTCCTTCCTTAGGGGGGGTGCCACCCCCTGTGGGCTGGTGTGTTCCCCTCCTATGGGCCATATGGCCCATTATTCCCCCGGGGGGTTCCGGTAACCCCTGATAGTCCGATAAATACCCGATACTACCCGAAACACTTCCAGTGTCCAAATACTATCATCCTATATATCAATATTTACCTCTCAACCATTTCGAGACTCCTTTTCATGTCCGTGATCTCATCCGGGACTCCGAACAACATTCAGTCACCAAATCACATAACTCATATAATACAAAATCATCATCGAAGTTAAGCGTGCGGACCCTACGGGTTCGAGAACTATGTAGACATGACCGAGACACTTCTCCGATCAATAAACAATAACGGAACCTGGATTCTCATATTGGCTCCTACATATTCTACGAAAATCTTTATTGGTCGAACCGTAATGATAACATACGTTATTCCCTTTGTCATCGGTATGTTACTTGCCCGAGATTCGATTGTCGGTATCTTCATACCTAGTTCAATCTCATTACCGGCAAGTATCTTTACTCGTTCCGTAATACATCATCCCGCAACTAACTCATTAGTCACTTTGCTTGCAAGGCTTCTTATGATGTGTATTACCGAGAGGGCCCATAGATACCTCTCTGATACTCGGAGTGACAAATCCCAATCTTGATCTATACCAACCCAACAAACACCTTCGGAGATACCTGTAGAATATCTTTGTAATCACCCAGTTACGTTGTGACGTTTGATAGCACACAAGGTATTCCTCCGGTATCTGGGAGTTGCACAATCTCATAGTCAAAGAAATGTGTATATGACATGAAGAAAGCAATAGCAATAAAACTGAACGATCATAATGTTAAGCTAACGAATGGGTCTTGTTCATCACATCATTCTCCTAATGATGTGATCTCGTTCATCAAATGACAACACATGTCTATGGTTAGGAAACTTAACCATCTTTGCTTAACGAGCTAGTCTAGTAGAGGCTTACTAGGGACATGGTGTTTTTTCTATGTATCCACACATGTATCATGTTTTTGGTTAATACAATTCTAGCTTGAATAATAAACATATATCATGAAATAAGGAAATATAAAATAACAACTTTATTATTGCCTAGGGCATATTTCCTTCAGCACGCGGGAAGAGCTAGCGTCGGGACTACACTTGCCCTTACCTTTCCCATCAAAGATCCCCATGGATGGCTGCTGACTGGCTGGCTAGGGTTCCTAGTCGCCGACGAGGGAGCAGGCGTTGCCAGATGGGAACGTGTGGTGGAAGTGGATGAGGCTGGCACTGCCGCACGCTTGCATAAAAAGGACGGGCACGCGACCCTTCCAACCACTGCCAGGCGGGCCCGAAGTAGGTGGATACATTTACTATGACCGCAGGCGGTGGTTGGTCGGCCGACAAGTGGGGCCACGGCGGACATCAAGAGGACGCGTGACACGTCCACTTCTCTTGCGCGCCGACGCATTCCAAGCCCAAATTTGGGCCAGGAATGGGTTCGGGCGGACACGTTTTGGAAATGGATCACCGCGTTGGGCCATCACTTTTGTCCGCGGCAACCCAAACAGATGGTGGCAGAAAAAAGGGTCGCCGTGTTGGAGTTGCTCTAAGCAGGCTATAATGAATATTACTTTTATATTTTTACTTAGTTAGAGGAGAGAATAAATGGAATGTAGAATAAGAACCATCTATAGCGCGAGGGCCGAAGACACTTTATGAGATTGTAAAGTGGAGCCGTAATTAATAAAGTAATACATATTGAAAACTAACTATTATATTGGCTCTAGATGACATGACAACTATTTATAACCGATTGTTGCCTATATTGTTAACCATGCTCTAAGACGGTCTAGGCTTCGCAACCTTCGATTGTTTAACAAGGGTTTTGCTAGAGCGGGTGTGTTTTGGGGGCATGTATCTAATTTCCCCTGGACAAGTGAATGTAGCTTGGTGGTACGAACATAGTCTTGTGTCCCAGACAAGTCCGGTTCGATCCCATCGGGTTTGGATATTTTAAACGTGTTTCTCGCCCCTTTGGTCTTCTTTTTTCTCAACTGGGCTAGCTAAGCAAATGCAAGCTAAGAACCATGTTTTGCATGTTGTTTGCTTACGTCCTCTCCGACCTGAGTGAGAATAAACACACGCATGGTGTTTGGTTGAAAGCCTTTTCTAGATAGTCATAGCACATGTATCTAGTAAGCTCTTATTAAAATGATGAGATTACTAGCACACTTATTGACACAATGTACACAAACAAACATCTGATAAAAAATTGAAGTAACACACACACAGGTTGTTAAATGACAAACAGTGGCGGCAAAGTCTTAAACACCCCATGCAGAAGTCTAAAAAGGTGCAGATAACTTCCTAGGCATCTTAGGCAAAGGCCTCCTCATGCTTCTTGTACTTGGTCACTGTCGTGGTTCTAAGTCTGATAGTAGAATAGGGGGGTAGGAATGGAGAGGCAAGATCCTAGCTATGGAGTAGTTGTATACGCAAGATGTTTACGAGTTCAGGCCCTTCTCGGAGGAAGTAACAGCCCTACGTCTCGGAGCCAGGAGGCGGTCGACTGGATTATGTGTATATGAGTTACAAGGGTGCGAACCGTTTACACTGAGGAGGGGGTGGCTTATATAGACTCTGCCAGACCCCTCCGGCCCTCAGTTATGCAGGGTTTAAGGTACATTAAGGTCGGGCATTACTGGTAACGCCACAAATAAAGTGCTATGATGACCATAAAAGCTACTTAATGACAGACTATTGCATGCAGAGTGACTTTAGGTCTCCTGGCAGTCGAGTGATTGGCTTCATGGTCGAGTGTCTTCGAGTACGTCGAGTGGAACCCTTCCAGGTCAACTGAAAGGTGGTTTCCTCTAAAGATGTCCTTGGGGAGGGTATCTTGGACAGGTCCATGACCCTACCCTAGGTACATGGCTTCATCATTAGCCCCCGAATGGATCGAGGTTTGAGTGGGGAAGGAGTTGAACACACTTCCGACCCATTTTCGTGCTATGAGTATGTCTTGTTCTGGATCAATGAACTTAGGTGATGGCACCAACTTCTTTTTCAGTCGCCTTGATCCATTCTTTGTATCCGTCGAGTGAATTTCTTTACTTGGAGAACTTCGAACGACAGGGCGGAGGAAATCTTCCGTCTGACGAGTTTCTCTGCAGCCCGCGGATTTAGCGGGATTCGAATTTCGGGAAGCGAAGGGGCCGGAGGAGGCCGCAGTAATCGGATGGGATAAGGCAGGGATGCCTCGATCTCCACGCCACCTTTTTCGCCACGTATCGCGCGCGCGACTGGTGCGGGATTTGATAGGATCGCCCGGGCCTACAAGTCAGTCACTCGGAAGTAACCTCATATAAGGCCTCGGACGGGGTTTTTGAACAGTGCGCTCTCATTTCCTCCTCTCTTCCTCAGACTTATCTGCCGCATTCGCTTCCGTCTCAGTGCCGCTGTTCTATGCGCGTCTCGTCGGCGATCATGGTGAAAGAGAAGATGGCGGCCCTGGAGCGGGTGAAGAAGGCGACGACGAAGGCGAAGGGAAGGGCGACCAGTCGGGGCGGATCTTCATCGAGGGCCGGCCTACCGCAGGGCTGGATCCAGGACGACTGGATCCGCTCGACGATTCGTCAAGAAGACCTTGACGACCTAGCCAACGGAGGACTGATCCCCCATGGATCGGCGCGGCTTCCAGGGAAGGAGTCTGAGCCGCAGCCTCAGGAGGGTGAGGCCGTTCTCTTGGCCACCCATGTCGACCGTGGGTTTTCTCTGCCGCCTCATCCTTTCTTTCGGGGATTTCTGAATTTCTTTGGGGCGCAACTCCACCACTTCACACCCAACACCATCGTGTACCTCGCTGCTTTCGTGTCTTTGTGCGAGAATTTCTTGGGTTGTCGGTCTCATTGGGGTCTTTTCAAGCACATTTTCACATGTCGCTCCCAGACGGTGAAGAAGGCCAATCCGAGTGACAAGAGAACACAAGTGATTCAGATGTGTGGGGGTCTTGGGGTTCAAATGAGGGGGGAAAGTGCTTTTCCGGCCATGGTCCTACCCGACTCGGTTCGTGGATGGCAGTCGACCTGGTTTTACTGCAAAGACCAGTCGACGCCAGGGCAGCCGACCGGACTTCCTCCTTTTTCCATGGACCGAGTGAGGAAGCCTTCCTCTTTGAAGGTGATCCCGGAAGAGAAGGTGCAGGTTAAGGTGTTGGTCAAATGTGTTGTCCAGCTTATCTGTGACGGGGTGACCGGCATGGACCTCTTGGAGGTCTTCCTCCGACGACGCATCCAGCCGCTTCAAGCTCGAGACCATCCGATGTGGTTGTATTCTGGCACTGAGGACACCACTCGGATCCACCCGGAGGAGGTCAAGGATGCCACGCTGGAGAGGTGGCTGACGGCCATCACAGGTAACAGAGACAACCCCCGAGGAGCCAGGAGGATTCCTCCACTCGACCAATCATACGAAGTAGACTAGGTCCAATTCTGCATCTCCGACTGTGATCTTGCTTTCTTCATTCTGTTTGCTTAAAATCAGTCGACTGACTTTTGTCTTGTTTGTTTATCTTCTAGGCTACCACTGAGATGTACTCGATGCCCAACGGCACGCAAGAACAGGCTGAGGAGGAGGAGGCGAGCGGAGGCGAAAGTGAGGAGGAGTGGCAATCTGACGGTGAGGGGGATGAAGATGTCGACGACTCCTGTGAAGAGGAGGAGGAGGAAGTCGATCCTCCTCACAGGGAAAGGCGATGCAAGCTCATCCACGACCCCGCGGTCGAGCGTGGCAAAGTGACTGTGCCTGTTGGGAAGTCGACGTAACGCCCTCGGACGGCCTCTCCAGCGCCGACTGAAAAAGCGCCGAAGCATCCCCGAGCGACGTCATCAAAGCCGTCGAAGGCCCTGCCCAAGATGAGAATGGCCATTCCCACCATTTCCGGGTAACAGCAGAATTTGTGTTTTCTCGTTTAGCATGGACAGATTCTTGGTCGACTCGTTAGCTAACCGACTGATTTCTGAAATCTGCAGTGCTGCTACCTCCGAGACCTCAGCCAGGAACGAAGACCAGGAAATGGAAGATGCTGCCACCTCCAACCTTGGTATGATCTTGTAGTTTCACTTTTGGTCGATTGGATTTTCGTTTTTAACTTTGGATCTTTCCTGTAGCTCCACCTCATGTTATTGATCTCCCTGATGATGACGATGAGGCGTCGCTGAGGCCGAGGAGGAATAAAAAGGCGCTAGCCGGCAAGACTACTTAGATTGCTTCAGTGCGTGAGACGCTGGTTCAGCAGGGTGGCAATGTCACTCGGACTTCCGTGTCCTTCGCTGTGCCACTGACGAGTGCTCGACCTTTGTCATCGACTGCTGACCCACCTTCCCTTTTTGCCACACACCACATCCCAGAGGACCAAGCGGGTGCTGCTAAGGAGGCTATACGCCAGGCGAGGATCATGATGGAGCAGGTGAAGGCGATCCGGGAAGCCAGCCAAGCGGCCTATGATGCTAGCTCAACCCTTCAGAGCAACGTCTAGGTTAGTTGGTCACCGCCTGTTCTGTTAGGATATGCTATCTGAAGACTTTCTTTCCGAAGATCTTTGTATCTGTACACCCACTGGGTGTGTCGATTGAATTTTTGGATTAGTGGGGGCACGCTGAGTACACCCACTGGTGTAGTCCCCGAGACTATGGTGAACTGTTGGCAGACGACTGTAGTCTCTGTACTTTGAATTTCTTCATTCTAACTTCTTCACTCGGTCTGGTCGGACCATGTCGAGTGGAATCTTGGAACCAGTGGGGGCACGCTGAGTGCACCCACTGGGTGTAGTCCCCGAGACCATGGTCGACTGCTGGCAGTCGACTAAGGTCTGAAGTACCTGCTTCTTTTTTTTGGTAGATCATGATGAGACCGTGGCTGACTTCCGGCAGTTCGCTATGGTTTAAGATCATAACCTCTTTGTCCTTTTTGGTCGACTGATCGGACCAAGTCGGGAGAACTAGTGGGGGCACGCTGAGTGCACCCACTGGGTGTAGTCCCCGAGACTACTATTGAATATTTTGATTCGGCTGTAGTCTTAGAAATGTTACGATTTTTCTCTTAGTCACTCGGAAGCAACCTATCTTTGATGTCTGTCGACTGACCCTTTGCAGAAATCTTGCGAGCTTGTGGCTCGCTATACTGAATTGGAAAACAAGCATATCCAGCTCGACCTTGACTTGAAGCTTGTTCGGGAGAACTTTAAGAAGGCGAAGGATGAAGCAAAAGGTATGTTGGGTGAGAATCTTGACGACTGTCTTTATCTTTCTGTCCATTCCTGATTCTGATCTCATTGTCACTTTGCAGATAAACTGAAGGAGGCTCTGAAGAAGAAGGACCATGACCTCGCTGAGGCGCAGAAGGCGGCTTTGGACAAAATGAAGCTTGCGGAAGAAAAACTGGCTTCAGTCGGAAAACTTGAAGAGGAGAACACCAATCTGAAAGCCGCTCTCGCCACGGCCAACAAGAAGGTCAGCCATCTGAAGAATGACAAGATAGCTCTGAGTGACAAGGCTAGCGAACTGGCGGGGAAGAAGAACGATCTGGAGGCTTATTTGGGAGGGCTCTCCAAGAAGTTATTCATCATGCTTGAAGGTAATCTCTTCTATCCGACTGACTTGTTATCATCGACTCGTCATAGAACTGTTGGCTTAACTTCGAATTGTGTTTACAGAATTCTGCCAGAACTTCGAGGAGGAGACCAGTCGAGTGGAGACAATCTTGGACCCCATTAACTCTCCTGTGAAGGATGAAGCCGCTATGAACATGCTCCGACTGGAGTCTCGTGTTGCTAGTGTGGTTGACTACCTCGCTCGACTGAAGGTTGTGGTGTTGTGAATCGACACGACACTCTGGCCAAGAGAGACGCTTCAAAATGACCTCGAGTCTTTAATGACTCGACTGAATGACATTCCAGGTCGAGTGCAAGAATGGAAGAAGTCTTCTGCCAGGTGCGGTGCTGACGTTGCTTTGTCCCTGGTCCGTGTTCACTGCAAGGATGCGCGAGAGGACAAGCTGGCGTCCATCAAAGTGGCCAATACCAAGAAGCACGACTTCCAATCTTTCATGGAGACCTTCATTGCTACTGCCACTCGGATTGCTAACGGAATCGACCTAGACCAGTTTGTCGCGCCTTCCAGTCCTCCACCTGAGGAGTAAGAAAAACTTCTATGCTTTGCCTTAAATTTGCCTCAGAATGCCGAGCGGTTTTGTAACCGATAAACTTTTACAGGCTTGACGCCTGAGCACTTCTGAATCCGTAGGATGTTATCTGAACTTGGCTTATCGTTGAATATGCTTGCATTTGCCTTCGGGCGAACTTTGTTCTTCACTCGGAATATACTTTAATGCTTGGGACGCAGCTTTGAGGTGGAAAGTCCAGTCGACCTGCACTTCATCTCTCTTGCAAGTGGGGATGGAGCACAGATTGCAGTCGACCTGCGTCCTTCCGGATCAGGATGGAGCGCACATTGTATTTGTGGCGTAGCTCATAAGGAGAAGGTAGCAGTCGGCCTGCACCTCGTCATTCTTGCAGAGCGCACATTCTATTTGTGGCATAGCTCCGAAGGAGAAGGTAGCAGTCAACCTGCACCTCATCGTCCTTGCAGAGCGCACATTGTATTTGTGGCGTGGCTCCGAAGGAGAAGGTAGTAGTCGACCTGCACCTCGTCGTCCTTGCGAATCGGAATGGATTAAATACTTAGGTGAGTACTGGACTGCATTGGGAGGATTGCTCTCCACTCGGTAGGATTTTTAAATACTTAGGCGAGTACTGGACTGCAGCTAAGCCCCCGAGTGAGAGGATTGCTCTCCATTCAGTAGGATTTTTAAATACTTAGGCGAGTACTGGACTGCAGCTAAGCCCCCGAGTGGGAGGATTGCTCTCCACTCGGTAGGATTTTTAAATACTTAGGCGAGTACTGGACTGCAGCTAAGCCCCCGAGTGGGAGGATTGCTCTCCACTCGGCAGGATTTTCAAATACTTAGGCGAGTACTGGACTGTGGCTAAGCCCCCGAGTGGGAGGATTGCTCTCCACTCGGTAGGATTTTCAAATACTTAGGCGAGTACTGGACTGCAGCTAAGCCCCCGAGTGGGAGGCTGGCTCACCACTCGGTAGGATTTTTAAAGCTTAAGCGAGTACTGGGCTGCAGCTAAGCCTCCGAGTGGGAGGCTGGCTCACCACTTGGTAGGATTTTTCAAATACTTAGGCGAGTACTGGACTGCAGCTAAGCCCCCGAGTGGGAGGCTAGCTCACCACTCGGTAGGATTTTTTAAACTTAGGCGAGTACTGGACTGCAGCTAAGCCTCCGAGTGGGAGGCTGGTTCACCACTCGGTAGGGTTTATCAAACTTAGGCGAGTACTTGGACTGCAGCCCCCGAGTGGGAGGCTGGCTCACCACTCGGTAGGATTTTTTAAACTTAGGCGAGTACTGGACTGCAGCTAAGCCTCCGAGTGGGAGGCTAGCTCACCACTCGGTAGGATTTTCAAGTACTTAGGCGAAACGGATTCGCAGCTAAGCCCCCGAGTGGGAGGCTGGCTCACCACTCGGTAGGGATTTTTTTTTACAAACTTAGGCGAAACGGATTCGTAGCTAAGCCACCCACTGGGGGATTTGTCACGTAAGCAAAAAGTAACAACAATCACTGGGAAAATTATAACATTCTTGTCTTTGATAAACAAACTACGGAGGTACTTTTATTACATCTCATCTGAGTGAGTACTTAAGTATAAAAGGGGCAGAGCAGCTCCGCGTTCCAAGCTCGTGGCTCGTCAATCTGGCGATCGACATTGTAAAGATGGTACGCTCCATTGTTGAGAACTTTGGTGACGATGAAGGGGCCTTCCCAAGTAGGATCAAGCTTGTGTGGCTTCTGCTGATCCACTCGGAGGACCAAATATCCTTCTTGGAAGGCTCGACTCTTCACGTTTCTGGCATGGAATCGACGCAAGTCCTGCTGATAGATAGTCGATCGGATCATGGCCATCTCTCTTTCTTCTTCTAGAAGGTCGACTGCGTCCTGCCGGGCTTGTTCTGCTTCATCTTCAGTGTAGAGCTCGACTCGGGGTGCATTGTGAAGCAGGTCACTCGGCAGAACTGCTTCAACTCCATAAACCAAAAAGAATGGAGTCCGTCCAGTCGACCGATTAGGGGTGGTCCTTAATCCCCAAAGAACTGATGGAAGTTCGTCGACCTATGCGCCCGCCACGTGCTTGAGGTCACGCATCAACCGGGGTTTCAGTCCTTTGAGAATTAGACCGTTTGCTCTTTCTGCTTGTCCATTCGACTGGGGGTGAGCGACAGAAGCGTAGTCGACTCGCGTGCCTTGAGAAGCACAGAAAGCTCTGAATTCGTCGGAATCGAAGTTTGACCCATTATCAGTGATGATGCTGTGCGGAACTCCATATCTAAATATCAACTCTCTGTTGAAGCTGATAGTAGTGCCGGCATCAAGATTCTTGATAGGCTTAGCTTCAATCCACTTAGTGAACTTGTCGATTGTGACCAGTACATGGGTGAAGCCGCTCCTGCCAGTTCTTAGTGGTCCAACCATATCCAATCCCCAAACAGCGAAGGGCCAGACGAGTGGAATGGTCTTCAAGGCTGAGGCGAGTTTGTGTGACATATTGGAATAGAACTAACATCCTTCACACTTCTTGACTATTTCCTTCGCCATTTCATTTGCTCTTGGCCAGTAAAACCCCACTCGGTATGCTTTAGCCACAATGGTCCGAGAGGACGCATGATGACCATAGGTCCCCGAGTGGATATCGTCAAGAATTATCTGACCTTCTTCTGGTGTTATACATTTTGACTGACTCCAGTCGCGCTTTCTCTATACAACTGTCCCTTTATCACAGTAAAGGCCTCGGATCGACGGACGATCTGTTGAGCCTCTTCCTTGTTCTCTGGGAGCTCTTTCCTTAGGATATACGCGATGTACGGCACTGTCCAGTTGGGAGTGATGACCAAAACTTCCATGATCAGGTCGACCACAGCTGGGACCTCAACTTCAGTCGGATCCGTGACACTCTTTGGCTGCGGGGCTTCTTTAGTGAAAGGATCCTCTTGAACTGATGGTGTGTGGATATGCTCCAAAAACACATAACTGGGAATGGCTTCTCTCTTGGAACCTATTTTTGCCAAATCATCAGCCGCTAGATTTTTCAGTCGGGGTATATGATGGAGCTCTAACCCCTCAAATTTCTTCTCTAGCTTTCTCACTGCATTGCAGTAACCAGTCATGGCTGGACTTCTGATGTCCCACTCCTTCATCACCTGATTAACCACCAAATCTGAGTCGCCATAAACCATGAGGCGACGGACGCCGAGTGAAATGGCCATACGCAACCCATACAAAAGTGCTTCGTATTCTGCTTCATTATTGGAGGAATCAAAATGAATCTGGAGCACATATCTGAGCTTATCTCCTCGGGGGGAAACCAACACTACCCCAGCACCGGAACCATTCAGCATCTTAGAGCCATCAAAGAACATGGTCCAGTGCTTCGAGTGAACTTGAGTCGGCAGTTGCTGTTCAATCCACTCGGCGATGAAATCTGCTATTGCTTGGGACTTAATGGCTTTCTTTGCCTCAAACTTGATATTAAGGGGAAGGAGTTCAATCCCCCATTTTGCCACTCGACCAGTTGCATCTCTGTTGTGCAGAATCTCTGACAATGGGGTGTCGCTGACGACTGTAATGGAATGGTCAGAGAAGTAATGAGCAACCTTCTTCGTGGTCATATAAATCCCATATACAAGCTTCTGATAATGAGGGTATCTTTGCTTTGATGGGGTCAAAACTTCAGAAAGATAATATACCGGGCGCTAAACTTTAAAGGCTTTTCCTTCTTCTTCCCGCTCGACCATAAGTACTGTACTGACGACTTGTCCTGAGGCTGCAATGTAAAGCAGAAAAGGCTCTTTGCTGATTGGGGCAGCAAGCACCGGTTGGGTGGAGAGCAGGGATTTTAGCTCTGCAAACACTGCATTAGCTTCGGGAGTCCACTCGAACTTGTCTGACTTCTTCATCAGTCGGTAAAGAGGCAATGCCTTTTCACCGAGGCGAGAGATGAATCGACTTAAAGCGGACAAGCATCCAGTAAGCTTCAGGACATCGTGCACACGCACAGGGCGTTTCATTCGGAGTATAGTACCAACTTTTTCTGGGTTGGCGTCGATTCCTCGTTCGGAAATGAGAAAACCGAGTAACTTTACGCCAGGAACTCCGAATGAGCACTTTGATGGATTAAGCTTGATATCATACCTCCTGAGGTTGGCAAATGTTTCAGCAAGGTCAGTCAGCAGGTCAGAACCCTTCCGTGATTTGACCACAATATCATCCATGTATGCTTCCACACTCCGACTGATTTGAGTGAGCAAACACTTCTGAATCATCCTCATGAACGTGGCTCCAGCATTCTTGAGGCCGAATGGCATGGTGACATAGCAGAAGCACCCGAATGGAGTGATGAAAGCTGTTTTGATCTCGTCGGGTCCATACAGACGGATCTGATGGTAACCGGAATAGGCGTCTAAAAAAGACAGGCGCTCACATCCCGCAGTAGAGTCGACTATTTGGTCGATGCGGGGGAGAGGAAAATGATCTTTCGGGCAGGCCCGATTGATATGTTTGAAGTCAATGCACATGCGAACTGACTTGTCCTTCTTGGGGACCATGACAACATTGGCGAGCCACTCAGAGTGGTAAATCTCTCGGATAAACTCTGCTGCTAAGAGCCGAGCCACCTCCTCGCCAATGGCCTTTCTCTTCTGGACGGCGGACCGTCGAAGATGTTCCTTGACAGGTTTCACTTTTGAGTCGACTCGTAGACGGTGCTCAGCCAGCCCCCTGGGAACACCCGACATGTCAGAAGGCTTCCATGCGAAGATGTCCCAGTTCTCACGGAGGAACTGGCGAGCGCTTCTTCCTATTTGGAGTCGAGTGTTGTTGAGATATGAGTCGGTGCAGCACTGGGGACGGTCGGGTGAATGTGAATTGGCTTTGTCTAACCAGATGATTGAAACGCTGATTCCGTAGCAGGCTTCTTGGCTCGCAACAAATCACTCGGATCTGCAGTTTTCTGGTATTCCTGCAGCTCTACCACTGCCATCTGAGCATCGGCGATCTTTGAGCCTTTCTAGAAGCACTCTTCTGCCTTCTTCCGATTGCCAGTAATAGTGATCACACCTTTGGGACCAGGCATCTTCAATTTGAGGTACACATAACATGGTCGAGCCATGAAACGTGCATAAGCTGGCCTGCCCAAAATAGCATGATAAGCACTCTGGAAATCCACAACTTCAAACGTCAACTTTTCTTTGCGGTAATTCTTGGAATCACCGGAAACCACATCAAGAGCAATTTGGCCGAGTGACTCAGCCTTCTTTCCAGGAATGACTCCATGGAAACTCATGTTGCTGGTACTGAGTCTGGACATCGGAATGCCCATCCCTTTCAACGTCTCTGCATACAATATATTCAGGTCACTGACACCATCCATCAAGACTTTAGTCAGTCAAGTGCCTTCGATGACTGGGTCGACCACCAAAGCTTGCCTCCCAGGGGTGGCTATGTGTGTCGGATGGTCGGACTGGTCGAATGTGATGGCAGTCTGAGACCATTTCAGATAACTGGGCGTCGCCGGAGCAACCATATTCACCTCTCGGTTGATAACTTTCAATCGACTTTTGCTTTCTACATCAGCAAAAATCATCAGGGTGGAATTGACCTGGGGATATCCATCATCACTATCTTCTTTGTCTTCAACTTTGTCCGACTCCTTTTCCTTATCTTTGGGTTGTTTCCCTTGGAATTGCTGGATCAAGAGCCGACACTGTCGAGTGGCATGTTTCGGGTAAATGAATTTACCCTCTTCATCTTTCTTCATGTGAATGTGACACGGCAAATCCATCACATCATTCCCTTCCTTGTCCTTCACCTTCTTAGGGTTCCAAGATCCTTTGGGCTTCCCTTTAAACTTTCCTTGAGTCACGACCAAGGCTTCTCCAGGAGCAGCTGGCTCGGCTTTCCGCTTTTGCTTCCGACTGGAGTTCCCTCCTCCAGTTTCATGGGCGACTGATTTGTGCTTGCCACTCCGGAGCCGATCCTCTTCTTCACCATTGGCATACTTGGTGGCAATCTCCATCATTCGACTCAGAGACATGTCTCCGGTTCAACCGAATTTTAGGTTTAGCTCTCTGTACTTAACGCCTTCCTTGAAGGCACAGACTGCCTTGTGATCAGATACATTCTCTACCGTGTGATGCAACTTGATCCATCTCTGGATGTAATCCCTCAGAGTTTCATTCGACTTCTGCACACAAGATTACAGCTCTGTCAACCCTGCCGGTCGCTTGCAAGTTCCTTAAAATTTTCTGACAAACACTCGGGCAAGATCTTCCCCAGTGTAAATGCTGCTGGGTGCTAACTGATTCAACCATGCTCTGGCCGAACCCTCCAACATAAGAGGCAGGTGTTTCATGGCCACCTCATCATTGCCGCCACCAATCTGAACAGCCACTCGGTAGTCTTCAAGCCAAGTATCAGGCTTGGCCTCACCGGTGAACTTACTGACTCCAGTCGCCAACCTGAAGTTGGGAGGAATCACCGCGGCCCTGATGGCTCTGCTGAAGCATTCTGGCCCTGAAACGTGTACTCTGCTGCTGGTAGGCACATCTCTGTCATGACCTTCTCGGTGAGCTCTGTTCCTGTCGACCAAACCTTGAATGATAATGGACCTCGCATCAAAGCCTGATTCCCTGGGGTCGACTGGAATCCTTCGCCCAACACTGTGCTGATGTCTGTCATCTTGCTGTCGAGGCGCGTACGATCCACCCCTTGGGGGAGGGGTGGGCACTCGACGTCGATCATTGCGATCGAGTCGGTGATCATACTGCTCACGGTTCTTGTACTGATCACGCCGGTCTCCACATTCCTCACGCCTCGGGGGCGATCTTGGGCTATGGGCCGATTGGACTGTATTCGCAGCGACGGATCTGCTGTGAATCCTATTCCGTGACTATGAGACAGCTGAATTCTAATCTCCTGCTGCCCGGAGTAATGCTTTGATCTGCAACAAGCCTCTGCCAGCCTCTGACTGGGAAGGCTGAATCGACTCTTCTATACGGGCTGCAACTGCTAGATTCTGAATCGGAGTTCGATATACCTGAGTCGGTGGTGGAAAGAGTTGACGTCGACTGGAGTCCGGAACCCGGTCCCGTGCACGCTCATCGAGTGCTCGCTGGAGGTTCTCCAGTCGAGTGTGCTCAGCCAAGTTGGCCAAGCGCGCATCCTCTAAGGCACGAGCCTCGGGGGTTTCTCCGACGATAGGAGTGTGTAGCGCATCCATGTTCCGGCGGCGAAGTTCTTCCCTCTACAGCGAAGTGAGGGGCTTGGGTTGATATTCTTCGTGAACCTGCGCCGGATCGCCTCCGCCGTCGCCTCTATCGGCGCGGGGAAAACCAGGAGGACTGCGTGGTCCATTGACCATCAGAACCTCTGCCGCTGGATCACTGCTGTCGCACTCGGATGCAGTCTCTGCGGAGCCAGTCGACAGGTCGAACATGCCGTAGAGAGATTCGTCGGGCTCGATCGCCGCGACTTGGGGGGTGGCCGACTGGCGAGCCACCGCATGCCTCACCCACCGCTGAAGCCTCGACCGACCGGAGCGCTTGCGCCGGCGGGAGACTGGGAGGGAGGAAGACACAGGAGCCGACCAATACTGGGTCGACGGTTGCCGCAGGAGGACGCCGCGGACGCACGCGCGAAAGTGCGTCGCCCCGCGGACGGGGAGCGCGTCGATGTCGAGTGGAGGCTCCTGAAGCCAAGCGGAGTCGTCGTCGATGAACGTGAGCGCGTTGAGACGGATCTCACGGCCCCCAACCAAAACTCCGCCCGAAACCATGGTGAAGGAGATCGGAAAAAATCGCAACTTCTCCAATAAGTCGCTAAGACACCTGCCCCACGGTGGGCGCCAACTGTCGTGGTTCTAAGTCTGACAGTAGAATAGGGGGGTAGGAATGGAGAGGCAAGATCCTAGCTATGGAGTAGTTGTATACGCAAGATGTTTTTACGAGTTCAGGCCCTTCTCGGAGGAAGTAGGAGCCCTACGTCTCGGAGCCCGGAGGCGGTCGACTGGATTATGTGTATATGAGTTACAAGGGTGCGAACCCTTTACACTGAGGAGGGGGGTGGCTTATATAGAGTCTGCCAGACCCCTCCGGCCCTCAGTTATGCAGGGTTTAAGGTACATTAAGGTCGGGCGTTACTAGTAATGCCACAAATAAAGTGCTATGATGACCATAAAAGCTACTTAATGACAGACCGTTGCGTGCAGAGTGACTTTAGGTCTCCTGGCAGTCGAGTGATTGGCTTCATGGTCGAGTGTCTTCGAGTACGTCGAGTGAAACCCTTCCAGGTCGACTGAAAGGTGGTTTCCTCTAAAGATGTCCTTGGGGAGGGTATCTTGGACAGGTCCATGACCCTACCCTAGGTACATGGCTTCATCAGTCACCACCTCAACGTCCTCGTTGTTGAAGGCGGTCACTTTTAGGGTTATGGGAGTCACCAACTTGAAGGTGACGAGGTACCCTATCCTAATTGGGCGAACAATGGCGTGAAGGGTGAGTTTGTCGTTGATCGTTCGGACCGACACCCTCTAGGCACAACCGGTGTTTGTCCTCAGCACGGATTCCTTTGAGACGATGGTCAAGTGCTTGGTGAACTCCAGCAGTAGACACTCTAGGTTGGGTACGTAAAGTTGTTTGGGTCGGCGTTGACGGTGTCCTGGATAGTACTCACCACGTCGACCTATCATTCATGAGCCGGGCCGAGAACCACTGACAATCGAAGAATGGACACACAAGTTGTTGTCCTCGGCGTACTCAAGATAAAATTCTTCGAAAACATGACGTATACTTCAAGGCAAAATGCCTAAAAACAGATATGTCAACCAAACGCGTCCTAAACCAATTGAGCCGAGGGGTCCGTGATCCAGATCGAACCGAATAGCTTTATCTGTAGTACTTGGATTACAAATGGATCCCCTTACTCATTTCAGAGAGTCAAACATACATTTTGGGAGTTAGACCACCGACCACCGTAAATACATTTCATCACTCAATATGACCAGACGTACGACATATGCAGTACGTGCGTGCTACTTATCGTGCGACAAGCACGGATCAACAGAGTCGTGTTCCCGAATCGGCTGATCGGGGCACGACACCCGTTCGCGATTACCTTCGGTTACGTACAACCGAAGTGGCCCTTGGGACCGGGAATTCGCTTCGTCGAACCATGCGCTCTGGTCCGTGGTCGAGTCGACCGTTACCAAGTCACCCCGGTCGTTCTTGAAATTAACAGACAATTCCTTGAGGTCGGGGAACTTGCTCCGAGCTATGTCCATCAACTGAGCCAGACCGCCATCCTGTGGAAGCAGCGCGATCCTCCTGACATCCCCTTCTTCTCCGAGAACGAACTCCACGCATCTCGTCGCTCCAGAGCCAGCACTGTTCTCAGCGCCGGCATGATGCTCTGCCTTGTCTCCGTCTTCCTGCTTGTGCTGACCGCTCTGATCACCTACATGCGCCTCCTCCTCCGTCTGGCCACTCGGTGCTTCTTCCCCGTCATTGTCGTCGTAGCTCGCCTGCTCGTCGTCCTGCTCACCGTCACCGGGGATCAATATCCCCTCCATGTCATGGCCATCCGCCTCCGTCGAAACAGCCTTCTTAGTAGGATCTGCTGCTGCAGTAGCGATGGTACAGCTGAACTGCTTGGCCACCTTCTCGCTGGCGGAGATGACCTTGATGAGGTCGTCCAGCGACCTGGCCTCCTGCTCCAGCAGGAACTTCTTCTCCTCCATCTCCTCCCGGAGGCTCTCGAGGAGCTCCAGCGCGACCGCGTTGTTGGGCTCCAAGGTCAGCACCTCCTGCACGTCGACGCAGGCCAGATCCAGCCGGTCCAGCGCCTCAAAGCAGCGCGCCCTCTTCAGGAGCGCCTTGGTGTACCTCGGCGACGCGTCGAGGGCCATGTTGCACCGGTCGATGGCCTGGTGGTAGTGGTAGTCGTCCTCGGGGCGGTGCGCGTTCATGTGCATGTAGCACGCCGCCACGTTGCTGTGGAGGGAGGCGATGTCATTCTCGTTGTACGCGCGCGGGGCTCGAGGGGACAGCCGGATCGCCTCGTCGAACTTGAACGCGGCACCGTCGTAGTCCCGCAGCCGGAACAGCGTGGTGCCTTCCTGCTTCAGCTCCGTCACCAGCTCCACGATGGCGGCATCCTCGTCCTTCTCCACCTCCTCCTCCAATTCTGACGTCTCCGGGTGTTCCTGCTTCAGCTCCGTCACCAGCTCCACGATGGCGGCATCCTCGTCCTTCTCCACCTCCTCCTCCAATTCTGACGTCTCCGGGTGTTCCTGTTCGCTGCTCATCGTGTGAGTTGCACCGGCTGGTTGATTAGCTTAGTCTCGGTCGATCTCTCTTCTCCTCCTCCTCCTCAAACAATCAGTGTCTTTGCTCTGCTTCAAATTATGCGAGTCTCCGGCCCTTGTGCCCAATATTACTCCATGCATGCCAAATCAAAGGAGTGGAGCAGAGGAAGAAGCGGAAGGCGTAGCAAGTCATGCCAACCTTTCTCTTTCTTCTCTTGGAGAGCGAGAGCAATGGGTTGCCAACCGTCCATGTTGTCCACGCTTTTCCTTTCTTGGCTTGCAACTATATTTTTTCCGGGGACCTTTAGAGCATTTTTTTTTTAAAGATGATTACCCCATTACCGTCATCTTTATTGCATTATTCAATAAGAACTGACTATACAAAATAGATAAATAGATCAACCCAAAGCCATCTTTCTGAAGAAAATTGTCATCCTACCTACAAGATTGATGGTGTGCTCTCACCGCACGTCACGCACACCAAGAAATCTGATGGCCTCACCAAGCCGCCCATCGGCTAACCGGGAGCACCAACTGGTCTAGTAGACCCTCAGCGTGCAGCGCATGCGCACGCTGTAGAATCCGTCGTCGACTTCTTCCGCAATCTCATTTTCAGGAGCAATCAATGCACTGGTGTTGCCAGACCCTTCTGTCGTCAACGCCGCCACGACGCCAGACAACCCATGCCTCCTGCGCGCGTCCATCATACGGTATCCAACGCCGAGACCCCCCTGGACCTTGCCGCCAAGACTCGCCATCGTCAATATTGTAGTCTGTAGATGTCATGTTGCCCCACCTTGTTCACCACACGATAAGCATACGGAGACCTGCGCCCAGCCATCAAGCCAAACACTTACCCCCCCCCCCCCCCCCCAGCCAGTTTACAATCCAAGACGATGCCCCCATGGGGGTGACGACGCAGGAACCTCGCCATCATCGGCTCCGAAAAGCCCGAATCTGGGGCTTCCCCCGCGGCACACGGGGAACGTGAATTGCCCTGCAACGCCTCCAACGAGGTAACAACGCCCGCGGGCGCCGCCGTTGACGGTTATGGCCGAGGCGGAACCAAGCTTTTGCTGGCAAATTCACGTCCATCCCCGGCTGGAACACCAGATCGACCTCCTCCACCATCCTGCACGCCCATGGGTGATGTCTGCCTAAACCCCATGACCGAAGCCGCATCACCGCCCGGAACCGCCGGCCCGCTTGGGTGAGCCATCAACAGCGGAGGGGCCCCCCTCGCTGCGCCGCCGACACCGGATGATGCACACGTCCAGGACACCCGTGCGGATCTCCACCTCAACCGCATCCGTGGAGTCACGGCGGAGGAATGCCCCGCCGCCACCGCTTGGGCTTTGCCTCGAAGAGCACCGGCGACGGTGACGAGAGAGGTGGCGATGGCTCAAAGCCCTAGATCAGATCGGGAGGGAAGGGATCGGGAGGGAGGGGGCGAGAAGAGGGGTGGCGGCGGCTTGAGGAGGGAGGAGATTGGGAGCGCCCACCGTCCAAGTTGATGGCCTAGCGAGTTTGAAAAATCTTCGGATCGAGTCCTTGGATTTGAACCCCCTGTTCACCTCTAGAGAATCTAGCATTTTAGATGAAAGAGACGCGACCGCTCGGGTCGCCCCCCGCTCGGGCGACTCGGGCTCCCCAACCCTAGCCGCCGCCGGGGCCTAGCCCATCCTCCTCCCCTCCTCCCGCCGCCGCCGGAGGACGCCGCCAGCTTACGCCCGGAGGCCGACGGCAGTGGCGGGGGCTCTTCCTCCCTCCCGCGTCTCAGGGGTGGCGGGACCCCAACATTTGTGGAGGTGTGGCCGATCTAGAAGCGACGATGTTGACTTCGACGGCGGCGGCGGTCGGCCCTGCCTTGGGCCACGGGCGGCTGCGGCGGCGGCTCGCCTGGATCGGGCGGAGGCGCGATGCGATCTTCGGCGGCATGTCATCTGGCTTTAGATCGGCGGTGGCGTCGAGGGCCTGGTGGACTGCTTGGCGGCACCCACGGCAGATCTGTTCTGGCCGATGTAGCCAGTGGTGGTGGTCATCTTCTTCATCGGCGGTAGCCGGCTAGAAGCTTGGTGATCGGATCTCGAGATCCATCATCTAGTCCCGGCTGCGAGTTGGGGAGACATGGTTGCCGGTGAAAACCGAGCCGATGACAGGCGATGGTGGCGTTCTACGTCGTTACCTTGATGAAGGCATCGTCGTGTAACTACTGTCGACCTACTTGTGCTGCTCCGGGGGAAACCCTGGGATCTGGTGTTCCAGATCGGACGATAGCAGCACTGCGGTGTCAATTCTCTCTTGGGAGCATCATTTGTGGAGCAGCGCTGGAAGTCAGAGGCAGGAGGTGGAGCGGCTTTGTCTTGCACGGAGCTTCGGTGGAGATGTCAAGTCATGCCTGACCGACAGGTGCTACGCTTGGTCATGCCTGGTCGGCAGGTGCTACACACGACAGATTCTCTAAGGACTTCAAGCTGTGTCGGCTGGTGATACTTGGCAGCATGGCGCTGAGGTGTATCAGTGGCGACCGCGACGTGTTCAGCTGTTTGCGCGCAGGGAGGAGGTGCCGTTGGGCGCCGTGGTGGCATCGACAATAGCTGGACCGAGAAAGGTTGATGCATCAATACAGTTCTGAAGATGGAGCGGTGGCAGTTGGCGGTGGCGGCCTCTGAGAGCACGCCGGACTAGTGTGTGCCCCAGACCCGACAAGTGGCTAGGTTGGGGTCTCAGGTCCTAGATGTTAGGCTTGGCTGCGATGTCTGTTTGGTATTAGGCCGAGCCTATCTGCGCCCCTTCATCAACTGGATAGGTGTAGCGACAGTTTGTTGCTTAGATGGCGGCTTTAGTCTTACTGTTGTATTGATTTTGTAAGGTCTTGTAAGAATAATTAATAAAGTGGCCGTATGCATCTCCCAGATGCAGAGGCCGGGGGTCATCCTCCTTTTCTAAAAAGCCCTCTAGAGCATCTAGAACCGAATTGGGCAAATCCGGGCCCCACGTCCGGAAGAATCAACGAACAACACTAGTCTGACACTTAAATGTTCCCATTTACAACTATAACCTCTACTTTTGAAATCTTAAATCCATGCATACACATGCGTGTCGATCATTACAAACATACAGTAAGTAGCACACACAAACAAAGATTATTTGCACATAAAAATAGTTAGTTCAAACATAAAATTTGTTTACAATGCATAACTGAAACATAAAAAACAAAGTTCAGTGATTTTCATCGTGGATCCACATATGCTCCACAAGCTCATTGAGAAGTTGCATGTGCACATGTTGATCTCGAAGTTGTCCATACATTTCATGAAAGTTGGCAATATGTTTCCCTAGGGCTGGAAAAAAAGCTGGAAGCTCGCGAGCTAAACGGGTAGCTTGTGACTCGGCTCGAATCGACTTGAACTCGAAGAATAACGAGTCAAGCCAAGCTTTAATTTATGATTGTTTATAGAACGAGTTAAACGAGCCGATCTCACGAGTACTTGTATAACTCGTTAGGCTCGGTACAAAAGATCAAATAAGCACACTTAGTCCCAGGCGCACAACACAATGCCTAGACGTTCAAGGAAATTACAATTGTTTGGTCATGATCATTGTGGTCATGTAGAATTGTTTGTGGTCAATGGTCATGTACATGGTACTGACTTGTACATGCTTACACTTGTTTGTGAACATTGTACATGTTTAATATGTACATTTTATATTTCCAAGTAATCATTTTTACCATATTCGTAAGCTTTTATGTTCATATCATTACCCAAAAAGGTTTTTGCCCTGCTTTATATATAAAGCAATGACCGACCACAGCTCAGATACAAACGCACGCCGCTACGACAACACACCACACACCCAAGGCTAGATACATAGGCGCTGAGCGCAGCAACACTACCCCTAGTACTACAAGAGCAACCGGAGTCCTCAACCGTGGACATGCCAACGCGAAGAGAAGAAGTCACATATGACGAACCGTGTGCTCCAAGGCGGCGCCTTCAGGAAGGTTATGACACCATAGCACCGTCGCCGCTGATGTATACTACACAACCTTCTTCTTGTAGACGTTGTTGGGCCTCCAAGTGCAGAGGTTTGTAGGACAGTAGCAAATTTCCCTCAAGTGGATGACCTAAGGTTTATCAATCCGTGGGAGGCGTAGGATGAAGGTGGTCTCTCTCAAAAAACCCTGCAACCAAATAACAAAGAGTCTCTTGTGTCCCCAACACACCCAATACAATGGCAAATTGTATAGGTGCACTAGTTCGGCGAAGAGATGGTGATACAAGTGCAATATGGATGGTAGATATAGGTTTTTGTAATCTGAAAATATAAAAATAGCAAGGTAACTAATGATAAAAGTGAGCGTAAACGGTATTGCAATGCTAGGAAACAAGGCCTAGGGTTCATACTTTCATTAGTGCAAGTTCTCTCAACAATAATAACATAATTAGATCATATAACAATCCCTCAACATGCAACAAAGAGTCACTCCAAAGTCACTAATAGCGGAGAACAAACGAAGAGATTATTGTAGGGTACGAAACCACCTCAAAGTTATCCTTTCTGATCGATCTATTCAAGAGTTCATAGTAAAATAACACGAAGTTATTCTTTCCGTTCGATCTATCATAGAGTTCGTACTAGAATAACACCTTAAGACACAAATCAACCAAGACCCTAATGTCACCTAGATACTCCAATGTCACCTCAAGTATCCGTGGGCATGATTATATGATATGCATCACGCAATCTCAGATTCATCTATTAAACCAACACAAAGAACTTCAAAGAGTGCCCCAATGTTTCTATCGGAGAGTCAAGACGAAAACATGTACCAACCCCTATGCATAAGTTCATTGAACCCGCAAGTTGATCACCAAAACATACATCAAGTAGATCACGTGAATATCCCATTGTCCCCACAGATAAGCACGGCAAGACATACATCAAGTGTTCTCAAATCCTTAAAGACTCAATCCAACAAGAGAACTTCAAGGGGAAAACTCAATTCATCACAAGAGAGTAGAGGGGGAGAAACATCATAAGATCCAACTATAATAGCAAAGCTCATGATACATCAAGATTGTACCACCTCAAGAACACGAGAGAGAGAGAGAGATCAAACACATAGCTACTGGTACATACCCTCAGCCCCGAGGGTGAACTACTCCCTCTGTTGGGGAACGTTGCAGAAAATTAAAAAATTTCCTACGGTTTCACCAAGATCCATCTATGAGTTCATCTAAGCAACAAGTGATTACATAGCCTTGTAGATCATGAGCGGAAGCGTTCAAGTGAACGGGGATGATGGAGTTGTACTCGCCGTGATCCAAATCACCGATGACCAAGTGCTGAACGGACAGCACCTCCGCGTTCAACACACGTACGGACCGGATGACGTCTCCTCCTTCTTGATCCAGCAAGGGGAAGGAGAGGTTGAGGAAGAAGGCTCCAGCAGCAGCACGACGGCGTGGTGGTGGTAGAGATGCAGTACTCCGGCAGGGCTTCGCCAAGCAACCATGGGAGGAGGAAGAGGTGTAGCAGGGGGAGGGAGGCCCCAAGACTCAGGGTGCGGCTACCCTCCCTCCCCCCTCCTTTCTATAGGCCCCCAAGGGGGGCGCCGGCCCTAGAGATGGGATCTCTAGGGGGCGGTGTCGTGGGAACGACTCCGACAATAAGAGAGGGGTAGGATAACGGAGCATGATCTATCGAGATGCATATGGGTGACACGGTGGTTTTAGCGAGTTCGGGCCTCTCACGGTGGAGATAACAACCCTACGTCTCGTGCTCCGGAGAGGCTTTGTTTTTTCTGAGTATGTATCCGGAGATTACAATATGTGTGTGAAAGAGAGGAACGGATCCCCATGCCTGAGCTAAGTCCTGAGACTAATGGTGAAAAGAGAGAGAGGTGGAAGAAAAGAACCCCCCCAAGGCTAGTGGTGGGGGTGGCTTATATAGAGTGCGCCACCCCCTCACCTCCTATGTTACAAAGTGGAGTATCAATGCCATAATGCCTACCCACAACAAAACCGTCATGCTGACTATTGGTCTTCGCATATCCGAGTGAGTTACATGGCCGAGTGGAATGAGCTCGTCGAGTGGAGTGCCGTGCTCTGAGTGGTTGTTGCCGTCCGAGTGACTTTCAAGTTGCAGTACATCTGGACGGCGATCTGGCCCAGGGGCCCAGTACAAAGTGTACGGTGTCCATGGGTAGGGTCTTTAGGTCAGGCCTGTTACCCTACCCCTAATACATGTCCTCGTCATTAGCCCCCGAATCGGTCGAGGTTGAGCGGGTCGAGTCGAGGTGTATTCCCGGATGAGTCGAGTGCTACGGAGGCACTTATGAACTTGCTCTGGTCACCCGGCGGTCTTATCTCCGCGTGTTGCCTTGACGGATTCCAGACTGTATGGTGTCCGAGTGAAATGAGCTCAAACGGGTCCGCGGAGGAGCGTTGAACTCACCTTATAGCAATTTTTTTGGAGTGATTTGGAGCTGGTCCTGCATCGAGTAACTGATTACTCGGAATTTCTTCACGCCTGGAACGTGTCTTTTTTTGTTGTTTGGCCGCCACTCGGACCGGGCGGACCATTCTGAGTGGATACCATTTTAGTGGGGGCACGCTGAGTGCACCCACTGGGTGTAGTCCCCGAGACTGCCGTCGACTGCGGGCAGTCGGCGGGAGTCTTAGAGCCTGTCTTTATTGTTGTTGTTCATCACTCGGACTGGTCAGGCCATACCGAGTGGAGATTACTCCAGTGGGGGCACGCTTAGTGCACCCACTGGGTGTAGTCCCCGAGACCGCCATCGACTGCGGGCAATCGGCGGGGGTCTGAGAGAACTAAAACTCTTTTTAGGTGGCACTGATCAAACTTGTTCTTCTCTTGGATTGGTTTTTGTTTGCTTGATACAACTTCTGAAGAGGAATCAGCAGTCGACCAGTTGGACGATCCTTGAGCAGCATTGATCAGCTCATCAACAAGGCCCTCAACAATGGTCTTGACGTTCCTGCCTCAGCTCATCAGCAAGGCACTTAGCAATGTTCTTGACGTTCCTATCAGCCGTCTGCTTTGGGTCGCCTTGGCGACACGCTCAATCTCGTCCTTCTTCTTGATGGTACAACTCTGAGGTGGTGGTCGTGGCCGACCCACACTTTGCTAAGCCTCCGAGTGGGAGGATCGCTCACCACTCGGTAAGATTTTTCAAACTTAGGCGAGTATTGGACTGCAACTAAGCCTCCGAGTGGGAGGATCGCTCACCACTCGGTAGGATTTTTTAATCTTAGGTGAGTACTGGACTGCAGCTAAGCCCCCGAGTGGGAGGATTGCTCACCACTCGGTAGGATTTTTTATTACTTAGGCGAGTACTGGACTGCAGCTAAGCCCCCGAGTGAGAGGCAGACTCACCACTCGGTAGGATTTTGTATTACTTAGGCGAGTACTGGACTGCAGCTAAGCCCCCGAGTGGGAGGATCGCTCACCACTCGGTAGGATTTTTCATTACTTAGGCGAGTACTGGACTGCAGCTATGCCCAAGAGTGAGAGGCAGACTCACCACTCAATAGGATTTTTTATTACTTAGGCGAGTACTGGACTGCAGCTAAGCCCCTGAGTGGGAGGATCGCTCACCACTCGGTAGGATTTTTCATTACTTAGGCGAGTACTGGACTGCAGCTAAGCCCCCGAGTGGGAGGATCACTCACCACTCGGTAGGATTTTTTATTACTTAGACGAGTACTAGACTGCAGCTAAGCCCCCGAGTGAGAGGCAGACTCACCACTCGGTAGGATTTTTTATTACTTAGGCGAGTACTGGACTGCAGCTAAGCCCCCGAGTGGGAGGATCGCTCACCACTCAGTAGGATTTTTTATTACTTAGGCGAGTACTGGACTGCAGCTAAGCCCCCGAGTGAGAGGCAGACTCACCACTCGGTAGGATTTTTTATCACTTAGGCGAGTACTGGATTGCAGCTAAGCCCCCAAGTGAGAGGCAGACTCACCACTCGGTAGGATTTTTCTTCGACTTAGGCGAAACAGATTCGCAGCTAAGACACCCACTGGGGGATTTTAGAACATGTAAAAAATGAACAACAATCATTCGGAAGACTGTAAAATCATGTATTTTGATAATCAAACTAAAGGGTACTTCTTTCTGAGTTTGAGTAATTGTCGAGCTGGGTTTGCATCGAGCAAAATGTTTCTTTTTGAGTTCTCTTCCAGTGGGGGCACGCTGAGTGCACCCACTGGGTGTAGTCCCCGAGCCTCTGTCAGACTAGATGAGTCTGGCAAAGGGTTTAAGTCTCCCGGTAAACCTCCATGCAGTTGGCACGGTAAATATCTTTGGATCAATCGGATGCATCTTCAGGGGCTTGACATGGTAAGTAAGCTCAGCCTGGAGCTGAGTCAGTCGGACTGATCTTCGTGCACTCAGCATGGAATAAATTCAGCCTGGAACTCGGTCAAGCAGCTGAATCTTTGTGCTCTCAGTACGGTGAATGAATTTGGCTTTGAAACTGACGATTGTAGAAAAAAGCTGGACACTCCAGGGAGTAATCGTTCCAGTAGTACTTCTTATATTGACTGCTAAATTTTGCGTGAAAGGGGTACGTCCGAGTGGACGTGCTTCCCAATTGATCGGGGTATGTTGACTGCAAGGAAAAACTTGGTGGCACTCGTATGTCTCCCAGAGGAGATAGACTAGTGGTTTGACATGGACGTGCCATGAAACCTGAGTGGCGAGGCTAGTGTGTGGGCTAACTCTCCGGAGAGATGCCACTCATTATCCTGGGGGAACACCAGCACATGCCATCTCTGAGTCCAAGTTTGTGAAAGTGACGCCTTGGGGCCTAGGATAAGGGCCAAGTATATCCGTAGAGGAGCATCGTTTTCACCCTTTTGCAGTCTGAAGATGACTTCAATAAATGATTTGGGCGATCGTCCGAGTGGACAGTACTATCATTATAGATTTTCGGCGGAACGAGCATGTATGGTTAGAAAGATATTCCTGATGCGATCAATGGGTTGATCGAATGGGCATAACCCCTGAGGGCAGCATGGCCAACGGCTGTGCGTAGCCCCCGAGTGATGCTCGAAAGAGGTAAGCTTGCTACAGAGTGTGATATGAGGTTTGATCATATGAGTAACTTAGTCGTTCCTGTGCTGGGGGTGTAGAGGTAAAGACATGTCCAAATGATGGTGACGCGCGAGGTGGCCGAGGGGCGATGATGTGTACAACCGAGTGACGACGCGCGGGGTGGTTGGTGAAGACGTGCACAACCGAGTGGCGACGCGCGGAGCGGCCGAGTCATGATGTGCAAGGTGGTCGAATGATGAAGACGTGCACAACCGAGTGGCAACGCGCGGGGCGGCCAAGTGGTGAAGACGTGCACAACCGAGTGGCGACGTGCGGGGCGGTCGAGTGAGGATGCGCGAGGTGGTCGAATGATGAAGACGTGCACAACCGAGTGGCGACGCGCGGGGCGGCCAAGTGGTGAAGACGTGCACAACCGAGTGGCGACGCGCGGGGCTGTCGAGTGAGGATGCGCGAGGTGGTCGAATGAAGGACTACGTGTCCAGCCAAGTGGTTGAGATGGTCTTTGAAGGACTTAACCGAATGCTTTCGAAGCTAATGTAGCGATGAGGTCGGTGTAGTGTGGTTGCAACACAACAAGACCGGCATGACAACTGAGTCTGAGTAGGAATGAAGATGGCGTGCAGAGCGTCTGGGCGGTTATAAAACTTGTCAAAGTGGCGGATCGAATGTACTTGTTGAAGTGAACGATCTGACTGGTGATGAAGTACTCGACTACTCAGGAGAGTGTCATTCCAAATGAGATGCAGCCCCCGAGTGCGGCGTAGCCCCCGAGCATACTACAGGCTTCGACAACGGACATGTCGGAATACAAGAAATATAGTTTTGAATGGATGATTTGCAATTCATCGAGTCGGACTCGGGTAAAGATGAGGAGAAGCTTCCGAGTGAGGCTCGAAAGAGGCAAACTCGCAAAAGAGTGAAGTATGAAGTTTAATCATAAAAGGGACTTATCAGTCTTATGCTTGACGAGGTCTATGTCATTGATATGATGAAGAGGATTCCTCTGAGGGGTTGGCCGAATGTGTTTGAAGCCAACAGGTGACAAGGTCGGCGTTGTGGTGCGCTAGGACCGGTATGGTGACTGAGTTCAAGCAGCGATAAAGTTGGCGCATAGGGCCGTCGAGTGATCGCATAACTTGTGTAAGAAAAATGGCACAAGCCAACAAAATAATTTCTCGAGGAAATTTGATGTGTGCTGAAATGATTTGTGTGAATAACACCCATAGACGCCCGCTGGGAGTGTAAGGGGCTTGCTGGTTGACCAGCAAGAGTCTAAAAGAGCAAAGGATCCGTTCGAACTTGTCGAAGCGACGGATCTGACTGAACTCATTGGAATACTGGCTCAAATAAAACGGAAGTGTAGTGTTTTGACTGAGTTGCAGCCCCGGAGGACCGATGCAAACTCAAAATGAAGAACGACACATGGTGTTCGTGAATGATGTATGCGAAAAAATGGAAGTTGGACTCGGGAGTCACATAACCACTACTAAGCAAGTATGTGAAAAATAAGCAGCCGAGCGTAGAGGTACACTCGGTGGCGTGGCCTCCGAGTGAACGTGATGTGTGAATTACAGGATACTCGGGAACACGAAAATAACAGAATGAAGTGCATGTAGAATGACTTAGCTGTCTGAAGACGCGCGAGTGGCCGAGTGGTGAAGATGTGTTCAACCGATGGCAATGCGAGGGGCGGCCGAGTGGTGATGAGGTGACCAACCGATGGCGACGCACGGGGCGGCCGAGTGGTGATGAGGTGACCAACCGATGGCGACGCGCAGGGCGGCCGAGTGGTGATGAGGTGACCAATCAATGGCGACGCGCGGGGCGGCCGAGTGGTGATGAGGTGACCAACCAATGGCGACGCGCGAGGCGGCCGAGTGGTGATGCGGTGACCAACCGATGGCGACGCGCGGGGCGGCCGAGTGGTGATGAGGTGACCAACCGATGGCGACGCGCGGGGCGGCCGAGTGGTGATGAGGTGACCAACCGATGGCGACGCGCGAAGCGGCCGAGTGGTGATGAGGTGACCAACCGATGGCGACGTGCGGGGCGGCCGAGTGCTGATGAGGTGACCAACCAATGGGCGACGCGCGGGGCGGCCGAGTGGTGATGAGGTGAACAACCGATGGGCGACACGCGGGGCGGTCGAGTGCTGATGAGGTGACCAACCAAGAGACAACGCGCGGGGCGGCCGAGTGATGTAGACGCATCCCGCGAATTGACGACGCGCGGGGTGTCCGGGCGATGTAGACGCGTTCCGCAGAGTGACAATGCGCGGGGCGTCCGAGTCGGGGAAGTTGATGTGACGCGAGCAGCTTCGTGACCGTGTGCAAGGCAGCCGAGCGGCAGCGCACGGGATGGCCGAGTGACGAAGATGCGTCCAGCGGAATGGCGACGCACGTGGCGGTCGAGTGAACCTCTGTCGCCGCGTTTATTGAAGGAGATGAATCCACCAGTGTGCTCGCCTCAGACAAGTTGAATGCAGTGTTCATGGTGGTTGTTGTGGAAGACCTGTTGAGGGCCGTTTCCTCAAACGACCGGTGGCTGGACATTAGCCGGCAGAGTAAAAGGGCGAACTGGCCGAGTGAACCACCGCAACCTTACGGTCGAATGAGCCCTGTCCGAGGGGACGCCTCATCCGAGTGCTCTCGCCCGTCCGAGTGAACCACAGCCGTTGCTGTGAAGGTGCGCTGCAGATGACTCAGCGATGCGATACCATGTTGGAGCCGGGCAGCGGACAAAGAAGTCAACTTGGTGCATGGCTCGGTCAGTTACGGAGCAATAAATCTATGTTAAGTGGGCATAATTTCTTGGCTAGCCAACGCATGGAAGGAGTGTCCCACGTCCAGACCATGCATGCAGAATCTGCATGTAAGAGGCATTAATTAGCGCTAATTAAACAAAGGCGTTACCGTTCTTGCATTGAAGGAGTTGCCCCATGTCCAACGCATTGAAGGCGTTGCCTGCCCCAAGTCCAGAATCTGTACGTGCATGCAAGAGGCTTTAATTAGCAGCAGTTAAGGCCGTTCATGCATGCAAAGAAGTTTCCCTTTCCTACGGCCATTTATCCCCTGGATGCAGAAAAAAAATGAGAAGGAATTAAGGTTAGAAAGAAGGGAAAAGGGCATCAACACGGTGCGCGAGTCGTGGCCATCCGTCCTCACGCACGGCCGCCAGCGCGCTGGACTACACCTCCTGCTTCCTCTTCTCAATCGACTTCAACCCGCCCGTCAGCCGGCAGCAACGAGCGCGGGCGCTCGACAGTCCATCTGACAGCACGGGCGCTCGGCGGTGGTCACTGTGACGTGAGCGCAGGCCTGGTACTGCAGCAGCCTGTCCGCGACGTCCTGACACGGCATGTTGCGGCGGCGTCCCTCGTGAACCGCCGCGCGGCGGGCGCCAACTGTCGTCGGAACGACTCCGACAGTAAGAGAGGGGTAGGATAACGGAGCATGATCTATCGAGATGCATATGGGTGACACGGTGGTTTTAGCGAGTTCGGGCCTCTCACGGTGGAGATAACAACCCTCCGTCTCGTGCTCCGGAGAGGCTTTGTTTTATCTGAGTATGTATCTGGAGATTACAATATGTGTCTGAAAGAGAGGAACGGATCCGCATGCCTGAGCTAAGTCCTGAGACTAATGGTGAAAAGAGAGAGAGGTGGAAGAAAAGAATCCCCCAAGTCTAGTGGTGGGGGATGGCTTATATAGAGTGTGCCACCCCCTCACCTCCTATGTTACAAAGTGGAGTATCAATGCCATAATGCCTACCCACAACAAAACCGTCATGCTGACTATTGGTCTTCGCATATCCGAGTGAGTTACATGGCCGAGTGGAATGAGCTCGTCGAGTGGAGTGCCGTGCTCTGAGTGGTTGTTGCCGTCCAAGTGACTTTCAAGTTGCAGTACATCTGGACGGCGGTCTGGCCCAGGGGCCCAGTACAAAGTGTACGGTGTCCATGGGTAGGGTCTTTAGGTCAGGCCTGTTACCCTACCCCTAATACATGTCCTCGTCAGGCGGCGGCCAAGGGGGTGGAGTGCCCCCCAAGGCAAGTGGAGGCGCCCCCTCCCCTAGGGTTCCCAACCCTAGGCGCAGAGGGGGGCCCAGGGGGGCGCACCAGCCCACCAGGGGATGGTCCCCTCCCCACTTCAGCCCACGGGGCCCTCCGGGATAGGTGGCCCCACCCGGTGGACCCTCGGGACCCTTCCGGTGGTCTCGGTACAATACCGGGTGACCCCGAAACTTTCCCGATGGCCGAAACAGCACTTCCTATATATAAATCTTCACCTCTGGACTATTCCGGAACTCCTCTGATGTCTGGGATCTCATCCGGGACTCCGAACAACATTCGGTAATCACATACAAGTCTTCCTAATAACCCTAGCGTCACCGAACCTTAAGTGTGTAGACCCTACGGGTTCGGGAATCATGCAGACATGACCGAGACAGCTCTCCGGCCAATAACCAACAGCGGGATCTGGATACCCATGTTGGCTCCCACATGTTCCACGATGATTTCATCGGATCAACCACGATGTCGAGGATTCAATCAACCCCGTATACAATTCCCTTTGTCAATCGGTACGTTACTTGCCCGAGACTCGATCGTTGGTATCCCAATACCTCGTTCAGTCTCGTTACCGGCAAGTCACTTTACTCGTACCGTAATGCATGATCCCGTGACCAAACACTTGGTCACTTTGAGCTCATTATGATGATGCATTACCGAGTGGGACCAGAGATACCTCTCCGTCATACGGAGTGACAAATCCCAGTCTCGATCCGTGTCAACCCAACAGACACTTTCGGAGATACCTGTAGTGCACCTTTATAGTCACCCAGTTACGTTGTGACGTTTGGTACACCCAAAGCACTCCTACGGTATCCGGGAGTTACACGATCTCATGGTCTAAGGAAAAGATACTTGACATTGGAAAAGCTCTAGCAAAACGAACTACACGATCTTGTGCTATGCTTAGGATTGGGTCTTGTCCATCACATCATGCTCCTAATGATGTGATCCCGTTATCAACGACATCTAATGTCCATAGTCAGGAAACCATGACTATCTGTTGATCGACGAGCTAGTCAACTAGAGGCTTACTAGGGACATATTATGGTCTATGTATTCACACGTGTATTACGATTTCCAGATAATACAGTTATAGCATGAATAAAGACAATTATCATGAACAAGGAAATATAATAATAATCCTTTTATTATTGCCTCTAGGGCATATTTCCAACACCCTCCTCGTCATGGAGAGCGCCAGGATGATGAAGATGGCCACCGGTGAGGGATCCCCCCTCCGGCAGGATGCCGGGACAGGGTCCCGATTGGTTTTTGCCGTCTATATAGGCTTGCAACGGCGTAACTCCCGATCTATTGTGCTCTCTGGAGGTTTCAGTATTTATAGGAATTTTTGGCATAGGTCTCACGTTAGGGGGGTCTCCGAGTCGTCCATGAGGCAGGGGGCACGCCCAGGGGGGTAGGTCTCGCCCTCCACCCTCGTGGACGGCTCGGGACTCTTCTGGCCCAACTCTTTTACTCTGGGGGCTTCTTTTGGTCCATAAAAATCGTCAAAAATTGGCACGTCAATTGGACTCCATTTGGTATTCCTTTTCTGTAGAACTCAAAAAGAAGGAAAAAATAGAAACTGGCACGGGGCTCTAGGTTAATAGGTTAGTCCCATAAATGATATAAAAGTGTATAATAAAGCCCATAAACATCCAAAACAGGTAATATAATAGCATGGAACAATCAAAAATTATAGATACGTTGGAGACGTATCAAGCATCCCCAAGCTTAGTTCCTGATCGTCCTCGAGTAGATAAATGATAAAAACAGAATTTTTTATGTGGAATACTACCTAGCATATTTCTCAATGTAATTTTCTTTATTGTGGCATGAATGTTTAGATCCAAATGATTCAAGATAAAAGTTCATATTGACATAAAAATAGTAATACTTCAAACATACTAACAAGTAATCATGTCTTATCAAAATAACATGGCCAAAGAAAGCTTATCCCTACAAAATCATATAGTTAGGCTATGCTTCATTTTCGTCACACAAAATACTCCCATCATGCACAACTCCGGTTTCAGCTAAGCAATTGGTTCATACTTTTTAACGCGCTTCAGCTTTTTTCAACTCTCACGCAATACATGAGCGTGAGCCATGGATATAGCACTATGGGTGGAATAGAATATGATGATGGAGGTTGTGTGGAGAAGACAAAAAGAAGAAAGTCTCATATTAACGAGGCTAATCAACGGGCTATGGAGATGCCCATCAATTGATGTCAACATGAGGAGTAGGGATTGCCATGCAACGGATGCACTAGAGCTATAAATGTATGAAAGCTCAACAAAAAAAACTAAGTGGGTGTGCATCCAACTTGCTTGCTCACGAAGACCTAGGGCATTTTGAGGAAGCCCATCGTTGGAATATACAAGCCAAGTTCTTTAATGAAAAATTCCCACTAGTATATGAAAGTGACAACATAAGAGACTCTCTAACATGAAGAACATGGTGCTACTTTGAAGCACAAGTGTGGAAAAGGATAATAACATTGCCCCCCCTTTTTTGGGGCCTTTCTTTTTTTATTTGGCCTTTCTTTTTTACTTGGCCTTTCTTTTCTTTTTTGTTAAGGGACAATGCTCTAATAATGATGATCATCACACTTCTATTTATTTACAACTCATGGATTACAACTCGATACTGATATGACTCTATATGAATGCCTCGGGCGGTGTACCGGGATGGGCAATGAATCAAGAGTGACATGTATGAAAAATTGTGTCTGGTGGCTTTGCCACAAATACGATGTCAACTACATGATCATGCAAGGCAATATGAAAATTATGATGCGTGTCATGATAAACGGAACGGTGGAAAGTTGCATGGCAATATATCTCGGAATGGCTATGGAAATGTCATAATAGGTAGGTATGGTGGCTGTTTTGAGGAAGATATAAGGAGGTTTATGTGTGATAGAGCGCATCGTATCACAGGGTTTGGATGCACCGGTGAAGTTTGCACCAACTCTCAAGGTGAGAAAGGGCAATGCGAGGTACCGTAGAGGCTAGCAATGATGGAATGGTAAGAGTGCGTATAATCCATGGACTCACACTAGTCATAAAGAACTCATATACTTATTGCAAAAGTTTATTTAGCCCTCGAAGCAAAGTACTACTACGCATTTTCCTAGGGGGGAGGTTGGTAGGAGTTAACCATCGCGCGCCCCCGACCTCCACACATAAGGAAGGCAATCAAAAGAGCACTCCATGCAACAAATTTGTTACACAACTTTTACCATACGTGCATGCTACGAGACTTGCTAACTTTAACACAAGTATTTCTCAATTTCATAATTACCCAACTAGCATGACTCTAACATTACCACCTTTATATCTCAAAACAATTATCAAACATCGAATTGATCATAGTATTCAATGCACTTTCTATGCTAGTTTTTATTATACCCAACTTGGATGCCCATCATTCTAGGACCATTTTTATAACCATAGCAAATACCATGCTGTTCTAAAAGACTCTCAAAATAATATAAGTGAAGCATGTGATATCAATAATTCTACAAAATAAAACCACCGCCATGCTCTAAAAAGATATAAGTGAAGCACTAGAGCAAAAGACAAACTACTCCAAAAGATATAAATGAAGATCAATGAGTAGTCGAATAATTATGCAACTATGTGAAGACTCTCTAACATTTAAGAATTTCAGATCTTGGGATATTATTCAAACAGCAAGCAAAACAAAACAAAATAACATTTCAAGGATAGCACACATCATGTGAAGAAGCAAAAACTTAGGTTCAACCGATACTAACCGATAATTGTTGAAGAAGAAAGGTGGGATGCCTACCGGGGCATCCCCAAGCTTGGATGCTTGAGACTTCTTGAAATACTATCTTGGGGTGCCTTGGGCATCCCCAAGCTTGAGATTTTGTGTCTCCTTAATTCCTTTTATATCTTGGTTTCCTAAATCTCGAAAGCTTCATCCACACCAAACTCAACAAGAACTCGTGAGATAAGTTAGTATAAACTAATGCAAAAACCTTATCATTCTCTACTATAGAAAATCACAAAAAATATTATTCAAAATTTCATACTAAATGTCTCTGCATATTTAATACTCCTATCCTCAAATAGAATTATTAAACAATCAAACATATGCAAACAATGCAAACATAATAGCAATCTGCCAAAACAATACAGTCTATAAATAATGCAAGATTCATCATACTTACCTAACTCCAAAAATTATGTGAAAATACCACACTGTAGGAAATTTATCAGATATCAATATTCAAAAAGTTTCAAAATTTTATCATTTTCTGACTTTTCTAGGGAATTTTTGCAACAGCGGTAAACTTTCTGTTTTGAAACAGCAACATGTATACTTGCAAAGTAAGCATGGTAAAGGCTATCCTTGACATTTTATTGAAACTATAGATGCAAAACATTATTATAAATAACAGAAATCAAATACTAAACAAATAAAATTAAGCTCCAAGCAAAACACATATCATGTGGTGAATAAAAATATAGCTCCAAGTAAATTTACCGATGAACGAAGATGAAAGAGGGGATGCCATCCGGGGAATCCCCAAGCTTAGGCTCTTGGTTGTCTTTGAATACCTTGGGGTGCCTTGAGAATCCCCAATCTTAGGCTCTTTCCACTCCTTATTCCATAGTCCATCGAATCTTTACCCAAAACTTGAAAACTTCACAACACAAAACTCAACAGAAAACTCGTAAGCTCTATTATTATAAGAAAATAAAACCACCACTTAGGTACTGTTGTGAACTCATTCTAAATTCATATTGGTGTAATGTCTACTGTATTCCAACTTCTCTATGGTTCATACCCTCCGATATTACTCATAGATTCATCAAAATAAGCAAACAACACAATGAAAACAGAATCTGTCAAAAACAGAACAGTCTATAGTAATATGTATCATTCGAATACTTATGTAACTCCAAAAATTCTGAAATAAATTGGTGGACCTGAGGAATTTGTCTACTAATCATATGCAAAAAGAATCAACCTAAAAGCGCTCTCCAGTAAAAAATGGCAGCTAATCTTGTGAGCGCAAAAGTTACAGTTTTTTATAGCAAGATCACAAAGACTTCACCCAAGTCTTCCCAAAGGTTCTACTTGGCACAAACACTAATTAAAACATAAAAACACATCTAAACATAGGCTAGATGAATTATTTATTACTAAACAGGAGCAAAAGCAAAGTACAAAAGTAAAATTGGGTTGCCTCCCAACAAGCGCTATCGTTTAATGCCTCTAGCTAGGCATGATGATTTCAATAATGCTCACATAAAAAATAAGAATTGAAACATAAAGAGAGCATCATGAAGCATATTACTAACACATTTAAGCCTAACCCACTTCCTATGCATAGGGATTTTATGAGCAAACAACTTATGGAAACAATAATCAACTAGCATAGGAAGGCAAAACAAGCATAACTTTAAAACTTTAAGCACATAGAGAGGAAACTTGATATTATTGCAATTCCTACAAGCATATATTCCTCCCTCATAATAATTTTCAGCAGCATCATGAATGAATTCAACAATATAACTATCACATAAAGCATTCTTTTCATGAACCACAAGCATAGAATTTTTATTACTCTCCACATAAGCAAAATTCTTCTTATTCGGAATAGTGGGAGTATCATAAGAGACTTGAATACTATAAATTGTTTCCACATTAAAAGAGTAATATTCAGAAAAAGGGTAATCAGAATCATGACATTTTTTATAATTATAATCATCAATACTTTTTATAGCATAAGTGTCATCACAATAATCATCATAAATAGGAGGCATGCTATCATCATAATAAATTTGCTCATCAAAACTTGAGGGACAAAAAAATCATCTTCATCAAACATAGCTTCCCCAAGCTTGTGGCTTTGCATATCATTAGCATCATGGATATTCAAGGAATTCATACTAACAACATTGCAATCATGCTCATCATTCACATAATTTATGCCAAGAATTCTATGTAATTCTTCTTCTAGTACTTGAGCACAATTTTCCTTTCCATCATTCTCACGAAAGATATTAAAAAGATGAAGCGTATGAGGCAAACTCAATTCCATTTTTTTGTAATTTTCTTTTATAGACTAAACTAGTAATAAAACAAGAAACTAAAAGATTTGATTGCAAGATCTAAAGATATATCTTCAAGCACCCACCTCCTCGGCAACGGCGCCAGAAAAGAGCTTGATGTCTACTAAACAACCTTCTTTTTGTAGCCGTTGTTGGACCTTGATACGTCTCCAACGTATCTATAATTTTTTATTGTTCCATGCTATTATATTACCTGTTTTGGATGTTTATGGGCTTTACTTTACACTTTTATATCATTTTTGGGACTATTAACCGGAGGGCCAACCCATATTGCTGTTTTCTTGCCTATTTCAGTGTTTCGAAGAAAAGGAACCCCAAACGGAGTCCAAATGGAATGAAACCTTCGGGAAAGTTATTTTTGGAACGGAAGCAATCCAGGGGACTCAGAGTGCATGTAAGGGAAGCTTCGAGGTGGCCACGAGGCAGGGAGGCGCGCCCACCTCCCCTGGGCCCGCCCCCACCCTCGTGGGCCCCTCGTGGCTCCCCTGACCGACTTCTTTCGCCTATATATCTCCATATACCCTACAAAACATCTGGGAGCACAATAGATCGGGAGTTCCGCCGCCGCAAGCCTTTGTAGCCACCAAAAACCTCTCTGCAGCCCTTCCGGCACCCTGCCGAAGGGGGGGGGGATCCCTCACCGATGGCCACCTTCATCATCCCGGCGCTCTGCATGACGAGGAGGGAGTAGTTTACCCTCGGGGCTGAGGGTATGTACCAGTAGCTATGTGTTTGATCTCTCTCTCTCTCGTGTTCTTGATTTGGCACGATCTTGATGTATCGCGAGCCTTGCTATTATAGTTGGATCTTATGATGTTTCTCCCCCTCTACTCTCTTGTAATGGATTGAGTTTTCCCCTTGAAGTTATCTTGTCGGATTGACTCTTTAAGGATTTGAGAATACTTCATGTATGTCTTGCCGTGCTTATCTGTGGTGTCAATGGGATATTCACGTGATCTACTTGATGTATGTTTTGGTGATCAACTTACGGGTTTAATGAACTTATGAATAGGGGTTGCCACACGTTTTCGTCTTGACTCTCCGATAGAAACTTTGGGGCACTCTTTGAAGTACTTTGTGTTGGTTGAATAGATGAATCTGAGATTGTGTGATGCATATCGTATAATCATGCCAACGAATACTTGAGGTGACAATGGAGTATCTAGGTGACATTAGGGTTTTGGTTGATTTGTGTCTTAAAGTGTTATTCTAGTACGAACTCTATGATAGATTGAATGGAAAGAATAGCTTCGTGTTATTTTACTACGGACTCTTGAATAGATCGAGCAGAAAGGATAACTTTGAGGTGGTTTCGTACCCTACCATAATCTCTTCGTTTGTTCTCTGCTATTAGTGACTTTGGAGTGACTCTTTGTTTCAAGTTGAGGGATAGTTATATGATCCGGTTATGTTATTATTGTTGAGAGAACTTGCACTAGTGAAAGTATGAACCTTAGGCCTTGTTTCCTAACATTGCAATACCGTTTACGCTCATTTTTATCATTAGTTACCTTGCTGTTTTTATATTTTCAGATTACAAAACCCTATATCTACCATCCATATTGCACTTGTATCACCATCTCTTCGCCGAACTAGTGCACCTATACAATCTACCATTGTATTGGGTGTGTTGGGGACACAAGAAACTCTTTGGTATTTGGTTGCAGGGTTGCTGGCCTCCAAGTGCAGAGGTTTGTAGGACAGTAGCAAATTTCCCTCAAGTGGATGACCTAAGGTTTATCAATCCGTGGGAGGCATAGGATGAAGATGGTCTCTCTCAAACAACCCTGCAACCAAATAACAAAGAGTCTCTTGTGTCCCCAACACACCCAATACAATGGCAAATTGTATAGGTGCACTAGTTCGATGAAGAGATGGTGATACAAGTGCAATATGGATGGTAGATATAGGTTTTTGTAATCTGAAAATATAAAAACAGCAAGGTAACTAATGGTAAAAGTGAGCGTAAACTGTATTGCAATGCTAGGAAACAAGGCCTAGGGTTCATACTTTCACTAGTGCAAGTTCTCTCAACAATAATAACATAATTAGATCATATAACAATCCCTCAACATGCAACAAAGAGTCACTCCAAAGTCACTAATAGCGGAGAACAAATGAAGAGATTATTGTAGGGTACGAAACCACCTCAAAGTTATCCTTTCTGATTGATCTATTCAAGAGTTTGTAGTAAAATAACACGAAGCTATTCTTTCCGTTCGATCTATCATAGAGTTCGTACTAGAATAACACCTTAAAACACAAATCAACCAAGACCCTAATGTCACCAAGATACTCCAATGTCACCTCAAGTATCCATGGGCATGATTATACGATATGCATCACACAATCTCAGATTCATCTACTCAACCAACACAAAGAACATCAAAGAGTGCCCCAAAGTTTCTACGGGAGAGTCAAGGCGAAAACATGTGCCAACCCCTATGCATAAGTTCATTGAACGCGCAAGTTGATCACCAAAACATACATCAAGTAGATCACGTGAATATCCCATTGTCACCACATATAAGCACGGCAAGACATACATCAAGTGTTCTCAAATCCTTAAAGACCCAATCCGACAAGACAACTTCAAGGGTAAAACTCAATTCATCACAAGAGAGTAGAGGGGGAGAAACATCATAAGATCCAACTATAATAGCAAAACTCGCGATATATCAAGATCGTACCACCTCAAGAACACGAGAGAGAGAGAGAGAGAGAGAGAGAGAGAGAGAGAGATCAAACACATAGCTACTGGTACATACCCTCAGCCCCGAGGGTGAACTACTCCCTCCTCGTCATGGAGAGCACCGGGATGATGAAGATGGCCACCGGTGAGGGATCCCCCCTCCGGTAGCGTGCCGGAACAGGGTCCCGATTGGTTTTGATGGCTATAGAGGCTTGCGGCGGCGGAACTCCCGATCTATTGTGCTCTCTGGAGGTTTCAGTATTTATAGGAATTTTTTGCATAGGTCTCACGTCAGGGGGGGTCTCCGAGTCATCCACGAGGCACGGGGGCGCGCCCAGGGGGTAGGGCTCGCCCTCCACCCTCGTGGACGGCTCGAGACTCTTCTGGCCCGACTCTTTTACTCCGGGGGCTTCTTTTGGTCCATAAAAAATCGTCAAAAATTGGCACGTCAATTGGACTCCGTTTGGTATTCCTTTTCTGTAGAACTAAAAAACAAAGAAAAAACAGAAACTGGCACTGAGCTCTAGGTTTATAGGTTAGTCCCAAAAATAATATAGAAGTGTATAATAAAGCCCATAAACATCCAAAACGGGTAACATAATAGCATGGAACAATCAAAAATATAGATACGTTGGAGACATATCAACCGCCCGACCCGGGATCAGAGTTTCTCCTGGAGCAACACAACGGGCAATGAGAGCTGCGATGACGCCTTCAAGAAGGGAGCGAGCTTGGCCGCCGCCAGTCCCTCCGAAGATAGATCAGGTTTTCACCCCGGCCAACACTCACCACCACCGGACGCCACATCCCACTGACCACACCGCCCACACGACCATGGCCACCGGGCAGCACCTAACCACGGGCTCTGCCCAAGAGCACCGTAGAGCCACCACCTGGGCCGCTACCCTAGCATCCAAGACCTGGACACCACCTCACTCGAGACCCACCACTAACCCAACCAAATATACGAGCGGAAAGGAACCGCCTTTCGCACCCCTGGGCTGCCCCAACGCTGAAACCCAAAGGTTGGCCAAAATTGGCCTCCATTGACCCATCTTGCTGCTGGGCGCGAGACGAGCACGATCCCGCTGACGGGCCCGAGACGATGTCGGTCCTGCTGCCGGGCGCGAGACAAGGTCGGTCCTGTTGCCGGGCACGAGACGAGCTTGGTCCTGCTGCCGAGCGCGAGACGAGCGATGGACCGTAGTCGGAGGAGGGTCGAACCTTCGACGAAGGTAGCAACCAGACGGCGAGGAGAGGGCCGAAGGTCGAAACAGGCCGCCTACAAACGAGCCGACGCCTGAAAGACAGCCGCCGCCCCAGTCGACCCACCGAGCTGCCATGGAGCCGGCACGGCGAAGCCACCCCGCCGCCGCCGCCCACAGCCAGGACCGCAGCCACGCCGGGCCGGGGCCCCAAACCAGCGTCGCCGGCCAAAAAAAAGGCGAAATCCGTCCGGCACGCATCACCACCACCGCCACCATGCCGCCGATGACGAGTGCATCAGCCCCCGCGCGTCACCTGCAGGCCCTTGCCGCCTCAGCCCGCGCCGCCTGCTGGTCACCGGCCGAAGCATCCGCCCGATCCAGATCTGGCGAGGAGCTCGCCGCTGCCACTCGCGCAGGCACGCCACGTCGTGCCCCTGACGCACAGTCGCTCACGCTGCCAACCTTGACCGCCACCGCCGTGCCGCCTCGGCCGCTGCCACGTCGCGCCGGCCTGCAGAACCGCGTGCCTCCGCGCCGTGACGTCGTCCCGCGCCGGTTCACCGCGAGGAAAGGGAAGGTGCCCCGTCTCCACCGACGCCGGCCAGGCTTTACCTGGCGGCGCGAACTGGCGGCATCGAGGGATGGGGGGAGGGAACTGGAGGAGATGAGCTAGGGGTCACCTTGCCGCTCGCGGGAGCGGACGAGACAAGCCGCTTAGTTGACTTCCTTTAACTTTCAAAGAACTCATGTTCATATCATTAACGAGCCTAACAAGCTAAACGAGCCAGCCCGCGAGTTATACAAGTCGAGCCAGTCTTGAATTCAAGCTCGTTATAGTAATGAGTCGAGTCGAGTTAGCTCGTTAATGAAACGAGCTTTAGCGAGTCGAGCTGAGCTGGCTCGACTCGGCTCAAATTCCCCTCGCAACATCAACAATAGTGGCGTCGACCATCACTAATTCCCCCAAAAGAATGGGGCATCATGGGCCCACTTAGCATAGTTCGTCACCTTTTCGAAGCTTGGTGGCCTGACCTTGAGCTTCACCATGGAGTGACCAATCTTAGATGTTGCATTCATGCCATCAATTTTTTTCCGTACAATTGCATATGTTGGTTTTTATGTTGCGATTGATTGTATATGCCCTAACATTTTAGACACACCCATACAGCAACAACTATCGTCCAAGATGGTTTTATGTTGCGATTGATTGTGTATGCCCTAACATGTGCTTATGCAGTATGGTCGCCCAAGCTACTATGACCATTTACCGAGAAAGGCTTTTGCCCCGCTCTATATATAAAGCAACAAACCACAAGCATTCAGTACAAACACACGCCACGCCACCGCAACACACGCACACACCCAGGACAGGATAAAAAGGCGCTGAGCGCAGCAACACCACCACTAGCACTACGGCCCCGAAGAGGTGAGACTACATATGACGAACCATGCGCTCCAAGACGACGCCTTCAGGAAGGATACGACACCGGAGCGCCGCCACCGCCCGATCCAAGGATCAGAGTTTCCCCCGGATCCGCATGACGGGCAATGAGAGCCGTGACGATGCCTTCAAGAAGGGAACGATCTTCGCCGCCGCCGGTCTGTCCGAAGATATAGCAGGTTTTCACCTCGGCCAACCATCACCGCCACCGAACACCACACTCCGGCAACCACGCCGCCCACACGACCATGGTGACCGGGCAGCACCAAGGCACGGGCTCTGCCCAAGAGCACCGCGCAACCACCACCAGGGCCGCTGCCCCCAGCATCCAAGACCTCGACACCACCTCACCCGAGACCCGCCACACCCTAACAAGAGAGACGAGCGGAAAGGTCTCACCTTTCGCGCCCCTGGGCCACCCCCAGCGTCGAGACCCAGTAGGTCGGCCAGAACTGGCATCCACCGACCCGTCCTGCTGCCCCTAGCACGAGACGAGCTCGGTCCTGCAGCATTGAGAGGGGGACGAGGTCGGCCCTGCTGCACCGTGTGCGAGACGAGCTCGGTCCTGCTGCATCATGCGCGAGACGAGCTCGGTCCTGCGGCACCGGGCGCAAGACGAGCGATGGACCGCAACTGGAAGAGGACCAGCCCATTGATGGGAGAAGCGCCCGGGCGACGAGGAGATGGGGTGAAGGTCGAGACGGCCCGACCACAGGCGAGCCGACGCCGGAGAAGCCGGCCGCTGCCGCGGATAGATCCGACGAGCCACCGTGAAGCCGCCACGACACCGAGAGGTCACCACCGAGACCTCCCCATGCCGCCGCCCACCACCGGAGCAGCGGCCACGCCCGACCGCTGCCCTACCGCGCCGCCCGACAACCTCCAAGCACCGGAGTCGCCGGGCACGCACCACCGGAGCCACGCGCCGCCGGTCGGCCCCCAACGCCAGATCTGGCCGGATCCGCCAAGAGACGGGCTACGCGCCACCTCCCGAGACGGGAGCAACGCAGCCGCCCCGACGCGCGCGGAACGAAGGAAGCCGGAGCGCCACCACCAGCAGGCCACCCGCCGCCCAGCGAGACCGCCGCCGCGCCGCTGGATCCCGTGACAACCAGCGCCACCGCTCGAAGGGGCCGTCCCGCGTCGGCGCCTACAAGCGGATGGGGAAGAGAGGCCCCGCCGCCGCCATGCCCACCGGGCTTTGTCCGACGGAGCTCGCCGGCGGTGGCGGGGGGAGAGGGGAGGGAGGCGGGGCGAGGGCCGCGGCAGGAGGGGATCCCCCCGGCGCGCGCGGGCGCGCCGCGGGAGGAAAGGGGAGGAGGGGAAGGGGGGCGAGGCGGGTGAGGGAGTCCTGGACTAGGGGGTGTCCGGACAGCCGGACTATCAATATCCGTCGGACTCCAAGACTACGAAGATACAAGATTGAAGACTCCGGCTCGTGTCCGGATGGTACTTTCCTTGGCGTGGAAGGCAAGCTTGGCGATACGGATATGTAGATCTCCTACCATTGTAACCGACTCTGTGTAACCCTAGCCCTCTCCAGTGTCTATATAAACCGGAGGGCTTTAGTCCGTAGGACAACATACATCTCAACAATCATACCGTAGGCTAGCTTCTAGGGTTTAGCCTCCTTGATCTCGTGGTAGATCTACTCTTGTACTACCCATATCATCAATATTAATCAAGCAGGACGTAGGGTTTTACCTCCATCGAGAGGGCCCGAACCTGGGTAAAAACATTGTGTCCCTCGTCTCTTGTTACCATCCGCCTAGACGCACAGTTCGGGACCCCCTACCCGAGATCCGCCGGTTTTGACACCGACATTGGTGCTTTCATTGAGAGTTCCTCTGTGTCGTCACCGATAGGCTTGATGGCATCTTCAATCGACAACGCTGTCCAGGGTGAGACTTTTCTCCCCGGACAGATCTTCGTATTCGGCGGCTTTGCCCTGCGGGCCAATTCACTTGGCCATATGGAGCAGATCAAAAGCTACGCCCCTGGCCATCAGGTCAGATTTGGAAGCTTAAACTTCACGACTGATGTCCGCGGAGACTTGATCTTCGACGGACTCGAGCCACAGCCGAGCGCGCCGCACTGTTACGATGGGCATGATCTAGCTCTGCCGCCGAACAGTGCCTTGGTGGTCGCACATGGATCAGCTTCGGCCATTAGTCCGGAGCCGATCGCCCAGATCGAGGGCCGGTGGATAGACGCCGCCCTGGGGGCTTCAACATCCACGGCGATGGAGCCAAACACCTATTTTGTCCCCAGCGAAACTCGTGATTCCGAGGCGCCGGACTCCTTGCCGGACTCCGAACCTCCCGCGCCCCTACCAATCGATCAGGATTGGGCGCCGGTTATGGAATTCACCGCCGCGGACATATTCCAACACTTGCCTTTTGGCGATATCCTGAATTCACTAAAGCATCTCTCGCTTTCAGGAGAGTCCTGGCCGGACTATGGCCAGGATGGTTGGGATTCGGACGACGAAGAAATTCAGAGCCCACCCACAACCCACTTTGTAGCCACTGTCGAGGATTTAACCGACATGCTAGACTTCGACTCCGACGACATCGACGCTATGGACGACGATGCCGGAGACGAATAGGAGCCAGCGCCTACAGGGCACTGGAAGACCACCTCGTCATACGACATATATATGGTGGACACCCCAAAAGAGGGGGATGGCGAAGAAGCAGCGAAGGCAGACTCTCTAAAGAAGCAGCCCAAACGCCGACGTCAGCGGCGCCGCTCTAAATCCCGCCACAGCAAGAATGGAGATTCCGGCACAGGAGACAATAACACTCCAGAGAGCGCCGAAGACAATCCCCTCCAGCAAGACTCAGCGCAGGAGGATGCAGAAGCAAGCCCCCACGAGAGGGCGGCAGACGAAGGGGTTGAGGATGATAACTATATGCCTCCCTCCAGAGACGAAGCAAGCCTCAACGATGACGAGTTCGTCGTACCCGAGGATCCCGTCGAACAAGAGCGCTTCAAGCGCAGGCTCATCGCCACAGCAAACAGCCTAAAGAAAAAGCAGCAGCAGCTTCAAGCTGATCAGGACCTGCTGGCCGATCGATGGACCGAGGTCCTCGCGGCCGAAGAGTATAAACTCGAACGTCCCTCCAAAAATTACCCAAGACGCAAGCTGCTCCCCCGATTAGAGGAGGAAGCATACATACCTCCATCACCAGCGCACGATATGGCTGACCGACCACCCCGTGGTCGTGACAGAGAGGCATCCAGGCCCCCAGCCAAGACCGTACCCCGGCATCGCTCCAAAAGTACGAAGCCAAGAGGGAACGCGCCGGACTTGCGAGACATATTGGAGGACAAAGCAAGACAATCCAGATCCATCTATGGATCACGTGGGCGTCCTACAACCCACGACGAATACCGTCGTGCCGGATACAATAACCCCGGCCGGGCCGAACACAGCAGACAGCGCTCTCTCGAGCTGCATCGCGATATCGCTCAATACAGGGGCGCCGCACACCCGTTATGCTTCACTGACGAAGTAATGGATCATCAAATCCCCGAAGGGTTTAAACCCGTAAACATCGAATCTTACGATGGCACAACAGACCCCGCGGTGTGGATCGAAGACTACCTTCTCCACATCCATATGGCCCGCGGTCAAGTATCTCCCACTCAAGCTTAAAGGACCAGCTTGGCATTGGCTTAATAGCTTGCCCGCAGAGTCAATTGGATGTTGGGAAGATCTGGAGGCCGCGTTCCTTGATAACTTCCAAGGCACATATGTGCGACCACCAGACGCCGATGACCTAAGCCACATCATTCAGCAGCCAGACGAATCGGCCAGACAATTCTGGACACGGTTCTTGACGAAGAAAAATCAAATCATCGATTGTCCGGATGCAGAGGCCCATGCAGCCTTCAAACATAACATCCGGGACGAATGGCTAGCTCGGCACCTGGGGCAGGAAAAGCCGAAATCCATGGCAGCCCTCACATCATTAATGACCCGCTTTTGTGCGGGAGAGGACAGCTGGCTAGCCCGCAGCAACAATCTCCGCAAAAATTCTGACAGTCCGGATAATAAGGACAACAACGGCAGGTCACGTCGAATCAAAAACAAGCGCCGCATTAACGGCGATGATAAGGAGGATACGGCAGTCAATGCCGGATTCCGAGGCTCTAAACCCGGTCAGCGGAAGAAGCCATTTAAAAGAACCACTCCGGGTCCGTCCAATCTGGACCGAATACTCGACCGCTTATGCCAGATACATGGCACCTCTGAAAAGCCAGCTAACCACACCAATAGAGATTGTTGGGTGTTCAAGCAGGCTGGCAAGTTAATTGCCGAAAACAATGACAAGGGGCTAAATAGCGACGACGAGGAAGAGACCCGGCCGCCGAACAATAGAGGACAGAAGGGCTTTCCCCCACAAGTGCGGACGGTGAATATGATATACGCGACCCATATACCCAAGAGGGAGAGGAAACGCGCACTACGGGACGTCTATGCGATGGAGCCAGTCGCCCCAAAGTTCAACCCATGGTCCTCTTGCCCGATCATTTTCGATCGAAGAGACCATCCGACTAGCATACGCCACGGCGGATTCGCCACATTGGTTTTAGACCCAATCGTCGATGGGTTCCACCTCACGAGAGTCCTGATGGACGGCGGTAGCAGCCTGAACCTGCTTTATCAGGATACAGTGCGCAAAATGGGCATAGACCCATCAAGGATTAAACCTACAAATACAACCTTTAAAGGTGTCATCCCAGGAGTGGAAGCCAACTGTACAGGCTCAGTCACACTGGAAGTGGTCTTCGGATCCCCGGATAATTTCCGAAGCGAAGAGTTAATCTTCGACATAGTCCCGTTTCGCAGCGGCTATCACGCTCTGCTCGGACGAACCGCGTTTACAAAATTCAACGCGGTGCCGCATTATGCATACCTAAAGCTCAAGATGCCCGGCCCTCGTGGAGTCATCACGGTCAATGGGAATACGGAACGCTCCCTCCGAATGGAGGAACATACAGCGGCTCTCGCGGCAGAAGTACAGAGCAGCCTTCTCTGGCAATTCTCGAGTCCGGCAGTTAAAAAGCCGGATACAGCAAAGCGCGCCCGGAGCAATACCAACCAAGACCACCTGGTGCGATCAGAGCACGCGTAGCAATGCGGCCCCAACCCTCACCCACGCATAATCGCAAGAATAACACTCCGCGTACATCATTACGCTTTGGAGATACCATGGGTGCAGGGAAAGGGGCACGATCACAATGGACCCAGAGTGCGGCTCGACCACACCAGGGGCTTACAAGTGCGCCTCCCTTCCTTTTTATTTTTTCTTCTTCTTTTATGTACACAGGACTCTGTTAGCCAGAAGCCCTGTCCGGTGGCGAACCTGCCGAACTCATGATACAACAGTCAGAGACTAAAGAAGGCCGCGACGAACATTCAGGTGGTCTCAATTACGGGCATTAAATTCGATTATATACACCAAGTCTGCAGCTCATCCCTGGAGGGGGACACGCTTATTTAGTCCGAATCCCTTGCTTACCGCACTATTTGTATCAGTCCGATCTAATATCAGACTTTCTTTTATAAATAATGCAGCACCTTTTTATTGCAATTGCGTTATATTTTATATATGTTCATTATATGACATCTTGCACCCGTATATTTTGGTACGGCCGAATACGCCAGGGGCTTCTGTTCCCCACATTATGGTGTGATTAAGTCCGAACACTTTCACAAGTGCGGCACCCCGAACTTATAGCATTATATGAATCGGCTCCGAATCATGTCTTGGGTCAATAGTTGGGTTTACCCGGCTCCCATGTTTTGGTGCCTTACGTTCCGTTCCGTCGGCTAAGGTAGCACTGGGAGAACCACTGCGATTGTGCCCCGGTTGAGCCGGGTTAACGCCTCAGTGGAGAAAGCTAAAACTGACTGGCATGATAAGGCGAGAGACTGGTCGCTGTTCGAGAGGTTTTTTCGGGTCCTTAAAGACTCACGCCGCTTCGAGCGAAGTTCCGGACGATGTCCGAAGAAGGCGTGGATAGCGCCCCGGATTCGGTATTCCGAATACCAGGGGCTTCGCCGAAATTTAAAATTATAGAATTCTATGGCTAAGTGAGAGTGTTCAAGCATTATAAGTCTGGTTGCCTCGTTCGTTGTGTTGAGCGCCTCCCTCGATGGACCCAACAATGGGAACAAGAGTGCTCATGTTTATCCCGAACACCCCAGCACTCGCGGCTTGGGGGCTGAAGCCAACGACTTGCCATCTCTCAGATTTTATAAACGGCCGCACAGAAGGTAATATTTTAAATTAAACAAGTGTTGCTCATGGCGCATATGAACGAAGTTTTCAGCGCACAGGATAAATATACAGCGAGTTCACTCAAAAATTACATCTCGGGAGCACTCATCTGCAATATCGCAGGCTCCCTTCAGGACAATCTTATAGTACTTCTCCGGCGTGCGATACTCCTTGCCCGGCGGCGGTGGGTCCGTGAGAAGTTTCTCCGCATCCAATTTGCCCCATTGCACTTTTATGCGGGCAAGGGCACAACGAGCACCTTCAATGCAGGCGGAGCGCTTGACTACATCCAGCCTGGGGCATGCATCCACCAACCGCCGCACTAGGCCAAAGTAGCTGCCAGGCATGGCCTGGCCAGGCCACAGCCGGACTATGAGGCCTTTCATGGCCTCCTCAGCTACCTTGTGGAGTTCGACCAGCTACTTCAGCTGGTCGCTTGGGGGCACCGGATGGCCGGCCTCAGCGTACTGAGACCAGAAGACCTTCTCCGTCGAGCTCCCCTCCTCGCCACGATAGAATGTGGCGGCATCAGACGCACTACGCGGCAGATCTGCAAACGCCCCTGGAGAGCTCCGAATTCGGGTAAGTGTCAGGTAGTTCACATTAACATGCCTGCTTTGCATGAAAAATGCCTTACCCGCCGCTATCTTCTTTATGTCCTCAACTTCCTGAAGGGCCTTACGGGCCTCGGCCTTGGCGGACTTGGCACTTTCGAGAGCCGAGGCAAGCTCGGACTCTCGAGTCTTGGAGTCACGCTCCAAACTCTCATGCTTTTCCATGAGAGCCTGGAGCTCTTGCCGAACTTCCGCCACCAGTGCCTCTTGCTTTTCTCGCTCAGCCCGCTCCGTGGCCGCATTGCGTTCGGCCGCGGACACGGCATCCTTCAGGGTTGCCACCTTGTTAGTGGCCCCTGCAATATACATATTATCCTTGTTAATTTTGTTTGCAACCAAAATCCTTTTCTGTAAGGTACTTACTCAAAGAGGTGTTACTCACCTTCTTTCTCCTCGAGCTGCTTCTTCGCATGGCCGAGCTCTTGCTCGGACCGCTCGAGATTCTTCTTCAGCACATCGACCTCCGCCGTTAGTGTGGCAGAGGTCAGCAGCGCAGCCTGCAAACCCATATTGACATATTTTAAGCAACCCTGCGTACATCTTGTTAGATCCTTAGTCCTGCTTTTCTTGCCGAACACCAAACTAAGCATCAGGGGCTACTGTCTATGCGGTATTACATTATATAAATTTAACTTCTTACCTCAAAGCCTGTTAGAAGGCTGCAGCAGGCTTCGGTCAGCCCGCCCTTGGCGAGCTGAACCTTCTCAATCACCGCACTCATGATAGTGCGGTGTTCTTCCTCGATGGAAGCGCCTTTAAGCGCCTCCAACAGGTTATCCGGCGCCTCCGGTTGGACGGAGGCCACCGGCGTCACGGTCCTGCCCTTCTTTCGAAGGGGCCGCTTGCCGGACTCTGGAACCACTGCGGGTTCCGGTGTAGAGTCCGGCACGAAGTCCGGGAGGTCGCCTGACGGCGCCTCCGGAGCCTCCTCCTGATGGGTCCCTCTTTGGGATCCCACCTCGGCGTCCTCGTCGGCGCGTGGGGTAGAGGCAGTCGGGATGGAATTCACATCCGACGAGGCCAAGGACCCGCTCGATGAGTCGGGGAGATCATCCTTGGCCGGACTACGGACAGAATGCGGCGTTAGAAGGATACTACGCGACATAAAAGAAATTACACATCAAGGATCCGGATACTTATGATCCTGCCGGACGCCTGGCCCTTGGAGGCCACTCGTCCTCGCCAACGCTGATGTTGGCGAAACTGTCCGGGGGGATAGTTCTCCCCCTCTTGGACCCTTCGGCCTCCCCGATTGGGGAAGCCTTCCTCTTCTTCTCTCCCTCCTTCGGGAGAGAATACTCCTCCTCCTCGTCTTCAGGGGATGAGTCCTCGTCGTCGTCAGACGCCTGATTGCGGGAACTCTTTCGAGTCCCCGCGGCCACCTTCTTGGCCTTCTTCTCCGGCACCACGTGCGGTGCCGGAACCAGCAGCCCTGCTAAGTGGGCGTCCACTGGGTCTTCTGGCATGGGAGCCGGGCTGATGAGCAGCTTGGCTTTCTCCATCCATTCCTGTCAAAGGAAGAGGCAGATTAAAGCCTCACTAGAGTCAATCTAATTACCACAAGTGTCCCGTAATGGGGTTGAATCACTTACCTCGTCAGTCGGAGACTGCGAGCTGAATCCGCGGTCTTCGGTCGCGGATGCGGGGGCTTCGGCGCCCTTGAACAGCACCCTCCAGGCGCCTTCGTAAGTTGTATCGAAGAGCCCGCTTAGCGCCTGGTGCTGTTCCGGATTGAACTCCCACAAATTGAATGCCCGTTCTTGGCATGGGAGGATCCGCCGGATGAGCATGACCTGGACCACGTCGACAAGCCTGAGCTTATTGCTCACCATCTTCTTGATGCAGGCTCGGAGTCCCGTCACCTCCACCGGATTGCCCCACTGCAAGCCCTTCTCTTTCCAGGAAGTGAGCTGCGTGGGGATACCAGATCTGAACTCGGGGGCCGCCGTCCATGTGGGCTTGCGCAGCTCGGTGATATAGAACCACCCCGATTGCCACCCCTTGACGGAGTCCACGAAGGTCCCTTCTAGCCAAGGGACGTTGGGCAATTTGCCCAACATGGCGCCGCCGCATTCCGCTTGCGTGCCCTTCACAACCTTCGGCTTGACGTTGAAGGTCTTGAGCCACAGGCCGAAGTGGGGCTGGATGCAGAGGAAGGCCTCGCACACGACGATAAACGCCGAGATATTGAGGATGAAGTTCGGCGCCAGATCGTGGAAATCCAGGCCGTAGTAAAACATGAGCCCCCGGACAAATGGATGGAGCGGAAAGCCCAGTCCGCGGAGGAAGTGGGGGAGGAAGACGACCCTCTCATGAGGCCCTGGGGTAGGGACGAGCTGCCCCTCGTCGGGCAGCCGATGCGCGATATCGCCGGAAAGGTATCCGGCGCTGCGCAGCTTGGTGATGTCCTCCTCCTTAGCGGTGGAGGCCAACCATTTACCTCCCGCTCCGGACATATTCGGAGAAGGTCGAGGCGAGATGCGCGAGCTCGGGCGTTGGAGCTTGAGTTCGCAGGGATGGATAAGCAAAGGAGGAAAAAGGCGTAGGTGAGAAGGTGAATCCTTATCCCTTATATATAGGCGGACAAAACTATGCGTCCCCCACCGGCCTGGTAAAACTCGCTTATCTCCCAAGCGCCACCATCAATGGCGCGGTTGGGTTACCCACACACGTATTGATGAGAATCCCAGAATAAGGGGAACACGATCTCTGCTTCGACAAGACGTGCCAAGGAAACCGCTTCGCTAAACGTGCTGAGGTGGTATAGTAAAAAACGATTCAAACAAAGGCTTGGTTGCGGTGTGGTGTCACGCCGCATAATACGTCAGCAGATTGAGTTAAGTGTGCATTTTATTCTCTCTACGGTGGAATGTGGAATTTATTTTGCAGAGCCGGACACTATCCTGGTGTTCATGATCTTCTCTGGATTATTCAAGGGAGGAACCCGCCTTGCAATGCCGAACATTATGCACGCCAGACTTATCGTCATTGAAGACTGGTTCAGGGGCTACTGAGGGAGTCCTGGACTAGGGGGTGTCCGGACAGCCGGACTATCAATATCCGCCGGACTCCAAGACTACGAAGATACAAGGTTGAAGACTCCGGCTCGTGTCCGGATGGTACTTTCCTTGGCGTGGAAGGCAAGCTTGGCGATACGGATATGTAGATCTCCTACCATTGTAACCGACTTTGTGTAACCCTAGCCCTCTCCGGTGTCTATATAAACCGGAGGGCTTTAGTCCGTAGGACAACATACATCTCAACAATCATACCATAGGCTAGCTTCTAGGGTTTAGCCTCCTTGATCTCGTGGTAGATCTACTCTTGTACTACCCATATCATCAATATTAATCAAGCAGGACGTAGGGTTTTACCTCCATCGAGAGGCCCCGAACCTGGGTAAAAACATTGTGTCCCTCGTCTCTTGTTACCATCCTCCTAGACGCACAGTTCGGGACCCCTACCCGAGATCCGCCGGTTTTGACACCGACAGCGGGGGAGGGGCGCCCGACGGCCGGCGGCGGCTGGGGGCGAGGCCACCGGTGGCGAGCGGGAGTCGCGAGCGAGCCGCGGGAGGAAAGCTCACTATGACCATTTGCATGTGTAGCCTTAATTTTGCCGGGTGTTTGGTGTTTTTAGGGCATGTACAATGGTTAATAAGATAGTCTTATCTTAAATCTTGCATGTAATTTTAGAGATGACAAAAAAACATGTCTACAATGGGTCATTTCTTAGCCTTATCATCAATAACTAGTTATTCCTAAAAATGTGGTGAGACATATTGTGCTAAGAGGTCATCTCTTGCCTTCTCTTAATTAGGAGACGACAAACCTTCTCTTATGTTTTCTCTCTCATCCACCTCATCATTTATCCTACGTGGCATTGCTAAGATAGAACCATTGTACATGACCTTAGTAGCTTCATTTAGTCAAATGTTGACGACAAGCTTTTTTAGGTTAATAGCCGTAACATTTACGATTAGCTTTATGGCCGGCTCACGTAGATCGGTGTCTGGACAGATGCGGTGTCAGTTTCAAGGGACAGGGATGCCCTTACAACATTTTTACACATTCTTTTATAGAGCATGTGGAAAATATTGTAATGATGCTTATATATAAGGTTAGAGTCCAAACATCAAATCTAAAAATGAATAATTAGTTCAGAGTTTCCTCAAAAAATAATTAGTCGAGGGATCAAAACGGTGTACGCAAGCACGAGGTGGTGGGCGGCCGACATCCCCAAAGTGAAATGAATGATGTGGACACGACAGGTGGTTGGCTGGTATTATTATTATTACTTTTTTGCTGGGCAGTGGTCCGCCGACCAAGCCAGCTCTCATCCTTCTGGTAGCTTCGGCGCCCATATTACATAAGCATCCCTGCCCCAGACGCTGAAACCACCATCAGCTTCGATACCTCCTCTTGAGCAGCCACATCCATTCTCCATCCATCTTTCCTCTGCGAGATCAGCGGCATGTCGACCACCAACACCAGCTCACCCAAGGTACGCAGGCCCTATGCATACATATGACGGTGTTTAATTGATGTTGATTGGCCGAAAATCCCCATTTTGTTTTGAGACTAACATATGTACGATCTGATGAACATTAAAGGACGCACCCGCGCCGGAGAACAGCGCCCCGGCGGCGGCGGCAGCGGCAGGCAGCGAGCCGACGGTGACAAAGACGGTGCAGACGGTGGAGGTGAGGCAGTCGGCGGGGCAGGAGGAGGGGCAGGGGACGATCAAGCCGATCGAGGTGGTGCACGAGATCCCGGCCAAGGAGCCTGCTACTAAGCAAGAGTAGCAGAGCACAACGAATCGAGAAAGCACTGTGATTGGTAAAATGGTGGTGTACGCTAAATGTTCCCCGGTTGAGTAAATCGCCGGGTGAAACCCTGTTTTTACTTTGGAGAACCAATGAAGTGATTGGAATATCTTTGATTTCGGTAAATAAGAATGAGCATTTTTAGTGAACTTACGAGCATGTAGTACTACCGGAATTGTGCTCTTGTCTATTGATCTTCGCGACGAAAAGGAAAAAGGCTGTACTACTGAGAGTGGGTAGTTTTGTGTGCCCGCGGATATGGCTTTGTTAGAATAGAAGGGTGTTTACTTTTTGCCCACAAAAAATAAAAATGAAAATAAAAGGGTGTTTTCAAATGCCCATTTTTAAATGTTTTGTATGCTTGATAAATTCAAGCATGAATATTCGGGAAAGTCTAGAAAAGAAAATCAGCACTACGAAGTGCTTTCAAACAGGAAAATGTTTCCGCCGACCGCTGGTCACGTCTACGACTGCTCACAGTGGGAGTAAGAGCAACTTCAGTTGCGCCTCCAACAGGCCCCAAGGCCAAATTTTAGCGCCGACGCCAAAAAAAGGCCCAGCCGCGTCCCTAGAGTCTCCTTTTTCGTCAGTTTGAACCGAAATAGCAGCCGGCGAACCAGAGCCGAACCCAAGCCTCCGGGGATTGCCTGGGGGCGCCGGCCCAAGCAAAAAGGCGCGGGGGTCCACTCTGTTGGCGAGAGAAGGCCCTTTTCCCGCCGATTCTCCTGCCTTTCCCCCTCCGTTTCTCTTCATTCACCACTTCTCTCCCACCATTCTCCTTCCTAACCCCTCGATCCGGCCGCCATGCCGCCGAAGAAGTACACCGCCCATCACACCACTACCGATGCTGACGCCACCCAGCCGAAGCAGAGGAAGCCGCGGGATCCGCCGTTCAAGCCCCCGGGCATGTCAAACGCCGACTGGAAGGCGGAAGTTCAGCGTCGGGAGGCTGTCGCCACCGACCGACGGAACAGGCTCAACGCGAAGAAGGCTCGGTACAGGGCGGCGGCGGCCGCGGCCGCGGCCGTGGCGGAGCAGGCCGATCACGCGGCGGAACAAGCAGAGGTGTCTCGCACGGGGATGATGAATCCGCCCAGCGGTCACGCATCGGGTCGCCGGCCGGCTTCTCGTCGGTGACATACCCCTAGGGTTGCGCACCATCGTATGGCTACGCTGACGGCGACGCGCACAGCGGGTTCAACTCCAACATCGGCTTTCCACATGGCCACCCCGCCTAGCGCACGCCCTCACCTGTGTCGCCGGGGTCCAGTACCCCCGTACACCTACTCGCCGTCGGCCTACGCATCTTCCCCGACGCCACCTCTACGTCATGGCGAGCTGCTCTTCTCACATGCCTCGTCGTCGCATCTCGGCAACCCCCATGGGACGGAGGCTGACATGGCCGACATCATCACGACTGGCTCGGCCGCCGCCGCGGTCTTCCCCTGGTTCAACGCCCAAGAAGATGCAGTCGACCTCAACGACGACATGGACGATGGGCTCGACTACGGTCAGGAGGAGGAGGAGGAGGAGGAGGAGGAGGAGGAGGAGGAGGAGCCGGCGCCTGCTCCGGCGAAGAAAGGCAAAAAGAGGAGGAGGCGGGCGCCCAGGACCGGCGAGCCGCGCGTCAAGTGGGTGTCCAAAGAAGACGAGTGCCTCGCCTAAGCGTGGAAGGCCGTCTGCCTCGACCCGACCACTGGCACCAACCAAAACGCCGAGACGTACTGGGACCACATCAAGGCGGAGTTCGACGAGCGCAAGCTGGTCGACCCCTACTTCGCCGGCGTCCACATGCAGCGCGGTGCGAAGGCCATGGCCAACCATTGGACGCTCATCCAAACAGTGTGCAACAAATGGCATGGGATCATCGAGAAGATCGCGGCTCGCCCGGAAAGCGGGGCCAACTACGAGAGTTATGTATGGCACTGGTCCCTCGTTCCTTTTCCGCCGTGTGTGTTGCCGATATTTGTTCCTCCTCAGCGCAGATGGTCCGGATGTTCGCCATATTTCGCCAAGACAACAGCTCCGACCAAGATTTCAAGTACCTCCACGTGTTCTCCTGGATCAAGAAGTGCGAGAAGTGGGCGGAAGTCCGGCGCACCCTCGACAAGGCCAAGGAGACATACAAGCCGGACACGCCGACGCCAGGCGTGGCCCATGGGCTCCCCGAAGGCAACAAAAGCGTCAAGTCAGCGAAGGACGTCGCTCCCGCCACTGCACGTCTACAAGAGTCCATCGAACACTGCATCGCCGATGCCAAGACCCGAGCCGCCCAGAGGGAAGAGAAAACCGAGGCGGGATGGTCGACATTGATGACGACCAGCACCGCCAAGCTCGACCTACTCCGGACCAACGTCGCCCTGCTCCGGACCAACGTTGTCGCGAAGAATAGGAACACCAACCTGGCTTTCCTGATGGGAGGGTAGACATGTCGACCATGGACGATTAGGTCAAGGCATGGTTCCTGGCGGAGCGTGGCATCATCCTGAATCAGATGCCGTTGACGGCAGCGCCCACGCCGACCCCAATGCCGCCGCCAAGCCCCAGCGACGCCACCACGATGCCCAGCACAAAAGCCACACCGACTCCGACTAGCCCGCGCAGCCGACTCCCGCCAGTCCGGCGCCGGAGGACGTCGCCACCGTTTGATGCAGTACGCCGACTAGCCCGCACTCGTGGTCCTTTTTTTTGAACGCTAAACTTTCAAGTTTATTGATCGCCGGACTTGTGGCGTTGATCGCCTTTTTTGGTAGGTAGGAAATGTATGTTTGAATTTAACCGTCTTGGGGGCCGGCCCCTGGGGGCGTGGCTGGGACCTGGATCGCCCGCAGGGCCTAAAAAGCGTCGGGCGATGGGGCAAAATAGCGTCGACCGCTGCGCTGGGGGGGGGGGCGAACGAGTGGAGTTGCTCTAACATAGATGATAACATCAGACATCTCTAGGCAAAACAGATGATGTGGCGAGTAATTAATGAGAAAATAGGGGCATGTGGTAACATAGCTAGTTACTATAACATCACACATACCAAGACAAGATGAGTCTACAACCTAATAAATAAAATGTTGCATGACACCACACATATGTTACTCCCCACTATAGAGGTAGTAACATAGACTAGTAACATATGCATGTTACTAGTCTACGTTACTAACCATTGTGACTAGTCTACGCGCGCTCTCCTAGCCATCCACCACGGGACATGTATGTTGTGGGGCCCATACACGCTGTCCCCTTCTTTTTCTTTGACCTCTCGCATCCTTCTTTTTCTCGCGCGGATCTGCAGCGCCCTCCCTCCCCTCTTTTCTCTCCTGGTGAGCATGCAACTCCTCTCTCCTCCCCCTACACCAACGAGGATGGTTGCTACATCCATTCACGCCGGATATGCGCCCCTCGACGGCGGCAATGGTTTTTTTGTTTCCAAACCAGCAGCTGCAATGACCCCACATTTTTGCTACAAACACAATGTGTAAGTGATACAATGACCTGCCAGGGAAGCTGCAACCAGTGTCGAGGGAAGCTTCAATGCGCGCAAGACTTGTTTTTTTCTTGCTTCAACCGACCTAGTCTTTTACTACTATTGGCTTCGTTTTTGCTACAACCGAGCCTGGCGAGCATGGTGACCACGGGCGGCACTACACCAAGAAACAATTGGCGTCGGGAGGGTTTGCTACATGCTACAACCGGCGTTGAAAATTGCTAATACCGGCGTCCCATCCGGGTACAACTGCCGCCACGGTTTGCTGCATCGCACATTGGTAAGTTTTTTTGCTGGAACCGACACTCCAATTTGTGGGAACAGGGCGAGCAAGTTGTTACAACGATGAGGTGCGGCCGATGAGCTGCGGCCGACGGGCATGAGTGACAGCGACTGCGCCGGCAAGCTGCTGCTGTCGCCATCAGAACTCCAACTGTCGCCCGCGGAGCTACAACCGCAGGGTGCAACTGTTCCATGGGTGGAGCCAGCGAAAAGGACAGCCGATGAGGTGTCGGGGGTTGGGTGCGACATATGCTAATGGATGGCTTATCATGGTGGGGGCGAGTAGAACGTCGCCGGTGCCTGGAAACGGGATAAGGCGTAGGCATGCACGACGGCGAATCTTACCCAGCCTCGGGGCTCTCCGGGGAGATAACACCCCTACTGCTGCTCTGCGGGGTCTCCGCATGGTCACTATAGCAAGGTGACTACAATGGCGCTCCTAGAGCTGTATCGGGAGGCAGGAGAGAGCAAGGCTAGTTCTCTCCTTCCTGGGCTATGTGTCTATCTCTATCAAGGTCCGAACCCTTTGCATGGGTGCCTCGGGGGCTTTATATAGGCCTACCCCCCGGGGGTACAATGGTAATCCGACTGGGAGTGGGTCCCAGCCGTCTGTCTCTCATGTCGCTGTCCTTCCCGCCGGCTTCTGGGGCCCGCCGACTGGTGGGTCCCGCGGACAGGCCGGACACTGTGCGGCGCTCCTGATGACGCAGGCTTGGTCAGTGGGTCGTGGCAACAGTACCGCTGTCTATCAGGCGATCACTGTCGCCACTCCCCATCCAATCTGGTTTATGGCTTGTGGGGCCCTGGGGGGAGACGGCCGACTCCGGGGAGGCCGACTCCCACAGGGCCGTCTTCGGGCGCTCTGGCCGCCTTCGATTCTCCCACTGACAGGCGGCCCCACGGTCTTCGTGCCGTACAGGCCGGCATCGTGGGCACAGTGCGTCGCGCACTGTGGCTGAGGTCAGGGCAGGCATGTCAACAGTGTCGCGCCTCGCCGGAGATCTCCCAGCGATACGGCTCACTGTAGCCATGCCAGCCCCTCGTAGTCAGGGAGGGAAGGCCACGTCGTGACCGTACCCCGCATCGGGCTGCGTGAAGTGTCATGGGCCGACTCCCATAGTCGGCACTCCTGGAGGTCGCCAGCTTGGAGTCGGCTTGCTTTGAAGTCGTCATCTGGGATTCGGCTCCTCCGGAGATCGCCAGCTATGACTTGGCCTCTCGGGAGATCGCCAGCTGGGACTCGGCCTCCCTGGAGGTCGCCAGCTGGGACTCGGCTGGAGGGGCGTGGCCTGCCCCGATGTCTTGAAAGATCCTGGGTCCCGGATCGGCCTACCCGTGGCCCATTACTCCGAAAGTAGTCCCCGAAGCTGGTGAAGCCCTGCGGATGCCACCTCGTGGGGCTTCAACAGTTTCAAACTTCCCAGCGCCGACTCTGAGACTCGGCGGTTGTCTTCTTTGGGCCGACTCGCCGAAGTCGGACTTGTTCAGCGAGGGGCCGCTGTTTGTAAGTCGCGGCGGGAAATCAGGCGGCGTATCGGATACGCTTCCCTGCTGCCATCGAGGCGGTCCTATCGTGCGGCGCCACGTGGGAAGGATAGTCTGCCCACCCACACGCGCGACGGGACGGGCTGCTAGGCGGGGCCCGCCACTACCGCGCCTCGGCTTCCGAGTGGATCCGCTGCGGTCACGAACGGTTGGCCTCCCCACATCGTTACTGCGCGCAGTAACTTCGTGGGGTAAATCGTGGGCGGCGTGGGGCTTCGTGCGCAGTTAATCCCACGCCCGCCCCCTCAGCTCCTCAGCCCATAGGGCTATAAATAGGCAGAGAGGAGCGGGGCGGCAGCGCACGCGCATCCTCTCCCCCATTCTCCTGCCTTCTCTTCTTCCTCCGCCGCGAGCAAGAGCACCTCTCACCACGGCGATGAGTTCTTCCTCCGCCGCGCCCCCTGCCTCGCGCTCCAGCGTGTGGGACGGCTCGGATGTGGAGGCGGAACATATCGAGTTCCTCCGCCGGACCCGACGTCTCCCCAGCGCGGACCTCGTGCACGCCCGTCCCGCGCCGGCGGGAGAGATCCGGCCCGCGCCGGAGGAGGGCGAGCGGGTCGTCTTCCGCTCGCACCTCATGCGCGGGCTGGGGCTGCCGGCGAGCGGTTTCTTCCGCTCGTTTCTGGAGTTCCACAATCTTCAGCCGCACCACCTCACCCCAAATGCGGTGGTGCTGCTCTCTGCCTTCGCCACTTTGTGCGAAGGCTTCCTCGGCGTTCTCCCCACCCTCGAGTTGTGGGGAGAATTCTTCTCTTCGAAGCTCGGCACGCAGGCCGCCGGCACGCCGACTCAGTGCGGCACCTACATCGCGGTGCGGCGCTCGACGGTCGACAACCCTTTCCTCTCATCTCGCTGGTAAAATCGGTGAAGATGTGGCAGCGCTCCTACTTCTATGTGAAGAACCTCTCCACCGACGGCGACTGGGTCAACCTGCCGCCATTCAACCCCGCTCCTTTAACTGGGAGGCTTCCGAGTTGGTCTCACCGGTCCAAGTCGCTGACTCCTTCCGGAGCCGCCGCCGTGGCGCGACTCCGAGTTCTGCTGCAGTCGGAGGGCCTCGTCGGATCCGACCTTCTGGCCGCCTTCATGGCGCGCCGAGTCCTCCCACTCCAAGGCCGGCCTCACCTCATCTGTCAGATGAGCGGCCGCCACGACCCGAGCCGGCTGTGCACCAAGGAGATGCCCCGCAGGGAGGTGGCGAACTTGGTGAACCACATTGCGCACTGCGAGTTCACGGAGGACTGGCAGTTCGGCAAGGAGCCGTACTCGCGCGACAACCCCCTCCAGTGGTAAGTTGCATCTTTCTGTAGCTTTGGTCTTCTTTGCAGCCGACTCTGGCTTCTAATCTTGTTGGTTCCTTCTGGGCAGAACCCCCTCATGGAGCCCGCAGCCGGCACCATGAGAGAGCCCCGCGACTACATCCCAGACCGCGAGGATAGCGACGTCGACGACCCCGACTTGGGGACGGTGGCGTTGGAGGCCGACGCCGAAGCCGGCGAAGAAGGGGCAGACGGCAGCCTCAGGCCTTCGGCCACCTTCGCCGACTGGCCCGATGACGACGCCGACGTGCAAGTCGTCCCATGCCACCAGCCGAGGGCCGGCCACTCCGGCCAAGGCGGCACGAAGAGGCGTCACGCCGGGCCGAGCGCGCCCGGCGGCAAGTCGAAGAAGTTCAAGGGGGCGGCCGCCGCGACCAAACGGGAGGAGGCGGCCGCGAAATCCAACCGCTTCCGAAGGGAAGTGAGAAGGCCGCCGTTAGTTTCCGCGTAAGTCTTTACGCTCTTTTATTTTCTTTGTTAGATCTTGTCCGAGTCATCTTTGATTTTCCCTCCATTCTTCTCCAGAGCCCCCCTCTCCCTTGAGAGAGTCGCCGCCCCCTCTGTCATGGGGTCGGTAGAGACGTCCGCCAACACCCGGCGGGTCGATCCCGCCGCCGACCTTCGGGAGGCAACGGAACGGAACGCGTGGGAGAAGCGCGACGAGGAGGAGGCCGACCGCCTGGAGAAGGCGCAGGCCGAGAAGGCGGCCGCCAACGCCCAGAAGAAGCTGGAGGAGGCCGAAACCGCCGCCGCGACGAAGCGGCGTGCTGAGGAGGTCGCGCGTCGCCGATCGGCGATGCTCGTCCCTCCGTTGTCGTCGGCGCCGCCGGCTCCAGAGTTCACGGGGTAGACCAGAGAGGTCGGCACCGAGAACCCCCTCGTGGAGGAGGGCGGCGAGGCTTCAGGCTCGGACACCCTCGCGCCGCCTCCGCCGCCTCCGCCACCGTCTGGGAGGCCGCACGACAAACAGCCGGTGGGCCCGTTGGATCCGCCAATCGCGGACGAGACCGAGGCGCGGCTGCTTCTTCAAGCCGGCGCGCCGCCGGCTTGAGAGGAAGACCTCGGCGCCGCGAGCTCGGGAGACCGGCGCAGCCAGCTCGGCGAGTCTGGACGTCGAGGCCTCTAGTGCCGCGCCCACCGGGTGGTTGCACGGAGGCGGCACCGGCCCGCTGAACCAAGCCCTCCTGGACGTCCAGGCGAAACTGCGCGTGGAGAGCGACGCGCTCCAAGTCTGCACCGGAGCGCATCTGGCCGTGCGGACATCCGTCCGAGTATGTTTCCTTCTTATTTTTTGATTCCTGTCTTTCTTTGTGGGGGCGCGCCAGTGCACCCACTGGGTGTAGTCCCCGAGTTCCGGGCCGGCTGCTGAGCAGGCGGTTCGGAACTCCCCGAGTTCCGAATACTAACTTTGCCCTTGTCGGCTTTTTGTAGGAATATCACAAACTCCGGGCCACTGCCTTCAACCGCAATGTCGAGGAGCTGAACAAGCGGTCCGCCGACTTGGTGGAAAGCCGGGGTGAGCTCTTTTCTTCCTTCTTCGCGGGGGCGCGCTGGCGCACCCGCGGGCTGTAGTCCCCGAGATTCGGGCCGACTGCTGAGCAGTCGGGCCGGATCTCCCCGGCTATCTAATTTACTGATGACTTTGTTGTCTTCTTTCTTCGTTCTTCAGGCGCCAACGCCGCCCTTCAGGAGCAGCTGGGCGAGGCTAACACTGCTCGTCGTGCCAAGGAAGAGGAGTGCGGCAGGCTCGCCAAAGAGCGCGATCTGCTGGCGACGCAGCTGGCCGAGCAGAAGGAGCTGCTCCAGAAGGCGCAGGACGAGGCCAAGACGCGGGAAGCCGCCCTTATGGCCGAGTTCGAGATCGAGCGCTCCGCCTGGACTGACAGGGAGGCGATGCTGACCTCTGGCTACCACGAGCTCGAGGACATCGTTGATGGTAAGTCTCTTTCGTTTCTTTGGGCTTCCGACTACGTGTCAGGCCGACTTCTGATTTTCCGAGTATCTTCTTTTTTGTCTTGGCAGACTTCTTTCCTGGTCATTCACAGGCAGTCCCTCTGGCCATCGAGGCGGCTCGGGAGGCGCGAAGGGCGAAGGGTGAGGTGATCGCCGCCAATGCCCCCCGAACCATCAACGAGCAGCTCCTGAGCATTGGGGCCCGTCTTCGTCCGGCTCACCGGCTGCTACGCCGGCTTCAGCGTGCCGGTGCCCAGGCGGTTGCCGCCCTGTGGCCAGACATGTCGGCTCTGCGCACCGCCAGTCGGACCGCCGACTGGCTGGAAGTCGCCACCGGCCGTCTTGAGGCTTGGAAGGGCTCCTCGGCCCGGGCCGGAGCACGCCGGGCCTTGGAGTTCGTCAAGGCGTGGTATCCAGAGCTGGATCTGGACCATCTGGCCGCGTTCTGGTCAGAAGCCCAGGCCGAGCTGGAGGCCGTAGAAGGCGCCCTTGTCGAGCGCGCGGCAGCCATCGCCGAGTACACGGACACCAGCGTCTTCGTGCCCGAGCGGACTGAAGGCGGCGAGGAAGTGCCGCCAGACTGGTTCGGGATGAACCCGGAGTATGACGAAGACTCGGCGGAGGTGATCGACTCCAGCGCCGAGGAGGAGGACGAGGCGGAGGGCGGAGGCGAGGAGGAGGCGCCGGAAGACGAAGCAGACGGCCAGCCTCAGCCCGATCGCGCCTCCAGCAACGAGCCGCGCGGAGACAAGGCGACTGCCGCCGGAGGCGACCAAGCTGAGACCGCCCAGCCGACTGCCCCGGCACCCGACACCGCCGTCACCTCCGATCCTCTGGCCCCGGAGGCCGCCTCCTAGACTGCTTTTTCCGCTTTTGTTTATCTGTCTTCAGTAATCTTTTGAAAGACTTGTTAGGTTCGAACAATTCCACCCGCGGGGTGTATCCTGAATTTCCATTTGAAGATTCGGCCGAGGGCCTATGTAAATATTTATCTGATTTCCGCCTTTCCTTCCTTGTTGCTCCTTAGACTTTTTCCTTTGCCGTCTTCCTTTAGTTGCCGCCTTGCCAGCTGGACAGCCGCTCTGCGGACTGTCGCTAGGTCAAGTGCTTGGCTACTTCAGGAAGACAAGTACTTAGCCGTTTAGAGTTAGCAAGTCGGCTAGAAAGCGACAGGCCGACTATTCGAGAGTCGGCTGTCTTTGATAAAAGCTAAGACGGCGAGCCGACTACTCATGAGTCGGCTCTGTGGGGGGAGGCTGGTAGCCGGCTTGAGCTATGCATAAGCTTTTAGGTCCTTAGCCATTTTTCCATGCGTACGCTCGTTCTTGCTTGTTCCCTACCTACCGGCAGTCGCTCTGCGAGCTGCGGCTTTCGACAGGAGACAGCTTGAGCGCAACACATTACTTGTCTGACTGCAGGAAGCTTTCATAGCACAAGACGGCAAGTCCCCGGGCCGACTAGTCGGACCCGGTGCCAGACGGTATGATAAAAAACAGTGGCATGTTCGGAAGCCTAATTCTTATCATACAGATAACAAAAAGGCAGTCCCCGAGCTCGTCTCGGGGGGGCCTAAGGTCTTAGTACGTTAATACAAAGGGGGTAGTGCGATACATACTGCATCAACTGTAAAATCTTCGAAGAAGATTCGCGTTCCACGGGCGCTCTGTTTCTTTGCCGGAGTCGTCCCTCTTGCACGCTCGAGGCTTCTGAGCGTCAATCAGATAGTAGGCGTCGTTCCCTAGCACCTTGCTGATGATGAAGGGACCTTCCCAAGGTGCCGACAACTTGTGCTGGCCGGCTGTTCTCTGAATCAGCCGGAGCACAAGGTCGCCCTCTTGGAAGATCTTGGCTTGACCTTGCGGTTGTAGTATCGGCGCAGACTCTGCTGGTAGATGCTGGACCGGCTGAGTGCCAACAGTCGGCCCTCTTCCAGCAGATCAACGCCGTCTTGGCGTGCTTCTTCAGCTTCCTCTTCGGTGTACATGGTGACTCGTGGAGAGTCGAACTCTATATCTGTCGGGATGACAGCTTTGGCACCGTAGACGAGGAAGAAAGGCGTGAAGCCGGTTGACTTGTTTGGAGTCATGTGCAGACTCCAGAGGACGGCTGGTAGCTCCTCGACCCAACAGCCGGCCGAACGCTCGAGTGGTTCGACCAGTCGAGGCTTGATGCCGGACAGGATGAGGCCATTGGCTCGTTCCACCTGGCCGTTTGACTGCGGATGGGCAACGGATGCTAAGTCCAGTCGGATGCCCTGCGTCGCGCAGAAACGAGCCAAGGCGCCTTTGGCAAAGTTTGTGCCGTTGTCGGTGATGATGCTGTGCGGTATGCCGTACCGCACCGTGATGTCGGCGATGAAGGTTACTGCAGTCGGCCCGTTCAACTTCTTGATGGGCTTTGCTTCCACCCACTTGGTGAACTTGTCCACCGCGACAACCAGATGAGTTAGGCCGCCTCGGGCCGTCTTGAATGGTCCTACCATGTCCAGGCCCCAAACTGCGAAGGGCCAGGCGATGGGGATTGTCTTCAGCGCGGAAGCCGGCTGAAGGGGCTTGGAGCGGAACATCTGGCACCCCTTGCATTTTTGACTAGCTCTTTAGCTTCTTCCAGGGCAGTCGGCCAAAAGAAGCCGTGCCGAAAGGCTTTGGCGACGAGTGCCCTTGAAGCCGCATGGTGGCCGCACTCGCCCTGATGGATGTCTCTGAGAATTGCTTGGCCTTGTTCTGATTCTACGCAGCGCTAGTAGACACCAGTGACACTGCGCCTGACTAGCTCTCTGTTGACTATGGTGTATGCTGCCGCTCGGCGCTGCACTTGCCGAGCCAGGATCTCATCTGTTGGCAACTCTTTGTTCACTAGAAATTTGAGGATGGGCTGCGCCCATGAAGGTGCTGCTATCTCTTCAACTGTTACCACAACGACTTGGACAAGGGTGGCTGGGCTGGGAGGCGGCGGGCTGGAGTCTGCGGCCGTTTGCTGGATTGGCGGAGTCTCTGGGCCAACTGGCGCAGCTCCCGGGCTGGGTTCTGAAGTTCCCGGGCCGACTGGTACAGTCCCCGGGCCGGGCTCTGAAGTCCCCGGGCCGGTTGGCGCAGTCCCCGGGCCGGGCTCTGAAGTCCCCGGGCCGGTTGGCGCAGTCCCCGGGCCGGGCTCTGAAGTCCCCGGGCCGGTTTCGACTGTGGTTTTCTTGAGGCTATCTGCTGGGGCTTTGGAGTCAGTTCCGACTACTTCTGGAGGAGCCGGCACGAAGATGGAGTCTGACTCTGGTGAGGGCTTGATAGACGGCTTGAGGAGGCGCTGAAGGGCGACGCCGGAAGGTATTGCTTGGCGAGTGGAGCCGACTCGTGCCAAGGCATCTGCTTGATCATTGTCATTTCTTGGCACGTGAAGGAATTCGCACCCCTCGAAGTATCCGCTGAGTTGCTGCACCAGGAAGCGGTAGCTCGCCATGTTTGCGTCTTTGGCGTCCCAGTCGCCGGATGACTGCTGAACCACCAAGTCGGAGTCGCCATAACACAGGATCCGGCGAATGCCGAGCTCTTTGGCAAGCCGGAGCCCATGAATGAGCGCCTCATATTCGGCAACGTTGTTGGAGGCGGTGAAGTGGATCTGCAGCACATACTTGAGCTTGTCGCCCTTAGGGGAAGTGAGGACGACGCCGGCTCCCAGGCCGGTGCGCATCTTGGAGCCATCGAAATGCATCCGCCAATGGGTGGAGTCAGGCGCTGGCGGCAGGTACTGGGTCTCGGCCCAGTCGACGAGGAAGTCGGCCAGCGCCTGCGACTTGATGGCGGTGCGGGGCTGGTAGTAGATGGTGTAAGGAGCTAAATCTATAGCCCATTTGGCCACTCGGCCGGAGGCGTCTCGGCTTCCAATGATCTCGGCGAGTGGAGCGGTGCAAACCACAGTGATTGGATGCTCTTGAAAGTAGGGCTTCAGCTTCTTGGCGGCAAAATGCACGCCGTAGCACATCTTCTGGTAGTGAGGGTAGTTCTGCTTGGAGGTCGACAGTACCTCGCTCAGGTAATATACCGGTCTCTGGACAGGGAGCGCCTTGCCTTCCTCCTTGCGCTCGACTACAATGACTGTGCTGACTACTCGGCTGGTGGCGGCGATGTACAAGAGCATGGGCTCTTTGGGAGTCGGAGCCGCCAACACGGGGGGAGTAGTCAACATCTTCTTCAACTGGAGAAATGCCTCATCCGCCTTGTGGTTCCACTCAAAAAAGGTGGTCTTCTTCATCAATTGATACAAGGGCAGAGCTTTCTCGCCCAGCCGACTGATAAATCGACTGATGGACGCCAGGCAGCCGGTGAACTTCTGCACATCCAACAGTCGGCTGGGTACCTCCATTCTCTCGATGGCCTTGATCTTTACGGGGTTGCACTCTATGCCGCGTTCGGAGACCAGGAAGCCAAGGAGCTGGCCGGCTTGTACTCCGAAAACGCACTTCTCGGGGTTGAGTTTGATCCGGAATCGGCGCAGATTTTCAAAGGTCTCCTTGAGGTCTTCCAGCAGCGTCCCACGTTTTTCCGTCTTCACTACCACATCATCCACATAGACGTGGGCGTTCCTGCCGAGTTGCTTGAGGAGGCACTTCTGCATGCAACGCTGAAAGGTGGCGCCGGCATTCCTCAAGCTGAACGTCATTGTCAGGTAGCAGAAGGCTCCAAATGGCGTGATGAATGCGGTCTTCAGTCTGTCCGCTGGGTTCAGCTTGATCTGGTGGTATCCTGAGTATGCGTCTAGGAAACTCGGCAGCTCGCATCCGGCTGTGGAGTCTATCACCTGATCAATTCTTGGCAGAGCAAACGGGTCCTTTGGGCAGGCTCTGTTTAGGCTTGTGTAGTCGATACACATCCGCCACTGCTTGTTCTTCTTCAGCACCAAAACCGGGTTTGCCAGCCACTCTGGAAAAAACACTTCCATGATGAAACCGGCTGCCAGAAGCCGGGCTATCTCTTCTCCAACAACTCTTCTTTTCTCTTCTGACAGGAGGCGCAAGGGCTGCCTGACGGGCTTCATATCTGGCCTGACGTGTAGCTTGTGCTCGGTGAATTCCGTCGGTAGACCCGGCATGTCTTTGGGGGACCATGCAAAGATGTCCCGATTCTCACGGAAGAAATCGACGAGCTCGCCTTCCTATTTGCTGTCAAGGCCCGTGCCCATGATAGCGTACCTCTCTGGGTGCTCCGGGTCCAAGGGTATCTTCTTGGTCTCTTTGGCCGGCTTGAATGATCCTTCTACCTCTGACTCCTTGGGGTCGGGCGACATCTCTGGCTACTTTCCGGCCATCGCCACGACTCAGTCAAGGAGCCACTTCTCGGCCGCGATCACCAAGGACTCGGCCAGCCGACTACTCTCGGTCGCGCAGGCGGACGACTTCTTGTAGTCGCCGGCCACGGTCAGAATCCCCTTGGAACTCGTCATCTTCATCTTGAGATAGGCGTAGTGGGGAACCGCCATAAACTTGGCCAAGGCAGGTCGGCCAAGCAGAGCGTGGTACGGGCTCTCCAAGTCTACCACCTCGAACCAGACCGGCTCTCGGCGAAAGTGATCTTTGTCTCCGAAGAGGACATCTATCAGGATCTTGCCGATCGGTGAACAGGAGAGGCCGGGTACAATTCCATGGAACACGGTGCGGCTGCTCTGCAGCTGTCTTCGCTTGATTCCTAGCTTCTCCATGGTGTCCTTGTACAGGATGTTTATGCTGCTGCCTCCATCTATCAGGACCCGCGAAAAACGGGCGGCCCTCCTATCAGTGGCCAAGATCGCACCTAAGACCAGGGCATAAGAGCCCGGACTCGGCATCACCTCTGGGTGATCCACTCGACTCCAGCTGATAGGCCTTTCGGACCAATGCATGAACTCTGGGGCATCTGTTGCTACTGCATTTACTTCTTGTTGTTGTTGGCACCTGCTGCGCCGGTCATCTGCCACACTGGTGAACACTACGTAGGCTCCATGCTCTTCTGGGAACTCGTCTTGTACTGCGCCGACTGGCCGAGCCGCTGGCTGCTGAGGCAGCGATGGAGGCGGCGGCCCAGCAGGCGGTGGAGGAGTGAGGCCGTCTCCCTTGGCGATCCTGGTGAGCCAGTGGCATTTTCTGGTGGTGTGGTTTGACGGCTTCGCGCCGCTGTGGAACTTGCAAGGACCATCCAAAGTCTGCTCATAGGAGAAAGCCGGCAACCAATTGGACTTGCCGCCCTTCTGCCGCTTGGCCGGAGGCTGCCCCTCCGGCTACTGATCTTCTACTGCTACGACCTGCCGACTGTTGGAAGTCGGCTGCTGGGCCTTGCGTTTGTTGTCGTTCTGTTGCTGTCGCCGACTAGTGTCTCCAGCCGGAGTTCTGGGAGCCTGGGGAGTCACTTTGCCAGTCGCGTTGACTTGAATCTCCGTCTTCATGGAAGAGTCGTCCGTGGCGTACTTGTCTGCTATGACTAGCAGTTCGTCGAGGGTCTCTGGCTCGTCGCAGAGGAGTTTGTGCTTGAGGAGGGTGCCCTCTCGGCACCCGGCAGTGAAGTACTCGATAGCCTGCACCTCGTGCACGCCCTCGCAGGAGTTTCGAAGCTCGCCCCAGCGCGTGAGGTAGTCGCATGTTGATTCTTCAGGGCCTTGCACACACATGGAGAGCTGGCGCGGCTTGGGAGGTCGCTTGTACGTGCTTGTGAAGTTGCGGATGAAGGCTTCGGTGAAGTCGACCCAGCTATTGATGCTGCGGGGCTTCAGGCTGTTCAGCCATGTCCGGGCCGTGCCCTGGAGCATGAGAGGAACGTACTTCACGGCAACTCGCTTGTTGCCGTTTGCTATGCTAACGGCTGTGGAGTAGTCTATCAGCCAGTCTTCCGGCTTCACGGAGCCGGTGTACTTGGGCGTGTCTCGGGGGAGCGTGAACCCTTTGGGGAAGGGCTCGTCTCTGATGCGGGGCCCGAAGCAAGGCGGACCCAGCTCGTCTTCCTCTTCCAGCGCCAGGGATCGGTGGAGTCGGTCGATCTGATGGCGGGCGTCATTCTCTCTAACTCCCTCTCGACGGCCAAGGCGACCTCCGAGAGTCGGATGCTCAATAGGCGGCGGGGAAACTCACCGTTCTCTTCTAGGCGGGGGAGGCAGATAATCGTCCTGCCGCTCTGCTGCTCTTGGGCGGCCGTCTTGGTCGCGCTCGATGGTGATATGAGTCCGACTGTGACTGGCAGCCGGCTCCTTCTCTTTCCTTCCGTGGACGCCGCCAGTCGGCGTCCGAGAGGTTGCGCCTTGATCTCGGCGGGGAGGCAAGTCGTCGTTCGGCTGCTGCAGCGCATCTACGCGGCCGCTGGCCGCGTTTTGCGCAGCAACCACATCAAGGAGCCGCTGGACTCGCTCCGTCATCACATGGCGCTCTTCGCCCTCGAAGTTCTTCAGCTCGTCAGTCGCCGCTTGGGCAGCGCGAATATTCTCTGCTGGGGTGGCGTACACGGGGTGTTTTGCCCCGAGCAAGTCGGCGATGGCCGCGCCGTTCTGCCGGACCGCACCTAGACGGCTCGGCCCAGTTGGAGCCGGCGAGCCGCCTGCGGCGGATCCATCTCGCGCTGGTATGCCTCTGACAAGTGCCTCATGCTTGCCAGCTTCTTGGCGCTTTCGATGATCTGAAGGCGGCACACCTCCAGCGTCTCGGCGTCTGCGTCCTCTGGAATGAGCGCAGTTAGGTCTTGTAGGGCCGCAGCTAGCGGGTCCTGGGCTTCTTCACCGGAGTGCTCGCCGTGGCTGATGACGTGCACCTCCGTGACGGCGCTTCCGCCGCTCTCCTCGTACGGAAGCGGCTCGTCGTAGACCACCACGTTGGTGGGGAAGATGTCAAGCGACACGGCGTCGGAGTCGACCAGCATCGGGTCGGTGGAACCTACGGACTCCAAATCTATGGCAGGCTCGCCGGCGACGTGGAGTTGGTCGAGGAGGCCCGCGAAAAGGCTCTCGGGGCCACCAGTGCCTGCGTCGGGTGCAGGTACGTCGGAGAGGCGCACCTCGCCGATAAGTTCGGCGAGGCTGCTCGCGGCGCAGGCGGCCTCAGCGCCGCGCAGCGTGTTGATGCAGACTCCATCAGGCGAGCCTGGCTGGCTGCGCTCGCCTGGGAGGAAGAGGGTTCCCGTCCAGAATAGATCTCCGGACGACGGTGCACCTCGCCCCACGGTGGGCGCCAAATGTCGGGGGTTGGGTGCGACATATGCCAATGGATGGCTTATCATGGTGGGGGCGAGTAGAATGTCACCGGTGCCTGAAAACGGGATACGGCGTAGGCATGCACGCCGGCGAATCTTACCCAGCTTCGGGGCTCTCCGGGGAGATAACACCTCTACTGCTGCTCTGCGGGGTCTCCGCATGGTCACTATAGCAAGGTGACTACAATGGCGCTCCTAGAGCTGTATCGGGAGGCAGGAGAGAGCAAGGCTAGTTCTCTCCTTCCTAGGCTATGTGTCTATCTCTATCAAGGTCCGAACCCTTTGCATGGGTGCCCCGGGGGATTTATATAGGCCTACCCCCCGGGGGTACAATGGTAATCCGACTGGGAGTGGGTCCCAGCCGTCTGTCTCTCATGTCTCCGTCCTTCCCGCCGGCTTCTGGGGCCCGCTGATTGGTGGGTCCCGGGGACAGGCCGGACACTGTGCGGCGCTCCTGATGACGCAGGCTTGGTCAGTGGGTCGTGGCAACAGTACCGCCGTCTATCAGGCGATCACTGTCGCCACTCCCCATCCAATTTGGTTTATGGCTTGTGGGGCCCTGGGGGGAGACGGCCGACTTCGGGGAGGCCGACTCCCACAGGGCCGTCTTCGGGCGCTCTGGCCGCCTTCGATTCTCCCACCGACAGGCGGCCCCACGGTCTTCGGGCCGTACAGGCCAGCGTCGTGGGCACAGTGCGTCGCGCACTGTGGCTGAGGTCAGGGTAGGCATGGCAACAGTCCCGCGCCTCGCCGGAGATCTCCCAACGATACGGCTCACTGTAGCCATGCTAGCCCCTCGTAGTCAGGGAGGGAAGGCCACGTCGTGACCGTACCCCGCATCGGGCTGCGTGAAGTGTCATGGGCCGACTCCCATAGTCGGCACTCCTGGAGGTCGCCAGCTTGGAGTCGGCTTGCTTTGAAGTCGTCATCTGGGATTCGGCTCCTCCGGAGATCGCCAGCTGTGACTTGGCCTCTCGGGAGATCGCCAGCTGGGACTCGGCCTCCCTGCAGGTCGCCAGCTAGGACTCGGCTGGAGGGGCGTGGCCTGCCCCGATGTCTTGAAAGATCCTGGGTCCCGGGTCGGCCTACCCGTGGCCCATTACTCCGACACGAGGGGCGGCGACCAATGACGAGGATGACCAGCGAGGGTGGCGACCGACGATGAGGACTGCCGGCAAGGGGCGACACCGAGGAGCGTGTGTGGCCGACAAGACAAAAGGAGTGACGACATGCAGGGGGAGAATCTTTTCGTACACATGTGAGAAAGAGGAAGTCTATCGGGCGGTTAAGATGCACCAAATTGGATGGCTTCGGGCCGACCGACCCAGACTTGGGCCGGCCAGCCTGCGCCTAGAACTCGCCTTTCAAAAATACTTCCTCCATCCCATAATAAAAGAGCGTTTTTGACACTATTAAAATGCTCTTATATTATAGGATGGAGGGACTAGAATTTTTAGAGCATTGATTTTGTCTTTTTTTTGTCACGACTTCCACGGATGTCCTTTTACGATAAGTTTTTGCAAACACAGAAAACATTGGTCAAAGTTTACCCAAAAAATCAGAATTTTAAATTATTTTACTATTTTTACTGTTCATCAAGGTGCATTTGAGCTCGGGAGCAAATACTCCACTTCCATTTTGGTGCGCATGAAAAATTCTTAAGAGCATCGACAACCACTCATACCAAATCCAGCATCCCATACATCTGTGGATGCGCCCAGTGACTGGTCAATCCTCAAATCGTCGCTACATAATCGTGTACCTCATATCCGGAACCCTAAGTCTACTACACATGCAATGTGAAACGAAATTACGTCGATCATCAATGAAATAAAAGTACATTCGACATAATACAGACATATAAATCAACATAATCCGAACATAGACCAAGAGAGCACCCTAGTTCAGTCGACGAACATAAGTTCTTAGCTGAAATTATGAAGAAAGGAAATAAAGATTGAGAGTGGTCTCAGCTCCACTTCCTCACCGGTATTTTGCCCTTCTAGTCATGAGTGTTGTTGTAGGCGTCCATGTAGGCGTATACGGCGGAAGATGGGTCATCGGAGCCATCGATTACATCGAAGGAGGAGGAGTCGATGAAGCCGACCATTCTCCGGACGATGCGGTTCTATTGCCTCTTGAGCTTCACCGCTCTCGCATCCGCCACTGCCCACTCCGCCGCCTCGCACGACAACTGCTCTAGACCCATCGTAAGTGAGCGATGGTACACTTGTGTGAGGAGCCGCTCATCCTCATCGGACACCACCGACAATCTACGATGATGACGGGAGTGTTGGGGAACATAGTAATTTCAAAAAAAATTCCTACGCACACGCAAGATCATGGTGATGCATAGCAACAAGAGGGGAGAGTGTTGTCCACATACCCTCGTAGATCGAATGCGGAAGCGTTAGAACAACGCGGTTGATGTAGTCGTACGTCTTCACGGCCCGACTGATCAAGCACCGAAACTACGGCACCTCCGAGTTCTAGCACACGTTCAGCTCGATAATGATCCCCGGACTCCGATCTAGCAAAGTGTCGGGGAAGAGTTCCGTCAGCACGACGGCGTGGTGACGATCTTGATGTTCTACCGTCGCAGGGCTTCGCCTAAGCACCGCTACAATATTATCGAGGACTATGGTGGAGGGGGGCACCGCACACGGCTAGGAGATCAAGAGATCAATTGTTGTGTCTTAGAGGTGCCCCCTGCCCCCGTATATAAAGGAGCCAAGGGGGAGGGGGCGGCTGGCCAAGGAGGGAGCGCCAAGGGGGAGTCCTACTCCCACCGGGAGTAGGACTCCCTTCTTTCCTAGTTGGAATAGGAGAAGGGGGGAAGGAGAAGGGAGAGGGGAAGGAAAGGGGGGGGGGCGCCGCCCCCCTCTCCTTGTCCTATTCGGACTAGGGGGGAGGGGGCGCGGCCCAGCCCTTGCCTCCTCTCATCCTCTCCACTAGGGCCCATGTAGGCCCATTAAGCCCCCGGGGGGGTTCCGGTAACCTCCCAGTACTCCGGTAAAATCCCGATTTCACCCGGAACACTTCCGATATCCAAATATAAGCTTCCAATATATCAATCTTCATGTCTCGACCATTTCGAGACTCCTAGTCATGTCCGTAATCTCATCTGGGACTCCGAACAAACTTCGGTACATCAAAACTCATAAACTCATAATATAACTGTCATCGAGACTTTAAGCGTGCGGACCCTACGGGTTCGAGAACTATGTAGACATGACCTAGAACTGTTTCCGGTCAATAACCAATAGCGGAACCTAGATGCTCATATTGGCTCCTACATATTCTACGAAGATCTTTATCGGTCAAACCGCATAACAGCATACATTGTTCCCTTTGTCATCGGTATGTTACTTGCCCGAGATTCGATCGTCGGTATCCAATACCTAGTTCAATCTCGTTACCGGCAAGTCTCTTTACTCGTTACGTAATTCATCATTCCGTAACTAACTCATTAGCTACATTGCTTGCAAGGCTTATAGTGATGTGCAATACCGAGAGGGCCCAAAGATATCTCTCCGACAATCAGAGTGACAAAACCTAATCTCGAAATACGCCAACTCAACATGTACCTTTGGAGACACCTATAGAGCTCCTTTATAATCACCCAGTTACGTTGTGACGTTTGGTAGCACACAAAGTGTTCCTCCGATAAACGGGAGTTGCATAATCTCATAGTTGTAGGAACTTGTATAAGTCATGAAGAAAGCAATAGCAACATACTAAACGATCAAGTGCTAAGCTAACGGAATGGGTCAAGTCAATCAGATCATTCTCCTAATAATGTGATCCCGTTAATCAAATGACAACACATTTCTATGGTTAGGAAACATAACCATCTTTGATCAATGAGCTAGTCAAGTAGAGGCATACTAGTGACATTAAGTTTGTCTATGTATTCACACATGTATCTTGTTTCCGGTTAATACACTTATAGCATGAATAATAAACATTTATCATGATATGAGGAAATAAATAATAACTTTATTATTGCCTCTAGGGCATATTTCCTTCAGTCTCCCACTTGCACTAGAGTCAATATTCTAGATTACACAGTAATGATTCTAACACCCATGGAGTCTTGGTGCTGATCATGTTTTGCTCGTGGAAGAGGCTTAGTCAACGGGTCTGCAACATTCAGATCCGTATGTATCTTGCAAATCTCTATGTCTCCCACCTGGACTTGGTCCCGAATGGAATCGAAGCGTCTCTTGATGTGCTCGGTCCTCTTGTGAAATCTGGATTCCTTTGCCAAGGCAATTGCACCAGTATTGTCACAGAAGATCTTCATTGGTCCCGATGCACTTGGTATGACACCTAGATCGGAAATGAACTCTTTCATCCAGACTCCTTCATTTGCTACTTCCGAAGCAGCTATGTACTCCGCTTTACATGTAGATCCCGCCACGACGCTTTGTTTAGAACTGCACCAACTGACAGCTCCACCGTTCAATATAAACACGTAACCGGTTTGCGATTTAGAATCGTCCGGATCAGTGTCAAAGCTTGCATCGACGTAACCATTTACGACTAGCTCTTTGTCACCTCCATAAACGAGAAACATATCCTTAGTCCTTTTCAGGTATTTCAGGATATTCTTGACCGCTGTCCAGTGATCCACTCCTGGATTACTTTGGTACCTACCTGCCAAGCTTATTGCTAAGCATACGTCAGGTCTAGTACACAGCATTGCATACATGATAGAGCCTATGGCTGAAGCATAGGGAACATCTTTCATTTTCTCTCTATCTTCTGCTATGGTCGGGCATTGAGGCTGGCTCAACTTCACACCTTGTAATACAGGCAAGAACCCTTTCTTTGCCTGATCCATTTTGAACTTTTTCAAAACTTTATCAAGGTATGTGCTTTGTGAAAGTCCAATTAAGCGTCTTGATCTATCTCTATAGATCTTGATGCCCAATATGTAAGCAGCCTCACCGAGGTCTTTCATCGAAAAACTTTTATTCAAGTATCCCTTTATGCTATCCAGAAATTCTATATCATTTCCAATTAACAATATGTCATCTACATATAATATCATAAATGCTACAGAGCTCCCACTCACTTTCTTGTAAATACAGACTTCTCCAAAAGTCTGATAAAACCATATGCTTTGATCACACTATCAAAGCGTTTATTCCAACTCCGAGAGGCTTGCACCAGTCCATAAATGGATCGCTGGAGCTTGCACACTTTGTTAGCACCTTTTCGATCTACAAAACCTTCCGGCTACATCATATACAACTCTTCTTCGAGAAATCCATTCAGGAATGCAGTTTTGACATCCATTTGCCAAATTTCATAATCATAAAATGCAGCAATTGCTAACATGATTCGGACAGACTTAAGTATCGCTACGGGTGAGAAAGTCTCATCGTAGTCAACCCCTTGAACTTGTCGAAAACCTTTCGCAACAAGTCGAGCTTTGTGGACAATTACATTACCATCAGCGTCAGTCTTCTTCTTGAAGATCAATTTATTCTCGATGGCTTGCCGATCATCGGGCAAGTCAACCAAAGTCAATACTTTGTTCTCATACGTGGATCCCATCTCAGATTTCATGGCCTCAAGCCATTTTGCGGAATCTGGGCTCATCATCGCTTCCTCATAGTTCGTAGGTTCGCCATGGTCAAGTAACATGACTTCCAGAATAGGATTACCGTACCACTCTGGTGTGGATCTTACTCTGGTAGACCTACGAGGTTCGGTAGTAACTTGATCTGAAGTTTCATGATCAATATCATTAGCTTCCTCACTGATTGGTGTAGTTGTCATAGGAACCGGTTCTTGTGATGAACTACTTTCCAATAAGGGAGCAGGTATAGTTACCTCATCAAGTTCTACTTTCCTCCCACTCACTTCTTTCGAGAGAAACTCCTTCTCTAGAAAGGATCCGAATTTAGCAAAAAAAATCTTGCCCTCAGATCTGTGATAGAAGGTGTACCCAATAGTCTCTTTTGGGTATCCTATGAAGATACATTTCTCCGATTTGGGTTCGAGCTTATCTGGTTGAAGTTTCTTCACATAAGCATCGCAGCCCCAAACTTTAAGAAACGACAACTTTGGTTTCTTGCCAAACCACAGTTCATAAGCCGTCGTCTCGACGGATTTTGATGGTGCCCTATTTAACGTGAATGCGGCCGTCTCTAAAGCATAACCCCAAAACGATAGCGGTAAATCAGTAAGAGACATCATAGATCGCACCATATCTAGTAAAGTACGATTAAGACGTTCAGACACACCATTTCGTTGTGGTGTTCCGGGTGGCGTGAGTTGCGAAACTATTCCGCATTGCTTCAAATGTAAACCAAACTCGTAACTCAAATATTCTCCTCCACGATCAGATCGTAGAAATTTTATTTTCTTGTTACGATGATATTCCACTTCACTCTGAAATTCTTTGAACTTTTCAAATGTTTCAGACTTGTGTTTCATCAAGTAGATATACCCATATCTGCTCAAATCATCTGTGAAGGTGAGAAAATAACGATACCCGCCTCGAGCCTCAATATTCATTGGACCACATACATCAGTATGTATGATTTCCAACAAATCAGTTGCTCACTCCATAGTTCCGGAGAACGGCATTTTAGTCATCTTGCCCATAAGGTACGGTTTGCAAGTACCAAGTGATTCATAATCAAGTGATTCCAGAAGTCCATCAGTATGGAGTTTCTTCATGCGCTTTACACCAATATGACCCAAACGGCAGTGCCACAAATAAGTTGCACTATCATTATCAACTCTGCATCTTTTGGCTTCAACATTATGAATATGTGTATCACTACTATCGAGATTTAATAAAAATAGACCACTCTTCAAGGGTGCATGACCATAAAAGATATTACTCATATAAATAGAACAACCATTATTCTCTGATTAAAATGAATAACCGTCTCGCATCAAACAAAATCCAGATATAATGTTCATGCTTAACGCTGGCACCAAATAACAATTATTTAGGTCTAAAACTAATCCCGATGGTAGATGTAGAGGTAGCATGCCGACCGCGATCACATCGACTTTGGAACCATTTCCCACGCGCATCGTCACCTCGTCCTTAGCCAATCTTCGCTTAATCCGTAGTCCCTATTTCGAGTTGCAAATATTAGCAACAGAACCAGTATCAAATACCCAGGTGCTACTGCGAGCATTAGTAAGGTACACATCAATAACATGTATATCACATATATGTTTGTTCACTTTGTCATCCTTCTTATCCGCCAAATACTTGGGGCAGTTCCACTTCCAGTGTCCAGTCTGCTTGCAGTAGAAGCACTCAGTCTCAGGCTTAGGTCCAGACTTGGGTTTCTTCTCAGCAGCAACTTGCTTGCTATTCTTCTTGAAGTTCCCCTTCTTCTTCCCTTTGCCCTTTTTCTTGAAACTGGTGGTCTTATTGGCCATCAACACTTGATGCTCCTTCTTGATTTCTACCTCCGTAGCTTTTAGCATTGCGAAGAGCTCGGGAATAGTCTTGTCCATCCCTTGCATATTATAGTTCATCACGAAGCTCTTGTAGCTTGGTGGTAGTGATTGAAGAATTCTGTCAATGACACTATCATCAGGAAGATTAACTCCCAGTTGAATCAAGTGATTATTATACCCACACATTTTGAGTATGTGTTCACTGACAGAACTATTCTCCTCCATCTTAAGCTATAGAACTTATTGGAGACTTCATATCTCTCAATCCAGGCATTTGCTTGAAATATTAACTTCAACTCCTGGAACATCTCATATGCTCCATGACGTTCAAAACGTCGTTGAAGACCCGGTTCCAAGCTGTAAAGCATGGCACACTGAACTATCGAGTAGTCATCAGCTTTGCTCTGCCAGACGTTCTTAACGTCGTCAGTTGCATCTGCAGCAGGCCTGGCACCCGGTGGTGCTTCCATGACGTAATTCTTCTGTGCAGCAATGAGGATAATCCTCATGTTATGGACCCAGTCCGTGTAGTTGCTACCATCATCTTTCAACTTAGCTTTCTCAAGGAACGCATTAAAATTCAACGGAACAACAACACGAGCCATCTATCTACAACAAACATAGACAAGCAAAATACTATCAAGTACTAAGTTCATGATAAATTTAAGTTCAATTAATCATATTACTGAAGAACTCCCACTTAGACAGACATCTCTCTAGTCATCTAAGTGATCACATGATCCAAATCGACTAAACCATGTCCGATCATCACGTGAGATGGAGTAGTTTCAATGGTGGACATCACTATGTTGATCATATCTACTATATGATTCACGTTCGACCTTTCGGTCTCCGTGTTCCGAGGCCATATCTTATATGCTAGGCTCGTCAAGTTTAACCTGAGTATTCCACGTGTGCAACTGTTTTGCACCCGTTGTATTTGAACGTAGAGCCTATCACACCCGATCATCACGTGGTGTCTCAGCACGAAGAACTTTCGCAACGGTGCATACTCAGGGAGAACACTTCTTGATAATTAGCGAGAGATCATCTTAAAATGCTACCGTCAATCAAAGCAAGATAAGATGCATAAAGGATAAACATCACATGCAATCAATATAAGTGATATGATATGGCCATCATCATCTTGTGCTTGTGATCTCCATCTCCGAAGCACCGTCATGATCACCATCGCCACCAGCACGACACCTTGATCTCCATCATAGCGTCGTTGTCGTCTCGCCAACTATTGCTTCTACGACTATCACTGCCGCTTAGTGATAAAGTAAAGCAATTACAGGGCGTTTGCATTTCATACAATAAAGCGACAACCATATGGCTCCTGCCAGTTGCCGATAAGTCGGTTACAAAACATGATCATCTCATACAATAAAATATAGCATCACGTCTTGACCATATCACATCACAACATGCCCTGCAAAAACAAGTTAGACGTCCTCTACTTTGTTGTTGCAAATTTTACGTGGCTGCTACGGGCTGAGCAAGAACCATTCTTACCTACGCATCAAAACCACAACGATAGTTCGTCAAGTTAGTGTTGTTTTAACCTTCGCAAGGACCGGGCGTAGCCACACTCGGTTCAACTAAAGTGAGAGAGACAAACACCCGCCAGTCACCTTTAAGCAACGAGTGCTCGTAACAGTGAAACCAGTCTCGCGTAAGTGTACGCGTAATATCGGTCCGGGCCGCTTCATCTCACAATACCGCTGAACAAAGTCTGACATGTTGGTAAGCAGTATGACTTGTATCGCCCACAACTCACTTGTGTTCTACTCGTGCATATGACATCTGCGCATAAAACCTGGCTCGGATGCCACTGTTGGGGAACGTAGTAATTTCAAAAAAATTCCTACGCACACGCAAGATCATGGTGATGCATAGCAACATGAGGGGAGAGTGTTGTCCACGTACCCTCGTAGACCGAAAGTGGAAGCGTTAGAACAACGCGGTTGATGTAGCCGTACGTCTTCACGGCCCGACCGATCAAGGACCGAAACTACGGCACCTCCGAGTTCTAGCACACGTTCAGCTCGATGATGATCCCCGGACTCCGATCCAGCAAAGTGTCGGGGAAGAGTTCCGTCATCACAATGGCGTGGTGACGATCTTGATGTTCAACCGTCGCAAGGCTTCTCCTAAGCACCACTACAATATTATCGAGGACTATGGTGGAGGGGGGCACCGCACACGGCTAAGAGATCAAGAGATGAATTGTTGTGTCTTAGAGGTGCCCCCCTGCCCCCGTATATAAAGGAGACAATGGGGAGGGGGCGGCCGGCCAAGGAGGGCGTGCCAAGGGGGAGTCCTACTCCCACCGGGAGTAGGACTCCCTTCTTTCCTAGTTGGAATAGGAGAAGGGGGGAAGGAGGAGGGAGAGGGGAAGGAAAGGGGGGGGAGCCACCCCCCTCTCCTTGTCCTATCCGGACTAGGGGGGAGGGGGCGCGGCCCAGCCCTTGCCTCCTCTCTTCCTCTCCACTAGGGCCCATGTAGGCCCACTAAGCCCCCGGGGGTTTCCGGTAACCTCCCGGTACTCCGGTAAAATCCCGATTTCACCCAGAACACTTCCGATATCCAAATATAGGCTTCCAATATATCAATCGTCATGTCTCGGCCATTTCGAGACTCCTCGTCATGTCCGTAACCTCATCCGGGACTCCGAACAAACTTCGGTACATCAAAACTCATAAACTCATAATATAACTGTCATCGAAATCTTAAGCGTGCGGACCCTACGGGTTCGAGAACTTTGTAGACATGACATAGAACTGTTTCCGGTTAATAACCAATAGCAGAACCTGGATGCTCATATTGGCTCCTACATATTCTACGATGATCTTTATCGTTCAAACCGCATAACAACATACGTTGTTCCCTTTGTCATCGGGATGTTACTTGCCCGAGATTCGATCGTCGGTATCCAATACCTAGTTCAATCTTGTTACCAGCAAGTATGTTTATTCGTTACGTAATGCATCATTCCATAACTAACTCATTAGCTACATTTCTTGCAAGGCTTATAGTGATGTGCAATACCGAGAGGGCCCAGAGATACCTCTCCGAAAATCGGAGTGACAAAACCTAATCTCAAAATATGCCAACTCAACATGTACCTTTAGAGACACCTGTAGAGCACCTTTATAATCACCCAGTTACGTTGTGACATTTGGTAGCACACAAAGTGTTTCTCCGGTAAACGGGAGTTGCATAATCTCATAGTTGTAGGAACTTGTATAAGTCATGAAGAAAGCAATAGCAACATACTAAACGATCAAGTGCTAAGCTAACAGAATGGGTCAAGTCAATCAGATCATTCTCCTAATGATGTGATCCCGTTAATCAAATGACAACACATGTCTATAGTTAGGAAACATAACCATCTTTGATCAATGAGCTAGTCAAGTATAGGCATACTAGTGACATTAAGTTTGTCTATGTATTCACACATGTATCATGTTTCTGGTTAATACAATTATAGCATGAATAATAAACATTTATCATGATATGAGGAAATAAATAATAACTTTATTATTGCCTCTAGGGCATATTTCCTTCAGGGAGGACTGTGCAGTCACCTTCGATGACGTCGTCCTCCCACTAGCCCGCCACCTCTTGCAGCGGGCGACACACGCCTCGGATTCAAGCGTGCTGTGGGGACCCCGACTCATAAGTCGAGATCACCGAATGCACATGTACAGTGATCCCAGAGATCAATGCTCACTGAACACACAGAAGCTGAATAACAAGGGTCTTACATCCATACATACCGTTTTACACAAGTAGGACCATTATGGTCAAGTCTTGAGTATATCATCATAGCGGAAATCTTTGTCAATAACTTGGACCCATGCCATCTGCATTAACCCTACAGGCATTCTGACTGGGAAGCGTCCTAGCTCGCATGTTCGTCACCGAAGTATTCTTCATCATATCATGTTCTTTCATGCCTGGCTAATAAAATAACCAGTGGTAAGCCAATGAATACTTTGAATGTACTCGTAAGCAACCCAAGGGTGATAACAGAATAATTATGCAAGGCACTACTGCTAAATTGGCATTTTTGCGGAAAGCTAGTTTTTCTCATGCAAGTATGATCAACATTTATCAAGGATATGAATGCGTCTGCAACAAGTATCAGGAGGTTACAGACATCAACATCGAGAGAGAGTTATGAACAACTCATGCTCAGGCTCATCGTGACTTCCTCACGAATCGCGTCAATAGGTTTACCAAACCATGTTGTTTGTCAGAAACATATGGACGTAGTCTAAGCAGCACCACCCAACTATCCTTGACCATGGACACAGCTATTCGAATAGTTTTACACTCTGCAGAGGTTGCACACTTTACCCACAAGATCCGGGGAACTTCTGTGTCATCCACGACCTGCGGTACCTCAAGTACCCGGGATAAGCACCCGATCACTATCTTTCCCTAGACGACACTAACAAAGAGTCCACTCATTGTTCCGTATCCTCACGATGTACATCATACGAGACTCACTCAAGATCGTAACATCCGCGAGGGGACACAACGTTGTATCCGGTGCCCTGTAAAAATAGTCATGGCCGCCCTACCTGGCACGACCCCGTCCCGAGAGAGAGCACCAACTCTCCCCCGTCACTAGTAATGCGGGCTCCAAGCTAGTATCAGCCTAGGTAATCAATAATGCCCTTTCCCATATAAGGGTAGAGTGGTCGCGCATGTTTGGTTGGGACGCTCGACAAATCTTAAATATAATCCGTCTCTGTAAACAACACTTTTATCGAGCCTCGGTACACTACTTCTCCACCAAGTAGTGACCTAGTTCATCATCATCTCCCAGGGGCATTAGTGGCACCAACTGGGCTTTTTGCAAGTATGTCAAACCACACTTGTTTCTTTCCATGCATAACCCTGACCCACTTTGCGTAGCCATTTACTATAGCATATTTCTACAACCCATCAACACAACTCTAAGCAAGGGTAGAGTCATGAACAATGCAAGTATCAATAGAGTATGCAACGGAGGCAAGCCTAGCAAGGTTGACATTCAAGGTATATCATGCCCTCAGTGAAGCAACGAAAATGCTATTATGATGTAAAATGGTTCATCATGGTCAAAGGGCTGCTTGCCTATTTTAACAAAGTCTTCGAGGTCTTCAATATCTCTGGTCCAACTCCGAGCATTTCGTCTACTTCGTCAACTATCATCGAAAGCAACCATAATAAGCAACACAACAAGGCAGAAAATAAAAGTGCTCTAAAAATATTAATTTGACTTTTCTAGGACATCTCTGGTTATATGAAAAATAACCAGAGTGGTTTCATTGGAATTAGGTCAGTGGATATTTCTAAACATTTTGGTATGATGGAATCAAGGGGTTTATGGATTTGCAAGAAGTGTACAGAAATATATTTTTGGAAAATGAGCAAAGGCACCCACTTAACAAATCATGATTTTAGAAGCATCTAGGAGTTGGTTTCACTGGATTTGGATTTCAAATGAATTTCTTATGAATTTGCAAAGTTGACAATTATGAAGAAATGGCCCATTATTTTGTGTCATACAGAAAGTATAAAAAAATGTTCATAAATTAAGTTATGAACTTGGAAGCATCTAGGAATTTGAATCATGGCATTTGGATCAATTATGAGCTCTCTGTGATTTTCTAAAGTTTATGACAGAGATGGAAAAACAAGATTTGATAAATGTTTGTGAAGAAAAAGTTTCTGGAAAAATGAGCACATTGCTCCATGAGATAGACCATGATTTTATGAGTTACTAGAAATTTGAAACATCAAATTTGGAGGCAATATGAATATTTGGGAGATTTTACAAGTTTCTGGAAAAAGAAAACGACAAAGGAGGGGGGATTTATACCTATACTGCGCACCGGGTGCAGCATAACGCCGTAGCGAACTGGGCCGGCCCAACGGATCGGCCACGCGGGCGACAGGGCGACGTCGAAGGCGGGAGAGGGCGAACCCGCCTCCACTTGCCAGTGTGGCCCGGCTGCCAGGTCGCTTACAGGCGGGCCCCGCCCGTCGGGTTCATCCCCATCCTCCCGCTCGAACAGGGCAGAGGCAGGGGCAGTGTCGACGGCGGCTTGCCGGTGCTGTAGGGCATCTCCGGCGATGCTCTGCCCATCGGCGTGTTCAAGGGACCCCGACGCATCCGACCGTGGGTGGCACGGTCGCCCAGGGCCACCGGGTTGAGTAGGGCGTCGGCCGCGGCAGGAGAGGCTGACGGCGATGGCGGTATTGGTGCTACGGGGCACCGGAGCAGAGGGAGAAGTGGTGAGGGGTTCCATTGTGGTCAGGGGGTTCGCCTAGTGGAGAAAGGAGGGGAGGAGGAGGAGTGTTGGGTGCGAATTTAGGAGGGGGCCGACGGCAAGGCTCCGGCCATGGTGGCGGATGGAGAGCGCAAGGAGGGGAGTGGGTTGGTCCAGGGGGTGCACGGGAGGGAGTGAGGGCCAAAGGAGTAGAGAGGGGGCTCGGGGGTGGCTTTAAATAGAAGGGGGCGAGGTGCACCGTGGACGGGTGCGCCGACGAGGTTGTTGCCGTTGCCAGGGGTAACGGGGGCTCGTGTGTGCGTGTTTGGGGTGCTCGTGGGGTTGGTCTAGGGCGAGGGGAGAGAAGAGAGATAGCGGGGAAGGGCCAGAGCATCGCGCGTGTGAGTTTGCTTATTGGAGCTCTCGGGCGGCCGGCGCGCGTGCAAGCTGGGGCAAGAGGAGGGAGAAGAAGGTGGGGGACAGAGGCGTGGCGTGTCACAAACGTCGATGCGCATCATCGGGCGCGCTGGGGAGGCCTGAGGTGGCCGGAGGCGGTTGGAAGGGGGTGGCTACAGTGCGGGTGTGCACTGTAGCGCGCTCTGGAGCACGCCAATTGCATGCTAGGGCATGCCTTTGGCTTGTAGGGCGCGGCCACTTGTGTCTAGGTTGTTTAGGGAGGAGTAAACAAAGGGGAGAGGGCCTTGGATGCCCTGGACAGCCAGTAGGAGAGGAGAGAGGTTGAGGGGGAGAGGGAAATGGGCTGTCCAGAGAGAGAAAGTGGGGTTTTACCCCTCCAATAATTTAGCTATGGATTTGCCATTGCTACTGGAGGAGCAAGGGGACTAGGAAGGGCTGTGGTAAAAAGTTGAGGCCATGGAGAAGAGTGGAAGTGGTCAAAACAGGGGTTCTAGTAAAATGGCAGAAGGTGTTTGTTGCTGGTTTGGGCAAGAAGATGAACTCCTATTGTCATGAGGCTTGACAGGGTCAAATGGCATGAGATAATAATAGGTTCCACCAAGGTTGAGTCCATTTGGGCAAAGTTGCCAATGCAACTTTTGTAAACCCTAGAAATTAGCAGAAATGAACTTGTGTAGATCTAGTTGAGCAAATCACTTCTCCTTGATGCACCACCTGGTGTAGTGGCCTCATTTGGTCATGTGAATATGCTCACTAAGGTTGGGGTCAAGGAGAGAAAGTTGGTAGTACAAAGTTGTTCAAATTAGATTCTGGTCAGAGAGGGTTTGGGGGCACTTTGATCAATATGACATTTTCTCCAACTTGTGCCATTTGGTCTAGATGAATGATTAGACCATTTGAGCATGTTCACAAGATTTGAGAGCATTTGGACATGTTTGGAAATGTAAAGTTGCTCAAACTTCAAAATGGACAGAAATGGTTTTGAGGGGATTTCATGGGGTTATACTATTCTCCATGATATGATACATGTCAAGATCATCCAGCATGTCATATGTGACATGCTAGAATTTTCTTGGAATTGTTGGAGAATATTCCCTTTGTAAATATTTCAAAAGCTTGTAATATCCAGAAAGGGTTTTTGAGGGATTTGACCAATATTTTGAACATGACCATGTGTTGAAACTCTTATATATGGACAAAATATGTCCACTAAGTTTCCCTAGGTTTTTGTCAAATATTTTTGAAACAATAAAATGATTTTTCCCTATTAAAGACCATTTCTGGCCTTAAGAAAAAGCTTTTAAATAAAATAGGAAAATAACTTTTAAAATTATATTTTTGTGGTTTATGGGAGTCCTACATCTAATAGGATTCAAATATACCTTCTGAATGATTTTTCACACCCCAAGTCAAGTACTTGTAGTGCAAACCTCAACTCAGGGTTTTTTGAAAAACTAATTTTTGAAAATACTATTTGGCCAAATTATTTTTGTAAGAAATTATTTTTATGTCCTATACACATGGCATGATCATTGATTCAAGAGTTTGGAGCAAGGAGATGAAGTATAGGAGTTGGAGGATTTATTTGATTTTTGGAGCACTTGCAAACAGCAGACAAAAACCAATCAAGGCAAGGTCCAAAACACTCAAAAGTTTTTGTCAAACCACATTTTATCATGATTGTTAGCTTAAGTGTTGTGCCATGAAAATCAGGGTGTGACACGTGCGCGCTCGCACCACCTACAGAGCCTGCACTAACACCCATCGATCCTTGTGAGGAGCAGCAACCGTAGGGTTAGGAGGGTGGCGAGCAAGTGGCACAGAGCGGGCTGACCGCACAGAGCTATGCAATGTGCGGACGGGCCTGCCCCAGCATTCGACGGCAACAGGGGACGGAGCAGAGACGGAGTTGCTTCCTGTGTCCACCCACAAGCTTTGTAGCGCGATGCAGAGGGCCAACTCCTCCTCGTCGCCCTCTGCCTTGCGAAGGAAGGTGTCCCATGCTACTTGTGAACTGTGTTGGGATTTCCCCGAAGAGGAGATGATGACGTAGTACAATAGAGATAAATATTTCCGTTAGTTAAGAACAAAGGTTATCAATCTAGTAGGAGAATCAAGCAACAACTCGTTAGCAGCACCTGCACACAAATAACAAATCCTTGCAACCCAGCGCGAATAAGGGGTTGTCAATCCCTTGACGGTTACGAGCAAGATTAAATTGTATGGTATTTGAAAGATAGATCAGACAAAAATACAAAACAAAATAAATAAAAGAACAACGCAGCAAGGTATTTTTGTTTTTTATATATGATAAAAGATAGATCTGGGGGCCATAGTTTTCACTAGATGGTTCTCTCTTGAAAATACCATACGGTGGGTAAACACATTACTGTTGGGCAATTGATAGAAAAGAAAATAATTATGACGATATCCAAGGCAATAATCATGTATATAGGCATCATGCCCGAAACAAGTAGACCGACTCCTGCCTGCATCTACTACTATTACTCCACACATTGACTGCAAACATTGACTGCTATCCAGCATGCATCTAGTGTATTAAGTTCATAAAAACAGAGTAACGCCTTAAGCAAGATGACATGATGTAGACAAGATAAACTCACGTATGAATAGACCCCATCTTTTACCCTTAATAGCAACGGTACATAGATGTCACTAGTATTGAGCACCGCCGTATCGAACCCAATACAAAGCACCTCTCCCATTGCACAAAAAATAAATTTAGTCAGCCAAACCAAATCAATAGATCGGAGAGAAATACAAAGATATAACAATCATCAATAAAAGAGTTTAGAGAAAACTCAAATATTCATGGATAGATCTGATCATAAGCTCACAATTCATCGGATCCCAACAAACACACCGCAAAAAGTGATTACATCAGATAGAACTCCAAGAACATCAAGGAGAACATTGTATTGAAGATCAAATAGAGAGAAGAAGCCATCTAGCTACTAACTATGGACCCGTAGGTCTGTGGTAAACTACTCACGCATCATCGGAAGGGCAGCAAGGTTGACGATAGCCCCTCCGTGAACGAAACCCCCTTGACAGAGTTCCGGAAAAGGCCTCCAGATGGGATCTGTCAAGAACAGGAACTTGCGGCGGTGTAAAAAGTATTTCGTGTACTCCTCTAGTTGTTTCCAGATTTTAGAGAATTTATAGAGACAGAGTTAGGTCAAACGGAGCCACGTGGGCCCCACAAGCTACCAGGGTGCTCCATACCCCCTGGGCGACCCTGGTGTCTTGTGGGCCACTGCTCCATCTTCTCGCCCCCTCCCGAAGCTTCCAAGGTCTCTTATTGCCAGAAAAAAAATCTTCAAAAAGTTTCGTGGCATTTGGACCTCGTTTGGTACTGATATTCTGAAAAACCAAAAATAGACAAAAAACATCAACTGCCACTAGGCACTAAGTTAATAGGTTAGTCCCAAAAAATGATATATAATTGCTTGAAAGTGTATATAAAACATCCAAGATTGATATTGTAGTAGCATGGAACAATAAAAAATTATAGATGGTTGGAGACGTATCATCCCACTCGTGGCCGGATCCGTCGTCTCCACCATTGTCAGTGCTGAACATGGTGGACGGAGAGGGGGAGGGGACCTGTCAAGGAGTAGGCGGAGAAGAGACGAGGAGTGGAGTGAGAGTGAAGTTGAATCAGGGTTTAGCCCATGTGGGGTTTTTAGTGGGGACGGAATGGGGTCGGGGTGGGCAAACATGGGCCGATCTGATGAGGCGGACGCGCCATGACACTACAAGAAAAGACACATCCGTGACATTTTGGCCCGAACGAAAACTATTTTATGTCATGGTTATGACACTTCTATGATGATAATTGTGACAAAAACACGTATCATCATAGATGTGGTGGGCTCCTACTTCTATGACAAAAATTGGGCTTTTTGTCGTGGGCGGGCCATAGACGCATCTGTGCTACCTCTTAAGCACTGTGTTGGATTTCCCCGAAGAGGAGAGGATGATGCAGCAAAGTAGCGTAAGTATTTCCCTCAGTTTTTGAGAACCAAGGTATCGATCTAGTAGGATACCACGCACAAGTCCATTGTACCTACACAAAACGATAGCAACTCCCAACCAACACTTAGGGGTTGTCAATCCCTTCACAGTCACTTACGAGAGTGAGATCTGATAGAGATAATATTTTTTGGTATTTTTGATAGATAGATGCAAAGTAAAAAGTAAAGGCAAAGTAAAAACAAAGCAAGTAAATAAAGTGATATAGATTGATATGATGAGAATAGACCCGGGGGCCATAGGTTTCACTAGTGGCTTCTCTCAAGAGCATAAGTATTCTACGGTGGGTGAACAAATTACTGTTGAGCAATTGACAGAATTGAGCATAGTTATGAGTATATCTAGGCAATGATCATGTATATAGGCATCACGTCCAAAACAAGTAGATCGAAATGATTCTGCATCTACTACTATTACTCCACTCATCGACCGCTATCCAGCATGCATCTAGAGTATTAAGTTAAAAACAGAGTAACTCCATAAGCAAGATGACATGATGTAGAGGGATAAATTCATGCAATATGATAAAAACCCATCTTGTTATCCTCGATGGCAACAATACAATACGTGCCTTGCTGCCCCTTCTGTCACTGGGTAAGGACACCGCAAGATTGAACCCAAAGCTAAGCACTTCTCCCATTGCAAGAACTACCAATCTAGTTGGCCAAACCAAAAGGGATAATTCGAAGAGACTTGCAAAGATAACTCAATCATACATAAAAGAATTCAGAGAAGAATCAAATATTTTCCATAGATAATACTGGATCATAAACCCACAATTCATCTGTCTCAACAAACACACCGCAAAAAGAAGATTACATCGAATAGTTCTCCACGAGAGAGGGGGAGAACATTGTAATGAGATCCAAAAAGAGAGAAGAAGCCATCTAGCTACTAGCTATGGACCCGAAGGTCTGAAGTAAACTACTCACACTTCATCGGAGGGGCTATGGTGATGATGTAGAAGCCCTCCATGGTGGATGCCCCCTCCGGCGGAGCTCCAGAACAGGCCCCAAGATGTGATCTCGTGGATACAGAAGGTTGCAGCGGTGGAATTAGGTTTTGGCTCCTGTTCTGATCGTTCGGGGATACGTAGGTATATATAGGAGGAAGGAGTACGTCGGTGGAGCTCCGAGGGGCCCACGAGGTAGGGGGGTGCGCCCTCCACCCTCGTGACCTCCTCGGGCACTACTTGGAGTAGGGTCCAAGTCTCCTGGATCACGTTCGGTTGGAAAATCACGATCCCGAAGGTTTCATTCCGTTTGGACTCCGTTTGATATTCTGTGTCTTCGAAATACTGAAAAAGGCAAAACCAGCAATTCTGGGCTGGGCCTCCGGTTAATAGGTTAGTCCCAAAAGTAATATAAAAGTGGAAAATAAATCCCAATATAGTCCAAAACAGTAGATAAAGTAGCATGGAGCAATCAAAAATTATAGATACGTTGGAGACGTATCAGGCATCCCCAAGCTTAATTCCTGCTCGTCCTCGAGTAGGTAAATGATAAAAAAAGAATTTTTGATGCGGAGTGATACTTTGGCATAATTTCAATGTAAATCTTCTTAATTGTGATCTGAATATTCAGATCCGAAAGATTCAAGACAAAAGTTCATATTGACACAAAAATAATAATACTTCAAGCATACTAATCAAAGCAATCATGTCTTCTCAGAATAACATGGCAAAAGAAAGTTCATCCCAACAAAATCATATAGTTAGGCTATGCTTCATTTTCATCACACAAAGATGTTCCCAACTTCTATACCCCCGATGACAAGCCAAGCAGTTGTTTCATACTTAAATAATCTCAAACTTTTTCAACCTTCACGCAATACATGAGCGTGAGCCATGGATATAGCACTATGGGTGGAATAGAATATGATGATGGGGATTGTGTGGAGAAGACAAAAAGGAGAAGGTCTCACATTGACGAGGCTAATCAACGGTCTATGGAGATGCCCATCAATTGATGTCAACATGAGGAGTAGGGATTGCCATGCAACGGATGCACTAGAGCTATGAATGCTCAAAAAAGAAAACTAGTGGGTGTGCATCCAACTCGCTTGCTCACGAAGACCTAGGGCATTTGAGGAAGCCCATCGTAGGAATATACAAGCCAAGTTCTTTAATGAAAAATTCCCACTAGTATGAAAAGAGAACTTATGAGACTCACTACACGAGGAACAAGGTGCTACTTTGAAGCACAATATATGAGGCTCACTACATGAAGAACAAGGTGCTACTTTGAAGCACTAGTGTGGAAAAAGAGATAGTAGCATTGCCCTTTTTTATTTTTTATTTTTTTATTTTCTTTTTTTGGGCCTTCCTTTTTTTTTGGCCTTTCTCTTTTTTTGGGCAATGCTCTAATAATGATGATCATCACACTTCTATTGATTACAACACAAGGATTACAACTCGAAACTTAGAACAAGATATGACTCTATATGAATGCCTCCGGCGGTGTACCGGGATGGTGCAATGAATCAAGAGTGACATGTATGGAAAATAATGCATGGTGGCTTTGCCACAAATATGATGTCAACTACAAGATCATGCAATGGCAATATGACAAAAGTAATGTATGTCATGATGGTGATGGTGGAAGTTGCATGGCAATATATCTCGGAATGGCTATGGAAATGCCATGATAGGTAGGTATGGTGGCTATTTTGAGGAAGATATAAGGAGGTTTATGTGTGATAGAGTATATCATATCACAGGGTTTGGATGCACCGGTGAAGGTTGCGCCAACTCTCAAGGTGAGAAAGGGCAATGCACGGTACTGAAGAGGCTAGCAAAGGCGGAAAGGTGATAGTGCGTATAATCCATGGACTCAACATTAGTCAAAAGAACTCATATACTTATTGCAAAAATTTAGAAGTCATCAAAAATTCAAGTACTACGCGCATGCCCCTAGGGGGATAGATTGGTAGGAAAAGACCATCGCTCTTCCCCGACCGCCACTCATAAGGATGCACAAGCCAGGTACACTTCATGTTTCAAATTTGTTACACAACTTTAACCATACGTGCATGCTACGGGATTTGCAAACTTCAACACAAGTATTTCTCAAATTCATAATCACCCGACTAGCACGACTTTGATATTATCACCTCCATATCTCAAAACAATTATCAAGCATCAAACTTATCTTAGTATTCATCACACTCAAAAGAAAGTTTCACATATCTTGAACACCAAGTATATTAACATTAAGCAGATTACCATGCTATTAAAGACTCTCAAAATAATCTAAGTGAAGCATGAGAGATCAATAGTTTCTTCAAAACAAATCCACCACCGTGCTCTAAAAGATCTAAGTGAAGCACTAGAGCAAAAATTATCACACTCAAAAGATATAAGTGAAGTACTATGAGCAAAACTATCAAGCTCAAAAGATATAAGTGAAGCACATAGAGTATTCTAACAAATTCCAAATCATGTATGGCTCTCTCAAAAGATGTGTACAGCAAGGATGATTGTGGTAGACTAACAAGCAAAGACACAAATAATACAAATCGCTCCAAGCAAAACACATATCATGTTGGTGAATAAAAATATAGCTCCAAGTAAATTACCGATGGAAGTGGACGAAAGAGGGGATGCCTTCTGGGGCATCCCCAAGATTTGACTTTTTGGTGTCCTTGGATTATCTTGGGGGTGCCATGGGAATCCCCAAGCTTAGGCTCTTGCCACTGCTTGTTCCATAATCCATCAAAAGAATTCACCCAAAACTTGAAAACTTCACAACACAAAAGTCAACAGAAATCTCATGAGCTCCGTTAGAGAAAGAAAACAAAAGACTACTTCAAGGTACTGTAATGAACTCATTATTTATTTATAATAGTGTTAAACCTACTGTATTCCAACTTCTCTATGGTTTATAAAGTAATTTACTAGCCATAGATTCATCAAAATAAGCAAACAACACACGAAAAACAGAATCTGTCAAAAACAGAACAGTCTGTAGCAATCTGTAACTAACGCAAACTTATGGAACTCTAAAAATTCTACCAAAATAGGAAGTCCTGGAAAATTTGTTTATTGATCAGAAGAAAAATAATCAACACAAAATCACGTTCCTGTGATTTATCATAACTAAATTCGTGCGTGCAAAGTTTCTGTTTCTCAGCAGAATCAAATCAACTATCATCGTAGGTTATCCTATAGGTTCTACTTGGCACAAACACTAATTAAAACATAAAACCACATCCAAACAGAAGGTAGATGGATTATTTATTCCTAAATAGAAGCAAAAACAAAAAAACACAAAAAAAATTGGGTTGCCTCCCAACAAGCGCTATCGTTTAACGCCCCTAGCTAGGCATAAAAGCAAGGATAGATCTAGGTATTGCCATCTTTGGTAGGCAATTCTTCGATGATGCATCTACCTCCTTTGGAATTTTATTTCTTTCTAGTAATTGTCAATTTTTTATGCAAAAGATCGAAAAATTCATTCATAGCAAAAGGTTCCTTAATGATGGAGAAAATATTGGGATGAACGCTTATAGATTTAAGATCCGCAGTTTCCTTACTAGATGATTCACCCTTATTCTTAGGAACATAAATAAGCTTAGTATTTTTGGTAGACGAACTCGGAGTATTTTGCACGGAAGAAAAAGCGGTTCCCAAGTTAGTAATAATACCCTCAAATTTATCGATTCTTGTAGAGTCTAGATTTATTTTTTCATTAACTATGGGATCTTTTTCTTTAATATTTTTCAAAGTCATTCCTACCTTAGATCCATATTGGGTAATTTGATTGTGATCTTTTTATCAAGATTTTCAATTGATTCAATGGTAGCAACTTTATTCTAAATAATTTCAAGTCTTTGCATAACATGCTCCAAAGTTAACGTAGTTCCATTAATCAAAAGAGGTGGTGAGCCAAATATATCTATTAAAGCATTATAAGAATCAAAAGTATGGCTACCCAAAAAATTCCCTCCGGTAATGGTATCAAGCATATATCTATACCAAGGATTAGTACCTACGTAAAAATAGCGAAGAAGAACTGAAGTAGATTGCTTCCTGGTAGATTTATTTTTAGCATTGCAAATTCTATACCAAGCATCTTTTAGATTTTCTCCCTCCCTTTGTTTAAAATTTAGGACTTCATTCTTGGGAGATAACGGAGAAGATAAGAAACTAGTCATGACGACAAGCAAGCAAACGAGCTAGCACATGAGCAAACAGAAAGGCAATGGGAAAAAGGCAAACGGGAAAGAGAGGAGGAGATTGGGAAAGAGAGGGCAAATAAAATGGCAAGGGTGAAGTGGGGGAGAGGAAAAGAGAGGCAAATGGCAAATAATGTAATGCGAGAGATAGGGATTGTTGTGGGTACTTGGTATGGTTGACTTGCTTGCGTGAGCCTCCCCGGCAACGGCGCCAGAAATTCTTCTTGCTACCTCTTGAGCACTGCGTTGGATTTCCTCGAAGAGGAGAGGATGATGCAGCAAAGTAGCGTAAGTATTTCCTTCAGTTTTTGAGAACCAAGGTATCAATCCAGTAGGAGACCACGCACAAGTCCCTCGCACCTACACAAAACGATAGCAACTCGCAACCAACGCCTAGGGGTTGTCAATCCCTTCACGGTCACTCACGAGAGTGAGATCTGATAGAGATAATATTTTTGGTATTTTTGATAGATAGATGCAAAGTAAAAAGTAAAGGCAAAGTAAAAACAAAGCAAGTAAATAAAGTGATATAGATTGATATGATGAGAATAGACCCGGGGGCCATGGGTTTCACTAGTGGCTTCTCTCAAGAGCATAAGTATTCTACGGTGGGTGAACAAATTACTATTGAGCAATTGACAGAATTGGGCATAGTTATGAGTATATCTAGGCAATGATCATGTATATAGGCATCACGTCCAAAACAAGTAGATCGAAACGATTCTGCATCTACTACTATTACTCCACTCATCGACCGCTATCCAGCATGCATCTAGAGTATTAAGTTAAAAACAGAGTAACGCCATAAGCAAGATGACATGATGTAGAGGGATAAATTCATGCAATATGATAAAAACCCATCTTGTTATCCTCGATGGCAACAATACAATATGTGCCTTGCTGCCCCTTCTGTCACTGGGTAAGGACACCGCAAGATTGAACCCAAAGCTAAGCACTTCTCCCATTGCAAGAACTACCAATCTAGTTGGCCAAACCAAAAAGGATAATTCGAAGAGACTTGCAAAGATAACTCAATCATACATAAAAGAATTCAGAGAAGAATCAAATATTTTCCATAGATAATACTGGATCATAAACCCACAATTCATCTGTCTCAACAAACACACTGCAAAAACAAGATTACATCGAATAGATCTCCACGAGAGAGGGGGAGAACATTGTAATGAGATCCAAAAAGAGAGAAGAAGCCATCTAGCTACTAGCTATGGACCCGAAGGTCTGAAGTAAACTACTCACAATTCATCGAAGGGGCTATGGTGATGATGTAGAAGCCCTCCATGGTGGATGCCCCCTCCGGCGGAGCTCCAGAACAGGCCCCAAGATGGGATCTCGTGGATACAGAAGGTTGCAGCGGTGGAATTAGGTTTTGGCTCCTGTTCTGATCGTTCGGGGATACGTAGGTATATATAGGAGGAAGGAGTACGTCGGTGGAGCTCCGAGGGGCCCACGAGGTAGGGGGGTGCGCCCTCCACCCTCGTGACCTCCTCGGGCACTACTTGGAGTAGGGTCCAAGTCTCCTGGATCACGTTCAGTTGGAAAATCACGATCCCGAAGGTTTCATTCCGTTTGGACTCCGTTTGATATTCTGTTTCTTCGAAATACTGAAAAAGGCAAAAAACAACAATTTTGGGCTGGGCCTCCGGTTAATAGGTTAGTCCCAAAAGTAATATAAAAGTGGAAATAAAGCCCAATATAGTCCAAAACAGTAGATAAAGTAGCATGGAGCAATCAAAAATTATAGATACGTTGGAGACGTATCAACCTGCATGACATACTTTGGGCCGTCCATGATGGAAACAATCATGGTAGAAGCGAGAGCGAGGAACCATGGTGGGTGGTCGGGGTCGAGTGATGCACTGTGGTTTGCGCGTTTCTCTCGTAGGTGCGTGGGTGCGAGGCGTTGGCTAACTGAACTTGAGCGATCGCTGATGGGGAACGTAGCATGCAATTTCAAAAAAAATCCTACACTCACGCAAGATCTATCTAGGAGATGTATAGCAACGAGGGGGAGAGTGTGTCTACGTACCCTAGTAGACCGTAAGCAGAAGCGTTTCACAACGGGGTTGATGTAGTCAAACTCTCTTCACGATCCACCGATTGAGTACCGAATGTACGGCACCTCCGAGTTCTGCACACGTTCAGCTCGATGACGTCCCTCGCCTTCTTGATCCAGCAAGTTGTCGAGGTAGTAGATGAGTTCCGTCAGCACAACGGCATGGTGACGGTGATGGTGAAGTGATCCTCGCAGGGTTTCGCCTAAGCACTACGAAAATATGACCCGGGGTGTAAACGATGGAGGGGGCGCCGCACACGGCTAGCAATTGATCTGTTGTGTGCTAGGGCGCCCCCTCCCACATATATATAGGTGGGAGGGAGAGGGGAGGCAGCCAGGGGCGGCCAAGTAGGCCAAATCCTACTTGGGGTCCCTCCCCAATTCGCCCCCCTACCATATTTATTGGAGGGGGAAGGAAAGAGAGGGAAGGGAGAAGGAAGGGGGAATCCTATTCCCTTTCTTTCCTTTCCTCCTTCCCCTTTTCCTTCTCCACCTTGGCCGGCCCATATGGGGGGCGCACCAGCCCCTTGTGGCTGGTGTGTTTCTCCTCTTGGCCCATAATGCTCATATCTTTTGCCGGGGGTGCCCAGAACCCCTTCCGGTGATCCGATATGTACCCGGTACCCTCCGGAACACTTCCGGTGTCCAAATACCATCTTCCTATATATGAATCTTTACCTCGCGACAATTTAGAGAATCCTCGTCATGTCCGTGATCTCATCCGAGACTCCGAACAAAATTCAGTCACCAAATCATATAACTCATATAATACTATATCGTCAGCGAACGTTAAGCGTGCGGACCCTACGGGTTCGAGAACTATGTAGACATGACCGAGACACCTCTCCGGTCAATAACCTATAGCAAAACCTGGATGTTCATATTGGCTCCCACATATTCTACGAAGATCTTTATCAGTCGAACCATTATGACAATATATGTTATTCCCTTTGTCCATCGGTATGTTACTTGCCCGAGATTCGATCGTCAGTATCTTCATACCTAGTTCAATCTCATTACCGGCAAGTCTCTTCACTCGTTCCATAATACATCATCTTGCAACTAACTCATTAGTCACTTTGCTTGCAAGGCTTCTTATGATGTGTATTACCGAGAGGGCCTAGAGATACCTCTCGGATACTCGGAGTGACAAATCCTAATCTCGATCTATGCCAACCCAACAAACACCTTCGGAGATTCCTGTAGAAAATATTTGTAATCACCCAGTTGCATTGTGACTTATCACACAAGGTATTCCTTCGGTATCTGGGAGTTGCATAATCTTATAGTCGAAGGAATATGTATTTGACATGAAGAAAGCAATAGAATTAAAACTGAATGATCAATATGCTATGCTAACGGATGGGTCTTGTCCATCACATCATTCTCCTAATGATGTGATCCCGTTCATCAAATGACAACACATGTAAATGGTTAGGAAACTTAACCATCTTTGATTAACGAGGTAGTCTAGTAGAGGCTTACTAGGGACACGGTGTTTTGTCTATGTATCCACACATGTATCAATTTTCTGGTTAATACAATTCTAGCATGAATAATAAACCTTTATCATGAATAAGGAAATAAAATAACAACTTTATTATTGCCTCTAGGGCATATTTCCTTCAGTTTCCCACTTGCACTAGAGTCAATAATCTAGTTCACATCGTCATGTGATTTAACACCAATAGTTCACATCGTCATGTGATTAACACCCATAGTTCACATCGCCATGTGACCAACACCCAAAGGGTTTACTAGAGTCAATAATCTAGTTCACATCGCCATGTGATTAACACCCAAAGAGTACTAAGGTGTGATCATGTTTTACTTGTGAGAGAGGTTTAGTCAACGGGTCTGTCACATTCAGATTCGTATGTATTTTTCAAATTTATATCTCTAGAAAGCTCTGTATGGAGCTACTCTAGCTAATTGCTCCCACTTTCAATATGTATGCAGATTGAGACTCCGAGTCATCTGGATCAGTGTTAAAGCTTGCATCAACATAACCCTGTATGATGAACCCATTATCACCTCCATAACCGTGAAACATTTCCTTAGTCCTCTTTAGGTACCTAAGGATAATTTTGACTGCTGTCCAGTGATCCACTCCTGGATCACTATCGTACCCCCTTGGCAAACTCATAGCAAGGCACACAACTGGTCTGGTACACAGCATGGCATACTTTATAGAACCTATGGCTGAGGCACAGGGAATGGCTTTCATTCTCTCTCTATCTTATGTCATTGTCGGGTTTTGAGTCTTACTCAATTTTACACCTTGTAACACAGGCAAGAACCCTTTCTTTGACTGGTCCATTTTGAACTTCTTCAAAACTTTATCAAGGTATGTGCTTTGTGAAAGTCCTATTAAGCGTCTTGATCTATCTCTATAGATCTTGATGCCCAATATATAAGCAGCTTCACCGAGGTATTTTATTGAAAAACTCTTATTCAAATATCCTTTTATGACATCCAGAAATTCTATATCATTTCCAATCAACAATATGTCATCTACATAAAATATCAGAAATGCTACAGAGCTCCCACTCACTTTCTTGTAAATACATGCTTCACCGAAAGTTTGTATAGAACCATATGCTTTGATCACCTTATCAAAGCGTATATTCCAACTCCGAGATGCTTGCACCAGTCCATAGATGGATTGATGGAGCTTGCACACTTTGTTAGCACCTTTTGGATTGACAAAACCTTCTGGTTGCATCATATACAACTCTTCGTTAAAAAATCCATTGAGGAATGCAGTTTTGACATCCATTTGCCAGATTTCATAATCATAAAATGCGGCAATTTGCTAACATGATTCGGATGGACTTAAGCTTCACTACGGGTGAGAAGGTCTCATCGTAGTCAACCCCTTGAAGTTGGAAAAACCTTTCGCGACAAGTCGAGCTTTGTAGATAGTAACATTACCATCAGCGTCAGTCTTGTTCTTGAAGATCCTTTTGTTCTCTATGGCTTGCCGATCATCAGACAAGTCCACCAAAGTCCACACTTTGTTCTCATACATGGATCCTATCTCAGATTTCATGGCCTCAAGCCATTTATCGAAATCTGGGCTCATCATAGCTTCTTCATAGTTCGTAGGTTCGTCATGGTCTAATAACATAACTTCTAGGACAGGATTTCCATACCACACTGGTGCGAATCGCGCTCTGGTTGACCTACGAAGTTCAGTAGTAACTTGATCCGAAGTTTCATGATGATTATCATTTGCTTCCTCTCTAGTTGATGTAGGCACCTCGGAAACGGTTTTCTGAGATGTACTATTCTCAATTTCAAGAGATGTACTATTCTCAATTTCAAGAGACGGTACAATTACCTCATCAAGTTCTACTTTCCTCCCACTCACTTCTTTTGAGATGAACTCCTTCTCTAGAAAGGACCCAATCTTAGCAACAAAGATTTTGCCTTTGGATCGGTGGTAGAAGGTATACCCAATTGTTTCTTTCGGGTATCCTATGAAGATGCACTTCTCCGACTTGGGTTCGAGCTTATCAGGCTGAAGCCTTTTCGCATAAGCATCGCATCCCCAAACTTTAAGAAATGACATCTTAGGTTTATTGCCAAACCATATTTCATACGGTGTCATCTCAGAGGATTTAGACGGTGCCCTGTTTAACGTGAATGCATCTGTCTCTAATGCATAACCCCAAAACGATAGTGGTAAATCGGTAAGAGACATCATAGATTGCACCATATCTAATAAAGTACGGTTACGACATTTGGACACACCATTATGCTGTGGTGTTCCAGGTGGCGTGAGTTGTGAAACTATTTAACGTTGTTTTAAATGAAGGCCAAATTCGTAACTCAAATATTCGACTTGGCGATCAGATCGTAGAAACTTTATTTTCTTGTTACAATGATTCTCCACTTCGTTCTGAAATTCTTTGAACTTTTCAAATATTTCAGACTTGTGTTTCATTAAGTAGATATACCCATATATGCTCAAATCATCTATGAAGGTCAGAAAATAACGATACCCGCCACGTTCCTCAATACTCATCGGGCCACATACATCGGTATGTATTATTTCCAATAATTCATTGGCTCGCTCCATTGTTCCGGAGAACGGAGTTTTAGTCATCTTACCCATGAGGCATGATTCAAAAGTATCAAATGATTCATAATCAAGTGATTCCAAAAGACCATTTGTATGGAGTTTCTTCATGCGCTTTACACCAATATGACCTAAACGGCACCGCCACAAGTATGTTGCACTATCATTATCAACTTTGCATCTTTTGTCATCAATATTATGAATATGTGTATCACTACAATCGAGATTCAATTAACCATTCACATTGGGTGTATGACCATAGAAGGTTTTATTCATGTAAACAGAATAACAATTATTCTCCGAATTAAAGGAATAAATGTATTGCAATAAACATGATCTAGTCATATTCATGCTCAACACAAACACCAAATAACATTTATTTAGGTTGAACACTAATCCCGAAGGTAGAGGGAGTGTGCGATGGTGATCGTATCTGAAGGAAATATGCCCTAGAGGCAATAATAAAGTTGTTATTTTATATTTCCTTATTCATGATAAATGTTTATTATTCATGCTAGAATTGTATTAACCGAAAACTTGATACATGTGTGAATACATAGACAAAACTACGTGTCCCTAGTATGCCTCTACTAGACTAGCTCGTTGATCAAATATGGTTAAGTTTCCTAGTCATGGACATGAGTTGTCATTTGATAAACGGGATCACATCATTAGTGGAATGATGTGATGGACAAGACCCATCTGTTATCTTAGCATAATGATTGTTCAGTTTTATTGCTACTGCTTTCTTCATGTCAAATATATATTCCTCCGACTATGAGATTATCCAACTCCCGGACACCGGAGGAATGCCTTGTGTGCTATCAAACGTCACAACGTAACTTGGTGATTATAAAGATGCTCTACAGGTATCTCCAAAGGTGTTTGTTGGTTTGACATAGATCGAGATTAGAATTTGTCACTACGAGTATCGGAGAGGTATCTCTGTGCCCTCTCGGTAATCCACATCATACGAAGCCTTGTAAGCAATGTGACTAATGAGTTAGTTATGGGATGATGCACCACGAAACGAGTAAAGAGACTTGTCGGTAACGAGATTGAACTAGGTATGAAGATACCGATGATCGAATCTCGGGCAAGTAACATACCGATGATAAAGGGAATAACATATGTTGACATTGCAGTTCGACCGATAAAGATCTTCGTAGAATTTGTGGAAACCAATATGAGTATCTACGTTCCGCTATTGGTTATTGACCGGAGAGGTGTCTCGGTCATGTATACATAGTTCTCAAACCCGTAGGGTCCGCACGCTTAACGTTTGATGACGATATGTATTATATGAGTAATGTGTTTTGGTGACCGAAGGTTGTTCAGAGTCCCGGATGAGATCACATACATGATGAGGAGTTTCGAAATGGTTGAGAGGTAAAGATTATTATATTGGATGATGGTATTCAGACACCGGAATGGTTTCGGGAAGGTTCGGGTATTTTTTGGAGTACCCGAAGGTTACTGGAACCCCCCCGAGGAATTGTTGGGCCTACATGGGCCATAGGGGAGAGGGGAGGCAGCCCACAAGGGGTGGCCGTGCCCCCCTCCCATGGGGAGTCCGAATTGGACTAGGGAGGGGGTGCGCCCCCTTTTCTTCTCCTCTTCCCTCTCCCTTCCCCTTTTCCCCCTCCATGAGAAGGAAAAGAGGGGGGGAATCCTACTAGGACTAGGAGTCTTAGTAGGACTCCCCCCTCCTTGGTGCACCCCTTGTGGCCGGCCTCCTCCTCTCCTCCTTTATATATGGAGGGCAGGGGGCACCCCAAAGCACATCAATTGTTTATCCGTGTGCGATGCCCCCCTCCACCATTTACTCCTCCGGTCGTATTGTCGTAGTGCTTAGGCGAAGCTCTGCGTGGATCACATCACCAACACTGTGATCATGCTGTCATGCTGACGGAACTCATCGACTCCTTCGTACCTATACTGGATCAAGAGTTCGAGGGACATCATCGAGCTAAACTGTGCAGAACTTGGAGGTGCCGTACGTTCGGTACTTGATTGGTTGATTCGACAAGACCATCGTCTACATCAACCATGTTAAGTTAACGCTTCCCCTTTTGGTGTACGAGGGTACGTGGACACACTCTCCCCTTGTCGCTATGCATCTCCTAGATAGATCTTGCGTGAGCGTAGGAATTTTTTTGAAATTGCATGCTACGTTTCCCAACAGTATCAACCTTGGAATCATCTCCAACACACATCGTCACCTCGCCCTTAACTAGTCTCTCTTTATTCGGCAACTCCTGTTTTGAGTTACGAATCTTAGCAGCTGAACTAGTGGCAAATACCCTGGGGCTACTATGAATACTAGTAAGGTACACATCAATAACATGTATATCAAATATACCTTTGTTCACTTTGCCATCCTTTCTTATCCGCCAAATGGGGTAGTTCTGCTTCTAGTGACCATTCCCTTTGCAGTAGAAGCACTCAGTTTCAGGCTTAGGTCCAGGAGTGACAACTTCCTTGCCATTCTTCTTGAAGTTCCTTTTCTTTCCCTTGCCCTTTTTGATAGAGGCAAAGGTGTCCCGTCTTTCGATGAGATGGTGGCTATTGTTTTGGAGGAAGTCGACTTTGACGATCCGACTACGAACGTGCGAGGACGTCGCGCCTTAGCAATCGCTAAACCAACTCCGAGAGGTTATTGACCACGCCGGAGCACGATCAACCTGACCACGAAGGTCTATTTCTCGCAGGCAAACGAAGAACAAGCAAGAAACTAAGATTGATTTCTACACTAGTGGTCTTGAAACTAGTGGTCTTGTTAACCATCAACACTTGATGCTCTTTCTTGATTTCTACCTTTGCTAGCATCACGAAAAGCTCGGGAATCGTTTTCTTCATCCTTTTCATATGATAGTTCATCACAAAGTTCTAGTAGCTTGGTGATAGTGATTAGAGAACTCTGTCAATCACTATCTTATCTGGAAGATTAACTACCACTTGATTCAAGCTATTGTGGTACCCAAACATGCTGAGCACATGCTCACTACCTGAGCTATTCTCCTCCATCTTGTAGGCAAAGTACTTGTCAGAGGTCTCATACCTCTCGACATGGGCATGAGTCTGAAATACCAATTTCAACTCTTGGAACATCTCATATGCTCCATGGCGTTCAAAACATTTTTGAAATCCCAGTTCTAAGCCGTAAAGCATGGTGCACTAAACTATCAAGTAATCATCATATCGAGCTTGCAAACGTTCATAATAGCTGCATCTGCTCTTGCAATAGGTTTGTCACCTAACGGTGCATTATGGACGTAACTCTTTTGTGCAGCAATGAGGGTAATCCTCGAGTTACGGACCCAGTCCATGTAGTTGCTACTATCATTTTTCAACTTAGTTTTCTCTAGGAACATATCAAAAAAAAAGGGAGCTACAACGTGAGCAATTAATCTACAACATAATTTGCAAATACTATCAGGACTAAGTTCATGATAAATTTAAGTTCAATTAATCAAATTACTTAAGAACTCACACTTAAACTGACATCCCTCAAGTTATCTAAGTGTAATGTGATCCAAATCAACTAACCCATGTCCGATCATCATGTGAGATGGGGTAGTCATCAATGGTGAACATCTCTATGTTGATCAAATCTACTATATGATTCACATTTGATCTTTCGATCTCCAGTGTTCCGAGGCCATGTCTGTACATGCTAGGCTCGTCAAGTTTAATCCAAGTATTCCGCGTGTGTAAATCTAGCTTACACCCGTTGTATGTGAACGTAGATTCTATCGCACCAGATCATCACGTGGTGTCTCAACACGACGAACTGTAGCAACGGTGCATACTCAGGGAGAACACTTTTACCTTGAAATTTAGTGAAAGGATCATCTTATAATGCTACCACCATTCTAAGCAAAATAAGATGCATAAAGGATAAACATCACATGCAATCAAAAATATGTGACATGACATGGCCATCATCATCTTGTGCTTTTGATCTCCATCTCCAAAGCATCATTATGATCTCCATCGTCATCTGCTTGACACCTTAATCTCCATCGTTGCATCGTGGTCGTCTCGCCGACTATTGCTTCTACGACTATTGCTAACTCATAGCGATAAAGTAAAGCAATTACATGGCATTTGCATTTCATACAATAAAGAGACAACCATAAGTCTCCTACCGGTTGCTAATAGATTACAAAACATGATCATCTCATACAATAACGTATATCACACCATGTCTTGACCATATCACATCATAACATTCCCTGCAAAAACAAGTTAGACGTCCTCTACTTTGTTGTTGCAAGTTTTACGTGGCTGCTACGGGATTCTAGCAAGAATCGTTCTTACCTATGGCACAAAAACCACAACGGTGGTTTATCAAGTCTGTTGTTTTAACCTTCAACAAGGACCGGCTGCAGTCAAATTCGATTCAACTAAAGTAGGAGAAACAAACACCCACCAGCCACCTCTATGCAAAACTAGTTGCATGTCTATCGGTGGAACCGCTCTCATGAACGTGGTCATGTAAGGTTGGTCCGGGCCGCTTCATCCAACAATACCACCGAATCAAAATAAGACATTGGTGGTAAGCAGTATGAAGGTCACTTCCTACAACTCTTTGTTTTCTACTCATGCATCTCATGATGCCACTAATGGGGAACGTAGCATGCAATTTCAAAAAAAAATCCTACGCTCATGCAAGATCAATCTAGGTGATGTATAGAAATGAGGGGGAGAGTGTGTCTACATACCCTCGTAGACCGTCAGCGGAAGCATTTCACAACACAGTTGATGTAGTCGAACTTTCTTCATGATCCACCAATCGAGTACCGAACGTGTGACACCTCCGAGTTCTGCACACGTTCAGCTCGATGACGTCCCTCGCCTTCTTGATCCAGCAAGTTGTCAAGGTAGTAGATGAGTTTTGTCAGCATGACGGCGTGGTTACGGTGATGGTGAAGTGATCCTCGCAGGGCTTCGCCTAAGCACTATGAAAATATGACCGGGCGTGTAAACGGTGGAGGGGGGCGCCGCACACGGCTAACAATTGATCTGGTGTGTGCTAGGGCACCCCCTCCCACATATATATAGGTGGGAGGGAGAGGGGAGGCAGCCAGGGGCACCCCAAGTAGGCCGAATCCTACTTGGGATCCCTCCCCAATTCGGCCCCCCTACCATATTTATCGGAGGGGGGAGGAAAGAGAGGAAAGGGGGGAGGAAGGGGGAATCCTATTCCATTTCTATCCTTTCGTCCTTCCCCTTTTCCTAATCCACCTTGGCTGGCCCATATGGGGGCGCACTAGCCCCTTGTGGCTGGTGTGTTTCCCCTCTTGGCCCATAAGGCCCATATCTTTTCCCGCGGGTGCCCGGAACCCCTTCTGGTGATCCGATATGTACCCGGTACCCTCCGAAACACTTCCGGTGTCCGAATACCATCGTCATATATATCAACCTTTACCTATCGACCATTTAGAGACTCCTCGTCATGTCCGTGATCTCATCCGGGACTCCGAACAACATTCGGTCACCAAATCACATAACTCATATAATACTATATCGTCATCGAACGTTAAGCGTGCGGACCCTACAGGTTCGAGAACTATGTGGACATGACCGAGTGACCTCTACAGTCAATAACCAATAGAGGAACCTGGATGCTCATATTGGCTCCCACATATTCTACGAAGATCTTTATCGGTCGAACCGTTATGACAACATACGTTATTCCCTTTGTCCATCGATATGTTACTTGCCCGAGATTAGATCATCGGTATCTTCATACCTAGCTCAATCTCGTTACCGGCAAGTCTCTTTACTCATTCCGTAATACATCATCTTGCAACTAAGTCATTAGTCACTTTGCTTGCAAGGCTTCTTATGATGTGTATTACCGAGAGGGCCTAGAGATACCCCGCCAATACTCGGAGTGACAAATCCTAATCTTGATCTATGCCAACCCAACAAACACCTTTGGAGATACTTGTAGAGCATCTTTATAATCACCCAGTTATGTTGTGACGTTTGATAGCACACAAGGTATTCCTCCAGTATCTGGGAGTTGCATAATCTCATAGTTGAAGGAATTTGTATTTGACATGGAGAAAGCAATAGCAATAAAACTGAACGATCAATATGCTATGCCAACGGATGGGTCTTGTCCATCACATCATTCGCCTAATGATGTGATCATGTTCATCAAATGACAACACATGTCTATGGTTAGGAAACTTAACCATCGTTGATTAACGAGCTAGTCTAGTAGAGGCTTACTAGGGACTAGGTATTTTGTCTATGTATCCACACATGTATCAAGTTTTCGGTTAATACAATTCTAGCATGAATAATAAACCTTTTTCATGAATAAGGTAATAAAATAACAACTTTCTTATTGCCTATAGGGCATATTTCCTTCAATCGCACTAGCTACGTTACTGAACCCGAGCGATCGATCCCTTGGCTGTTAACTGAACCCGAGCGATTCATTCGCTGCTGACTGGACCCGAGCGATTCCTTCGCTGTTGATGCTAACTGAACCCGAGCTATAGATCATTGTTGCTGCCTACGGAAGCCGATCGAGCCCCCGTGTGAGACATAGCCAGCCGGTGTTGGGTTGCCTCTCGATAAACAGTGACCGTTGCTACCATGCACATAGTACATAGAACGAGTCGAGACGTGGTGAGTGATACGTCTCCATCCTATCTACTTTTCCTAACGCTTTTCCTCTTGTTTTGGACTCTAATTTGCATGATTTGAATGAAACTAACCCGGACTGACGAAGTTTTCAGCAGAACTACAATGGTGTTGTATTTTGTGCAGAATTTTTTTTGGAGCCAAGAACCACCGAAGGGGGGCACCTGGGTGGGCACTACCCACCAGGGTGCGCCCCCCCTCCAGGCGCGCCCAGGCGGGTTGTCCCCACCTGGTGGCCCCGCAGACTCCAACCCTCATACTAAAAAATCACATATTTGGAGAAAAAATTAGGGAGAAAGAATTATCGCATTTCATGAGACGGAGGTACTACCACCTCCTGTTCTTCATCGGGAGGCCAGATCTGGAGTCCGTTTGGGGCACCGGAGAGGGGGATCTTCGATCTTCATCATCACCAACCCTTCTCCATCGCCAATTCCATGAAGCTCCCCACCGGGAGTGAGTAATTCCTTCGTAGGCTCGCTGGTCGGTGAGGAGTTGGATGAGATTCATCATGTAATCGAGTTAGTTTTGTTAGGGCTTGATCCCTAGTATCCATTATGTTCTGATATTGATGGTGCTATGACTTTGCCATGCTTAATGCTTGTCACTTTGGGCCGGGTACCATGGTTTCAGATCTGAACCATTTATGTTATCACCATTATATCTATGTTCTAGATCCGATCTTGCAAGTTATAGTCACCTACTACGTGTCATGATCCGGCAAACCCAGAGTAACAAAAGTCGAGACACTTCCTGGTGATGACCATAGTTTGAGGAGTTCATGTATTCACCGTATGTTAATGCTTTGTTCTGCTATTAAAAGGACGCCTTAATATCCCTTAGTTTCCAATAGACTTGATACGTCCATTTTGCATCATGTTTTCCTACTATTATTTATGTTGTTTTATTGTATAATAATGCTTTTTGGAGTAATTCTAATGCCTTTTCTCTCATAATATGCAAGGTAAGCACCAAGGGGGAGAATTCCGGCAGTTGGAAATCCGGACCTGAAAAAGCTATGTCAAGATACCTATCCTGCACAACTCCAAATGAACTGAAACTTCCCGAGGATTTTTTATGGAATATTTAATAAATATTGGAGCAAATAAGTACCAGAGGGGACCACCAGGTGGGCATAACACCTGTGGGCGCGCTAGGAGGCCCAGGCGCGCCCTGGTGGGTGCGCCCTCCTCGGACCACCTCCGGTGCCCATCTTCTAGTATATAAGTCATTTTGACCTAGAAAAAATGAGAGGAGGATTTTCGGGATGAAGCGCCGCCGCCTCGAGGCAAAACTTGGGCAGGAGCACTTTTGCCCTCTAGCGGAGCAGTTCCGCCGGGGGAACTTCCCTCCCGCAGGGGGAAATCATCGTCATCATCATCACCAACAACTCTCCAATCTTTGGGAGGGCTATCTTCATCAACATCTTGACAGCACCAACTCCTATCAAACCCTAGTTCATCTCTTATGTTCAATCTTTGTATCAAAACTATAGATTGGTGCTTATGGGTGACTAGTAATGTTGATTACATCTTGTAGTTGATTACTATATGGTTTATTTGGTGGAAGATTGTATGTTCAGATCCATTATGCTATTTAATACCCCTATGATCTTGAGCATGTTTATCATTTGTGAGTAGTTACTTTCGTTCTTGAGGTCACGGGAGAAATCATGTTGCAAGTAATCATGTGAACTTGATATGTGTTCGATATTTTGATCATATGTATGTTGTCATTCTCTTATTGGTGTCATGTGAACATCGACTACATGACACTTCACCATATTTGTGCCTAAGGTAATGCATTGTGGAGTATTTATTAGATGGTGGGTTGCGAGAGTGACAGAAGCTTAAACCCCAGTTTATGCGCTATTCCGTGAGTGTCTGATTGGATCCAAAAGTTTAATGCTATGGTTAGAATTTATTCTTAATACTTTTCTCGTAGTTGCGGATGCTTGCGATAGGGTTAATCATAAGTAGGAGGTTTGTTCAAGCAAGAACAACACCTAAGCACCGGTCCACCCACATATCAAATTATCAAAGTAACGAACACGAATTAAGCCAACATGATGAAAGTGACTAGATGAAATTCCCGTGTACCCTCAAAAGAACATTTTGCTTATCATAAGCAACCGTTTTGGCCTGTCCTTTGCCTCAAAAGGGTTGGGCTACTTTTCTACACTTTTTTTACCACTATCGTTACTTGCTCGTTACAAATTATCTTGCTATCAAACTACTCCGCTACTTACAATTTTAGCACATGCAGACAATACCTTGCTGAAAACCACTTGTCATTTCCTTCTGCTCCTCGTTGGGTTCGACACTCTTACTTATAAAAAAGGCTACAATTGAACCCATATACTTGTGGGTCATCAAGGCTATTTTCTGGCTCCGTTTCCGGGGAGTTAAGCGTTCTTGCTAAGTGGAAATTGGTAAGGAAACATTATTTCTACGTGCTGAAATTTGTTGTCACTTGCTACTATGGAAAACAATCCTTTGAGGGGTTTGTTTGGGGTATCTTCACCTCGACCGGAACCACAATTAGTTGCCCCTCAACCTACTGCACCTACTGAAAATATTGAATATGGAATTCCTTCGGGTATGTTAATTAGAACAACTGCTAGCTAATCCTTGTGAAGGAGATGGAACCGAACATCCTGATATGCACTTAATATATGTGGATGAAATTTGTGGATTGTTTAAGCTTGCAGGTTTGCCCGAAGATGAAGCTAATAAGAAGGTTTTCCCTTTATCTTTGAAGGGAAAAGCATTGACATGGTATAGGCTATGCGATAATATTGGATCTTGAAACTCGAATCGGTTGAAATTGGAATTTCATCAAAAAAAATCATATGCATCTAGTTCATCGTGATCGGAATTATATATATAATTTTTGGACTCGTGAAGGAGAAAGTATCACTCTAGCTTGGGGGGCTTAAGTCAATTTTATATTCATGCCCCAATCATGAGCTCTCAAGAGAGATTATTATTCGGAATTTTTATGCTCGGCTTTCTCGTAATGATCAATCCATGCTCGATACTTCTTGTACGGGTTCCTTTATGAAGAAGACTATTGAATTCCGGTGGGATCTTTTAGAAATAATTAAACACAACTCAGAAGATTGGGAACTCGACGAAGGTAAGAGTCAGGTATTAAACCTAAGTTTGATTGTGTTAAATCTTTTATGAATACCGATGCTTTTCAAAAGTTTAGCACTAAATATGGACTTGACTCTGAGATAGTAGCTTCCTTCTATGAACCTTTTGCTACTCATGTTGATCTCTCTAAGAATAAGTGGTTTAAATATCACACACCAATTAAAGAAGAAATTAAAGAACCAGTAAAAGCTAGAGAAGAAACTATCATTTACAATGTTGATCCAGTTGTTCCCACTGCTTACATTGAAAAACCGCCTTTCCCTGTTAGGATGAACGAACATGCTAAAGCTTCAACTATGGTTAACAAAAGTTACGTTAGAACACCCAAACCATCTGAACAAATTAGAGTTGAACCTGGTGTTTCTATGGTTAAATATCTCTTAGTTGATAATATTGATGGGCATGTTATTTACTTCTGTGGTGAAGCTTCTAGAATTGCCAAACCTGAAGGAAAATATAAACATAGACCAGTTGTTGGCATGCTTGTTGTCTCAGTTAAGATAGGAGATCATTGTTATCATGGGTTATGTGACCAAGGTGCTAGTGTGAGTGCTATTCCTTTCTCCTTATATCAAGAAATTAAAGATGAAATAGCATTTGCTGAAATAGAAGGCATAGATGTCACTATTAAACTTGCTAATAGAGATACTATATCACCAATTGGGATTCTTAGGGATGTTGAAGTTTTGTGTGGGAAAATAAAATACCCTACTAATTTTCATGTTCTTAGCTCCCCACAAGATGACTTTTGTCCCATTATTTTTGGTAGATCTTTCTTGAACACCGTCAATGCCAAAAAAGATTGTGAGAAACAAACTGTCAGCGTTAGCTTTGGTGATGAATCTCATGAATTTATTTTTACCAATTTTAGTAGACAACCTCATAAGTAAGATTTGCCTAGTAAGGATGAAATTATTGGTCTTGCTTCTATTGTTGTGCCTCCTACTGATCCTTTGGAACAATATTTGCTAGACCATGAAAATGATTTGCATATGCGTGAAAGGAATGAAATGGATAGAATCTTTTTCGAACAGCAACCTCTGCTTAAACAAAATTTGCCTATTGAAACTCTAGGAGGTCCTCCTCCACCTAAGGGTGATCCTGTGTTTGAATTAAAACAATTGACAAACACTTTGAAATATGCTTATCTTGATGAGAAAAAGATATATCATGTTATTATTAGTGCTAACCTTTCAGAACATGAAGAAGAAAGATTATTGGAAGTTCTAAGGAAGCATAGAGCTGCTATTAGATATACTCTTGATGATCTTAAGGGGATTAGTCCCACTCTATGTTAGCACAAGATTAATATGGAACCTGATGCTAAATCCGTTGTTGATCACCCATGTCGGTTAAATCCGAAGATGGAAGAAGTGGTAAGAATGGAAATATTGAAACTTTTAGAAGCAGGTATCTATCCTATAGCTGATAGTAGATGGGTAAGTCATGTTCATTGTGTCCCTAAGAAGGGAAGTATTACTGTTGTTCCTAATGATAAGAATGAGCTCATTCCACAAAGAATTGTCACATGCTATAGAATGGTAATTGATTATAGAAAATTAAACAAAGCAACTAGAAAAGATCATTACCCTCTACCTTTTATTGATCAAATGTTAGAAAGATTATCCAAGCACACAAATTTTTGCTTCCTTGATGGATATTCTGGTTTTTCACAAATACCTATTCTACAATCTAATCAAGAAAAGATCAATTTTACTTGTCCTTTTGGCTTTTGCTTATAAATGTATGCCTTTCGGTTTACGTAATACACCTGCTACCTTTCAAAGATGTATGATTGCTATATTCTCTGATTTTTGTGAAAAGATTGTTGAGGTTTTCATGGATGACATTTCTGTTTATGGGCAGTCTTTTGATGATTGTTTAAGAAATCTTGATCAAGTCTTGCAGAAATGTGAACAAACAAATCTCATCTTGAATTGGGAGAAGTGCCACTTTATGGTTAACGAAGGTATTGTCTTGGGCCATAAAATTTCTGAGAGAGGCATTGAGGTGGACAAAGCCAAGCTTGATGCAATTGAGAAAATTCCATGTCCTAAAGATATCAAAGGTATTCGTAGTTTCCTTGGTCATGCTGGTTTCTTTAGGAGGTTTATCAAAGACTTTTCTAAAATTTCTAGGACTCTTACAAATATTTTGCAAAAGGATATTCCCTTTGTGTTTGATGATGATTGTATGGAAGCCTTTGAAACACTAAAGAAAGCCTTACCTGTTGTTCAACAACCTGATTGGAACTTGCCTTTTGAGATTATGTGTGATGCTAGTGATTATGTTGTTGGTGCTGTTCTAGGACAAAGAGTTGATAAGAAACTGAATGATATTCATTATGCTGGTAAAACTCTAGACAGTGCTCAATGAAACTATGCTACTACTGAAAAAGAATTCTTAGCAGTGGTGTTTGCTTGTGATAAATTCAGATCTTACATTGTTGATTCTAAAGTAATTGTTCACACCGATCATGCTGCTATAAAATATCTTATGGAAAAGAAAGATGCTAAACCTAGACTCATTAGGTGTGTTCTTTTGCTACAAGAATTTGATTTGCATATCACTGATAGGAAAGGAGTAGAGAACCCCGTAGTTGATAACTTGTCTAGGCTTGAAAATATTCTTAATGACCCACAACCTATTAATGATAGCTTTCCTAATGAACAACTAGCTGCAATAAATGTTTCTCATGTCACACCTTGGTATGCTGACTATGCTAATTATATTGTTGCTAAATACATACCACCTATCTTCACATACCAACAAAAGAAAAATTCTTCTATGATTTAAGACATTACTTTTGGGATGACCCACATCTTTATAAAGAAGGAGTAGATGGTATTATTAGATGTTGTGTACCTGAGCATGAACAGGAACAAATCCTACGGAAATGTCACTCTGAAGCTTATGGAGGACATCACGCGGGAGATAGGACCGCTCATAAAGTATTGCAATCTGGTTTTTATTGGCCTACTCTCTTCAAAGATGCTCGTAAGTTTGTCTCATATTGTGATGAATGCCAAAGAATGGGTAATATCGGTAAGCGTCAAGAAATGCCTATGAATTATTCACTTGCTGTTGAACCATTTGATGTTTGGGGATTTGATTTCATGGGACCTTTTCCTTCCTCTAATGGGTATACACATATTTTGGTTGCTGTTGATTATGTTACTAAGTGGATAGAAGCTATTCCAACCAGTAGTGCTGATCACAAGACCTCTATTAAAATGCTTAAGGAAGTTATTTTCCCAAGGTTTGGAGTCCCTGGATATTTAATTACTAATGGTGGTTCATAGTTTGTTCATGGTGCTTTCCATAAAATGCTTGCTAAGTACGATGTTAACCATAGAATTGCATCACCTTATCATCCTTAGTCTAGTGGTCAAGTTGAACTTAGCAATAGAGAAATAAAACTAATCTTACAAAAGACTGTCAATAGGCCCCGGAAGAATTGGTCTAAGAAATTAGATGATGCACTTTGGGCTTATAGAACAACATATAAAAATCCTATAAGTATGTCTCCATATAAAATGGTTTATGGAAAAACTTGTCATTTGCCTCTTGAGTTAGAACACAAAGCATTTTGGGCAATTAAAGAACTCAATTATGATTTCAAACTTGCTGGTGAAAATAGGTTATTTGATATTAGCTCATTAGATGAATGGAGAACCCAGGCTTACGATAATGCAAAAAAATTCAAAGAAAAAGTTAAAAGATGGCATGACAAAAGAATCCAAAAGTGTGAGTTCAAGGTTGGAGAATATGTTCTTTTGTACAACTCTCATTTCAGATTCTTTGCGGGAAAACTCCTCTCCAAATGGGAAGGACCTTATGTCATCGAGGAGGTCTATCGATCCGGAGCTATCAAAATAAATAATGCCGACGGGACTAACCCGAAGGTTGTCAATGGGTAACGAAGAAAACACTATATCTCAGGTACGCCTATTAATGTTGAAAGCAATATTATCCCAACTTTGACACCGGAAGAATACATAAAGGAAACCTTCCGGGACCCTCCAGAATCATGAAAAAAGGGGGGTACGTGATACGGTAAGTAAACGGACTCCAAAAAATCCAGAAAAATAATTTTTGTCAGTTTTGGAATATTTAGAAAATTAGGAAAATAAGGAACTTCCAGGAAAGTGACCCTATTGGGCACGGTACACCAGGGCACGCCAGGCATGCATGGCGCGCCTAGGTGGGTTGTGCCCACCTTGGGTACTTTCCGGACTCCGTTTTTCTTATGTTCTGCTTGTTCCCCAAGATTATATATATATATATACATACATACATACACACACACACCTCCCGAAGCTGTTAACCTCCGTATCACGGAGAAATCTCCTGTTTTCTTTTCTCTCTGATTTCCTGACAAATCTAGAGTTATGTCGTCCCAAGACTCGGCAGGCGAGAGCTATGCCGCATATTATATTGCAAACTCCAAGGTCTATGGGGATGTGGAGCACTATGGCTAGACTTCGGAGGAAGAAGAAGACTTTGATCCTGAGAAGAAGGAGGAAACGAGCTCAGAGGAGGATGAAGTTCCATTGCCCCAACCTGGGGACATGCATGTTGAAATTAAGAAGTCAAGTCTCCCCAACAAAGCAAAAAGGCCTAAGATTTAGTTTATCCCTTTTCGTCTCTTGCAGGAAAATAAGCAAGACTTGTGCAAAAAGGTGTTGGAGCTTGAGTGGGAGATTCAAGAACTAAAAGATGAGAATTCCGTCCTCAAGCATAAGCTGAGGAAGGATGAAAAACCCACCACTTCATCACCGCCACCTCCTTCTTCACCATCAAAACAAAACTGAGTATTGGGTATGGGCACTCCCTTGGCTTCCCCGAGCTTGGGGGAGGTGCCCCAGTATCAGATCATCTCCACTATCTTTTGCCTTTACTTTCTTAGTTCGATCCATGGTTATCTTTTGCTATTAGATGAATAAAAGTTTAGTTCGACCCTTTCTTTTTGTGAGTTTGCTTAGTGATCAATCCTTGTAGTCATGTGTGAGATATATAATAAAGTTTAGTTTGAGTTTTACCTTCTTTACTTTTCTTGTTTCAATAAAAAGAAAGGAAATAAAAGAAAAAGATCATATGCTAATCTTATGGTAAGTGATGACCTTACACAAGGAAAAGTATAAGTAGAAAATTATATTGTAGATTGACAAACATAGCATTGGTCAATGATGCAACTCATGAAAGAATTAATATGGGAAGATAAGATTCACATATAAATATACTATCATGGAAATCTTTTATGATTGTGAGCACCCATCAAAATATTATATGCCAAAATTGTTGACGTTGGACAAGGAAGACAACTTAATGATTTATGTTTGTTCATATTCACATAGAAGTTATATTGTCATAGATCCTTCAACATGTGGTGCTTGCCCCTATCTTTGCTAGCCAAAAACTCCGCACTAAGTAGAGATACTACTTTTGCATCCAAAACCTTAAACCCTATCTTGTTTGAGAGTCCACCATACCTACCTACGGATTGAGTAATATCCATCAAGTAAGTTGTCATCGGTGCAAAAAGGGCAATAAAAATTGCTTATAAAAGTGTGACAACATTTAGTGTAAGGGAAAATTGATCATTGTACGAACTTGTGATGGTGAAGAATAAAAGCGACAGACTGCACAATAAAGGTTGCCATCACAAGGGGCAAAATAACGTGACGTTCTCTTGCACTAAGGGGTTGAGCGTACAAACAAAAAGCATGGCAACCTCTGCTTCCCTCTGCGAAGGGCCTACCTTTTAGTTTCATGTATTTACTTTTATGCAAGAGTCATAGTTTTTCTCTCTATTCCTTTTATTTTTCTCCTTTGGCAAGCATCATGGGGTGAGGAAAGATCTAGGCACATATATCCAGTTGAATATAGGTAGCATGAATTATTATTGTTGACATCACCATTGAGGTGAATGCGTTGGGAGGCAAAACTATAAGCCCCTATCTTTCTATGTGTCCGGTTGAAACATTTTGCTGATGTGTACGCGGTGAGTGTTAGCAATCATAGAAGACTAAATGATGGTTTAGTATGTGGACTTGCCTAAAGGCTCTGATACGTGACTCTTCCTGAAAAGATGATGAATTGTAGTTGCAAAGTTGACTGAGAACATAGTTTGTTGGTTTCCAATAGAGTTTATGCTGTATACTTCGATGTTGTGATGAATTGTCGCTTGTTCATGAGAAGTTCTATGATAAAAGTTTTATGTTAAAGTTTGTTGCTGTTATAATAAGTCACATGATGCTGCTATGTCCGTATTTTTGTTTTTATCGACACCTCTATCTCTAAGCATGTGGACATGTTTTTCGATTTCGGTTTTCGCTTGAGGACAAGCGAGGTCTAAGCTTGGGGGAGTTGATACGTCCATTTTGCATCAGGTTTTCCTACTATTATTTATGTTGTTTTATTGTATAATAATGCCTTTGGAGTAATTCTAATGCCTTTTCTCTCATAATATGCAAGGTAAGCACCAAGGGGGAGAATTCCGACAACTGGAAATCTGGACCTGAAAAAGCTACGTCAAGCTACCTATCCTGCACAACTCCAAATGAGTTGAAACTTCTCTAGGATTTTTTATGGTATATTTAGTAAATATTGGAGCAAATAAGTACCAGAGGGGGCCACCAGGTGGGCACAACCCACCTCAGCGCACCAGGAGGCCCAGACGCGCCCTGGTGGGTGCGCCCTCTTCGGCCCACCTCCGGTGCCAATCTTCTGGTATATAAGTCATTTTGACCTAGAGAAAATGAGAGGAGGACTTTCGGGATGAAGCGCCGCCGCCTCGAGGCGGAACTTGGGTAGGAGCACTTTTGCCCTCCGGCGGAAAGATTCCGTCGGGGGAACTTCCCTCCTAGAGGGGGAAATCATCGTCATCATCATCACCAACAACTCTCCCATCTTGGGGAGGGATATCTTCATCAACATATTCACAACATCAACTCCTCTCAAACCCTAGTTCATCTCTTGTGTTCAGTCTTTGTATCAAAACTATAGATTGGTGCTTGTGGGTGACTAGTAGTGTTGATTACATCTTGTAGTTGATTATTATATGGTTTATTTGGTGGAAGATTATATGTTCAGATCCATTATGCTATTTAATACCCCTCTGATCTTGAGCATGTCTATCATTTGTGAGTAGTTACTTTCGTTCTTGAGGTCACGGGAGAAATCATGTTGCAAGTAATCATGTGAACTTGATATGTGTTCAATATTTTGATCATATGTATGTTGTCATTCTCTTACTGGTGTCATGTGAACATCGACTACATGACACTTCACCATATTTGGGCCTAAGGGAATGCATTGTGGAGTAGTTATTAGATGGTGGGTTGCGAGAGTGACCGAAGATTAAACCCCAGTTTATGCGCTATTCCGTGAGGGTCCAATTGGATCCAAAAGTTTAACGCTATGGTTAGAATTTATTCTTAATACTTTTCTCGTAGTTGCGGATGCTTGCGATAGGGTTAATCATAAGTAGGAGGTTTGTTCAAGTAAGAACAACACCCAAGAACCAGTCCACCCACATATCAAATTATCAAAGTAACGAACACGAATTAAGCCAACATGATGAAAGTGACTAGATGAAATTCCCGTGTACCCTCAAGAACACTTTGCTTATCATAAGAAACCGTTTTGGCCTGTCCTTTGCCTCAAAAGGATTGGGATACCTTGCTGCACTTTTGTTACCACTATCGTTACTTGCTCGTTACAAATTATCTTGCTATCAAACTAATCCGCTACTTACAATTTTAGCACTTGCTGCAATACCTTGCTGAAAACCACTTGTCATTTCCTTCTGCCCCTCGTTGGGTTCGACACTCTTACTTATCGAAAAGGCTACAATTGACCCCATATACTTGTGGGTCATCAAGACCCTGCTGCCACGGGAGGGTAGGACAAAAGATGTCATGCAAGTTCTTTCCATAAGCATGTATGACTATTTGCGGTATACATGCCTAAATTATATTTATGAACTAGAGCTAATGTCGTATTGCCCGAGGTTATGAATGTTATATGATGAATATCATCCAGCGAATTCACCGATCCAATGCCTATGAATTTATCTCATATTGTTCTTGCTAAGTTACTACTTCTATTGTTACTGTTACGCTTGCTAAAAAATCATTGCTATCATTGTTACTGTTACTATTGTTGTTGCTACTACTATCAAAGCTATTATACTACTTTGCTACTGATCACTTTGTTGTAGATAATTAATCTCCAGGTGTGGTTGAACTGACAATTCAGCTGCTAATACTTGCAAATATTCTATATCTCCCATTGTGTCGAATCAATAAATTTGGGTTGAATACTCTACCCTCGAAAATTGTTGCGATCCCTTATACTTGTGGGTTATCAAGACCTTTTTCTGGCGCCGTTGCCGAGGAGCATAGCTATATTTGTTGTGTCACTTGGGATTATTATCAGATTATCACTATGAAGAATCTAAAGGATGCTAAGACTAAGATTTTTCCCTCTAAGATGAGGGGAGGTAAGGAACTGCCATCCAGCTTTGCTTTAGATTCACCTTCTGTTATAAGTAGACTCGCAGCACCACCACATGTTATCAATTCTGATATGTCGCAAGTTATTGATGATGCCACTCCTACTATGAATGCTACTCATGATTCTAGTACATCGCTTGATGATAATGTGCCACTAGGTGAATTTCTTGATGAACAAATTGCTAGAGTAAGACAGAATGAGATTGTTGAAACTGATGAAGAGCTTGAAGCTGAAAATCCTGAAACACTTGTTACACCTAGTTCCCCTAGATATGAATTGCCAAAGGTACTGGAAGGTTATGTTATGGATGAGGAGACAACTAGAGAAATTCTTGCTTGTAAGGATAGAGATGATTTGGAAAAATTATTATGCAAGTATAAAGAAAATACTTTGAATGCTAAAATGAAATGTGATCCTCAGTTTGCTACTTCACCTATCTTTGTTGATGATAAGGATTATGACTTCTCTGTCGACCCAGAGTTAATTACTTTGGTTGAATCTGATCCTTTCCATGGTTATGAAACTGAAACTATTGTGACAAATCTTACTAAGTTGAATGACATAGCCACCCTTTTTGCTCATGATGAGAAGATTCACTATTATTATATTCTCAAATTATTTCCGTTCTCATTAAAGGGTGATGCTAAAGCTTGGTACAATACTCTTGCTCCTGATTGTGTGCGTAGTCCCCACGATATGATTTATTACTTCTCTGAAAAATATTTTCCTACTCATAAGAAAGAAACTGCCTTACACAAAATATTTAACTTTGCGCAAATTGAAGAAGAGAGTCTCCCACAAGCTTGGGTGAGGCTTCCCCAATTGCTTAATGCTTTGCGTGATCATCCTCTTAAGAAAAATTAAATACTTGATATCTTCTATAATGGACTAATCGATGCTTCTAGGGATTTCCTAGATAGTTGTGCTGGTTGTGTTTTCAGGGAACGAACTGTTGAACAAGCTGAAGAATTATTGAATAACATATTTAAAAATTATGATGATTAGATCCTTCCTGAACCATCACTTAAACCTGCTCCAAAGAAGAGGGGTATCTTATATCTCAGTCCTGAAGATATGAAAGAGGCAAAGCAATCTATGAAGGAAAAAGGTATTAAAGCACAGGATGTTAAAATTTTAGCACCTGTCGAAGAAATACATGGGCTTGAAACACCATCACCACCTAAGGTGGTAGAGGTAAATTCTTCACTAAAGTTCGATGAAAGTGATATTCCTTATAATAAACATCCTAGTTAATGCCTTTATGAGTTTGATAATTACATTAGAAAACAAGATCACTTCAATGCAAATGTTATGAAACAATTGAAATATAATTCTGATATGATTGCTCGCTTGAGTGACTTGTTATTTAGAATCTCAAATTATGTTAGAGGTGTAGGGAAGCATGACTCTATGGTTCAAACACAATTAGAACAAGTTGCTAATTCTCAAACAGAGTTGTTAGATGAAATGAATAATGATATCAATGATGATGTTGTTAGAGTAATGACTAGAGGAGGTAGAATGACTCAGGAACCACTTTATCCAGAGGGACACCCAAAAAGAATTGAACAAGACTCTCATAGAGTTAATGCTGATGCACCTAGTCCTTTTAAAAAGAAAAAGAGGAAGAAAAAGATAGGACAATGCATGCCTCTAGTGAACCTGAAGTAGAAAAACCTCCTGATAACGAGAATGAAGTCTCTATTTCTGATGTTGAAACTCAATCTGGTAATGAACACTCACCTTCTGATGATGAAAAAGACAATGTTGAGGTTGATGAAGATACTCAAACAAATAATAAAGAACCAGACAATGATGTTGAAATAGAACCAGCAATTGATCTTGATAACCCACAACCCAAGAATAAAAGATATGATAAAAGAGACTTTGTAGCTAGAAAACATGGTAAGGAAAGAGAACCGTGGGTTCAAAATTCTATGCCCTTTCTACCTAATTAAGTCAACCAAAAAGAAAGATGATGAAGAATTTGAACGCTTTGCCGAAATGCCGAGGCCAGTCTTTTTGCTAACTCGCTTGAATGATATCTTAAAAATGCCTCCTTATACAAAATACATGAAAGACATCATCACCAATAAAAGAAAAATACCGGAAGCTGAAATCTCCACCATGCTTGCTAATTATACTTTTAAGGGTGGAATACCAAAAAAAACTTGGAGATACTGGAATACCAACTATACCTTGCTCCATCAAAAGAAATTACATGAAAACTGCTTTATGTGATTTAGGAGCTGGTGTTAGTGTTATGCCTTTCTCTCTATATAAAAGACTTGATTTGAACAAACTCACACCTACCGAAATATCTTTGAAAATGGCTGACAAATCAACTGCATACCTATCGGAATTTGTGAGGATGTGCCCGTTGTTGTTGCAAATGTTACTATCTTAACTGAATTTGTTATACTTGAGATGCCCGAGATCGACAACATGTCGATTATCCTTGGTAGACCCTTCTTGAATACTGTAGGGGTTGTTATTGATAGCAATAAAAGCAAGGTCACTTTTCATATCAATGGTAATGAGCATACGGTGCACTTTTCGAAGAAACAATTCCAAGTGAATGGTATTAATTTTGTTGAAAAATCTCCGACAATCACTATTGGACGTTTTCGACTACCTCTACCTACTGCCGAAAAGAAATATGAAATGCTTATTATTGGGGACATTCATATCCACATTGAGGTAACTTAGTGTTTCATGAAAGTTCTTCGGTTTCATGCCAATCGAAAGTGGTTGTTAATAAGACTTGATCAACCTTATTAATGGATCATTTTTTAGAAGTATGAAGTTGACGAATTTAGTGAGCACTATATTCTGTCCTTACCCTTTGTTTTCTGTTTTTATTAGTTAAATAAAATAAAATGCCAGGTTTTGTTTGTTTTCTCAGTTTTTCGTACAATAAAAAATGATGCAAAAATAAAAGTTCTCAGTCTGAAAATTTAATACAATTTTTTTCTGAATATTTAAGAATTTTTAGTGCAAATAACATCAGAGGGAGGTGCTCCAGGTGGGCACAACCCACCCGGGGGCGCCAGTACCCCTAGGCGCGCCCTGGTGGGTTGTGGTCCCCACGTGGGCCCCCTCACTTATCTCTTCATCCCATATCACCACCTACCTCTAGAAAAAATCACCATTGTTCTCTCTCTCTCTCGTGTTCTTGCCCTCAAACCCACTGATGAAGTCATGTACCTAGGGTAGGGTCACGGACCTGTCCAAAGTACCCTCCCCAAGGACATCTTCAGAAGAAGCTGCCTTCCAGTCGACCAAGAGGGAATCCACTCGACAGACTCGAAGGCACTCGACCATGAAGACCCACTCGACCACCAGGAGATCAAGAGCCACTCTGTATCCAAACGGTCTGTAATTAAGTAGTCTTTATGGACATGATGACACTTTATGTAGGACGTTACCAGTAACGCCAATCCTTTATGTACTTTAAACCCAGCATAACTGAGGGCCGGAGGGGTCTGGCAGACACTATATAAGCCACCCCCTCCTCAGTGTAAAGGGTTCGCACCCCTGTAACTCATACGCATATAATCCAGTCGACCGCCTTCGGGCTCCGAGATGTAGGGTTGTTACTTCCTCCGAGAAGGACCTGAACTCGTAAATCTCTTGCGTGTATAACTGCTCCATAGCTAGGGTCTTGCCTCTCCATACCTACCCCCCATTCTACTGTCAGTCTTAGTACCACGACAGTTGGCGCCCACCATGGGGCCGGTGTCTTAGCGATTTTTGGAGAAGTTGCAATTGTTCCGATTGCCTTCATCATGGTTTCTGGTGGAGTTCTGGTCGAGGGCCGCGAGATCCATCTCGGCGCGCTCACCTTCATCGCCGACGACTCCGCTTGGCTCCAGGAGGCTCCACTCGACATCGACGCGCTCCCCGTCTGCGGTGCGACGCATTTTCGGGCGTGTGTCCGCGGCGTCCTACTACGGCAACCATCGACTCCGTATCGGTTGACTCCTGCGTCGTCCTCCCTCCCTGTCTCCCGCCAGCGCAAGCGCTCTGGTCGGTCGAGGCTTCAGCGGTGGGTGAGGCACGCAGTGGCTCGCCAATCGGCCACCACCCAAGTCGCGGCAATCGAGCCTGACGAATCTCTCTACGGCCTGTTCGATCTGTCGACTGGCTCCGTAGAGACTGCATCTGAGTGCGACAGCAGTGATTCGGCGGCGGAGGTTCTGATGGTCAATGGGCCTCGTAGCCCTCCCGGCTTCCCTCGCACCGACTGGATAGACGGCGGAGGCGACCCCGCTCAGGCCCACGAGGAATATCAACCCGAACCGCTCACTTCTCTGCAGAGGGAAGATCTTCATTGCCAGAACATGGATGCCCTGCATACTCCCATCGCAGGAGAGACACCCGAGGCTCGCGCCTTGGAGGAGGCACGTTTGGCCAACTTGGCTGAACGCACTCGACTGGAGAACCTCCAGCAAGCGCTCGACGAACGTGCGCGGCAACGAGTACCCGACTCCAGTCGACGTCAACTCTTTCCGCAACCAACTCAGGTATATCGAACCCTGATTCAGAATCTAGCAGCTGCAGCCCGTATAGCAGAGTCAATTCATCCCTCTCAGTCAAAGTGGTAGAGGCTTGATGCAGATCAGGGATTTGCTCCGAGCAGCAGGAGATCAGAATTCAGCTGTGTCACAGTCACGCAACAGGATTCACAGTCGATCTGTCACTGCGAATACAGTTCAGTCGGCTCATAGCCCAAGATCGCCTCCGCGGCGTGAGGGACGCGAAGGTCGACGTGACCAGTATGATGACCGATTCGATCATGATGATCGGCGTCGAGTGCCCACTCCTCCCCCAAGGAGTGGGTCTTACGCTCATCGGCAGCAAGATGATAGGCACCAGCGCAGTGTTGGGCGACGAGTTCCGGTCGACCCCAGGGAACCAGGCTTTGACGCGAGATCCATCATTGTGCAAGGTTTGGTCGATCGGAACAGAGCTCATCGAGGTGGCCACGACAGAGATGCGCCCACTAGCAGCCGAGTCCATGTTTCAGGTCCAGAATGTTTTAGCAGAGCCATCAGAGCCGCAGTGATACCCCCCAACTTCAGGTTGGCGACTGGGGTAAGTAAGTTCACCGGTGAGTCCAAGCCTGAAACCTGGCTTGAAGACTACCGAGTGGCGGTACAGATTGGCGGCGATAATGATGAGGTGGCCATGAAACACTTACCACTCATGTTGGAGGGTTCGGCCAGGGCGTGGTTGAATCAGTTAGCTCCTAGCAGCATTAACACTTGGGAAGATCTTTCCTGAGTGTTCGTCAGGACATTCGAAGGAACTTGCAAGCGACCAGCTGGATTGATAGAGCTGCAAGTCTGCATGCAAAAGTCGAATGAAACCCTGAGAGGTTACATCCAGAGATGGATCACTTTGCATCATACTGTGGAGAATGTGTCTGAACATCAAGCGGTCTGTGCCTTCAAGGATGGTGTCAAGAACAGAGAGTTAAGTCTGAAGTTTGGTCGAACCGGGGATATGACCCTGAGTCGAATGATGGAAATTGCCACCAAATACGCTAACGGTGAAGAAGAGGACAGACTCCGCAGTGGCAAGTACAAGCCGAGTCAGTCAGAAAAAGGAAACTGCAATCGGAAGCAGAAGCGGAAAGCTGAGCCAGCTGCTCCTGCAGAGGCTCTGGCCGTGACTCAGGACAAATTCAAAGGGAAGCCCAAAGGATCTTGGAACCCCAAGAAGGTGAAGGATAAGGAAGGAAATGACGTGATGGATCTGCCGTGTCACATCCGCACGAAGAAAGACGAAGAGGGTAACTTCATCTACCCGAAACATACCACTCGCCAGTGCTGGCTCTTAATCCAACAGTTTCAAGGAAAACAGCCCAAGGACAAAGAAAAGGAGTCAGACAAGGCTGAGGACAAGGAGGACAGTGATGGAGGATATCCTCATGTCAATTCTACCCTGATGATTTTTGCTGATGTGGAGAGCAAAAGTCGATTGAAGGTTATCAACCGTGAGGTAAATATGGTCGCCCCGGCGACACCAAGCTATCTGAGATGGTCTCAAACTCCCATTACATTCGACTAGTCCGATCATCCGACTCACATAGCCACCCCTGGGAGGAAAGCTTTGGTGGTCGACCCGGTCGTCGAAGGCACTCGACTGACGAAGGTGCTGATGGATGGTGGTAGTGGACTGAATATATTGTATGCGGAGACGCTAAAGGGAATGGGCATTCCGATGTCCAGACTCAGCGCCAGCAACATGAGTTTTCATGGAGTTATACCTGGAAAGAAGGCTGAGTCACTCGGCCAAATAGCTCTAGACGTGGTGTTCGGCGACTCGAAGCATTTCCGCAAAGAGAAGCTGACATTTGAAGTCGTGGATTTTCAGAGCGCTTACCACGCTATTTTGGGGAGACTAGCTTATGCACGGTTCATGGCTCGACCATGTTACGTGTACCTCAAATTGAAGATGCCCGGCCCCAAAGGCGTGATCACTATCACTGGCAATCGGAAGAAGGCAGAAGAGTGTTTTCAGAAAGGCTCGAAGATTGCTGATTCCCAGATAACAGTGGTAGAGCTAGAGGAATACAAGAAAAATGCAGATCCGAGGGATTTGTTGCGGGCCAAGAAGCCCACCACAGAGTCGGCGTTCCAGTCGTCTGGTGAGACGAAGCCCGTTCACATTCACCCGGCCGACCCCAGCGCAGCTCTGACCCATATTTCCACAACACTTGACTCTAAATAGGAAGAAGCGCTCATCCAGTTCCTCCGTGAGAACTGGGACATCTTTGCATGGAAGCCTGCTGACATGCCGGGTGTTCCCAGGGGGCTGGCTGAGCATCGCCTAAGAGTCGACTCAAAAGCAAAACCTGTCAAAGAACATCTTCGACGGTCCGCCGTTCAGAAGAGAAAAGCCATTGGCAAAGAGGTGGCTCGACTCCTGGCAGCAGAGTTTATCCGAGAGATATACCACTCCGAGTGGCTCGCCAATGTCGTCATGGTCCCCAAGAAGGACAAGTCACTTTGCATGTGCATCGATTTCAAACATATCAATCGGGCCTGCCCGAAAGATCATTTTCCTCTCCCACGCATCGACCAAATTGTCGACTCGACTGCGGGATGCGAGAGATTGTCTTTTTTAGACGCCTATTCTAGGTATCAGATCCGTCTGTATGGACCCGACGAGATCAAAATAGCTTTCATCACTCCATTCGGGTGCTTCTGCTATGTCACCATGCCATTCGGTCTCAAGAATGCCGGAGCCACGTTCATGAGGATGATTCAAAAGTGTTTACTCACTCAAATCAGTCGGAATGTGGAAGCGTACATGGATGATATCGTGGTCAAGTCACGAAAGGGTTCCGACCTGTTGACTGACCTCGCTGAAACATTTTCCAATCTCAAGAGGTATGATATCAAGCTTAATCCATCAAAGTGCACATTCGGAGTCCCTAGTGGAAAGTTACTCTGTTTTCTCGTTTCAGAACGAGGAATCGACGCTAACCCAGAAAAAGTTGGCACCATACTCCGAATGAAACGCCCTGTGCGTGTGCACGATGTCCAGAAGCTTACTGGATGCTTGGCCGCGTTAAGTCGATTCATCTCTCGCCTCGGTGAAAAGGCATTGCCTCTTTACCGACTGATGAAGAAGGCAGACAAGTTTGAGTAGACTCCATAAGCTGATGCAGCGTTTGCCGAGCTAAAAGCTCTGCTCTCCACCCAGCCAGTGCTTGCTGCTCCAATCAGCAAAGAGCCTCTGTTGCTTTACATTGCAGCCACTGGACAAGTCGTCAGTACAGTACTTATGGTCGAGCGGGAAGAAGAAGGGAAAGCCTTCAAAGTTCAGCGCCCAGTGTATTATCTCTCTGAAGTTTTGACTCCATCGAAGCAAAGATATCCCCATTATCAGAAGCTTTTGTATGGGATCTACATGACCACGAAGAAGGTTGCTCATTATTTCTCTGATCATTCTATTACAGTCGTCAGCGACGCCCCACTGTCAGAGATTCTACACAACAGGGATGTAACTGGTCGAGTGGCTAAATGGGCGATTGAACTCCTTCCCCTTGATATCAAGTTTGAGGCAAAGAAAGCCATTAAGTCCCAGGCGATAGCAGATTTCCTTGTCGAGTGGATTGAACAACAGCAGCCGATTCAAGTTCACTCGGAGTATTGGACCATGTTCTTTGATGGCTCTAAGATGTTAAATGGTTCCGGTGCTGGGGTAGTTTTGGTTCCCCCCCGAGGAGATAAGCTCAGATATGTGCTCCAGATCCACTTTGATTCCTCCAATATGAAGCAGAATATGAAGCACTTTTGTATGGGTTGCGCATGGCCATTTCACTCGGCGTCCGGCGCCTTATGGTTTATGGTGACTCAGATTTGGTGGTCAATCAGGTGATGAAGGAGTGGGACGGTAGAAGCCCAACCATGACTGGATACTGCAATGCAGTGAGGAAGCTTGAAAAGAAATTCGAAGGGTTAGAGCTCCACCATATACCCCGACTGAAGAATCAAGCGGCTGATGATTTGGCGAAGATAGGTTCCAAGAGAGAAGCCATTCCCAGTGATGTGTTCTTGGAGCATATCCTACTCCATCAGTCAAAGAAGATCCTTTTACCGAAGAAGCTCCGCAGCCTAAGAGTATCACGGATCCGACTGAAGTTGAAGTTCCAGCAGTGGTCGACCTGATCATGGAAGCATTGGTGATCACTCCCGATTGGACAGTACCGTATATCGCATATATCTTAAGGAAAGAGCTCCCGGAAGACGAAGAAGAGGCTCGACAGATCGTCCGCCGATATAAAGCCTTTACCGTGATAAGGGGACAGCTGTACAGAGAAAGCGCGACTGGAGTTGGTCAGAAATGTATAACGCCAGAAGAAGGTTGAATAATCCTTGACGACATCCACTCGGGGACCTGTGGCCATCATGCGTCCTCTTGGACCATCGTGGCCAAAGCATACCGAGCCGGATTTTACTGGCCAAGAGCGAATGAAATGGCAAAGGAGATAGTCGACAAGTGTGAGGGATGTCAATTTTACTCCAATATGTCACACAAGCCCGCCTCAGCTTTAAAGACCATACCACTCGTCTGGCCCTTCGCGGTATGGGGGCTAGATATGGTTGGACCCTTGAGAACAGGCAGAAGCGGTTTCACACATGTGCTGGTAGCAGTTGACAAGTTCACCAAGTGGATTGAGGCTAAACCCATCAAGAACCTTGATGCCGACACCGCTGTCAGCTTCATTAGAGAGTTGATATTCAGATATGGAGTCCCACACAGCATCATCACTGATAATGGGTCAAACTTCGATTCGGAGGAATTCAGGGCGTTCTGCACATCTCAGGGCACATGAGTCGACTATGCTTCAGTCGCTCATCCTCAGTCGAATGGACAAGCAGAGCGGGACAATGGCTTGATTCTCAAAGGGTTGAAACCTCGACTGATGCGTGATCTCAAGCATGCGGCTGGAGCATGGGTCGACGAACTTCCCTCGGTGCTTTGGGGGTTAAGGACCACGCCTAACCGGTCGACTGGGAGAACTCCATTCTTCTTGGTCTACGGAGCTGAAGCGGTCTTACCGAGTGACCTGCTTCACAACGCTCCTCGAGTCAAGCTCTACACCGAAGCTGAAGCAGAACAAGCACGGCAGGATGCAGTCGACCTTCTAGAGGAAGAAAGGGAGATGGCTCTGATCCGATCGACCATTTACCAGCAAGACTTGCATTGCTTCCACGCCAAAAACGTGAAGAGTCGAGCCTTCCAGGAAGGAGATTTGGTTCTCCGAGTGGATTAGCAGAAACCACACAAGCTCGCTCCTTCTTGGGAAGGTCCCTTCATCGTCACCAAGGTTCTCCACAACGGAGCGTACCGTCTTTACAACGTCGAGCACAAGATCGACGAGCCCCGAGCTTGGAACGCGGAGCTGCTCCGCCCCTTTTACACTTAAGTAGCCGCTCGGAAATGTAATAAAAGCACTTCTGTAGTTCATTTTTCAAAAGACAATAGTGTTATAATTTTCCCAGTGATTGTTGTCACTTTTGTTTGTTCAATAAAATTTCCCCCCAGTGGGTGGCTTAGCTGCGAATCCGTTTCACCTAAGTTTGTAAATAAAAATCCTTGCCGAGTGGTGAGCCAGCCTCCCACTTGGGGGCTTAGCTGCGAATCTGTTTCGCCTAAGTACTTTAAAATCCTGCCGAGTGGTGAGCCAGCCTCCCACCCGGAGGCTTAGCTGCAGTCCAAGTACTCGCCTAAGTTTCAATAAAATCCTACCGAGTGGTGAGCCAGGCTCCCACTCGGGGGCTCAGCTGCAGTCCAAGTACTCGCCTAAGTTTCAATAAAATCCTACCGAGTGGTGAGCTAGCCTCCCACTCGGGGGCTTACCTGCAGTCCAAGTACTCGCCGAAGTTTCAATAAAATCCTACCGAGTGGTGAGCTAGCCTCCCACTCGGGGGCTTAGCTGCAGCATAGCGCTCGCCTAAGTACAAGTATAACGTGCGCTCTGCAAGGTAGACGAGGTGCAGGTCGACTGCTACCCTCCTCTTCCGAGCTACGCCACAAGTATAACGTGCGCTCTGCAAGGTAGACGAGGTGCAGGTCGACTGCTACCCTCCTCTTCCGAGCTACACCACAAGTACAATGTGCTCTCCGCAAGGAGGACGAGGCACAGGTCGACTGCTACTTCTCCTTCCGAGCTATGCCACAAGTATAATGTGTGCTCCGCAAGGAAGACGAGGTACAGGTCGATTGATGCCCTCTTCTTTAGAGGCACACCGCAAAAATCCTACCAAGTGGAGAGCAGACCTCCCACTCGGGGGCTTAGCTGCAGCCCAGCGCTCGCCTAAGTTTTTGAAAATCCTACCGAGTGGAGAGCAGACCTCCCACTCAGGGGCTTAGCTGCAGCCCAGCGCTCGCCTAAGTTTTTGAAAATCCTACCGAGTGGAGAGCAGACCTCCCACTCGGGGGCTTAGCTGCGGCCCAGCGCTCGCCTAAGTTTTTGAAAATCCTACCGAGTGGAGAGCAGACCTCCCACTCGGGGGCTTAGCTGCAGCCCAGCGCTCGCCTAAGTTTTTTAAAATCCTACCGAGTGGAGAGCAGACCTCCCACTCGGGGGCTTAGCTGCAGCCCAGCGCTCGCCTAAGTTTTTGAAAATCCTACCGAGTGGAGAGCAGACCTCCCACTCGGGGGCTTAGCTGCAGCCCACCGCTCGCCTAAGTTTTTGAAAATCCTACCGAGTGGAGAGCAGACCTCCCACCTGGGGGCTTAGCTGCAGCCCAGCGCTCGCCTAAGTTTTTGAAAATTCTACCGAGTGCAGAGCGGACCTCCCACTCGGAGGCTTAGCTGCAGCCCAGTGCTCGCCTAAGTGTGTTGAAGAACAAGTCGATTGCAATAAGTGCTTCATCCCAGCCTGCAAAAGACACTTCATACCGGATGCCAACATATTCAATGTCGAATTCAAGCTTAGATAACGTCTTACGGAACCGAAAGTGCTCAGGCGCTAAGCCCGTTAAGGTTTATCGGTTACAAAAATCACTCGGCATACCGAGGCAAATTTAAAGTATCAAGCACAGAAGTTTTTTACCCCTCTTGCGGAGGGCTGGAGGGCGCAACAAATTCGTCCAGGTCGATTCCATCTGCAATCCGAGTGGCAGCAGCGATGAAGGTCTCCATGAAAGATCGGAAATCATGCTTCTTGGTATTGGCCACCTTAAGGGCTGCCAGCTTGTCCTCACGCGCCTCCTTGCAGTGAACACGGGCCAGAGACAGAGCAACATCCGCGCCGCACCTGGCAGAAGACTTCTTCCATTCCTGCACTCGACTTGGAACCTCGTTCAGTCGAATCATCAGAGACTCGAGGTTGTTTTGAAGCGTCTCTCTTGGCCAGAGTGTTGTGTCGATGCGGGAAGTTGCGACGTTCAGCCTTGCGAGATAGTCAACAACAGCAGCAACGCGAGATTCAAGTCGGAGCACATTCATAGCGACTTCGTCTTTCACAGGAGAGTTGATGGGATCCAGGTTTATTTGCAGTCGACCAGTCTCCTCTTCAAAGTTCTGGCAGAACTCTACAAGCACAACCCCAAAGTCAAGACAGCAGTTTGATGGCGAGATCGTAGTTAAAATGTCTATTTGATACAAAAGATTACCTTCAAGCATGAGGAATACTTCTTGGCGAGCCCCCCCAGATAAGCCTCCAGATCATTCTTCTTTCCCACCAACTCACTGGCCTTGTCACTCAAGGCAATCTTGTCACTCTTTAGTCGACTGAACTCCTTGTTGGCCGCATCAAGAGCAGCTTTCAGATTGGTGTTTTCTTCTTCAAGCTTGGTGATTGAAGCCAGCTTGTCATCCGCGAGCTTGGTCTTCTCTAAAGCCGCTTTCTGCATCTCAGCCAAGTCAAGGTCTTTCTTCTTCAGAGCATCCCTCAGTTTGTCTGCAAAGTCACAGTGAGATCAGACTCAGAAACGGACGAGAGGCAAAAGCAGTCGTCGAGGTTCTCACCAAACATACCTTTTGCCTCCTCCTTTGACTTTGTAAAGTTCTCCTAGACCAGTTTCAGATCAAGCTTGAGCTGGATTTGCTTGTTCTCCAACTCAGTGTAACGAGCTGCAAGCTCGCCAGATTTCTGCGAAGAACCAATCGACAGATGTCAAAGACAGTTCACTTCTGAGTGACTAAGGAAAAATCATAGCATTTCTAAGACTACAGCCGAATATAAACATTCGACCACAGTCTCGGGGACTACACCCAGTGGGTGCACTCAGCGTGCCCCCACTAGTTCTTTCAGTTAGAGTCAATCAGTCGACCAACAAATAGAAAAAAAAAAGAGGTTATCTTCAGACTGTAGTTGACTGCCAGCAGTCAACCACAGTCTCGGGGACTACACCCAGTGGGTGCACTCAGCGTGCCCCCACCGGTCTATGAATCCATTCGACCTGATCAAGTAAAGAAAAAGCTTAAGACATAAAGACTATGGTCGACTGCCAGCAGTCCACCATAGCCTTGGGGACTACACCCAGTGGGTGCACTCAGCGTGCCCCCACTAATCCAGAATTTCAATCAACACACCCAGTGGGTGTACGACAGATACTAAAATTTTCAGAGAGAAGGATCTTCAGATATCATATCCTAACAGAACAGGCGGTGACTGACTGACCTGAACATTACTCTGAAGAGCTAAACTGGCGTCATAAGCTGTCTGACTGGCGTCTCGGATTGCCTTCACTTGCTCCATCATGACCCCTGCCTAGCGTATTGCTTCTTTAGCAGCACTGGCTTGGTCCTCTGGGACGTGATGGGTCGAGAAAAGTGAAGGTTGAGCAGCACTCGACGACGAAGGGCGAGCACTCGTCAGTGGCACCGCAAAGGATACGGTAGGCCGAGTGACGTTGTCCCCCTCCACGACCAAAGTCTCGGGTGCTGACACGTCCTGAGTCGCCTTGCCAGCAGACGCTTTCCTGTTCCTCCTCTGCCTCAGTGGTTCCTCGTCATCATCGTCAGGAAGGTCAATAACGACGTTAGATGGAGCTGCAGAAAAGAATCAAAATTAGAGACAAAGAGCCAACCGACTGAAGACGGAACTACAAAAGTCATACCAGGTTTTGAAGTGACAGCGTCTTCCATCTCGTGATCTTCAGCCCTGGCAGAGGTATCAGAAGTAGCAGCACTGCAGCTCCAGAAGTTAGTCGATCAGCTCATGAGTAGGCCAAGAGTAAATTCATGTGAAACGGGAAAACTCAAGTTACACCATTACCCTGAGATAGTGGGGATCACCATCTTCATCTTCGGCAAGACCTTCGCCGGCTTCGACAGTGCCACTCGAGATTTCTTCGGAGCTTTCTCAGTCGGCACCGGAGAAGTCGCCCGAGGACGCTTGGTCGACTGCGTGACGGGCGCAACCCCCTTACCACGCTCGGCTACAGGATCATGGACAAGCTTTGAGCGTCTTTCCGAACGAGGAGGTGCAACTTCCTCCTCCTCCTCCTCCTCTTCCTCCTCAACAGAGTCATCATCTTCGTCGTCGTCATCAGCATCCGAATCCCACTCCTCCGGGCTTTCGCCCCCACTTCCTTCCTCCTCCTCAGTCGGCGCTTGCACTCCATTGGGCATCGAGTACAACTCAGTGGTGGCCCGACAGACAACAAAACAAGACAAAGGTCAATCGACCAATTCGCAGTGAAACAGAATGAATAAAGCAAGATCACAACCGGGGATAAGTGCTCATACCGTGTCCGGTGTGTAGGTATGGTCGAGTGGTGGGATCCTCCTAGCCCCTCGAGGGTTATCCTTATTCCCTGTGATGGCGGCCATCCACCTCTCCAGTGTGGCGTCACTGACCGCCTCTGGATGGACCCGAGTGGTATCTTCGGTGCTGCAGTACAGCCACATCAGGTGGCCTCGGTATTGGAGCGGTTGAATTCGCCATCGAAGGAAAACCTCCAGAAGGTCCATGCCAGTCACTCCGTCCCGAATGAGCTGGACTACACGTTCCATCAACATTTTTACCTGAGCCTTCTCCTCCGGGAGCACCTTCAGAGAAGACGGCTTGTTCACTCGGTCCATGGAGAACGGAGGGAGACCAGTCGACTGCCCCGGCGTCGACTCGTCCTGGCAGTAGAACCAGGTCGACTGCCACCCTCTAACCGACTCAGGAAGGGTCATGGATGGAAAAGCGCTCTTACTCCTCACTTGGATTCCAAGACCCCCGCACATCTGGATTACTTTAGTCCTATCATCATCCGGACTCGCCTTTTTCACCGTCTGAGAGCGACAAGTGAATATGTGCTTAAAGAGACCCCAATGCGGTCGACAACCCAGGAAGTTTTCGCACAGAGACACAAAAGCGGCGAGGTAGGCAATGGAATTGGGAGTAAAATGGTGGAGTTGTGCCCCAAAAAAGTTCAGAAACCCTCGGAAAAAAAGACTCGGTGGCAGGGAGAATCCACGATCTACATGAGTGGCTAGGAGAACGCACTCACCCTCCAGTGGTTGCGGTTGCCACTCGGTCCCCGGAAGTCTTGCTGACCCATGAGAGATCAGTCCCTCATTGGCCAGGTCGTTGAGATCCGCCTGGGTGATGGTCGAGCGGATCCAATCCCCTTGGACCCAACCTTGCGGCAGGCGGGACCTCGACGAAGATCCACCCCCACTGGTCGCTCTTCCCTTTGGTTTCGCCATCACCGTCGCCTTCTTCGCTCGCTCCAAGGCTGTCGTCTTCTCCTTCACCATCTTCGCGGGCGAGGCGTGCAAGGAGTGGATGGGCGGAGGCAAAAGCGGGCGCAGAAGGCGGGGGTGAAGAAGGCGGAGAGGGGAATGGAGAGGCATTGTTCAAAAACCTCGCCCGGCACCTTATATAGGGAAGCTTCCGAGTGGCTGACAAGTATGCCCGGGCGGCCCTGTCAAATCCCGAAATAGTTGCGCGTGCGATACGTGGCGAAAAAGGCGGCGCGGAAATCAAGGCGTCTACGCCTTATCCCATCTGAGTACCGTGGTCCACCCCGCTTCGCGCGCTTCCCAAAATTCGGATCCCACAAAATCCGCTAACAGCAGATCAACCTGTCAGACGGTAGATTTCCTACGATCCGTCGCTCGGAAGTTCACCAAGTTCAAAAGTTCACTCGACAGAAGAAAAGAATGGATCAAGGAGACTGAAAGAAAGGTTGATGCCATCATTAAAAAAGGTCATTGATCCAGGATGAGACATGCTCAGAACAAGAAAACAGGTCGGAAAGATTATCAACTCCTTCCTCACTCAAACCTCGATCCATTCGGGGGCTAATGATGAAGTCATGTACCTAGGGTAGGGTCATGGACCTGTCCAAAGTACCCTCCCCAAGGACATCTTCAGAAGAAGCTGCCTTCCAGTCGACCAAGAGGGAATCCACTCGACAGACTCGAAGGCACTCGACCATGAAGACCCACTCGACCACCAGGAGATCAAGAGCCACTCTGTATCCAAACGGTCTGTAATTAAGTAGTCTTTATGGCCATCATGACACTTTATGTAGGACGTTACCAGTAACGCCAATCCTTTATGTACTTTAAACCCTGCATAACTGAGGGCCGGAGGGGTCTGGCAGACACTATATAAGCCACCCCCCTCCTCAGTGTAAAGGGTTCGCACCCGTATAACTCATACGCATATAATCCAGTTGACCGCCTCCAGGCTCCGAGACGTAGGGTTGTTACTTCCTCCGAGAAGGGCCTGAACTCGTAAATCTCTTGCGTGTACAACTGCTCCATAGCTAGGATCTTGCCTCTCCATACCTACCCCCCATTCTACTGTCAGTCTTAGTACCACGACACCCACGGATTTCAATCCCTTTGCTCGAAGCTCCGTTTCTGAAAGTGTTTCAGGGGATTGTTGCTTGGTATGTGACTCCTCCGTTGGTCCAATTAGTTTTTGCTTTAGTGGTTTATACTTTGAATAATTAGTTGCTCTTGGTGCTGCTATAGATGAGCTTGGATGTTAAATTCTTAGAGTTCTAAGTAGTTTTAATGATTGATATGGCCTTTATGCATCCCCATGAGTAGTTGCTCTCATTCTTGTAAAGTTTTGTTGAGAAAAATTTTGTGGACTAAAAATTTCAAAATTTTGCTCATAGGAAAAAGATGAGTATCTTTAGGAAGTTTGCTTCCAAGAAGAACTCCAAGGGAGTTATTAGGGAGTCATCTGATAGTGATCTTCGTACCCAGAGAATGGCGGAGGTACGGCCATGCGAATGGTCGCATAACCCATTCATGGAGGGAGCCGGAATCCATCAAAAGTTTGCACAATATGCTGCTAATGCCAGCCTCACCGACTTCATCCCAGCTGAATGTGAACCGTATCATATCCTCACAAATTCCTTTGTGCAAAGCTTTCATTTCTTGAGTAGGAATAATCCCCCTAAGGTCCAGTTCAACTTATATGCTGAACCCCATTAGATACCACTTACAGAATTTTGTGACATGTGCTTGCTCCCTTCCAATGGTGGTTTAGTAGAGCCTAGGCCCGCGGAGTTTGATGGTTTTTACCGTACTCTGACAGTGGTGGATGAGAGAGGGGTATCGGGTGTCACCGCCACTAGCTTACATTTTCCTGTCGTGCATTATTTTGTTCTATTCAATGCAAAGTGTCTGCTTGCTAGAGAGAAGGTAGGTGCACTTAGTGCCCCGGACTTTGCTACTTTACGTCGTGCACTTTACAGCAACAACACTTATAGCTTGGGGGCTATTGTGGCACGTCGCCTCCACATTAACAGATCCAAGGGTAAAATACATGGTGGTATTTATGCTACTCATTTAGTGAGTCACTTCAATATTCAGATACGCCAGCATGACTATCCTTTACCCAAGGTCTATTAGATCATCAGGCTATGGCACACCACCAGTTTATTGATAGCAAGAGCACTGACATTACTGTTCCTTATAACCTGGTTTTCAGTGTGGAAACTCGTGATACTATTCCATTGCCTGCACCTGATTTGTTTGATCCTATTGCCAGGGGCAGATACAGGATCTTGCCTGAGGACATTATCGCCTACCGGAATAACCTGGCTACAGCAGAGGGGGAGTGTCGGTGTCAAAACCGGCGAATCTCGGTAGGGGGTCCCAAACTGTGTGTCTAGGCGGATGGTAACAGGAGACAAGGGACACGATGTTTTTACCCAGGTTCGGGCCCTCTCGATGGAGGTAAAACCCTACTCCTGCTTGATTAATATTGATGATATGGGTAGTACAAGAGTAGATCTACCACGAGATCAAGGAGGCTAAACCCTAGAAGCTAGCCTATGGTATGATTGTTGTTCGTCCTATGGACTAAAACCCTCCGGTTTATATAGACACCGGAGAGGGCTAGGGTTACACGGAGTCAGTTACAATGGTAGGAGATCTACATATCCGTATCGCCAAGCTTGCCTTCCACGCCAAGGAAAGTCCCATCCGGACACGGGACGAAGTCTTCAATCTTGTATCTTCATAGTCTTGGAGTCCGGCCAATGATGATAGTTCGGCTATTCGGACACCCCCTAGTCCAGGACTCCCTCAGTAGCCCTCGAACCAGGCTTCAATGATGATGAATTCGGCGTGTTGATTGTCTTCGGCATTGCAAGGCAGGTTCTTCTCCAAATCCTGTGTTGAATAGTGTCCGGCTTCTCGCAAATGCTGCACTCCTTGGCTTCTACTCCCAATAATGGCCATCTTCCACGTGTCAAACGAATGCAAAAAGCCAGTGTATTTTTACACTTACCCCCCTAGCTGCGCAAATGAGCCGCCTATAAAAGGAGACGAGGATCTAGATCCGAATCACACCATCCTCCCTCTGCGAGTACTCACCGGAGCGCCCTTGACAAGAATCCATTCCATCATGGACAGTCAACGCGGCTCCTCCTCTCACTCTCCCAGCCCTCAGCCAGGAGATTGGGGGAGATGCTCAGTCCCGCATAGTGAGTTAGTGACGCTCCAAGCCGAGGGATATCTTCCCCCAGCTTTTATGGTTCCGGTTCGAGCCGGACTCGCCACCTACAAGGGAGGAAAGCAGGCAGAGAGCGTCCCCAATCCCTCCAAAGGAGAGTGGGTATGCTTTGTCTCTTATCTAATAAGAGGACTTGGGTTTCCAATACATCCGCTTCTCCGGGGGCTCCTGGAGTTCTACGGCCTCCAGCTGCACCACCTTACGCGTGCCTCCATTCTGCACATCGCGGGCTTCGTGGCCCTTTGCGAGCTGTTCTTGGGCGTCGAGGCTCATTTCGTGCTATGGAAGAGATTATTTTGCCTCGTACCCCATTCTCATGAGGGGTCGATATATCAAGTGGGCGGAGCCGAACTATGGCGCATCGCTGGGACCGGATATCTATCCGGAACCCCGAAGAAGGCGTCCGAAGACAGGCCTTTGGAATGGTTTTATATAGAAGATGCCCCGCTACCGGATCCAGTTCGGAACGGCCTCCCGGAGTTCAGTAATGCTCCTCTGAAGAAACGCCTAAGCTGGCGTCCGCGAAGTCCTCAACGGGAGAATGACAGTAATGATGCCACCCGTCACGGCCACAAGGGGCTGGGATTGGTCGCTGATCTGGTAAAGATCCTGTCCGGCCTGTATAAAGGGGAGAAGGAGGACTTCCTCCATGCCAGTCCATTGAATGGATTTTCCATGAACAACCCTCGAAGCTGGGTAAGCGGACACTCGTCTATCCAATCCATATTCCCAAAGTTAAGTGTCTCATTTTGTGATTTCGACGCAGGAACTGCGCCGGGCCATAGAGGATATACACAGCCCGGCTCCACAACCCGAGGATCCGGAACGGTCCCTCGATCCGGCCTCCGAAGAGGATCTGGACATAAAGGTGGAGCTGATCGATGGGGTGTTCCACCAACTTAGCATCGACAATGCTTTGGTTGCCATTACGGCCGACTACCCCGGAATATTTCCGGCTTCCCAGGTAACTGTGACCGAAGTCCTGATACCATGACCCATCCGTGCTTATTCCTGATCACCGCATACAAACGGTGTTCCGCAGGAGGTGCCTTTGAGGCGGGAAGCCGAACCTGCGGCGGCTGGCCAACAAGGGACAGCTCGGCCCAGTAGGCGGAAAAGAAGTGCGGCGCGGATCGAGACGTCGTCGCAACGGTATGGCGCGCCACCACGTTTCCAGGAAAGATTCCTGGAAGGCATACTAACGCTCGTGGTCTTTTCAGGAGAAAGAGCGCTCGCCGGACTGTGTCCGGAGAGGTTGCCAATCAAGCCTCCGCCGGCCAGGCTCCAACGCCAGGTCCGGAGGGGGAGGCGAACGCAAGGCGCGCGTCGGGTGCTCCTCCAACGGAGGATGCCGACAGGTTGTCCGCCACCAGATCTGAGGTGGAGAGCGCGATGAATCACAGGTGCCGCCGGACAGTTCTTCGTGACGCATGTTTCTCCCCGCAGGCATTAAATGCCTTTAATTCGGGAGATGCGCACCTCCGTGCCGCTCAAGATGGTCTAGCCAGAGCCACGGAGCAATATGTGAAAGACATACGGGTGAGGAATTTTGACAGTTATATATGCCAGTAGCCCCCGAGACTTAAAATAGTTAGAATAACTGATTTAAGGATCATTTGTTATGCAGGATCTTACGGAGAAGAATACCCACCTGTCCCAGCAGCTTCAAGAGTGCAAGGCCCAACTTGAGGCCGCACTAGCCCCCACAGGGGGAGCCACAGAGACCCCCTCCGGTAATATATACTTTCGAAAGATAAGTAGTTTGTGAAGTGCGGCGTGTGTATAGATCTGACAATAATAATGCAGATGGCACCGGACTAGATCCGGACAGGCAGCAGCTACTACGCCAGCTAAAGGCTGGCGAGAAGGTGCTTACAAGGGTGCGGCAGGAGAAAAATAACCTCCAAGATGTTCGGGCCCAGCTGTCTGACTCCATGAAGGAGAATCGGCGGCTTCGTCGCGGCATTTATAGTAAGTGCTTGAACGAACTTTTGAAAAGAAGAGTTCGGCGAGGAAGTCAATTAACAGGAATACGTCCATAGGTATGCTCACAGGTCGTCCTGTAGAGGAAATGCCCGGTTCAACGGGTGACCTACTTCCCGAGCTGCTGCAACTGTACGAACAAGTTCGGCAGGTGATGAGCGGCGGCGCCCAGGCCTTGTGGCCGTCCGTCTCCCTACCCGAAGGTCTTGGAGAGCTTGCAGAGAAGCTTCAGGGAGCACGGCGGCGCTTCCTTCTATGGAAGATATCGGCCTGCCATCAAGGCGCCAGGGAGGCCTAGGCCATGGTGAAGACGCGGTACACGAAGGCTGACCCAAACCACATGGCCGAGGTCGGACCTGTGGGGCCCGATGGGAAGGAGATCCCTGTGAGCTTAATGTACGGCCAAGTAGAGTTGGCCGCAAAGTATTCCCAGCGGGACTGTAAACTAGACAGCCTGTTAGATGGTATTGAAGAGGAATACAATCAGTCAATTTGACTATGTAATTTAAAATGACATGTAAAATGCCTTCTAGCCGGATTGTAGATCGTTTGTCGTTGCGGACCTTTTCGCTTCAACCTCGGGACCCGACAGTCCGGAGTGTGTCCGAATACCCTCGCGGTTATATAAAAAACCGGGGCATGCGTGGAGACCAGGCGTAGGGGTCATTAGTGCTTTATCAGATAAGTGCCCAACTAGTTATGTTATATTACATGGTTAGTAAGAAACATCTTCCAGGGAGAATAGTTCCGTTAGTGGTTCCTTTCCCTGGGAGGCATGCCCTAAAGTGCATGTCCGGACTGCAAAAAGGTAGGAAAGCATCTGGGGGCAGATAAATAAATAGGTAAGAAATCATCTTTTAATTCGCCGACCGAATATTCCCTTAAGAACGCTAGCTTTCGGCTTCACCCAGTCTGAGGTACACATCCGGCTGACCCGGCAGTAACAATCGCAGAGGTGCTCCCTTTACCTCCTAGCCGAACAATCGGGAACGTAGGGGTAAGCACGGGAGCCAGGTAACCCAGCTTGGCCAAAACTTAAGTCATATCGATGTATATAATGGTGAATAAAAGGTACATGTGGAAGTGTGACGCATGTGTTGGGTATAAAGCCCGTATAAATAAGCATATGTTAAAGAAGCCCCCAGGTATAATGAGTGCGAGTAGCACGTCAAGTGTGTGCGAACAATGCGCAAGCGAGCCACCGAAGGCCCGTGAGAAAAAGGGGGGAGGAGAAAAATAAAAGACAGTTAAAGTATAAAATATAGACGGGGGAAGGAGACGAACTCAGAGTCCGGTGCTAGGCGTAGAATCTTTGGAGGCAGGCTGCGTTCCATGGATTTGGCTCGAGTCGGTTATCCGATGCGTTTCGCAGACGGTACACTCCGCCGGTCAGGACTTGGTCGATGATGAAGGGACCTTCCCATTTGGGCGTGAGTTTGTCCTTTTTCTTGTCCGGCAGGTGTAGAACTAGTTCGCCAACATTGTAAGTTTTGGCCCGTACTTCTCTGCTTTGATATCTTCGAGCCTGCTGTTGATAGAATGCGGAACGAGCTTTTGCCACGTCGCGCTCATCTTTTAAGGCGTCCAAACTGTCCTGCCGATCCAGCTCGGCTTCTCTTTCTGCGTACATGCGCACGCGAGGTGAGTCATGAATTAAGTGGCAGGGCAAAACTGCCTCTGTGCCGTATAACATGAAAAATGGTGTGAATCCGGTAGTGCGATTCGGCGTGGTTCGCAGCCCCTAGAGTACGGAGTCGAGCTCCTCTACTCAGTGCGTGTTAGATTCCTTGAGGGACCGCACTAGTCTGGGTTTGATGCCGCTCATGATTAGACCATTTGCTCGCTCGATTTGACTGTTAGTTTGAGGGTGATAGACTGAGGCGTAGTCGAGCTTGATGCCCATGTTTTTGCACCAGAGTTTAACCTCGTCGGCCGTGAAGTTCGTGTCGTTATCAGTGATGATGCTATGGGGGACTCCGTAACGGTGTACTACCCCTGATATGAAGTCTATCACGGGTCCGGATTCGGCCGTCTTAACTGGCTTGGCCTCTATCCATTTGGTGAATTTATCCACCATGACTAATAGGTATTTTTGCTTGTGGGTTCCTCCTTTAAGGGGTCCAACCATGTCAAGCCCCCAGACCGGGAACGGCCAGGTGATGGGTATAGTTTTGAGGGCGGTGGGTGGCATGTGGCTTTGATTAGCAAAGAGCTGGCAACCGACGCATCGTTGGACCAAGTCCTGTGCATTTGCCCGGGCCGTCGGCCAATAAAATCCTATACGGAAGGCCTTGCCTACAAGGGCCCAGGCTGCGGCGTGGTGCCCACCAAGTCCGGCATGAATGTCAGCTAGAAGATTTCGCCCTTCCTCTTCGGAGATACACCTTTGAAGGACCCCGGTTGTGCTTTTCTTATAAAGCTCTCCCTCATGGACTTTATAGGCTTTAGATCGCCGAACTATGCAGCGGGCCTCGTTCTGGTCCTCGGGAAGTTCCTGCCTAGTTAAGTAGGTTAGGAATGGCTCGGTCCACGGGGCAATAACTGCCATTATTTCGTGGGTTGAAGGTGTTATTTCGTTGGCAGAACCACCAATTGTGTCAGAATGTTCGGTGTTGGACGGTGCAGTTGGGTCCGGATTGTTGTTTCCGGACTCCCCTTCCCACAGTACGGATGGCTTGAAAAGCTGCTCCAGGAAGATGTTGGGAGGGACGGCATCGCGCTTTGCACCGATGCGTGCCAATACATCCGCCGCCTGGTTATTATCCCGGGCTATATGGTGAATTCGAGCCCTTCAAACCGAGGTGACATTTTTAAGACGGCGTTACGGTAAGCTGCCATTTTCGGATCCTTGGCATCAAAGTCTCCATTTATTTGGGATATTGCAAGGTTTGAATCCCCGCAGACCTCTAGGCGCTGAATGCCCATGGAGACTGCCATCCGGAGACCATGTAGAAGGGCCTCGTATTCGGCTGCGTTGTTGGAGTCCGTGTACATTATCTGGAGTACGTATTGGACTGTGTCTCCGGTTGGGGATGTCAGGACGACGCCAGCCCCCAGGCCGGCCAACATTTTGGAGCCGTCGAAGTGCATGATCCAATTGGAATATGTGTCGTACTCTTTAGGGAGTTCGGCTTCAGTCCATTTGGCGATGAAGTCAGCCAAAACTTGCGACTTGATAGCTCGCCGTGGCTTATAGGTTATGTCGAATGGGAGGAGCTCGATGGCCCATTTTGCAATCCGGCCAGTCGCGTCGCGGTTGTTTATAATGTCATTAAGGGGTACTTCGGAGGCTACTGTTATCGAACACTCTTGAAAGTAGTGTCGCGGCTTCCGGGATGCCATGAACACCGCGTATGCTATCTTTTGATAGTGTGGGTACCGGGACTTGCATGCAGTTAGGACAGTGGACACGTAGTAAACTGGTTTTTGAAGAGGGAACTTGTGTCCGTCCGTTTCTCGTTCGACGACGAGCACCACACTTACAACTTGATGTGTTGCCGCGATATATAATAACATTGGTTCGCCCACATTGGGCGCGGCCAGGACCGGATTTGTTGCCAGTATGGCTTTGATTTCTTCGAGTCCGGCCGTGGCAGCATCCATCCACTCGAAGTGTTCGGTGCGCCGGAGGAGGCGATAAAGGGGTAATGCCTTTTCTCCTAGGCCGGAGATAAAGCGGCTTAGAGCCGCCATGCATCCAGTCAATTTTTCTATTTGCTTGAGGTCTTTTGGGATATCCAATTGTGACAGGGCTCGGATCTTGGCTGGGTTTGCTTCAATTCCTCTACCGAATACAATGAAGCCTAAGAGCTTTCCGGCTGGTACGCCAAAAACGCATTTTTCCGGGTTGAGCTTAATGTCGTATGTTCGGAGATTGTCGAATGTGAGCCTCAAGTCATCTACTAGAGTTTCAACATGCTTGGATTTGACGACCACATCGTCGACGTATGCCTCCACTATTTTGCCGATCTGGTTTGCCAGACATGTCTGAATCATGCGCTAATATGTTGCGCTGGCATTTTTGAGCCCGAAGGGCATTGTGTTGAAGCAGAATGGTCCGTATGGAGTGATGAATGTTGTTCGGCTTGGTCTGGCTCCGCCATCTTGATTTGGTGGTAGCCGGAGTATGTGTCGAGGAAGCACAATGAATCATGCCCTGCAGTAGCGTCAATGATTTGATCGATGCGGGGGAGGGGGGATGGATCCTTTGGGCAAGCCTTGTTAAGGTCCTTGAAGTCAACACATAGGCGCCAGGACTTATCTTTCTTTGGTACCATCACCAGATTTTCTAGCCAGTCCAGATGTTTTATATCTCTGATGAATCCGGCTTCCAATAGTTTGGCTAGCTCCTCTCCCATTGCCTGTCTCTTGGGTTCGGAAAAACGTCGAAGAGCCTGTTTGACTAGCTTGAATCCTTTTAGGATATTTAGGCTGTGCTCGGCCAGCCGGCGTGGGATTCCTGGCATGTCTGAAGGGTGCCAGGCAAAATTATCCCAGTTTTCCCGTAGGAATTCTCGTAGTGCAGCGTCTACATCAGGGTTTAGCTGTGCCCCAATGGAGGTCGTCTTTGTAGGGTCCGTTGGATGGACTTGGAATTTGACTATTTTGTCCGCTGGTTTAAAAGAGGTGGACTTGGATCTCTTACCGAGTATTACATCGTCCCTGTTCACCATGGAGCGCAGCGCAGTAGCGCAGTAAGTTCCTCGGCTGCTAGGGCTTCGGATAGTGCCTCGAGGGCTAGTGCGGCTGTCTTATTTTCGGCGTGGAGTGCTATGTCCGGATCACTGGCGAGGGTGATGATTCCGTTGGGCCCGGGCATTTTGAGCTTCATGTACCCGTAATGGGGTATAGCTTGAAAAAATGTAAATGCCTCCCGCCCTAATAAGGCGTGATATCCGCTGCTGAACGGGGCCACTTGGAACGTGACCTCCTCGGACCTGTAATTGTCCGGCGAGCCGAACACCACATCCAGTGTGATTTTTCCTGTGCAGCATGCTTCACGACTAGGGATTATTCCTCTGAAGGTTGTGCTGCTTTGCTCAACGCGACTCCGGTCTATTTCCATTTTTTGAAGGGTTTCCTCGTAAATGAGGTTTAATCCGCTGCCGCCGTCCATGAGTACCTTAGTAAGGAGAAAGCTGTCCACTATTGGACTGAGGACCAATGCGGCAGGTGCTCGGGCTGCTCGGAATTTAGGTTCGTCACTGGCATTAAAGGTAATAGCCATGTCACACCATGGGTTTATTGTTGCTACTTGGTAGACTTCGGCAAGGCTGCGGAGTGTTTGTTTCCGCATATTATTTGATGCGAAAGTCTTGAAGACTGTTAATAACGTGCTGGTGCTGCTGGGCTGGTTCTCTGGAGCTAGAAGCTCCTCGCCACTTTTGGCCACCTGCCGCAGTATCCAACATTCTTGAAGGCTATGAGTTGGAGTGGCGCCCTCTGTACTATGAATTTTGCAGGGTCCACTGAGCCATCCCTCCAGTACGGTTCCGTGCCCTTTAGGGGGTTTTTGCTTTTTGGTATTTAACCCGGGTGCCTGGCGATGATGCACCTTTTATTTCGGACTAGGGTTGTATTCGGAGCCGGATTATCCCAAAATTTAGTTTCGGTTTTCCAGACGCTCTCCATCGCACAGTACTTTCGTACTATGGATGCTAAGCCGGTGAAGCGTGTAATTTCACGACGACTTATGGCGTTTATGATTCCCTTGTCCGCGCAATTATTGCAGAAAAGTGAGATTGCGTCTTCCTCGCGGCAGTCCTTTATCCTGTCCATAACTAGGAGGAATCTAGCCCAGTAATGGTGTACTGTTTCAGCGAGCTCTTGCCGGATTCGGGATAGATCGCTTGTGTTTGGGTGGCCGGGTGGAATTAAATTCGGAACCCCGTCCAATCTAAGACTCAAGGGCCGAAAAGTTTCCGAACTTGGAAGCTTGGGTTGTTGGATGTTGTCCAACGAATCCGGCCCGCTGCCTGGCTTTAGGTTCAGGACTTGATCGACATCCGTCCCTCCGCGGGAATCCGGCATGGAGGGGTCGGGAATTCGGACATAGCTTGTCCTTAATGTAGAAGAAGAGTCGCCATGTTGTTCCTCCACCACAGCAACATGGTGGGTAGCCTGGGGAGAGTTGATCTCTCTCAGATCGGTTTTAGGCCCAATCTGATCGTAGTCTGTAGCGACTCCCAGGGCGGCGATGCGATCCAAGAGCTCATTTAAGGAGGAGAGCTCCATTGGATCTAGCTGCTCGGTGAGTTCCGAGTTGACGTGAAGATCGCTTTTGATGACCCGAGAGGTCATAGTCGGCGCGGCGGCCGAACAAGCGGTCATAAGAAAACCGCCTAGCCGGATAGTTTGGCCGATGGCCAAAGCTTCTTTAGCAACGGTGCCGTCTTTAAAGACGGGACGAGGCATCCTTCCTGATGGCGACGGCACAGAGGAACTCTCAATGAAAGCACCAATGTCGATGTCAAAACCGGCGGATCTTGGGTAGGGGGTCCCGAACTGTGCGTCTAGGCGGATGGTAACAGGAGACAAGGGACACTATGTTTTTACCCAGGTTCGGGCCCTCTCGGTGGAGGTAAAACCCTACTCCTGCTTGATTAATATTGATGATATGGGTAGTACAAGAGTAGATCTACCACGAGATCAAGGAGGCTAAACCCTAGAAGCTAGCCTATGGTATGATTGTTGTTCGTCCTACGGACTAAAACCCACCGGTTTATATAGACACTAGAGAGGGCTAGGGTTACACAGAGTCGGTTACAATGGTAGGAGATCTACATATCCGTATCGCCAAGCTTGCCTTCCACGCCAAGGAAAGTCCCATCCAGACACGGGATGAAGTCTTCAATCTTGTATCTTCATAGTCTTGGAGTCCGGCCAATGATGATAGTTCGGCTATCCGGACACCGCCTAGTCCAGGACTCCCTCAGGGAGCCTCAGGAGTGGGACACTCAGGTGCCTGCTCCCCAGCACTTCAACATAGGACCCCATGGTTTCTTCGAGTGGTGATTACCAAGTTAGGCCAAAAGCCTTAGCTTGGGGGGAGTGTGTATTTCCGCTGACATTACTTTTATGTTCATACATTTCATTCCAGTTGTCGGTGTCCACACTTTTTCATTGTATTATCCATGCTACATTTATTTTCTCGCCTTCTTGTGTGTTTGAAAAACTTCTAGAAAGTACAAAAAAATATTTCATGCTTCTTTTTTATTTTTCTTTCTAGTGTAGTTAGTTGTAGTTTTAAAAAGAAAACCCAAAAATATTTCCTTGTTCTTCTTTTGCTTGTTGGCAGCTCTCCTGTGTAAATAGGTTTTATCGTTTTTGTTTTTCTTTCCTTAATTTGTTTCCTCCCAGATAAAAACCAAAAACTCCAAAAATATTTCAATGTGTTTCTCTGAATTTCTTTTCTTTTTATTGAGTTGTACCAAGGAGAAGACCCATATGAAAAATATTGAGTGGCTCTCATATGCATTATTATTCATCTAACAGAGAGCCCATATTACCTTGTTTTCTTCTTTTTGAATAAAATGTTTGCATATTCTGTCGACGTTCTGGAACCAGGGTACCCAGACTTGCCTGCCTGCGGCCCACGGCGTGGCTCCCTTGGCGGCCTGGTACGGCCCATCTTCAACAACGACAAGTCAAGACCCTCGCGAGTGGACAAGCCTCACGAGGCGGATGACACCAAGACCTTGAGAAGGAGCGGCTTCCCCAGGCGACCTCCTGAGGAGCAGATATTTCTATGCAAGCACTCACCTCATGAGGCTGAGGTGACGCCAGCCATGATTACCAAGGACAGGCACACGCCAGCGAGCGCAGAGCGGCAGGTTTCCTCTTTGGTGCTAAGGAGGCAAGCGCAGGCGCAGAGTCCCAAGGAATCAACCAAAGGTTACCATTTGCGTGCAACAAGACCACGACTGCCAGAAAGGCAGGATGGATGTCATCGTCGAGCCCACCATTACGTCACGACCAGAAACTTTGCAGGCGAAGACCACCTTTCGTTGGGATAAGTTGTACTACTTGTACCCCTTCAAAATTGGCCACTATGGGATCCCTTCCCGCCTGAGTTTTGGGGGAAGAGGACCGAGGCCACTATAAGTATAGTCTAGACACCGCCATAGGAGGGATCGGACCCCCGGAGGTTGAACTCCTTGAGCTCATTCCACCCACAGAGTAGACCTCGTGAGGCTGTTCGTCCTTGTACTAGTTCATCCTCAGCCCCCACGAGGCTAATCCAACACAAAGCAGGAGTAGGGTTTTACACCGCAAGGTGGCCCGAACCTGGGTAAACTGTTGTTCCCATTTCCTTTCCTGTTCATCGAGCGAGGCCATGAGAGCAGCGAGTTGCATGGCCTGGGAGGTTGAGTTCTTTGCACACGCCCTAGAGTTCAAACCTTTCTTGGGTCTGCGGAGCCCGGAATCCGACAGATTCCAGTTTAGTCCACGACACTCTTGCACTATTATTACTTTCATATCATTTGGTCATGCAAGTGAAAGGCAATAATGACGATATTTGATGAACTGGTTGTGGCAGAGAGAAATGGGTACGAACTCAACTTGTTCTGTTTTTGTAAATATGTTTAACCTAGTATCCATGATTCAGCTTATTATGATCAAACATGTTTGCAATGCCCTTAGAGATTATAGTTCTCATGCCATGCTTATGTTGCTAGGAGTGGATAATGATTTATCTTGGATGTCAACATTGCGTTAGAATGATTGTGATGTAGTATGATGATATTGAAGGAAATATGCCCTAGAGGCAATAATAAAGTTATTATTTATTTCCTCATATCATGATAAATGTTTATTATTCATGCTAGAATTGTATTAACCAGAAACATGATACATGTGTGAATACATAGACAAACACATAGTCACTAGTATGCCTCTACTTGACTAGCTCATTAATCAAAGATGGTTATGTTTCCTAACCATAGACATGTGTTGTCATTTGATTAATGGGATCACATCATTAGGAGAATGATGTGATTGACATGACCCATTCCGTTAGCCTAGCACTTGATCGTTTAGTATACTTCTATTGCTTTCGTCATGACTTATACAAAGTTCCTACAACTATGAGATTGTGCAACTCCCGTTTACCGGAAGAACACTTTGTGTGCTACCAAACGTCACAACGTAACTGGGTGATTATAAAGGTACTCTACAGGTGTTTCCGAAGGTACATGTTGAGTTGGCATAATTCGAGATTAGGATTTGTCACTCCGATCGTCGGAGAGGTATCTCTGGGCCCTCTCGGTAATACTCATCACCTAAGCCTTGCAAGCATGTAACTAATGAGTTAGTTATGAGATGACGTATTACAGAACGAGTAAAGAGACTTGCCGGTAACAAGATTGAACTAGGTATTGGATACCGACTATCAAATCTTGGGCAAGTAACATACCGATGACAAAGGGAACAAAGTATGATGTTATGCGGTTTGACCGATAAAGATCTTCGTAGAATATGTAGGAACCAATATGGGCATCCAGGTCCCGCTATTGGTTATTGACCAAGAATGGTTTTAGGTCATGTCTACATAGTTCTCGAACCCGTAGGGTCCGCACGCTTAACGTTTCGATGACAGTTTTATTATGAGTTTATAAGTTTTGATGTACCGAAGTTTGTTCGGAGTCCCGGATGTGATCACGGACATGACGAGGAGTCTCGGAATGGTCGAGACATAAAGATTGATATATTGGACGGCTATATTCGGACACCGGAAGTGTTCCGGGTGATTTCAGAGAAAACCGGAGTGCCGGAGGGGTTACCGGAACCCCCCGGGGAAGTATTGGGCCTTAGTGGGCCTGAGGGGAGAGAGAGGGCAGCAGCCCAGGAGGTGGCGCGCCCCCTCCCAAGGGGAGTCCGAATTGGACTAGGGGAGGGGGGCGCGGCCCCTCTTTACCTCTCCCTCTCCCCCTCTTTCCTTCCCCCTTCCTCCTTCCTAGTTGGACTAGGAAAGGGGAGTCCTACTCCCAGTAGGAGGAGGACTCCGCCCTCCTTGGCGCTCCCCAAGGGCCGGCCGGCCTCCCCCATTGCTCCTTTATATACGGGGGCAGGGGCACCCCAAAGACACACAAGTTGATCTACGGATTGTTCCTTAGCCGTGTGCGGTGCCCCCTTCCACCATATTCCACCTCTGTCATATCGTCGCGAAGCTTAGGCGAAGCCCTGCGCCGGTAGAACATCAAGATCGTCACCATGCCATCGTGCTTACGGAACTTTCCCTCGACACTCGGCTGGATCGGAGTTCGAGGGACGTCATCGAGCTGAACGTGTGCTGAACTCGGAGGCTACGTACGTTCGGTGCTTGGATCGGTCGATCGTGAAGACGTACGACTACATCAACCACGTTGTGCTAACGCTTCCGCTTACGGTCTACGAGGGTACATGGACATACACTCTCCCCTCTCGTTGCTATATCATCACCATGATCTTGCGTGTGCGTAGGAAATTTTTTGAAATTACTACGTTCCCCTTCAGTGGCATCCGAGCCTAGGTTTTATGCGTTGATGTTATATGCACGAGTAGAACACAAGTGAGTTGTGGACGATATAAGTCATACTGCCTACCAGCATGTCATACTTTGGTTCAGCGGTATTGTGAGATGAAGCGGCCCGGACCGACATTACGCGTACGCTTACGCGAGACTGGTTTCACCGTTACGAGCACTTGTGCTTAAAGGTGGCTGGCGGGTGTCTGTCTCTCTCACTTTAATTGAACCGAGTGTGGCTACGCCCTGTCCTTGAGAAGGTTAAAACAGAGTCTATTTGACAAACTATCATTGTGGTTTTGATGCGTAGGTAAGAACGGTTCTTGCTAAGCCCGTAGCAGCCACGTAAAATTTGCAACAACAAAGTAGAGGACGTCTAACTTGTTTTTGCAGGGCATGTTGTGATGTGATATGGTCAAGACGTGATGCTATATTCTATTGTATGAGATGATCATGTTTTGTAACCGAAGTTATCGGCAACTGGCAGGAGCCATATGGTTGTCGCTTTATTGTATGAAATGCAAACGCCCTGTAATTGCTTTACTTTATCACTAAGCGGTAGCGATAGTCGTAGAAGCAATAGATGGCGCAACGACAACGATGCTACGATGGAGATCAAGGTGTCGCGCCGGTGACGATGGTGATCACGACGGTGCTTCGGAGATGGAGATCACAAGCACAAGATGATGATGGCCATATCATATCACTTATATTGATTGCATGTGATGTTTATCCTTTATGCATCTTATCTTGCTTTGTTTGACGGTAGCATTTTAATATGATCTCTCACTAAAATTATCAAGAAGTGTTCTCCCTGAGTATGCACCATTGCCAAAGTTCGTCGTGCCGAGACACCACGTGATGATCGGGTGTGATAAGCTCTACGTCCATCTACAACGGGTGCAAGCCAGTTTTGCACACGCAGAATACTCAGGTTAAACTTGACGAGCCTAGCATATGCAGATATGGCCTCGGAACACAGAGACCGAAAGGTCGAGCGTGAATCATATAGTAGATATGATCAACATAGTGATGTTCACCATTGAAAACTACTCCATCTCACGTGATGATCGGTTATGGTTTAGTTGATTTGGATCACGTGATCACTTAGATGACTAGAGAGATGTCTGTCTAAGTGGGAGTTCTTAAGTAATATGATTAATTGAACTTAAATTTATCATGAACTTAGTACCTGATAGTATCTTGCTTGTTTATGTTTGTTTGTAGATAGATGGCTTGTGCTATTGTTCCGTTGAATTTTAATGCGTTCCTTGAGAAAGCAAAGTTGAAAGATGATGGTAGCAATTACACGGACTGGGTCCGTAACCTGAGGATTATCCTCATTGCTGCACAGAAGAGTTACGTCCTGGAAGCACCGCTGGGTGCCAGGCCTGCTGCTGATGCAACTGACGACGTTAAGAACGTCTGGCAGAGCAAAGCTGATGACTACTCTATAGTTCAGTGTGCCATGCTTTACGGCTTGGAACCGGGTCTTCAACGACGTTTTGAACGTCATGGAGCATATGAGATGTTCCAGGAGTTGAAGTTAATATTTCAAGCAAATGCCCGGATTGAGAGATATGAAGTCTCCAATAAGTTCTACAGCTGCAAGATGGAGGAGAACAGTTCTGTCAGTGAACACATACTCAGAATGTCTGGGTATAACAATCACTTAATTCAACTGGGAGTTAATCTTCCTGATGATAGTGTCATTGACAGAATTCTCCAATCACTGCCACCAAGCTACAAGAGCTTTGTGATGAACTATAATATGCAAGGGATGAACAAGACTATTCCCGAGCTCTTCGCGATGCTGAAAGCCGCGGAGGTAGAAATCAAGAAGGAGCATCAAGTGTTGATGGTCAATAAGACCACTAGTTTCAAGAAGAAGGGCAAAGGGAAGAAGAAGGGGAACTTCAAGAAGAACGGCAAGCAAGTTGCTGCTCAAGGGAAGAAACCCAACTCTGGACCTAAGCCTGAAACTGAGTGCTTCTACTGCAAGCATACTGGACACTGGAAGCGGAACTGCCCCAAGTATTTGGCGGATAAGAAGGATGGCAAAGTGAGCAAAGGTATATGTGATATACATGTTATTGATGTGTACCTAACTAGAGCTCGTAGTAGCACCTGGGTATTTGATACTGGTTCTGTTGCTAATATTTGCAACTCGAAACAGGGACTACGGAATAAGCGAGCACTGGCCAAGGACGAGGTGACGATGCGCGTGGGAAATGGTTCCAAAGTCGATGTGATCGCGGTCGGCACGCTACCTCTACATCTACCTTCGGGATTAGTTTTAGACCTGAATAATTGTTATTTGGTGCCAGCGTTGAGCATGAACATTATATCTGGATCTTGTTTGATGCGAGACGGTTATTCATTTAAATCAGAGAATAATGGTTGTTCTATTTATATGAGTAATATCTTTTATGGTCATGCACCCTGGAAGAGTGGTCTGTTTTTATTAAATCTCGATAGTAGTGATACACATATTCATAATGTTGAAGCCAAAAGATGCAGAGTTGATAATGAGAGTGCAACTTATTTGTGGCACTGCCATTTAGGTCACATCGGTGTAAAACGCATGAAGAAACTCCATAATGATGGACTTCTGGAATCACTTGATTATGAATCACTTGGTACTTGCGAACCGTGCCTCATGGGCAAGATGACTAAAACACCGTTCTTCGGAACTATGGAGAGAGCAACAGATTTGTTGGAAATCATACATACAGATGTATGTGGACCAATGAATGTTGAGGCTCGTGGCGGATATCGTTATTTTCCCACCTTCACAGATGATTTGAGCAGATATGGGTATATCTACTTAATGAAGCACAAATCTGAAACATTTGAAAAGTTCAAAGGATTTCAGAGTGAAGTGGAAAATCATTGTAACAAGAAAATAAAGTTTCTACGATCTGATCGTGGAGGAGAATATTTGAGTTACGAGTTTGGTTTACATTTGAAACAATGCGGAATAGTTTCGCAACTCACACCACCTGGAACACCACAACGAAATGGTGTGTCCGAATGTCGTAATCGTACTTTACTTGATATGGTGCGATCTATGATGTCTCTTACCGGTTTACCGCTATCGTTTTGGGGTTATGCTTTAGAGACGGCCGCATTCACGTTAAATAGGGCACCATCTAAATCCGTTGAAACGACGCCTTATGAACTGTGGTTTGGCAAGAAACCGAAGTTGTCGTTTCTTAAAGTTTGGGGCTGCGATGCTTATGTGAAGAAACTTCAACCAGATAAGCTCGAACCCAAATCGAAGAAATGTGTCTTCATAGGATACCCAAAAGAGACTGTTGGGTACACCTTCTATCACAGATCCGAAGGCAAGACATTCGTTGCTAAGAATGGATCCTTTCTAGAGAAGGAGTTTCTCTCGAAAGAAGTGAGTGGGAGGAAAGTAGAACTTGATGAGATAACTGTATCTACTCCCTTATTGGAAAGTAGTTCATCACGAGAACCGGTTCCTGTGACGACTACACCAATTAGTGAGGAAGCTAATGATATTGATCATGAAACTTCAGATCAAGTTTCTACTGAACCACGTAGGTCTACCAGAGTAAGATCCGCACCAGAGTGGTACGGTAATCCTATTCTGGAAGTCATGTTACTTGACCATGATGAACCTACGAACTATGAGGAAGCGATGATGAGCCCAGATTCCGCAAAATGGCTAGAGGCCATGAAATCTGAGATGGGATCCATGTATGAAAACAAAGTATGGACTTTGGTTGACTTGCCCGATGATCGGCAAGCCATTGAGAATAAATGGATTTTTAAGAAGAAGACTGACGCTGATGGTAATGTTACTGTCTATAAAGCTCGACTTGTTGTGAAAGGTTTTCGACAAGTTCAAGGGGTTGACTACGATGAGACTTTCTCACCCGTAGCGATGCTTAAGTCTGTCCGAATCATGTTGGCTATTGCTGCATTTCATGATTATGAAATTTGGCAAATGGATGTCAGGACTGCATTCTTGAATGGATTTCTAGAAGAAGAGTTGTATATGATGCAGCCGGAAGGTTTTGTTGATCCAAAAGGTGCTGACAAAGTGTGCAAGCTCCAGCGTTCCATTTATGGACTGGTGCAAGCATCTTGGAGTTGGAATAAACGCTTTGATAGTGTGATTAAAGCATATGGTTTTATACAGACTTTTGGAGAAGCCTGTATTTACAAGAAAGTGAGTGGGAGCTCTGTAGCATTTCTAGTTTTATATGTTGACGACATATTATTAATTGGAAATGATATAGAATTTCTGGATAGCATAAAAGGATACTTGAATAAAAGTTTTTCAATGAAAGACCTCGGGGAAGCTGCTTACATATTGGGCATCAAGATCAATAGAGATAGATCAAGACGCTTAATAGGACTTTCACAAAGCACATACCTTGACAAAATTTTGAAAAAGTTCAAAATGGATCAGGCAAAGAAAGGATTCTTGCCTGTACTACAAGGTGTGAAGTTGAGTCGAACTCAATGCCCGACCACAGCAGAAGATAGAGAGAAAATGAAAAATGTTCCCTATGCTTCAGCCATAGGCTCTATCATGTATGCAATGCTGTGTACCAGACCTGACGTATGCTTAGCAATAAGTTTGGCAGGAAGGTACCAAAGTAATCCAGGAGTGGATCACTGGACAGCGGTCAAGAACATCCTGAAATACCTGAAAAGGACTAAGGATATGTTTCTCGTATATGGAGGTGACAAAGAGCTAGTCGTAAATGGTTACGTCGATGCAAGCTTTGACACTGATCCGGACGATTCTAAATCGCAAACCGGATACGTGTTTTTATTAAACGGTGGAGTTGTAAGTTGGTGCAGTTCTAAACAAAGCGTCGTGGCGGGATCTACATGTGAAGCGAAGTATATAGCTGCTTCTGAAGCAGCAAATGAAGGAGTCTGGATGAAGGAGTTCATTTCAGATCTAGGTGTCATACCTAGTACATCGGGACCAATGAAGATCTTCTGTGACAATACTAGTGCAATTGCCTTGGCAAAGGAATCCAGATTTCACAAGAGGACCAAGCACATCAAGAGACGCTTCAATTCCATTCGGGACCAAGTCCAAGTGGGAGACATAGAGATTTGCAAGATACATACGGATTTGAATGTTGCAGACCCGTTGACTAAGCCTCTCTCACGAGCAAAACATGATCAGCACCAAGACTCCATGGGTGTTAGAATCATTACTATGTAATCTAGATTATTGACTCTAGTGCAAGTGGGAGACTGAAGGAAATATGCCCTAGAGGCAATAATAAAGTTATTATTTATTTCCTCATATCATGATAAATGTTTATTATTCATGCTAGAATTGTATTAACCAGAAACATGATACATGTGTGAATACATAGACAAACACATAGTCACTAGTATGCCTCTACTTGACTAGCTCATTAATCAAAGATGGTTATGTTTCCTAACCATAGACATGTGTTGTCATTTGATTAATGGGATCACATCATTAGGAGAATGATGTGATTGACATGACCCATTCCGTTAGCCTAGCACTTGATCGTTTAGTATACTGCTATTGCTTTCTTCATGACTTATACAAAGTTCCTACAACTATGAGATTGTGCAACTCCCGTTTACCGGAAGAACACTTTGTGTGCTACCAAACGTCACAACGTAACTGGGTGATTATAAAGGTACTCTACAGGTGTTTCCAAAGGTACATGTTGAGTTGGCATAATTCGAGATTAGGATTTGTCACTCCGATCGTCGGAGAGGTATCTCTGGGCCCTCTCGGTAATACTCATCACCTAAGCCTTGCAAGCATGTAACTAATGAGTTAGTTATGATATGACGTATTATGGAACGATTAAAGAGACTTGCCGGTAACGAGATTGAACTAGGTATTGGATACCGATGATCAAATCTCGGGCAAGTAACATACCGATGACAAAGGGAACAAAGTATGATGTTATGCGGTTTGACCAATAAAGATCTTCGTAGAATATGTAGGAACCAATATGGGCATCCAGGTCCCGCTATTGGTTATTGACCAAGAATGGTTTTAGGTCATGTCTACATAGTTCTCGAACCCGTAGGGTCCGCACGCTTAACATTTCGATGACAGTTTTATTATGAGTTTATAAGTTTTGATGTACCGAAGTTTGTTCGGAGTCCCGGATGTGATCACGGACATGACAAGGAGTCTCGGAATGGTCGAGACATAAAGATTGATATATTGGACGACTATATTCAGATACCGGAAGTGTTCCGGGTGATTTCGGAGAAAACGGGAGTGCCGGAGGGGTTACCGGAACCCCCCGGGGAAGTATTGGGCCTTAGTGGGCCTGAGGGGAGAGAGAGGGCAGCAGCCCAGGAGGTGGCGCGCCTCCTCCCAAGGGGAGTCCGAATTGGACTAGGGGAGGGGGCGCGGCCCCTCTTTCCCTCTCCCTCTCCCCCTCTTTCCTTCCCCCTTCCTCCTTCCTAGTTGGACTAGGAAAGGGGAGTCCTACTCCTAGGAGGAGGAGGACTCCCCCCTCCTTGGCGCGCCCCAAGGGCCGGCCGGCCTCCCCCCTTGCTCCTTTATATACGGGGGCAGGGGGCACCCCAAAGACACACAAGTTGATCTACGGATCGTTCCTTAGCCGTGTGCGGTGCCCCCTTCCACCATATTCCACCTCGGTAATTTCGTCGCGAAGTTTAGGCGAAGCCCTGCGCCAGTAGAACATCAAGATCGTCACCACACCGTCGTGCTGACAGAACTTTCCCTCGACACTCGGCTGGATCGGAGTTCGAGGGACGTCATCGAGCTGAACGTGTGCTGAACTCGGAGGCTCCGTACGTTCGGTGCTTGGATCGGTCGATCGTGAAGACGTATGACTACATCAACCGCGTTGTGCTAACGCTTCCGCTTACGGTCTATGAGGGTACGTGGACATACACTCTCCCCTCTCGTTGCTATATCATCACCATGATCTTGCATGTGCGTAGGAAATTTTTTGAAATTACTACGTTCCCCTTCAGATATGGTATCCTCCTCTGAATGTTTGAGTGGCTTGACTTGGCACATGTTCATGCATGTAGTTGAATGAAAACCAACATAGCCTCTATGATATTTATGTTCATGGTGTTCATATCCTACTCATGCTAGTATCCAATGTTACTTATGCATAATGCATGTACATGACCGTTTTTGCTCTCTAGCTGGCCGCTCCTCAACCTATTTGCTATCCTTCTCCTGTACTAAGTGGGAATTCTGCTTGTGCATCAAAACAATGAAACCCCAATTATTCCAGATGAGTCCACCATTACCTACCTATATGAGGTATTACCCTGCCATCCTAAGTAAATTTGCATGTGCCACCTCTAAAAAACTTCAAATAAATATCCTTTTTGTGTGCCTAGATTATTCATAGAGCGACAGGAGGTAGTCAGTATCTTCCATGCTAAGCGGGTTATTCTCATGATGAGTGTTTATTCACTCGTCCTTGCACGAGAGGGGCGGTAATAGGGATTCACAGTCCCGAACTCAAATTGCAAGTAATTAAACAAAACTCCCCCAGGACAGTTGTTGGTATGGAAGGCACCCGTAGTTTCGGACAAGCCGTGGAGTGTGATTGTTGGTGGAGGGGGAGTAAACCTTTACTTTTATTTCTTGGGAACCGCCACTAATGTGCTTAGGATGGAAGATACTGATAACTAATGGTCGCGAAGTAAACAAGAAGGGTGCATTTCTCAAAATTTCATTTACCTCTGTTTTAAAAAACTTGAGCTCTGGCACATCTACAAATCACTGCTTCCCTCTGCGAAGGGACTATCTATTTACTTTTATGTTGTGTCATCACCTTCTCAAATAAGCGCCAGAACCTAAGAGCACTATTTGTCATCCTCATGCATTGTGTTTAGCTAATGTTGGGTGCATCATGGCTGGATCTTTTCTACCATGAATTACAATGTTTAGTCGCTTCTTGAACTTTGGGGGTGCTCTACATTTATGTTTTGCAGTCTCAGAAAGGGCTAGCGAGATACCACTATTCTCATATTATATCATGGTTGTTTTGACAAAGTGTTGTTGTTTGAGATATCTTATTATTGCTCGCTAGTTGATTATGCCATTGATATGAGTTAATATAATTTTTAAGAGTTACTGTCGACATGGTTAGTTATAATATTTGCCAAAAACCAGGGTGCTACTTGTGCTTATTTATGTAAACAAGAGCAAAAGAGTTCATAAAAGTTTTTCTTTTTCACTTTCAGTTTATCAACTGAATTGCTTGAGGACAAGCAAATGTTTAAGCTTGGGGGAGTTGATACGTCTCCGTCGTATCTACTTTTCCTAATGCCTTTCCTCTTGTTTTGGACTCTAATTTGCATAATTTGAATGAAACTAACTCGGACTGACGTTGTTTTCAGCAGAACTACCATGGTGTTGTTTTTTGTGCAGAAATAAAAGTTCTCGGATTGGAACAAAACTTTGCGAGGAATTTTAATACAATAAAAGAGAATTTCTGGAGTCAAGCACCACCGGAGGGGGCACCTGGGTGGGCACTACCCACTAGGGCGCGCGCCCTCTAGGCGCGCCCAGGTGGGTTGTCCCCACCTGGTGGCCCGCACACTCCAGTCCTGATACTATAAAACACATATTTGGAGACAAAAATCAGGGAGAAAGAATTATCGTGTTTCACGAGACGGAGCCACCGCCACCTCCTGTTCTTCATTGGGAGGCCAGATCTGGAGTCCGTTTGGGGCTCTGGAGAGGGGGGTCTTCGATCTTCGTCATCACAACCCTTCTCCATCGCCAATTCCATGATGCTCCCCATTGGGAGTGAGTAATTCCTTTGTAGGCTTGCTGGTCGGTGAGGAGTTGGATGAGATTCATCATGTAATCGAGTTAGTTTTGTTAGGGCTTGATCCCTAGTATCCATTATGTTCTGAGATTGATGTTGCTATGACTTTGCCATGCTTAATGCTTGTCACTTTGGGCCCGGGTGCCATGATTTTTGATCTGAACCGTTTATGTTATCACCATTATATCTATGTTCTAGATCTAATCTTACAAGTTATAGTCACCTACTACGTATTATGATCCTGCAAACCCGGAGTGACAGAAGTCGGGACACTTCCCGGTGATGACCGTAGTTTGAGGAGTTTATTTATTCATCGTGTGTTAATGCTTTGTTCCGTTTCTCTATTAAACGGAGGCCTCAATATCCAATAGTTTCCAATAGGACCCCGCTGCCACGGGAGGGTAGGACAAAAGATGTCATGCAAGTTCTTTCCATAAGCACGTATGACTATTTGCGGAATACATGCCTACATTATATTTATGAACTGGAGCTAGTGTCGTATCGCCCTAAGTTATGAATGTTATATGATGAATCTCATCCAACGAATTCACCGATCCAATGCCTATGAATTTCTCTCATATTGTTCTTGCTAAGTTACTACTGCTATTGTTACTGTTACGCTTGATAAAAATCATTGCTATCACTGTTACCGTTACTATTGTTGTTGCTACTACTATCAAAGCTATCATACTACTTTGCTACTGATCACTTTGTTGCAGATAACTAATCTGCAGGTGTTGTTGAATTTACAACTCATTTGCTAATACTTGCAAATATTCTTTGGATCCCCTTGCGTCGAATCAATAAAATTGGGTTGAATACTCTACCCTCGAAAACTGTTGCGATTCCCTATACTTGTGGGTTATCAGTGAGTCGAGCCAGTTGGGTGTGCGGGTTGGATGAACAGGACCCCGTGGTAGTAGGCTGTTGCCGCTGGATGAACAGGACCCCGAGGAGGCCGCCACACCCCAGCCGGTTGGGGGTGGATGAACAGTACCCCATGAAGGCTGGATGAACAGTATATGGTGAAGGCTGGATGAACAGTAGCCGCTAGAGGCAATAGGACGTCACGGTGGATGAACAGTAGTAGGTGGAGGCTGGAGGAAGTCGACGGTCGATGAACAGTAGCCCGTGGAGGCTGGAGCGAGGCATTAGACAGTGGATGAATAGTAGCCCGTGGAGTCCCGTTTTGCGGTACGCCACACCCCACTCGATGAACAAGACCCCGTTTCGACTGTAGGTGCTCCAAAAGAAGTATGTTTCCTTCGTTTTACGGTATGCCACACCCCTCCCGATCAACAGGACCCCATTTTGATCGTAGGCACTCGAACAGAACTTCGTTTCCTCCATTTTGCGGTACGCCAGACCCTTACCGATGAACAAGACCCCGTTTCGACCGTACGCTGTCGAACAGAAGGTCGTTCTCCTCTGTTTTGTGGTACGCCAAACCCGGTTTAGGCTGTTCCGTCCAAGACGGTTGGCTCCCGATGAACAGGACGCGTTCCGTTGCCTCCCAATGAACACAATGTTGTTTCTCTGTTCTGACCCAGCCGGTTGGTTGCCGATGAACAAGACGCCCTTGCTATCGTCCATTGCCTCTCCATGTACAAGAGCCCTGGCCGTACACATGCGCGAGTATGCATTCGAGACCCCGCCCGTATGTATGTACATTGCCATATTTACTTTCTTGCAGCGTGGCTGTATGTACGTGTACACGATATAGACGAGACTGGGTCACATGCTACGTCGGCGGTTCTACTACGACACGTGTCGCTCCTTACTCAGCCATGGTTCGTCGCTGCAGAGAGACCGATCAACCGCAATGTACGCACACATTCACGACCGGACAGATAATGCTACTTAAGTTTCGACATGGTGGGTCCCAACTGTCAGGGGGTAAGGAGGCACTTCCTCCCATGCGAAGATGTAGCTAGTGGGTCCCAGCTGTTAGGGGAAACGTTTTTTTGGGAAATATAGAGGCCCTTCCGGTGGGTCCCCGCTGTCAAGTGGAGGAATCATTATTTTGCGCTTAATAAGGAGGCACTTCCTTGCGTGCGACCGTGGACCCAATTGTCAGCCTCTCCACGTACAATCCTCTTTTGATGGATGTCGTTCATTGACCATGTTCACCATGACGCGCCGAGAGCACCAAGGCGGTGGGCGACGGTGAGGCCTAGGAAAGAAACGATACGGAGCCGGGGTAGACACGACAGTTGTTTCCCACATGGAGGGGAGTACGAGCGTTTATTGGTTCGTCTATCATCGTTGAAGAATAACAGGAGGTGTGGGTGAGTAGAGGAATGGCCAGGCCAGCAATGGGACTTGGGTGGGGCGGTAAGGCCTGTGCGGCAATACTGCCGCCCATGGGAGACAGGAGCAAGAAGATCGGAGGTTGAAGAAGCAGCACGGCTGTTGGATTAACATCCAACGGTCCAGCTACTAGAATCGTTTGTGGACTAGGTTGACAAAGCTCTGCGTATGCGTCAGCTATACCTGGCCATGGCAAGCCCGGCCCGGCCGGCCCGGCCCGACCTGGCCTGAAAAAGCCCGACCTGGCCCGGCCCGACGCTGCCCCCGGGCTGGGCTCGGGTCTAGATTTTGAGCCCGAAGGCCGGGATGGGCCCGGGCCTGTCGTTTTTGCGTTTTTCTAAAGGTCGGATCGGGCCGACCCGGAGCCCAATGGGCTTTTACGTGTTCGGGCCGGGCTCGGGCCCAGAAAACAGGCCCGATGGCCGGGCCGGGCAGGGCTCGGGCCTGGGTTTTTTCGTCGGGCTTGGCTAGGCTCGGCCCGAAGCCCGGCCTGAGGTTGCCCAGGTATAGCGTCAGCTTAGTAGGCCCACAACTCAACCACCAAATCTGCAGGGTCCTACCCTAGTAGAAAACAGAGCTTTATTACCCGTTTGTAAGGGACTTTAGTGCCGGTTGTGCAACCGGCACTAATGGGTTGGAACTAAAGGTCCCTCTTTAGTCCCGGTTCAGCACGAACCGCACTAAAGGGCCACCACGTGGCACGAGCCCGCGCCGAGGGCTGGGAGACCTTTAGTACCGGTAGGTAACACCAACCGGTACTAAAGGTTTAGGGGGATTTGGGTTTATGATTTCTTTTTCCTTTAATTTTGTTTATATATAAATATAATTTGGGGTGTGTATATATATATATATATATATATATATATATATATATATATATATATATATATATATATATATATATATATATATATATATACAGTTTCTCCAACATGGAGGCATTAATGTGGTGGTAGCGGGTAATGGGATTCTCCTTTGGGATCTATGACCTGGTCGAGCAAAAATCCCGCTATTTCTTCTTGAAGTGCTCATACGCGATCCGCTGGTAGGAGCTTCTCCCGCACGTCCCGGAACTTTAAGGAAGGAGATCAAATATGCATGTATTAGTTGTGTGTATATATATTAGATATTGATAATGATGTAAAAATTGTGAATAGTGCTCTGGTAACGTACCCATTGTTGTCTATCATCTCTGCTCCTTTCGGACGCCATCGTGCGAATGTTCTCACAAATGTAGTATGCACATAGATCATTCCCCGGCAACTGCTTCATGCGCTTTACGAGAATAGAATTCAATCAGATAATAATTAATCAAGCATGATAACTGATGGTATATTGAAACTAGAATTAAAGAGGGAAAACACTTCTAATCTATAGTCTGGTAGAAAGCCAACATCAGACCACCCCATATCCGTCGATTCCAGTTAAATCCTACGGTGGAGAAATTAAACACTAACCCTTAATTACTCCCAACCGCTGCTAACCACCCGTGCATCACGCACGCTTGATCGGCTGATCGCATATCCATCATCTCTCTCGTCTGTTTCCGTTCCGTATGTCCCGTTCGCCTCCCTCTCGTCTCATCTCTCCCTCGTGCACGCCACGAGCTCGCCATCAACATTGCTCCGTTCAAATTCAACCAGCTGCACAGCGTGCTTCCTTCCCACCTCATTGCCGACCAAACCATCCACCACACGGCCCAGATCCGTGCGATGAGTTCGTCGGTGCGACATCCCTACAGTAGGTGGTGGTGCCCGCCATATCCGGCATTGCATAACCAGGTTAGAAGGAGGCTGTTGAGTAAGCCCGATCTCCACCACCCCTCGATTGATGAACTAGCAGTGGTCTCCCATAATTTGTTCTTCCCTTTTTGTTTCTTGATTTGAATCCAATTTTACCATTGATTGATGGTAAATTTTTAATTGATTCCATGTTTTTATCATGTTCTGCCTTGTTTTTATGTGTGCAAAAAGTAAACTAGAACCAATCAATTTGGATGGAATTGATTTGCAGATCACAAAATCATAGGCGCATGTTGGCAGCAGGCATTGCCATTTTCTAATTTCAGTTTATTATGCTTCCATTCTTATGTTGAGAAAGCATGAAATTGATGCTTCCAGATATCCATGCTTCCTAATCTGATTTATATTTCTTCAGTTCAGCTACTTTACCGCAATATAGAACCATGCTTCAAAATATGTTTTTTAAGCATCCAACGTTTCCATACATGTATTTTGAGCCTTCTTTCTAGTAGTTGTTGTTGCTTCCTACATTCAATTGCTATGCATCATGCCTAAACATTTTATGCTTCAAAGGTGCTTATAGGTTGCCGAAGCAGGACAGGTGACATGATAGCCAGCGGCCCCAAGGAGCTCAAGGATAGGGGCACCAGCGGCATGTAGGCAAGCCACAATGACAAGCAAACGAATCAGTAATGGGAACTGATGTCAATGGCAATGGTGACTTTTGGCACCAGGAGACTCAAAACGATGGTCATGCTTGCTTCCGAACACATGGAATAACAGGCGACACGGCTGCATCGTCAACCTCCATGAAGCAAATAAGAAGCATATGTAGCTTGTAAATATGAAATGACATGGCCGCTTGTCAATGATTATGAAAGCAAACAAAATGCTAGTAGGAAGCATGTGGCACAGTCAAAGAAGTATTTGTGATCACTAATCTCATAAAAAAGTTTTTTTTGTGGGGGATCTCATAAAAAAGGTTGTCATTATATATAATTTGAGTTGTTTTTGCAAGAAGCAAATTGACCTTAGGAAGGAATCAATATTTTTTTCTTAGATGCACAGCCCCACTTCGTTGAAGCATGTGCGCTTGTGATAGTGAAAAATAATTGTGATTTTGATGGATGCAAATTCCTATTAAGTTTGAAGCAATACTATGGTTTCTGGGAACAATATTGTGATTTTTTTTACCAAATTGAAGCACAGCTAATTCACCCTGGAAGCTAATTTTCCAATCGGCATAAACACAATTTTATTGTTACAGAAGCAAACCAAAATGTTGGGGAGTAGAATAATTTGTAACAAATCAAAATACATTAGAAACAATATTTTCTAGGTGAAAATAGGGATTACTTTCCTAAAATAGGGGGCTAATTACTCATCAATCCCACAGTATTATCGTTCAAATAGTTACCATAGAAAACGAATGCAGTCATCATGCCATGCAGAAGCAATCCCACCAAATTAGTGCTTCATTCCACTAATCCCTCGTCTGGACTAAGTAGCAGATCCAACGTTTGTGCTGCTTCGGATCCAACGGCTAACGAATGGTCTGATAGGATGCAATTACTAGTAGTCTGATGCCTAGCGGTGTCCATTAAAGAGATGGTAGCTAGCTAGCACTACATAATTAATTAGGGATAATTAGATTTATGCCCCTAGTTGTGTCCCACTTGTCTGTTTTACCCCTAATTCCCAAAAGTCACCAGTTCTGTCCAAGTCACTTTGCTCCTCTTATGCTTTTGCCCTTTGACCGTTTGACCGTCAGTTTGAAAACTTCATAACTAATTCATACTAAATCAGAAAAATGCAAATAAGATACCAAAATGTTCAGAAAAACATCACCTATATGTCAGTGTCATTTGCATTCATGAAAAAAGTGTTGGAAAGTGCACATCCAAGTTTTAGCTCTTTTGATACCACCATGAATAGTAAACTCTAAAAAAACTCAAAAAAATCAAAAAAATATATGGTGGCAAAGTATGACAAATGTTCTAAGTGCTTGCCAAGTTTCATTAGGGAATGACATTCGTGGAAGTCGTGGCAAAATAATAATCTATTTTGGAGTGTTGATTGTTTTTTTTTTGCCGCGGCACCCACGAATGTTATTCCCTAATGAAATTTGGCAGGCACTTAAAACATTTGTCATTCTTTGCCACCAATTTTTTTTTGAATTTTTTTGAACTTTTTTAGATTTTACTATTCATGGTGGTAGCATAAGAGCTAAAACTCGGACGGACACTTTCCAACACTTTTTCCATGAATGCAAATGGCACTGACATATAGGTGATGTTTTTCTGAATATTTTGGTATCTTATTTGCATTTTTCTGGTTTAGTATGAATTAGTTACGAAGTTTTCAAACTGATGGTCAAACGGTCAAAGGGCAAAAGCATAAGAGGAGCAAAGTGACTTGGACAGAACCGGTGACTTTTGGGAATTAGGGGTAAAACAGACGAGTGGGACACAACTAGGGGCATAAATCTAATTATCCCAATTAATTATACCTTGGGTCGATACCAATATGGCTTTTCTTTCCATGGACCTGGAACCTCTTTCCAGAACTTTTGCCAAGCCCTGCCTGCCGGCAAAGAAAATGAATAAAGAAGTTATTAATTAGTTGATATGAGGAAATGACGAACTAAAGAGGCCGACATATAGTTCGATGATGATTGAAATTACCTGTTGACTATCCCCTTCATGATTTTGTACTGGTCGACTGGTTTAAGTAGCGAGTCCAGAACTTGAACTTCTCCATCTTCAACTCGAATGATTAATAAGATCCAGTGGAAACTGCATGCGCACACGTTTACATGTATAAATTAAGCGGGCATGTGCATAACACTCATCAACTACCCTAAACCCTATACACTTATTAATTAACATCTAGCTAGTAAGCAAAAAACAGAATTTGTAGTACAAGACAGTGTGACTCACCCGAAGTGGTAAGGAATAGTATATCTTGATTGGTATTTAGGCGCTTCAAGAACTCTAGGAAGCTAGTCTCTGTATCTTCTCGATAGAATGGCTCTGACCATGTCACTTGATTAACGCTATTTGGGTCAATGAACCCAATGCCATAGCGTCCAGCTTTTTTCATTTCATAGATCTTCATTCTGCATAATACCATAGAAAAGAATATAGTGAGGATAATTACAGGTAATGATCAATGAGCACTACAGGTGGCTAGAGACTTAATTAAATTACAGAAAGAAATCACTTATAGACAATAGCAACTGACGAGAGATTTGTCGAGTGCATCTTGATTGAATAACTGAAATAGTTCTGTAAACTCGACATACAGAGCATTCACATGGTGGTAATGATCTGCCTTGATTTTCACCATGAGGGACTCTCGATTGGTAGTCTTGGTAATTTTCATGTACCATTCATGCAATCGATACATTCTCGTTGAGAGCTTATTGACCTCCTCAAGCTTGACCAAAGGTTCGCCCCGGGCATATTTCCGTTTTACTTCCGCCCCTGTAATCAATGGTGTGGTCTCTAGCTCTAGGAGCTGCTCCACAGTGACACCGGCCTCTTCAGCCATCCTTCTATGCACCTTGCTTATTACCGGCAGATCGTAGCCAGTACTCACATGTGTTGATGGTACAATGAGCGGGGGATCGATTGCACTGCCTGTTCTCCCAGCTGGGGAACACTTTTCCCGCTTTTCTTGGCAGTTGCTTGGCTGGAGCTCGAGCTCGACTCCTTCTTTTGGCACTCATGTGCCTTCCTGATTTGGCGCTCGTAGTCTGAGTCAACAGGCTTGGGAGCTGGTGCTTTAGCCATATGAATAAAGTGCTCAATGGCATGCTCAGGCACTTTCTCCTTTAGTGGCGGTGGCGGTTTCGGTCCAAAATGGGCATCCAATTGTCTCCTGACTTCGGCTGCATTTTCCTATTCGCTCATGTCGTAAGGCCTCTGTGGAAGAGGCGCGAGGCTTGGACCATATTGGAATCTCTTGCCTCCTGTACTTGTATTGCCAGCCACCATAGTTGCGGCGGCTCTCTTCCGCTGTTGCTTAGGTGGTGGAGCCTGCTAAGGCGGCGGAGACGGCTTACGCGGTGCCTGACTTGGAGGAGGAGGCCTGGGCTGACATGGTGTCGGATGACTAGGAGGAGGAGGAGTGGGCTCACGCGGTGCCGGACTTGGAGGAGGAGGAGTGGCCTCACGCGTTGGCGGACTTGGAGGAGCAGGAGTATGCAGAGGCAGTGGATGACTTGGAGGATCTGGAGTCGACTGCTGATGCGGTGGCGAACTTGGAGGAGGAGCCGGCTGACGTGGTGTCGGTGGCCTTGGAAATACGATGCAATCCTTTCTTCATAGAATGATATGATGTAATGCCTCTCCCAGTGTGCGCTCGTCGTCACCTCCAGGAATGTCAAGTTGTGGCCCCCTATATTCTGCCACCACTTCATCAACCGCGACACGAGCATAGCCAGCTGGAATCAGATTGCAGCGGAAGGTTGCTTCACGGGGGGTTTGTATAAGCAACACCGTCCGCCACCTTGATGGATATGTTCTTAACTAATGTATGTAACTCACAATTAGTGTTCTCAATGATGTCATCCACGGGGTATGTATCCAGCAGTGCCTCATGGCTCGGTGCGGAACCCACGCTACTTCTCGGCATGGATGGGGCGGTGCTATCCAATGCTGGATCTACTAGCTCCTGCCGCTGTAGAGACCCCCTTCCCTGGCTGGTGATTTTGTTGATCTGCTGCTGCTGTCACTGCAATAGAAGTTCCAACTCCGCGTGCGAAAGTTCTAGGCCTTTAAGGCATTCTACTTCCTGCTTCCTCTGCTCCTCCTCCAGCTTCCTCTTCTTCTCCTCCTCCATCTTCCTTCTGGCACGACTTATGTAGTCGGCGTTCCAGTCTGAAAACCCCTCATACCACGGAACAACGCCTACACTTATGTTCTTCCCGGGTGTTCAGGATTTCCCAGGGCGTGCGTAAGCTCGTCGTTCTCTTTGTTGGGCGTGAACACCCCCGTTCGAGCCTCTTCTATTGCAACAAGTATTTTTTCCTCAACTCCTTTAAGACTTGCCTTCTTCAAAACATGGCCTGTCTTTGGGTCCAACGCCCCCCATGTGCATAGAACCAGGTCCTGCACCGGGGGGCAGCTCAATGTAATTGGACTAACCCCTGCAGCATGCATCTCTTCCTCAGCCTTATCCCACTTAGGCCGGGCCACCGCGTAGCCACCTGGCCCCAGCCTATGGAACTGCTCCTTTTTTGCGGCATTGATCATGTTTATTCTTGACCGTTCCTTAGCTAGTTCCGATTCCTTGAATTTCACGAAAGCTGGCCAGTGATCTCTTTGCTTCTCTAGTGTTCCCGTGAATTCTAGAGTCTTCTTTCCTCCTTTGACGTACGTGGCCCATACAGTTTTCTTGTGGTTGTTGAATGCAACCGCCATCTTCCTAAGAGCAGCATTCTTGACTTTCTCCACATCTTCAGCTGTGAAATGATCTGGTAGCATGAAATGTGAAATGAGAGCTTCCCAAAACAATTTTTTGGCTCTATCATCAACAAAAGTAAGATCTGGACGTGGCCTTGCTGGCTTTTTCCATTCTTGAATGGAGATCGGGAGTTGATCCTTCACAAGAACTCCGCACTGACAAATGAACTTGTCCGCATTCTTCTTAGGCTCGACCAGTTTGCCATTATCTTTGATGGCATCAATGTTGTACTTTATGCCTTCCTTCAACTTTTTGGCCGGGCCTCCCACTGTCCTGCTCCCTGCAGACGATTTGCTCGATCCGGAGGGTTGAAAGAAGAAAGATCTTGATTCGTTAATATATATACAAAATCATTTAAAAACACGTGATGATCACCAGATGCCTGCTTCTATAAAGATGTACCTAGCCGGTATTTGCTATTTCAAGATCATCATCATAGTTCTGGACTTCATCAATTCGGTCGTCTCGAACGAATATCATATCACCCTCCCCGGTATTGTTTAGATATTGGGAGTCGTCATCTTCTTCATTCAGATCATCTGGCCGGCTCAGGGAGCATATGAGAGCGAACATAGCCTCTTCTCCTTCGTCTCTGCCGGTATTGTCCCCATAGCTTTTATTTAACTAATCCAGAAGAAATATAAAACAATTTAGTACACATCTCAAATGATAGTAGATAATATACATGCATCTCGAATAATAGTAGATAATATATATGCATCTCAAAAGAAAAAACTGGATCATAGTAGATAATTAATATGCATCATCAAATACAATCTCGAATACATCATCGTCTGAAATATTATCGAATAATATATATAATATCGAATACATTGTCACGAATATTATCGAATACATCACTAGCTAGCTAATATAGATTGAATACTATCGAATTATCTAGTTCACTCGCGGTTCCTGAGGCGCGGGCGATGGACACCCAAAGAGAAGGAACCACCACGGGATCATAGATCGGGTGGGATCCCCATAAGAACCTGCCAGGTATTCGTCCAGAGCAGACCTGTAGCGACGGACGTGCTCGTCCTCCTCCCTGACACGGCGACGTACCACCTCTAGCGGGACCGGCTCCCTCCGCACGGAAAGTGGCCCACGCGAACGCCACCAAAGGAGCTCCGGGTCGACGACAGGACGCGGGACCGGGTTCCTCACCAAGCGGCATGCCCCTGAAGGTAGCACCTCCCAATGCCAGCCCGGCGGAGCCCAGTCCCGGACATGGCTCCTCTGAAGCAGGACGTCGTCGTGAATGGGTCAACGGTGACGATGCGGGCGGGGCATCATTGATGTCGAGAACAAATACTATATGCAAATGTAACATTTTAAATGTTTGGATTGTGATTTAGCTAATTCATCTAAGATCTAACTAAAACTAACATTTCTAAAATTTCTAACATTTCTATATAACTAACATTTCTAACATTTCTATAACTAAAAAACAGAAAAAATTCTAACATTTCTATATATAATTAATATTTCTATAACTAAAATTTCTAGCATTTCTATATATAACTAAAATTTCTATAGCTAAAATTTCTATAAACATTTCTATAACTAAAATTTCCATAAACATTTCTATAACTTAAATTTCTAGCATTTCTATATATAACTAAAATTTCTATAACATTTCTATAACTAAAATTTCTAACATTTCTATATATAACTAACATTTCTATAACTAAAAGAAAAATTATTGTGTGTGTGTGCATGCGTGTGCGTGTGTGGCCATGGCGGGGCGCAGGAGCTCATAGCGGCGACGGGGGCGGCAATGGGCCGGGCGGCGACGGGGACGGCGACGACGGGGATGGCGACGGGCGGCGACGGGGACGGCGCGGCTACGTACGGGCGGCGACGCGTGGACGGCGACAGGTGGCGATGGGGACAGCGACGGGTGGGGACGGGGACGGGCGGCGACAGGGACAGGGGCGGCTGCGGGGGGCAGCGACGGGGATGGCTATCGACGATGGGGGGCGGCGGCGACGGGGCAGGGGAGAAGAAGCAGAGAAAAACTGACGAAATTTTGAAGTGCTTCTTATATAGAAGGCACCTTTAGTACCGGTTGGATCCACCAATCGGTACTAAAGGGCTGTTTTGGCCTTGCGAAGCGGCGGGAAGGGCACCCCTTTAGTACCGGGTGGTGGCTCCAACCGGTACTAAAGACCCCCCCCCCTTTAGTACCGGTTGGAGCCACGGCCCGGTACTAAAGGTGTGCACTAGCGCAGGTGCGCTGCGGGCAAGTTTAGTCCCACCTCGCTAGTCGAGGGGCGCCCGCGCCTGTTTAAAAGCCCCGGCGCGACAGCTCTCTCGAACTCCTCTCTATAGCAGGCTCCTGGGCCTAACTCTGTCACGCTGCCCTGTGGGCCTATTGGGCCTTGCGGGCCCGCATCCTGGCCCAACTACAGGTTGGGTTTCTAGTCGAATGCAGGCCACTCTAGCCCAGTAGGCGGGCTTTTTTTATTTAGTTTTTTTCTTTTCTTCTTTATTTATTTCTGAGTTGTTTTTTTCTGTATTTAGAGTTTCTTTGTGAATATTTTTGCTTTAGGTACAAAAAATTACAAACTTTCTGTTAGTGCCAGTAGTTTTCAAATTTGAATAGTTTAAATTTGAATTATTTGAAATTTGTGTGAATCACTAGTTTGGGAATAACTTTACTTTAAAAATAGATTTTTCAGTGATTCTTTTTTCTTATGTTTAATATTACTGTGTTTTACCATTATATTCAATTTGGTAATACTTAGGTTATTTAAAAAATGAAATGCCTTTGTAACAGATGAATTTTCGTCCAAAACCCTCATACTTCGAAAGAGATTGTTCATTTTGTACACAAAGTGAATCCTGTTTTTGCCGTAACCCTCTCTACTTTTTTGCACATGCTATGTGGGTGAAATGATGATACCATGCCAACTTTCAACCTTTTCAGAGTTCATTTGTTGTGCTTTTCAATTTCAGGGTCATTTAGCTCAAAAAATTCAAAAAATGCATGAAAAAATAGCAAATGATGTCAGAAAGGGTTGAAAGTTGATGACGTGGCTTTGAATGGTGCATACTGAACGCACAAATAGTCTGTAGTTGTAATAACTTAAAAAATGAATTGCCTTTGTAACAGATGAGTTTTCGTCCGAAACCCTGATACTTCGAAACAGTTGTCCATTTCGTACACGAAGTGCATCCAGTTTTTGATGTAACCCTCTCAACTTTTTTGCACATGCTATGTGGGTGAAATGTTGATACCATGTTAACTTTCAACTTTTTCAGAGTTCATTTGTAGTGCTTTTCAATCTCAGGGTCATTTAGCTAAAAAAATCAGTAAATGAGCTGAAAATTAGCAAATGAAGTCAGAAAGGTACATGTTTGTCCGAAGCACAAAAGTACATGTTTCAAATGCAAAACACATAAGCACCCTAACTATTACAAAGATTCCCTACTGTCTTTGGGTGTGAAACTATAGTACTATACAGTACAAGTGGCAGTTCACTGGGCCGTCGTGTCGTCTACTCCTTCGTCGTAAGAGTGGAGCGCTCGCTTTCATAAATCTTCTAGTCCCTTTTGCCGACATGTGGGACATCAAGCTACCGGGTCCACGTGCCATACCGGAATACAGTGCAGAGCAGCTGGGGTGAAGCACCCCAGTCATGGCACCGGCGTAGTAATGAGCAATGAGGCGTCAAATCACAAAGCTGCACCTTTCCTGCAGTTAAGTTGGAGGGACGAAGTAATAATGCTAAAAAAAAGAAGTTGGAGGGATGAAGCAAGCATCATTTCACTCATTGCTAAGTCCGCTTCTCCCTCATCTTCTTCAACATAACTACGTGTTGCTTCTGCCGTTGTTCTGCCTCATGTGGGACACGGATCGGCTTGGTAAAGCACTGACACGTGGGAACGCATGTTAGCAAACCGCCAGGACAACGTCCTCCAAAAATAAGAAGCCTAATCCTAGACTTGCAAAGGGCTACGTAGCTACTACGTATACTTTCCATCTAATCTATATATGCCCCCCTGATTTTCAGGTGGGGTGGGCCTAATCCTCTTCTTTAATCCAATCAAATAGTCCCACATCACATCAGTTCGTAACTTTACTTAAACCATTACGTGGATGTAGCATTGCTCAAATAAGAAACCTCCCCCGCCATCCGTGCGGCAAAATCACCTCCTTTTTACTAATCTTGATTCTATAATTTTTTAGATCAATATAATTGAGATTTGTATAGATAGCACACAGGAGTAAAACCAAGTGGTACGGTTAAGGGCATCCACAATGTGTAGCCAAATATGAAAATAGCTTTTGGCATCGTGGGAACCATTGTGGACGGTGTTGCCAAAGCCAAAAATATGGAACCGAAGCTCCATGATTGATTGATTGAAGGAATAGAAAAATGCAATGTCTCTCCTCTTTCTCCCATGCTTGGACGCATGTAGTACAGTATAGAGCACAGAGTCTACTCCCCTATCCCTTCTATCACAAATCACAAAGTAGTGAGGCGTCAAATCACAAAGGCACGGACGAAGCAACCATCATTTCACTCTTCGCTGACTCCGCTTCTCCATCATCTTCTTTGAGAAACCATCTCACCGCACTAGTACTCCTAGTAGTACTAGTAAAGGACTTCCTGGATGCAAATAAGGCGGGTGTCTCGGCTTGCAGGCGGCACTTGCGAATGACTTACCGTGGTCTCCTTCAATGGTGTTCTCCGTCGAACGCACTTCGCCAAACCACAAAAAAAGATATCGTCTACGTCACCGCAATGGGGAAGGAAGTCAAATATAGTTACTACCTCCATTCTTTTTGTACATAAGTCCAGTATATCAAAATTACAATTTGCAAAGGGCCACTAACACTAATCGAGGCAAAATTGATGGGGTTAGCAACCAAGGACATTAATATCCCCTGCATGCATGCGGAAGTGAGAAGGTTGGTTTGCATGGCGCTGCATTAATCAAGCGATGAGGAGTGAGATGGTTAGCTCTTTGGTCTTTGGAGAAAAAATACGCATTAATTTACACGTGAAACGAGGATTTGTATCAATTAAATCCCGCGAAGGAAAACCCCGCCTTTCTTTTTTAACACTAGTACTCCTAGTACGTACGTACTTATCCTGTTTGGGTCTAGGCCTTGCATTGCCAAACTTCGCCACACATTTTTGCGAAGCTTGCCTAAAGTTTTCAAAATGAGAAGGAGGTACACTTGCGCACGGCTGTCGCGGTCGCACCGCACCCTCACACGGTCGCTCCTGCACGCCGCGGTCGCACTGCACCCTCACACAGTCGCTCCTGCACGCCGCAAACCCAACCAAGGGAACGCACCCTCACTGACACGTGCTGTCGCATGTGAACAAACCAAACTCAACCATCCTACCGCTGACACATAATTTTCGTTCATAGAGTACGTTTATCCAACCGCATGTTGGGGAGTATCCGTACGGCCCGTGCGGTGGTCTGTTGGGGAAGAAGAAGAGGTGAGGAAGAAGGAAAGAAGGGATAGGAGACGTATGATATTCATCCAACCGCCTGAAATGGTAGACTGACCCAAGTCAGGCGACTTGCATAACAAATATATGTTTTTACACAGCAAAAGATCCATAAAAACAACAACATAAAGAAAAACTATCACTGCTCGCGGAAAGAGACGGCCTCGTCGTCTTTGGCTGCCGGCACGAACCAGCCGTCGCTGCCGACGTGTGTCTCCGCACCGTGGTTGTCCTCGGCCTCTAGCTACTCGTTCAAGCGGAGCGTGCGGGCGCTTTGCACGGATGAGAGCACAGCCCGGTTCAAGTCGAGGACGTCCGGTTCCGCCTGCAGGAGGGCCTCGATGGCAATGGCATCCGCGCGCTCCGCATCGAGTCGAGCCTTCGCCGCCCGGTTCAAGTCCAGGACGTCCGGTTCCGCCTGCAGGAGGGCGTCGATGAGAGCGGCATCCCCGCGCTCCGCGTCGAGTCGAGCCTCCGCTGCCCGGTTCAAGTCCAGCACGTCCGGTTCCGCCTGCAGGAGGGCGTCGATGAGAGCAGCATCCGCGCGCTTTGCGTCAAGTCGAGCCTCTGCCGCCCGGTTCAAGTCCAGGACGTCCGGTTCCGCCTGTAGGAGGGCCTCGATGGCAGCGGCATCCGCGCGCTCCGCCTCAAGTTGAGCCTCCTCCGCCTGGTTCACATCCACGACATCCGGTTCCACCTACAGGAGAGCCTCGATGGCAGCGGCATGTGCGCGCTCCGCGTCGAGTTGAGCCTCTGCCTCCCGGTCCTCCTTCAGCATCGCCATGTTGAACCGCTGGTCCGCCTGCACCATGGGGGACTCGGACGCCGGCATGAAGTCGATGTCCATCATCTCATACCCATCGGGAGCCTTTTGCGCTGTGACCTCCGCCATGAACATTGGATCGGCTTCCTCCTCCTCGTAGCTTGGCTCCAGAGAACTCGGGGATTGGCCTGCCACAAAGCGAGCTTGGGAACGGAAGTCTATGGCACCGACCGCCGCCGCGATTTCTGCGCGGCGCTCCAGCGTCAGCATCTTGTAGTAAGTGATCTTGCGGCGCACCATGGCTTTCCGGCGAACTAGGGGACGCTTGATGCAGGCTAGGGGATCGAAAGGTGGGGGAATGGGCTGGAGATTTGGTGTGGTTTTAGGGCAGTGGCTGGCGTAGGCCGAGCAGGGAAGGTTCTGGTGTGAATAGTGGTTCCGGTGATGACCGGACAATCGGTTTTGACTGTACATCGCTCTTGTCGCGTTCGCGTTGCAGCCCGGCACGTTGGACCCTCCACGTTGCTCACCGAATGGAACACGCTTCGTCTTCTGGGACCGCAGTTGAGAGCAAACCGACGTCCCTCCCCCTCCCCTGCCCACGTCATTTATTATACCACTACTCCCTCCGTTTTATGTGGAGTAAATAAAAACAGAGGGAGTATACTACGGATGAGGATCCCCTGATGTGGCCAAACCCATTGAGTAACTGACATGCGGGGCCTAGCAAGCATGGGGTCTGCCAATAAGCGACCGAAAGGGAGGGTAAGGCAGCGATACCTGCGTCAGAGGATCCACTTCCACTATACTACTTTGACCAAATGTTAGAGTAATAATATATGACATGCAACTTACACAAATGTTAGAGTAATAATATATGACATACAACTTACACAAAGCATACAGGGTCTAATGCGTTTTTGGAGGCTAACTTTGACCAAATGTTAGAGTAATAATATATGACATGCAACTTACACAAAGCATACGGTCAAATTTGTATGTGAAAGGAGTTTCCAATGATATAATTTTCACATTATACATCTCATGTACTATTAATCTTGTCAATAGTCAATTGGAAACCATCTCGAGTACAAATCTAGGAGTACATACGAATTTAACAATATTGATTGGGCGTTGTTGAATGTTGATACCTTTTTGATCAAAGTAGAGATACTTTGACTACACATAAAACTTATATGTAAACTAGAAAGGATAGGAGGGAGTATATTGTACGTTCAAAAACGAAACAAACATTGAATAGCCTTTATATATGATTTGCGGATGCTATGATCACCGGTTCAAAATTTTGAATCCGCCTTAGGTATCACGTGCCCCCACTCGTTCCCACTCGATTTCATCTCGGGGTCCGGAGATCTATTGAAAGAGGACTAGGGTGGGTACATGCGAATGATACTCGGCGGAATGTTCAAATGAGGCATGCGGGAGGATGGACTCGACTGGAGGGCGACATGATCGATGGAGGAAGAGGGTTGGAGAGGAATGAGAAATAAGCAAACACCACATGATTATACTTGAACGGCTCAAATAAACAATAAGTTGTCTCGCTTGGCCTACATAGTGAAAGGCCTAATGCGCAACGCGGAGCACTGACGCTCGAATATGGCCGGGAAAACAGGGAAACCGACATGTGAGGCACACCCGTCGGGACAACGTAGCGCAGACTAGTCCAATGGAGGAGCTGGCCCACGACCTCCTCGCCACCGACAACCGTTCACGTGGGTCGTTGGGGCCAACAACGGGGCGCAGCTCCAGCACCGCCTCTGGACACGGCGATCACGGTGAGCGACACGCTCATATCGTCGCTAGACACGGTCGGTTTCAATGTGCCGAGGGTGGTGCTTGGTTTGTGCCCAAGGTTGCCCCATCAAAGCATTGGGTAGCCAAAATTTTGGTTGAGGTATTGGTTGCCCATGATTGGCCGACATTGGCAAGAAAAATGAACTAGAGTTGGCTAGAGTTCATTGGCATGCCAAAGAAATGGCAACCATCCAAACAAAGACCAATCTTTGGGTCATGACCAAAATTTTGGTTGAGGTATTGGTTGCCCATAATTTGGCCGACATTGGCAAGAAAAATGAACTAGAGTTGGCTAGAGTTCATTGGCATGCCAAAAAATGGCAACCATCCAAACAAAGACCAATCTTTGGGTCATGACCAAAATTTTGGTAAGGTGCACTTTGGCCACAATCCAAACACACCCCAACACCCGGCTCGTCGAGGATGCATGGGGCGCCACGACGCGTCCGCAGAGTGGTGTAGCGCGGCCAACTGCATCCTCTGGACCCTAGACCATGTCAGGTCGTCTTGCTTTTTCAATGACATGCCGGGATCGCATGTGAGCAAAGGACATATCCAACGTTGCAACGACCGCAGCTGACTACCCTGGCACACCAAAACCCTCGTCCCTCGCGCCGTCCTGCGGTGCGTTCCCAGCCGGCGGTAGCTGCCCGCATTCATGTCGTCCGTTCGTATGTCGTCGTTAAGAGGCTCGGTGCCCGAGGAACCAACTCCGGCGACTTAATGACGCACCCGGACGCTTGGCCTCACCGGAATGCGCTACTTAAAGCGGCAATGCCCAGCTAACCTCCACACCATAGCGCATCGTCCTCCTACCTGGCACCACATCCGCCATGACCGCAAGTACGAACGCTCTGCGGGAGAGCTTGTCTTCGGGGATGAAGCTCGAGGTCGCCGCCCTCACTCAAGTCGCCTCTCGCGATGCAATAGCGGCGTAGCCAGACACGGACGCGACCACACAAGCGATGGCCACGCTGGCTGCCGATGACGGGAGCACCGTCAACCATGTGTCCTACTTGCCGCCGTCCAACGTCCGGTACCGCCAAGGTCGGGGACTCCTCCGAGGATGAGTAGGGCATGGGAGGCGGCAGGGCATGGTGTGCCAACTGGCCTGTCCGTATCTCGTGTTCTACTCTTCCTCGCCGGAGACCGCACCTTCACTTCACGGGTCTTGAACCCCGCCCCCGTACATAGAGATCACAGATGGAGGACGTCGGTCGCCACCGTAGAATAGGTTTAGGGTCAGGTTTCTTTTATTTTTCTGTCCTATAAAAGTTCGAAATGTAATGAAAATCTGTCGTGTTTGCATTAATCTCGGCCGGTGTATATGAACTTTCACAATAATATACATATTGTAGGAGTACTAGCAAGATGCCCGTGCGTTGCACGGAAGATCAAGATCTTGTGGGAGAAAGGGATGAATGAGGGAAAGCCTTATCTGCAAATGTGGAGAGGAGTGCGGGTAAATTGTCATAGTTCCCTTCCTATCCGTTAGATATAGATCGGACGACCTATATTGCAGGATGACAGGCACACCATCATCACCAACTCCGCTTTTTTATTGAACCGAGACAAATCTAACATGCGAAGTAAAATAAACACATAGGGTCTATACATACACAAATTATCTTAGGCACTCCAATAGTACGTCCACTACACATTCACGCATTTCACATCTTTCTACATCTACGGGAACCTACGAAAGGGTTAACGTAAATTGCCTCTCTCTCTCTCTCCTCCCCTGATTTTCATGGTGGTGGGCCCCTCCCTCCCCCCAATCTACAATCAACAGCTCACACGTTTCACATTATGTTAATTACGTAACTGGGATTACGTAGGTGTAGCATTACTCGTCGTAAAAACCCAACTAAGCCAACCTCCCAGCATATCGCGCGGGAAAAGACCCGGCCGTGCCGTTTTAGTCGGGATTACCGGATTACTATTAGTAGTATCGATGGATTGCGCGAAGCAACAATTTTTTTTTTGAGGGGGCGAAGCACCTAGTTTAAAAGGAAAAAAGGCGGTACACTCACAACACTCCTGTCGCGGTCGCATTGCACCCCACACATGTTCGGTCCTGCACACGGCTCACACAAACGGAACGCGCTTCGGCTTGCCTCTTCACTGACACGTGGGACTGCACTTGGAGAAACCGACCATGTGCCAAACTTCCCCCGCCCACCGCGCGAAAATCCACCCCCCCCCCCCCCACACCCAAAAATTCCCCCCAAATCCGATTCAACCGCCCTTCGGCTAACTAGCCAATAATATTCCACAAACCCCCTCCCCCCTGTCCCCCTCCACTCCATTCACTCCGCCAAAGCCACCCTCCCCGCCGCGCCGATACGTCGGCGCCGTGGTTCAGCGATCCTCTCGCTCCCACAGTACACTCTCGTAGACTGCCGTCCTCTAGCCGCGCCGCCACCTCTGTCTACGTTCTTGTGGAGGCGCACGGCAGTCAGCGCCGCCACCGCTGGCGACGTTCGTGTGGAGATGCACGGTGGTTAGCTTCTTCCACGGTACGCGCATTCTAGACTGAGGCCCCGTTCATGTCGGTGTAGCATTGAATGTTAGCTGATAGACGCTGTTAATCTCACTGTTTGCCGAAGTAGTTTACTGTCAATATGCTCTGCTTAAGAAGCTTCCTTGCCCTGTTCTGCACTCAATCTGCTTAGCTGAGATGGCATGCCAAGGCCGATTAGATGCTAAAATATCCTGCCATATATTTATTGTGACGTAGATTGCCATGGTCTAGTAGCCAATCTGTTAAGTGAAATAGCTCTACACCGTTTTATACTCGATCTTTGTTGCTGCGATGGCCTTCAATAGTTCGATGGCTGTGTGCTCGGCCTCATTGACTGCTGAAACAGCCTGCCATAATTTAGTACTCAAATTTGTTTGCTGAATTAGCTTTACATATATTTCGTTACTTAGATCTGCTCGTCCAAATATCTTGCCATAGCTTTAGACATCGACCTAGGTATTTTTTCTGGACTTCATAAAAAATATGTTTTGCCTGTAATATCTAGTAGAAGAACTAATTTGTATGTCTAATAGATGGACAGGACTTGGATAACTTCTGCTCGAAGATTTTCTGCTGCATATGTCGAGGGGGTTGAAAACTTCATGAACTTTATCAGAGCTGAGTACGGTGGTCCGAAATCAGATGTGCTCTGCCCGGGTAGCAGTTGTATGAATTCAGTTACAAGACCCCAGTCAACTGTGCAAAATCATCTACACTTGTATGGGATGTCGGTCACATATACTAGGTGGGTTCATCATGGTGAAGCTGTGAACGTCAATGTTATTGACTACATGGAAGCAGCAGATCACCATCTTGATCTGCCTGATGCTCAGGTGGAAGAGGAGGAGGAGGAGGTGGTGGTGGCGGAGCCAGTGAGTTTGACCAACATTGAAACAATGCTACGAAATGCTCGTGCATTCCGTGAACTTTCACCTGCAGAAGAAAAACGGTGGGCCCGCATGTTGGAACAATGCAACGTTGCTGTCACCCCAGGAAATAAGCTGTCAGTATTCTCTAAAGGAATATGCCCTAGAGGCAATAATAAAGTTATTATTTATTTCCTCATATCATGATAAATGTTTATTATTCATGCTAGAATTGTATTAACCGGAAACATGATACATGTGTGAATACATATACAAACTAAGTGTCACTAGTATGCCTCTACTTGACTAGCTCATTAATCAAAGATGGTTATGTTTCCTAACCATAGACATGTGTTGTCATTTGATTAACGGGATCACATCATTAGGAGAATGATGTGATTGACTTGACCCATTCAGTTAGCCTAGCACTTGATCGTTTAGTATGTTGCTATTGCTTTCTTCATGACTTATACAAAGTTCCTACAACTATGAGATTATGCAACTCCCATTTACCGGAGGAACACTTTGTGTGCTACCAAACATCACAACGTAACTGGGTGATTATAAAGGATCTCTACAGGTGTCTCCGAAGGTACATGTTGGGTTGGCGTATTTCGAGATTAGGTTTTGTCACTCTGATTGTCGGAGAGGTATCTCTGGGCCCTCTCGGTAATACACATCACTTAAGCCTTGCAAGCATTGTAACTAATGAGTTAGTTACGGGATGATGTATTACGGAACGAGTAAAGAGACTTGCCAGTAACGAGATTGAACTAGGTATTGGATACCGACGATCGAATCTCGGGCAAGTAACATACCGATGACAAAGGGAACAACGTATGTTGTTATGCGGTTTGACCGATAAAGATCTTCATAGAATATGTAGGAGCCAATATGAACATCCAGGTTCCACTATTGGTTATTGACCGGAAACAGTTCTAGGTCATGTCTACATAGTTCTCGAACCCATAGGGTCCGCACGCTTAACATTACGATGACAGTTTTATTATGAGTTTACAAGTTTTGATGTACCGAAGGTTGTTCGGAGTCCCGGATGTGATCACGGACATGACGAGGAGTCTCGATATGGTCGAGACATAAAGATCGATATATTGGACGACTATATTCGGACACCGGAAGTGTTCCGGGTGATTTCGGAGAAAACCGGAGTGCCGGAGGGTTACCGGAACCCCCCTGGGAGAAGTAATGGGCCTTATGGGCTTTAGTGGAGAGAGAGAGAGGGGCAGCCAGCATGGGCCGCGTGCCCCCTCCCCCTCTGGTCCGAATTGGACTAGGAGAGGGGGGGCGGCGCCCCCCTCTTTCCCTCTCACTCTCCCCCTTCCTTTCCCCCTCCTAGTAGGAGTAGGAAAGAGGGAGTCCTACTCCTGCTAGGAGGAGGACTCCTCCTCCCTGGCGCGCCAACAAGGGCCGGCCGGCCTCCCCCTTGCTCCTTTATATACGGGGGAAGGGGGCACCCTAGGACACACAAGTTGATCATCGTGATCATTCCTTAGCCGTGTGCGGTGCCCCCTCCACCATATTCCACCTCGGTCATATCGTCACAAAGTTTAGGCGAAGCCCTGCGTCAGTAGAACATCATCATCGTCACCACGCCGTTGTGTAGACGGAACTCATCCCCGACACCCTGTTGGATCGGAGTCCGGGGATCGTCATCGAGCTGAACGTGTGCAGAACACGGAGGTGCCGTACGTTCGATACTTGGATCGGTCGGATAGTGAAGACGTACGACTACATCAACCGCGTTGTTATAACGCTTCCGCTTACGGTCTACGAGGGTACATAGACATCACTCTCCCCTCTCGTTGCTATGTATCACCATGATCTTGCGTGTGCGTAGGAAATTTTTTGCAATTACTACGTTACCCAACAGTGGCATCCGAGCCTAGGTTTTATGCGTTGATGTTATATGCACGAGTAGAACACAAGAGAGTTGTGGGCGATACAAGTCATACTGCTTACCAGCATGTCATACTTTGGTTCGGCGGTATTGTTGGATGAAGCGGCCCGGACCAACATTACGCGTACGCTTACGCGAGACTGGTTCTACCGACGTGCTTTGCACACAGGTGGCTGGCGGGTGTCAGTTTCTCCAACTTTAGTTGAACCGAGTATGGCTACGCCCGGTCCTTGCGAAGGTCAAAACAGCACTAACTTGACGAACTATCGTTGTGGTTTTGATGCGTAGGTAAGAACGGTTCTTGCTCAGCCCGTAGCAGCCACGTAAAATTTGCAACAACAAAGTAGAGGACGTCTAACTTGTTTTTGCAGGGCATGTTGTGATGTGATATGGTCAAGATGTGATGCTTTATTTTATTGTATGAGATGATCATGTTTTGTAACCGAGTTATCGGCAACTGGCAGGAGCCATATGGTTGTCGCTTTATTGTATGAAATGCAAACGCCCTGTAATTGCTTTACTTTATCACTAAGCGGTAGCGATAGTCGTAGAAGCAATAGTTGGCGAGACGACAACGACGCTACGATGGAGATCAAGGTGTCGTGCCGGTGACAATGGTGATCATGACGGTGCTTCAGAGATGGAGATCACAAGCACAAGATGATGATGGCTATATCATATCACTTATATTGATTGCATGTGATGTTTATCCTTTATGCATCTTATCTTGCTTTGATTGATGGTAGCATTTTAAGATGATCTCTCACTAAAATTATCAAGAAGTGTTCTCCCTGAGTATGCACCGTTGCCAAAGTTCGTCGTGCCCAGACACCACGTGATGATCGGGTGTGATAATCTCAACGTCCATCTACAACGGGTGCAAGCCAGTTTTGCACACGCGGAATACTCAGGTTAAACTTGACGAGCCTAGCATATGCAGATATGGCCTCGGAACACAGAGACTGAAAGGTCGAGCGTGAATCATATAGTAGATATGATCAACATAGTGATGTTCACCATTGAAAACTACTCCATCTCACGTGATGATCAGTTATGGTTTAGTTGATTTGGATCACATGATCACTTAGATGACTAGAGAGATGTTTGTCTAAGTGGGAGTTCTTAAGTAATATGATATTGAACTTAAATTTATCATGAACTTAGTACCTGATAGTATTTTGCTTATCTATGTTTGTTGTAGATAGATGGCTCGTGCTGTTGTTCCGTTGAATTTTAATGCGTTCCTTGAGAAAGCAAAGTTGAAAGATGATGGTAGCAATTACACGGACTGGGTCCGTAATTTGAGGATTATCCTCATTGATGCACAGAAGAATTATGTCCTGGAAGCACCGCTAGGTGCGAGGCCTGCTGCAGGAGCAACGCCAGATGTTATGAATGTCTGGCAGAGCAAAGCTGATGACTACTCAATAGTTCAGTGTGCCATGCTTTACGGCTTAGAACCGGGTCTTCAATGACGTTTTGAACGTCATGGAGCATATGAGATGTTCCAGGAGTTGAAGTTAATATTTCAAGCAAATGCCTGGATTGAGAGATATGAAGTCTCCAATAAGTTATATAGCTGCAAGATGGAGGAGAATAGTTCTGTCAGTGAACATATAGTCAAAATGTCTGGGTATAATAATCACTTGATTCCACTGGGAGTTAATCTTCTGGATGATAGCGTCATTGACAGAATTCTCCAATCACTGCCACCAAGCTACAAGAGCTTCGTGATGAACTATAATATGCAAGGGATGAACAAGACAATTCCCGAGCTCTTTGCAATGCTAAAAGCTGCGGAGGTAGAAATCAAGAAGGAGCATCAAGTGTTGATGGTCAACAAGACCACTAGTTTCAAGAAAAAGGGCAAAGGGAAGAAGAAGGCGAACTTCAAGAAGAACAGCAAGCAAGTTGCTGCTCAAGAGAAGAAACCCAAGTCTGGACCTAAGCCTGAAACTGAGTGCTTCTACTGCAAGCAAACTGGTCACTGGAAGCGGAACTGCCCCAAGTATTTGGCGGATAAGAAGGATGGCAAGGTGAACAAAGGTATATGTGATATACATGTTATTGATGTGTACCTTACTAGAGCTCGCAGTAGCACCTGGGTATTTGATGCTGGTTCTGTTGCTAATATTTGCAACTCGAAATAGGGACTACACAATAAGCGAACACTGGCTAAGGACGAGGTGACGATGCGCGTGGGAAATGGTTCCAAAGTCGATGTGATCGCAGTCGGCACGCTACCTCTACATCTACCTTCGGGAGTAGTTTTAGACCTGAATAATTGTTATTTGGTGCCAGCGTTGAGCATGAACATTATATCTGGATCTTGTTTGATGCGAGAAGGTTATTCATTTAAATCAGAGAATAATGGTTGTTCTATTTATATGAATAATATCTTTTATGGTCATGCACCCTTAAAGAGTGGTCTATTTTTGATGAATCTCGATAGTAGTGATACACATATTCATAATGTTGAAGCCAAAAGATGCAGAGTTGATAATGATAGTGCAACTTATTTGTGGCACTGCTGTTTAGGTCATATAGGTGTAAAACGCATGAAGAAACTCCATACTGATGGACTTTTGGAACCACTTGATTATGAATCACTTGGTACTTGCGAACCGTGCCTCATGGGCAAGATGACTAAAACGCCGTTCTCCGGTACTATGGAGAGAGCAACAGATTTGTTGGAAATCATACATACAGATGTATGTGGTCCGATGAATATTGAGGCTCGTGGCGGATATCGTTATTTTCTCACCTTCACAGATGATTTAAGCAGATATGGGTATATCTACTTAATGAAGCATAAATCTGAAACATTTGAAAAGTTCAAAGAATTTCAGAGTGAAGTTGAAAATCATCGTAACAAGAAAATAAAGTTTCTACGATTTGATCGTGGAGGAGAATATTTGAGTTACGAGTTTGGTCTACATTTGAAAAATTGTGGAATAGTTTCACAACTCACGCCACCCGGAACACCACAACGTAATGGTGTGTCCGAACATCGTGATCGTACTTTACTAGATATGGTGCGATCTATGATGTCTCTTACCGATTTACCGCTATCGTTTTGGGGTTATGCTTTAGAGACGGCAGCATTCACGTTAAATAGGGCACCATCGAAATCCGTTGAGATGACTCCTTATGAACTATGGTTTGGCAAGAAACCAAAGTTGTCGTTTCTAGAAGTTTGGGGCTGCGATGCTTATGTGAAAAAGCTTCAACCTGATAAGCTCGAACCCAAATCGGAAAAATGTGTCTTCATAGGATACCCAAAGGAGACAGTTGGGTACACCTTCTATCACAGATCCGAAGGCAAGACATTCGTTGCTAAGAATGGATCCTTTCTAGAGAAGGAGTTTTTCTCGAAAGAAGTGAGTGGGAGGAAAGTAGAACTTGATGAGGTAATAGTACCATCTCCCTTATTGGAAAGTAGTTCATCACCGAAATCAGTTCCTGTGACATCTACACCAATTAGTGAGGAAGTTAATGATGATGATCATGAAACATCAGATCAAGTTGTTACTGAACTTCGTAGATCAACCAGAATAAGATCCGCACCGGAGTGGTACGGTAATCCTATTCTGGAAGTCATGCTACTAGATCATGGTGAACGTACGAACTATGAAGAAGCGATGGTGAGCCCAGATTCCGCAAAATGGCTTGAAGCCATGAAATCTGAGATGGGATCCATGTATGAGAACAAAGTGTGGACTTTGGTTGACTTGCCCGATGATCGGCAAGCAATAGAGAATAAATGGATCTTCAAGAAGAAGACTGATGTTGACGGTAATGTTACTGTTTACAAAGCTCGACTTGTTGCAAAAGGTTTTCGACAAGTTCAAGGAGTTGACTACGATGAGACCTTCTCACCCGTAGCGATGCTTAAGTCTGTCTGTATCATGTTAGCAATTGCCGCATTTTATGATTATGAAATATGGCAGATGGATGTCAAAAGTGCATTCCTGAGTGGATTTCTGGAAGAAGAGTTGTATATGATGCAACCGGAAGGTTTTGTCGATCCTAAAGGAGCTAACAAAGTGTGCAAGCTCCAGCGATCAATTTATGGTCTGGTGCAAGCCTCTCGGAGTTGGAATAAACGCTTTGATAGTGTGATCAAAGCATATGGTTTTATACAGACTTTTGGAGAATCATGTATTTACAAAAAAGATAGTGGGAGCTCTATAGCATTTCTGATATTATATGTGGACGACATATTGTTGATTGGAAATGATATAGAATTTCTGGATAGCATAAAAGGATACTTGAATAAAAGTTTTTCAATGAAAGACCTCGGTGAAGCTGCTTACATATTGGGCATCAAGATCTATAGAGATAGATCAAGACGCTTGATTGGACTTTCACAACGCACATACCTTGATAAAGTTTTGAAAAAATTCAATATGGATCAGGCAATGAAAGGGTTCTTGCCTGTATTACAAGGTGTTAAGTTGAGTCAGACTCAATGCCCGACCACTGCAGAAGATAGAGAGAAAATGAAAGGAGTTCCCTATGCTTCAGCCATAGGCTCTATCATGTATGCAATGCTGTGTACCAGACCTGATGTGTGCCTTGCTATTAGTTTAGCAGGGAGGTACCAAAGTAATCCAGGAGTGGATCACTGGACAGCGGTTAAGAACATCCTGAAATACCTGAAAAGGACTAAGGATATGTTTCTTGTTTATGGAGGTGAAAAAGGGCTTCTCGTAAAGGGTTACGTTGATGCAAGCTTTGACACTGATCAGGGCGATTCTAAATCGCAAACCGGATACGTATTTATATTAAACGGTGGAGCTATCAGTTGGTGCAGTTCTAAACAAAGCGTCGTAGCAGGATCTACATGCGAAGCGGAGTACATAGCTGCTTCAGAAGCAGCAAATGAAGGAGTCTGGATGAAGGAGTTCATTTCTGATCTAGGTGTCATACCTAGTGCATCGGGACCAATGAAGATCTTATGTGACAATACTGATGCAATTGCCTTAGCAAAAGAATCCAGATTTCACAAGAGGACCAAGCACATCAAGAGACGCTTCAATTCCATCCGGAACCAAGTCCAGGTGGGAGACATAGAGATTTGCAAGATACATACGGATCTGAATGTTGCAGACCCGTTGACTAAGCCTCTTCCACGAGCAAAACATGATCAGCACCAAGACTCCATGGGTGTTAGAATCATTACTATGTAATCTAGATTATTGACTCTAGTGCAAGTGGGAGACTGAAGGAAATATGCCCTAGAGGCAATAATAAAGTTATTATTTATTTCCTCATATCATGATAAATGTTTATTATTCATGCTAGAATTGTATTAACCGGAAACATGATACATGTGTGAATACATAGACAAACTAAGTGTCACTAGTATGCCTCTACTTGACTAGCTCATTAATCAAAGATTGTTATGTTTCCTAACCATAGACATGTGTTGTCATTTGATTAATGGGATCACATCATTAGGAGAATGATGTGATTGACTTGACCCATTCAGTTAGCCTAGCACTTGATCGTTTAGTATGTTGCTATTGCTTTCTTCATGACTTATACAAAGTTCCTACAACTATGAGATTATGCAACTCCCGTTTACCGGAGGAACACTTTGTGTGCTACCAAACGTCACAACGTAACTGGGTGATTATAAAGGTGCTCTACAGGTGTCTCCAAAGGTACATGTTGGGTTGGCGTATTTCGAGATTAGGTTTTGTCACTCCGATTGTCGGAGAGGTATCTCTGGGCCCTCTTGGTAATACACATCACTTAAGCCTTGCAAGAATTGTAACTAATGAGTTAGTTACGGTATGATGTATTATGAAACGATTAAAGAGACTTGCCGGTAACGAGATTGAACTAGGTATTGGATACCGACGATCGAATCTCGGGCAAGTAACATACCAATGACAAAGGGAACAACGTATGTTGTCATGCGGTTTGATCGATAAAGATCTTCGTAGAATATGTAGGAGCCAAAATGAACATCCAGGTTCCACTATTGGTTATTGACCGGAAACAGTTCTAGGTCATGTCTACATAGTTCTCGAACCCGTAGGGTCCACACGCTTAACGTTATGATGACAGTTTTATTATGAATTTACAAGTTTTTTGTACCGAAGGTTGTTCGGAGTCCCGGATGTGATCACGGACATGACGAGGAGTCTCGAAATGGTCGAGACATAAAGATCGATATATTGGACGACTATATTCGGGCACCGGAAGTGTTCCGGGTGATTTAGGAGAAAACCGGAGTGCCAGAGGCTTACTGGAACCCCCCCCCCCCCCGGGAGAAGTAATGGGCCTTATGGGCTTTAGTGGAGAGAGAGAGAGGGGCAGCCAGCATGGGCTGCGCGCCCCCTCCCCCTCTAGTCCGAATTGGACTAGGAGAGGGGGGCGGCGCCCCCCTCTTTCCCTCTCCCTGTCCCCCTTCCTTTCCCCCTCCTAGTAGGAGTAGGAAAGAGGGAGTCCTACTCCTACTAGGAGGAGGACTCCTCCTCCCTGGCGCGCCAACAAGGGCCGGCTGGCCTTTCCCCTTGCTCCTTTATATACGGGGGCAGGGGGCACTCTAGGACACACAAGTTGATCATCGTGATCGTTCCTTAGCCGTGTGTGGTGCCCCCCTCCACCATATCCCACCTCGGTCATATCGTCGTGGAGTTCAGGCGAAGCCCTGCGTCAATAGAACATCATCATCGTCACCACGCCGTCGTGCTGACGGAACTCATCCCCGACACCCTGCTGGATCGGAGTCCGGGGATCGTCATCGAGCTGAACGTGTGCAGAACACGGAGGTGCCGTACGTTCGGTACTTGGATCGGTCGGATCGTGAAGACGTACGACTACATCAACCGCGTTGTTATAACATTCCGCTCACTCTCCCCTCTCGTTGATATGCATCACCATGATCTTGCGTGTGCGTAGGAAATTTTTTGAAATTACTACTTTACCCAACATTCTCAGCTATGTTCACCTTTCTTCAGGTGAAGACATCTGAGCGGATGACCAACAAATCATTTGATGCGATGTTGGCTGCTTTCCGCAAATCTTTCCCAGATGCGTCTGAGCTGCCACACACCTACAGTAAAATGAAGAATTTCCTACATGCAGTTGGAATTGGATATGATATGATCCATGTTTGTAAGAATAATTGTGTTCTGTTCCGGAAGGATTATGCCAACTTAAGTGAATGCCCGAAATGCAAATCATCAAGATGGAAAGATGGCGATGCTGTGAAGAGGATTCCTCATAATGTTCTGAGACATTTTCCAGTTACACCAAGATTTCAGAGGTTGTTTCATGATGCTGAAACAAGAGAGGATGTACTGTGGCATTCTAGGAACCAGGAGTACAGAGATCATAATGTAATGAGCCATCCATCTCATGGTAGTGAGTGGAAAAGCTTCAATGATAAACACAAAGAGTTTGCTGCTGACCCAAGAAACATTAGACTTGGCTTAGCTTCAGATGGATTTAACCCATTTGGCCACCAGAGCGCCACATATAGCATGTGGCCAGTGCTTGTTATCCCTTACAACATGCGTCCAAATGTCTGTACCAAAGAATCAAACTACATGATGGCCTTGCTCATCCCAGGTCCAAAAAGTCCTGGAAAGGATTTTGATTTGTTCCTGGAGCCTCTTGTGGAGGAACTTCAACAGCTATGGAAGGGTGTTCTCACTCGAGACCTATATAGCTGCCCAACAGCTGATTTCTTTCTGCGTGCTGTTGTAATTTGGTGCATCCATGATTATCCGGCTTTGGGCACTATGTCGGGGCGAACGACACATGGTTACAATGCATGTGTTCGCTGTGACAGGAATCCGCTGTCATACGCAATACTTAGCAAGATCTGTTACATTGGACACTGCCGTTTCCTTGCCAAGGACAAGCTGCATCCTAGAAAATACCGAAGACATGTGTTCAATGCAAAGCATGAAAACCGTGATGCGCCAAAGAGGGTCACCGCCGATGAGTTGCAAGTGGAATTAGAGAAGGTCAGGCATATTACACCAGGAAACCATCCTGGTAATGGTAGCGGGAAAAGGAAGCATGGCACGGTAGAAGAGAGATTATTGTTTACCTGCAGGTCCACTTTGTGGGACTTGGAGTATTGGAAAGATTTGGATCTGCGGCATAATCTTGATGTGATGCACATCGAGAAAAATATATGTGACAGCATTATCGGCACACTTCTTAACATTGAAGGCAAGACGAAAGATACCTTAAAATTAGGATTGATTTGACACACCTAGGTATCAGAAAGGATTTGCAGGTGCAAGATGAAGGTAAACCACGGGATATGGCACCAGCTGTGTACGTCTTGGACAAGGTAAAGAGAAAAGAATTCTGTGAGGTCCTATCACGTGTGAGATTCCCACATGGATTTGCTTCCAACCCTGAAAGGAGAGTCAGTGCAGATGGAAACAAGGTACAAGGGTTGAAAACTCATGACTGCCACGTCCTACTTCAAAGGGTTTTACCTGTTATCCTCAGAGGATTGGGCCGCCCTGACTTATACAGAGCAGTTGCAGAGTTGGGACAATTCTTCAGAGAACTCTGCAGTAGAAATATCAGGATAGATGCTTTGGAGCGTCTTAGAGACAAGATACCAACTATCCTATGCGACCTTGAGAAGATATATCCTCCAGCCTTCTTTGATGTGATGGTGCATTTGGCTGTTCATCTACCTGATGAGGCACTACTTAGAGGTCCAGTACAGTATGGCTGGATGTACCCTATTGAAAGGCGGCTAGGCACTTTCAAGGGCTATGTTAGGAACAGAGCTAGACCCGAGGGTTCCATTGCATAGGCCTACATTGCTACAGAAGCGTTGACATTCTGCTCAAAATACATTGAAACAGCTGATCAGCTTAGCAAAGAGGTGGGTGAAGACAATCCCGGGCTCAATGTTTTCGATTATTCTATTCGAGTTACAGGGAAGAGTCGACAAGAGGACAAACCTAAAGATTTGGACAAAATGGTTTGGTATGTGTTGAATAATTGTCCTGAGATACTACCTTATATCATGTAAGTGCAGTACTGCAGCTTATACATCATAATCTACTAAACTTGCAGCACATTCTTATATATTTATATGTTTGACATGATCACTATGCTGTGCAGCATCTACAAAGAGGAGTTACTGCCGCAAAATCCAAGAAACGTTGACAAACTGGTTATGGCAGGATTTGCGAAATGGTTCAAGAACCATGTAAGCTTTTGAAGTGCACTGTCAGTTTTTTTAATATATTGAGTACATAAGATGACCAGCTTGTCTATTTTCTAACCATAGGTTAAGAAGATGCGGGAGGATGGGCAGACAGTTGATGATGCCCTTTACTCACTAGCAATGGGTCCTAATACTCGGGTAAGACATTATGAATCTTGCGTTGTTGGAGATGTGCACTACAACACCCTTGCACGAGATGAAGGCAGGAAGACACAAAACAGTGCCCTCATGAGCACAGATTCGTATGACAAAGAGACAACTGAAATGTATGCTAACATAACAGACATTGTTCAGTGGCAGTATATCTCCAGTTTCGAGGATCATCGGTGTGTGGTTCTGTTGTGCTGTCGTTGGTATAAACCTGTTTTCCAGGATCGCAAAACCCAGAGCTGATGATTATTTCAAATCCATCAATGTCAAGGCGGCGTACTAGACCAACGAGCCTTTTATTTTGGCAAATCAAGCAACACAGATATTTTTCTTGGAAGACACATTTGCACGTAGCGATGACATGCAAAGGTTTGAGCAGAGGGATTCGTTTAATGAAGTTGCACAACAAGATGATGCTTACACTGCTCCTGATGTACAAGATAACACAGATGTTCCTAATATCTTTGAGAATCATCACGTCAATGACGCCGGCGAAAAGATTGCATGTCGTGCTGTGGACATACAAGAGTTGATCAAGAAGAAGCCAACGTTTGAGGACGTTGAGGACGAAGAAGAAGATGACACCGGGGAGAATTACGATTCAGACTGATACACATGGCGAAGATGTTGACGCTGCTGCTGCGGATGATGATTACATTGCTTTTGTCGCATTTGCCTGTCAGAAGATGTTTTTTTATCTACTATGTGAAATTGTGTTTGCTATGACAACTGAAACCTGATGAACATGTTGTTTAGTATTTTGCTGTGAGAACATCACTTGTTATGTATGCTGATTTGTGTTTGGTGATTGTATGACAACTAAAACATGATGACATTGTTGTTTAGTTGTACTCATATTTGGCTGTGAAACTTGAATCTGATGACATAGTTTGTTGTTGGACTGCAATTTGCTCGATGTCTTCGAATGAGAACAAAGCTGACCCGACAGGGCCTCTGCTATTTATTTATTTATATGAGCAAAAGGGGATACCCCCTGATTTCCGTTAATAGAAATCATTAGATGTTCACAACACTACGCCCAGCCTGCTACACATGTTTCATTCATTACTAGTTTCAGCAAAGTGCTCATGTCGTAGCCACTGAATACATCACGAGTGTTACATACACTACAAATAAAGAGACAATCATCCTACAGAGCACATCGATTTTGCCCATTATCTTCACAAGCTCTTTCATCTCCTCATTGCTGTCAAGGCCGTTCAGCAGCTGTTGCTTGGCCATGATTAGCGGAACTACATCTTTAACCTTCTGCTCTGCATCTTCCTCTTCTGTTGTTCCTTCAGTTACTTGTCCAACACCCCAACCTGCTGGTATTGGGATTCCTCGGCTAACCAAATAATCAGCGTAGTTGCATTCCCCCACATCAGCAACTTCCCAGAAATACAAATCACACGAATCTTCCCTTTTCTGCACGAATCAAATTGGAAGATCATCAACCGAACTATTAAAAAAAATCAGCAACTGAAAGCAGCAGAACAACACTTAAACATATTATTACCCCATGATTTAGGCATTTGTAGAAGACTCAGCCAGGGTTGCGGATTGTGGTTGAGACGCGACGGATGACTCTGCATGATTTGAAGCAGTGGCACCACACCAACGGCAGCAGGTTGCGATGAGCAATCGGCTGCGGTGCGCGTGCCGGTGGGGGTGTGATGAGACCCACAGGTGATGGTACGGGTGCCGACTTGGCGCATATCTGGTTGTTGCCTGCTGAAGAGCAGGTGGACGAGTAGCCAGCGGACATGGTTGCTGCGGCCAGAGCTTCTGATGCTAGGTAGAGTAAGTAGAGAAGTGAAGGAAATATGCCCTAGAGGCAATAATAAAGTTATTATTTATTTCCTCATATCATGATAAATGTTTATTATTCATGCTAGAATTGTATTAACCGGAAACATGATACATGTGTGAATACATAGACAAACTAAGTGTCACTAGTATGCCTCTACTTGACTATCTCATTAATCAAAGATGGTTATGTTTCCTAACCATAGACATGTGTTGTCATTTGATTAACGAGATCACATCATTAGGAGAATGATGTGATTGACTTGACCCATTCAGTTAGCCTAGCACTTGATCATTTAGTATGTTGCTATTGCTTTCTTCATGACTTATACAAAGTTCCTACAACTATGAGATTATGCAACTCCCATTTACCGGAGGAACACTTTGTGTTCTACCAAACGTCACAACGTAACTGGGTGATTATAAAGGTGCTCTACAGGTGTCTCCAAAGGTACATGTTGGGTTGGCGTATTTCGAGATTAGGTTTTGTCACTCCGATTGTCGGAGAGGTATCTCTGGGCCCTCTCGGTAATACACATCACTTAAGCCTTGCAAGCATTGTAACTAATGAGTTAGTTACGGGATGATGTATTACGGAACGAGTAAAGAGACTTGTCGGTAACGAGATTGAACTAGGTATTGGATACCGACAATCGAATCTCGGGCAAGTAACATACCAATGACAAAGGGAACAGCATATGTTGTTATGCGGTTTGACCGATAAAGATCTTCGTAGAATATGTAGGAGCCAATATGAACATCCAGGTTCCACTATTGGTTATTGACAGGAAACAGTTCTAGGTCATGTCTACATAGTTCTCGAACCCGTAGGGTCCGCACGCTTAACGTTACGATGACAGTTTTATTATGAGTTTACAAGTTTTGATGTACCGAAGGTTGTTCGGAGTCCCAGATGTGATCACGGAAATGACGAGGAGTCTCGAAATGGTCGAGACATAAAGATCGATATATTGGACGACTATATTCGGACACCAGAAGTGTTCCGGGTGATTTCAGAGAAAACCGGAGTGCCGGAGGGTTACCGAACCCCCCCGGGAGAAGTAATGGGCCTTATGGGCTTTAGTGGAGAGAGAGAGGGGCAGCCAGCATGGGCCGTGCGCCCCCTCCCCCTCTGGTCCGAATTGGACTAGGAGAGGGGGGGCACCCCCCTCTTTCCCTCTCCCTCTCCCCCTTCCTTTCCCCCTCCTAGTAGGAGTAGGAAAGAGGGAGTCCTACTCCTACTAGGAGGAGGACTCCTCCTCCCTGGCGCGCCAATAAGGGTCGGCCGGCCTCCCCCTTGCTCCTTTATATACGGGGGCAGGGGGGCACCCTAGGACACACAAGTTGATCATCGTGATCGTTCCTTAGCCGTGTGCGGTGCCCCCCTCCACCATATTCCACCTCGGTCATATCGTCGCGGAGTTTAGGCGAAGCCCTGCCTCAGTAGAAGATCATCATCGTCACCACGCCGTCGTGCTAACGGAACTCATCCCCGACACCCTGCTGGATCGGAGTCCAGGGATCGTCATCCAGCTGAACGTGTGCAGAACACGGAGGTGCCGTACGTTCGGTACTTGGATCGGTCGGATCGTGAAGACGTACGACTACATCAACCGAGTTGTTATAACGCTTCCGCTTACGGTCTACGAGGGTACATAGACATCACTCTCCCCTCTCATTGCTATGCATCACCATGATCTTGCGTGTGCGTAGGAAATTTTTTGAAATTACCATGTTACCCAACAGTGGCATCCGAGCCTAGGTTTTATGCATTGATGTTATATGCACGAGTAGAACACAAGAGAGTTGTGGGCGATACAAGTCATACTGCTTACCAGCATGTCATACTTTGGTTCGGCGGTATTGTTGGATGAAGCGGCCCGGACCGACATTACGCGTACGCTTACGCGAGACTGGTTCTACCGACGTGCTTTGCACACAGGTGGCTGGCGGGTGTCAGTTTCTCCAACTTTAGTTGAACCGAGTGTGGCTACGCCTGGTACTTGCGAAGGTTAAAACAGCACTAACTTGACGAACTATCATTGTGGTTTTGATGCGTAGGTAAGAACGGTTCTTGATCAGCCCGTAGAAGCCACGTAAAATTTGCAGCAACAAAGTAGAGGACGTCTAACTTGTTTTTGCAGGGCATGTTGTGATGTGATATGGTCAAGATGTGATGCTTTATTTTATTGTATGAGATGATCATGTTTTGTAACCGAGTTATCGGCAACTGGCAGGAGCCATATGGTTGTCGCTTTATTGTATGAAATGCAAACGCCCTGTAATTGCTTTACTTTATCACTAAGCGGTAGCGATGGTCGTAGAAGCAATAGTTGGCGAGACGACAACGACGCTACGATGGAGATCAAGGTGTCGTGCCGGTGACGATGGTGATCATGACGGTGCTTCGGAGATGGAGATCACAAGCACAAGATGATGATGGCCATATCATATCACTTATATTGATTGCATGTGATGTTTATCCTTTATGCATCTTATCTTGCTTTGATTGACGGTAGCATTTTAAGATGATCTCTCACTAAAATTATCAAGAAGTATTCTCCCTGAGTATGCACCGTTGCCAAAGTTCGTCGTGCCCAGACACCACGTGATGATCGGGTGTGATAAGCTCAACGTCCATCTACAACGGGTGCAAGCCAGTTTTGCACACGCGGAATACTCAGGTTAAACTTGACGAGCCTAGCATATGCAGATATGGCCTCGCAAAGCAAGATAATAGTTCAGTGTGCCATGCTTTATGGCTTAGAACCGGGTCTTCAACGACGTTTTGAACATCATGGAGCATATGAGATGTTCCAGGAATTGAAGTTAATATTTCAAGCAAATGCCTGGATTGAGAGATATGAAGTCTCCAATAAGTTCTATAGCTGCAAGATGGAGGAGAATAGTTCTGTCAGTGAACATATAGTCAAAATGTCTGGGTATAATAATCACTTGATTCAACTGGGAGTTAATCTTCTGGATGATAGCGTCATTGACAGAATTCTCCAATCACTGCCACCAAGCTACAAGATCTTCGTGATGAACTATAATATGCAAGGGATGAACAAGACAATTCCCGAGCTCTTCGCAATGCTAAAAGCTGCAGAGGTAGAAATCAAGAAGGAGCATCAAGTGTTGATGGTCAACAAGACCACTAGTTTCAAGAAAAAGGGCAAAGGGAAGAAGAAGGCGAACTTCAAGAAGAACAGCAAGCAAGTTGCTGCTCAAGAGAAGAAACCCAAGTCTGGACCTAAGCCTGAAACTGAGTGCTTCTACTGCAAGCAAACTGGTCACTGGAAGCGGAACTGCCCCAAGTATTTGGCGGATAAGAAGGATGGCAAGGTGAACATAGGTATATGTGATATACATGTTATTGATGTGTACCTTACTAGAGCTCGCAGTAGCACCTGGGTATTTGATGCTGGTTCTGTTGCTAATATTTGCAACTCGAAACAGGGACTACACAATAAGCGAACACTGGCTAAGGACGAGGTGACGATGCGCGTGGGAAATGGTTCCAAAGTCGATGTGATCGCAGTCGGCACGCTACCTCTACATCTACCTTCGGGAGTAGTTTTAGACCTGAATAATTGTTATTTGGTGCCAGCGTTGAGCATGAACATTATATCTGGATCTTGTTTGATGCGAGAAGGTTATTCAATTAAAGTAGAGAATAATGGTTGTTCTATTTATATGAATAATATCTTTTATGGTCATGCACCCTTAAAGAGTGGTCTATTTTTGATGAATCTCGATAGTAGTGATACACATATTCATAATGTTGAAGCCAAAAGATGCAGAGTTGATAATGATAGTGCAACTTATTTGTGGCACTGCTGTTTAGGTCATATCGGTGTAAAACGCATGAAGAAACTCCATACTGATGGACTTTTGGAACCACCTGATTATGAATCACTTGGTACTTGCGAACCGTACCTCATGGGCAAGATGACTAAAACGCCGTTCTCCGGTACTATGGAGAGAGCAACAGATTTGTTGGAAATCATACATACAGATGTATGTGGTCTGATGAATATTGAGGCTCGTGGCGGATATCGTTATTTTCTCACCTTCACAGATGATTTAAGCAGATATGGGTATATCTACTTAATGAAGCATAAATCTGAAACATTTGAAAAGTTCAAAGAATTTCAGAGTGAAGTTGAAAATCATCGTAACAAGAAAATAAAGTTTCTACGATTTGATCGTGGAGGAGAATATTTGAGTTACGAGTTTGGTCTACATTTGAAAAATTGTGGAATACTTTCACAACTCACGCCACCCGGAACACCACAACGTAATGGTGTGTCCGAACATCGTGATCGTACTTTACTAGATATGGTGCGATCTATGATGTCTCTTACCGATTTACCGCTATCATTTTGGGGTTATGCTTTAGAGACGGCCGCATTCACGTTAAATAGGGCACCATCAAAATCTGTTGAGACGACTCCTTATGAACTATGGTTTGGCAAGAAACCAAAGTTGTCGTTTCTAAAAGTTTGGGGCTGCGATGCTTATGTGAAAAAGCTTCAACCTGATAAGCTCGAACCCAAATCGGAAAAATGTGTCTTCATAGGATACCCAAAGGAGACAGTTGGGTACACCTTCTATCACAGATCCGAAGGCAAGACATTCGTTGCTAAGAATGGATCCTTTCTAGAGAAGGAGTTTTTCTCGAAAGAAGTGAGTGGGAGGAAAGTAGAACTTGATGAGGTAATAGTACCAGCTCCCTTATTGGAAAGTAGTTCATCACCGAAATCAGTTCCTGTGACATCTACACCAATTAGTGAGGAAGTTAATGATGATGATCATGAAACTTTAGATCAAGTTGTTACTAACTTCATAGATCAACCAGAATAAGATCCGCACGAGAGTGGTACGTAATCCTATTCTGGAAGTCATGCTACTAGATCATGGTGAACCTACGAACTATGAAGAAGCGATGGTGAGCCCAGATTCCGCAAAATGGCTTGAAGCCATGAAATCTGAGATGGGATCCATGTATGAGAACAAAGTGTGGACTTTGGTTGACTTGCCCGATGATCGGCAAGCAATAGAGAATAAATGGATCTTCAAGAAGAAGACTGACGCTGACGGTAATGTTACTGTTTACAAAGCTCGACTTGTTGCAAAAGGTTTTCGACAAGTTCAAGGAGTTGACGACGATGAGACCTTCTCACCCGTAGCGATGCTTAAGTCTGTCTGTATCATGTTAGCAATTGCCGCATTTTATGATTATGAAATATGGCAGATGGATGTCAAAAGTGCATTCCTGAATGGATTTCTGGAAGAAGAGTTGTATATGATGCAACCGGAAGGTTTTGTCGATCCTAAAGGAGCTAACAAAGTGTGCAAGCTCCAGCGATCAATTTATGGTCTGGTGCAAGCCTCTCGGAGTTGGAATAAACGCTTTGATAGTGTGATCAAAGCATATGGTTTTATACAGACTTTTGGAGAATCCTGTATTTACAAAAAAGTGAGTGGGAGCTCTATAGCATTTCTGATATTATATGTGGACGACATATTGTTGATTGGAAATGATATAGAATTTCTGGATAGCATAAAAGGATACTTGAATAAAAGTTTTTCAGTGAAAGACCTCGGTGAAGCTACTTACATATTGGGCATCAAGATCTATAGAGATAGATCAAGACGCTTGATTGGACTTTCACAATGCACATACCTTGATAAAGTTTTGAAAAAGTTCAATATGGATCAGGCAATGAAAGGGTTCTTGCCTGTATTACAAGGTGTTAAGTTGATTCAGACTCAATGCCCGACCACTACAGAAGATAGAGAGAAAATGAAAGGAGTTCCCTATGCTTCAGCCATAGGATCTATCATGTATGCAATGCTGTGTACCAAACCTGATGTGTGCCTTGCTATTAGTTTAGCAGGGAGGTACCAAAGTAATCCAGGAGTGGATCAATGGACAGCGGTTAAGAACATCCTGAAATACCTGAAAAGGACTAAGGATATGTTTCTCGTTTATGGAGGTGAAAAATAGCTTGTCGTAAATGGTTACGTCGATGCAAGCTTTGACACTGATCCGGACAATTCTAAATCGCAAACCGGATACGTATTTATATTAAACGGTGGAGTTGTCAGTTGGTGCAGTTCTAAACAAAGCGTCGTAGCAGGATCTACATGCGAAACGAAGTACATAGCTGCTTCAGAAGCAGCAAATGAAGGAGTCTGGATGAAGGAGTTCATTTCCGATCTAGGTGTCATACCTAGTGCATCGGGACCAATGAAGATCTTCTGTGACAATACTGGCGCAATTGCCTTAGCAAAAGAATCCAGATTTCACAAGAGGACCAAGCACATCAAGAGACGCTTCAATTCCATCCGGGACCAAGTCCAGGTGGGAGACATAGAGATTTGCAAGATACATACGGATCTGAATGTTGCAGACCCGTTGACTAAGCCTCTTCCATGAGCAAAACATGATCAGCACCAAGACTCCATGGGTGTTAGAATCATTACTATGTAATCTAGATTATTGACTCTAGTGCAAGTGGGAGACTGAAGGAAATATGCCCTAGAGGCAATAATAAAGTTATTATTTATTTCCTCATATCATGATAAATGTTTATTATTCATGCTAGAATTGTATTAACCGGAAACATGATACATGTGTGAATACATAGACAAACTAAGTGTCACTAGTATGCCTCTACTTGACTAGCTCATTAATCAAAGATGGTTATGTTTCCTAACCATAGACATGTGTTGTCATTTGATTAACGGGATCACATCATTAGGAGAATGATGTGATTGACTTGACCCATTCAGTTAGCCTGGCACTTGATCGTTTAGTATGTTGCTATTGCTTTCTTCATGACTTATACAAAGTTCCTACAACTATGAGATTATGCAACTCCCGTTTACCGGAGGAACACTTTGTGTGCTACCAAACGTCACAACGTAACTGGGTGATTATAAAGGTGCTCTGCAGGTGTCTCCAAAGGTACATGTTGGGTTGGCGTATTTCGAGATTAGGTTTTGTCACTCCGATTGTCGGAGAGGTATCTCTGGGCCCTCTTGGTAATACACATCACTTAAGCCTTGCAAGCATTGTAACTAATGAGTTAGTTACGGGATGATGTATTACGAAACGATTAAAGAGACTTGCGAGTAACGAGATTGAACTAGGTATTGGATACCGACGATCGAATCTCGGGCAAGTAACATACCAATGACAAAGGGAACAACATATGCTGTTATGCTGTTTGACCGATAAAGATCTTCGTAGAATATGTAGGAGCCAATATGAACATCCAGGTTCCACTATTGGTTATTGACCAGAAACAGTTCTAGGTCATGTCTACATAGTTCTCGAACCCGTAGGGTCCACGCGCTTAACGTTACGATGATAGTTTTATTATGAATTTACAAGTTTTTTTGTACCAGAGGTTGTTCGGAGTCCCGGATGTGATCACGGACATGACGAGGAGTCTCGAAATGGTTGAGACATAAAGATCGATATATTGGACGACTATATTCGGGCACCGGAAGTGTTCCGGGTGATTTCGGAGAAAACCGGAGTGCCGGAGGCTTACCGGAACCCCCCCCCCCCCGGAGAAGTAATGGGCCTTATGGGCTTTAGTGGAGAGAGAGAGGGGCAGCCAGCATGGGTCGCGCGCCCCCTCCCCCTCTGGTCCGAATTGGACTAGGAGAGGGGGGCGGCGCCCCCCTCTTTCCCTCTCCCTCTCCCCCTTCCTTTCCCCCTCCTAGTAGGAGTAGGAAAGAGGGAGTCCTACTCCTACTAGGAGGAGGACTCCTCCTCCCTGGCGCACCTACAAGGGCCGGCCGGCCTCCCCCCTTGCTCCTTTATATACGGGGGCAGGTGGCACCCTAGGACACACAAGTTGATCATCGTGATTGTTCCTTAGCCGTGTGCGGTGCCCCCCTCCACCATATTCCACCTCGGTCATATCGTCGTGGAGTTTAGGCGAAGCCCTGCGTCGGTAGAACATCATCATCGTCACCACGCCGTCGTGCTGACGGAACTCATCCCCGACACCCTGCTGGATCGGAGTCCGGGGATCGTCATCGAGCTGAACGTGTGCAGAACACGAAGGTGCCGTACGTTCAGTACTTGGATCGGTCGGATCGTGAAGACGTACGACTACATCAACCGCATTGTTATAACGCTTCCTCTTACGGTCTACGAGGGTACGTAGACATCACTCTCCCCTCTCGTTGCTATGCATCACCATGATCTTGCGTGTGCGTAGGAATTTTTTTGAAATTACTATGTTCCCCAACAAGAAGAGGAGAAGCGAACGTTGGATATGTCAGTTTGATTACTTGCAGAGTAGCATAGCACCATATATAGTCATAGTCTAGGTTTGGATTCGAACCAGCTACAGGAGCACGTCTTTCTTTTTTCTAAAACTCGGCAACGTCTCTTTACTGGTACACTAGCTTGTTCTGTACGCCTTCCCAAGTCTTTGATTTTCTTTCCCTTTTTTGCGAGGAAGGAAGGAGGACAAAATTGAGAGTTCCTCGGACTCGAACCCAAGACCTCTCGGTTGAAAACCAAGGGTTCTAGTCACTTATGTGGCGAACGTTCCATGTGAGGAGGACGGCAGACGAACACATTTTCCTCGCAGTTTTCTTCCTATATAAAAAAAGTATGCTACTTGGTATCCGCTTAGTCAACAAACGATTGTGCCAACCTTGACCATTGGATTGACATTCAACGTCTGTCGCGTTTCTTCAGTCTCTTCTTCCTCGAGCCGCCAAAGCCAAACCAGCGCCGGCGGGACCGCCTGCTCCCGCCTCCCACGGCTGGCTGTGATCTTCCCCGGCTCCTGTTCGTTCCCGTCTAAGGCCTCACCATCGTCCTCCGCCTTGGTTCGCTCGCCGCGGCGCCGCCCTCCAGTGTTGTCAACATGGTCAACAACCGAGAGGAATAAGGAGATGACTGTACATGGTGAGGATGACAGTAGGGACCCAGTAGCGCGCGCAGTAATTTTGTTTTTTCGGGACGGAGAAGGGTATCAACTGGGTTGTGCGAGACCCGTGGCCCGTCTAGCCCAGGCTTTTATTTCATATGTTTAGCACATGACCAACCCAGTTTGTTTTTCCCCTTTCTGAAAATGGCTAGCCAGCTATTTTGTTTTTTGCAAAATAACCAACGTAGGCCTACTTGCTTTTCTATGCCCTACTGGGCCGGAAATCTTTCAAGACGAGGAGGGATGCATTTTGCCCAGAAAATGGGCTATAAGTAATAATAAATGGGCTGTAAAATGAAAAAATACAGCAAACATGCAATTAGTTCCAAAATACTATTTTCTCTCGGATTTTGATATTTTAAATTTCATTGTTTTTGTGTGGGTAAAATTTCATTGAATTTAAATTAAGGTATATTTAGATTTAAAATTAATTTGAATCTGGCTAGAAATTTCGGGTTGTATGCTGTTTGGGACAGATTTGGAGGCTGACTTGTGGGTCTACTAGGTTGACGTGTACTTTGGCTTTGTCAACTTAGTCCACAAATGATTCTAGCAGCAGTGACCGTTGGATGTTAATCCAACGGCCGTGCTGCTTCTTCAATATCTGATCTTCTTGCTCCAGCCGTCCAAACCAGCTCCGGTGGGACTGCCTGCTCCCGCCTCCCGTGGCCGGCTGTGCTGCCGCACAGGCCGCACCGCCCCACCCTACGGGGACGGAGGGCTTTGTCAACTTAGTCAATATGAACGATTCTAGCTCCAGTGACTGTACGATGTCCATCCAACAGCCGTAGTGCTTCTTCAACCTCTGGTCTTCTTGTTCCAGCCGCCCAAAGCAGCACCGGTCGTGCCGCATGCTCCTGCCTCCCGTGGCCGGCTGTGCTGCCGCGGAGGCCTCACCGCCCCCTACTATTCCCACCGCTGTCCAGGCCCTGCGGTGACGGCAGCCTCACACCGCAGCCGAACCAGTGAACCCTCGTACTCCTCTCCACGCGGGCTTCCACTGCCGCGTCTTCCCCGGCTCCGCGTCGTCCCCTTCCTAGGCCTCGCCGTCGTCCACCGCCATGGTGCTCTCGGCGCGACCTGGTCAACGTGGTCAAGGAACGACTTCCATCGGACGTGGACTGTACGTGGAGAGGATGACAGCTGGGTCCACGGCCGCAGCAAGGAAGTGCCTCCTTATTACGTGGAAAATAATGATTCCTCCACCTGACAGTTGGGACCCACCGGACGGGCCACTGTATTTCACGGAAAAAACATTTCCCCTTGACTGCTGGGACCCACCAGCTTCATCTTCGCACGCATGGAAGTGCGTGCGGGCAAAAAAATGATTCACCCCCTGACTGTTGGGACCCACCAACTACACCTTCGCACGCAAGGAAGTGCGTCCGGGCAAAAAAAATGATTCACCCCCCTGACTGCTGGGACCCACCGGCTACATCTTCGCACGCAAGGAAGTGCGTCCAGGCAAAAAAAAACGATTCGCCCCCTGACTGCTGGGACCCACCAGCTACATCTTCGCACGCAAGGAAGTGCCTGACAGTCGGGACCCACCTGGTCGAAGCGTATGTAGCGTTGTCATTCTGGTCGCGAACATGTACGTAGATATATACTGGTGGATGTAGAGGCGCGCATGTGTCGTAGTAGAGGCGTGCATGTAGCATGTACATGTACGTATAGCGGCCAGGGTGCAAGAAAGAAATACAGCCACGTATGTGTACATACGGGCGGGGTCTCGAACGCCTACTCGCGCATACGTACGGCGAGGGCTCGTGTTCATGGGGAGGCAACGGAATGCGTCGTGTTCATGGGGAGGCAACAGAATGCGTCGTGTTCATGGGGAGGCAACGGAATGCGTCATGTTCATCGGGAGACAACGGAACGCGTGGGAGCCAACCGGCTGGGTCGGAACGGAATGCGTGGTCGTGTTCATCGGGAGGGCTTGGACGGAACAGGCAATGGAAACGAGGCCTGGCATACCACAGAACGGAGGAAACAGACCTCCTACATTCGGAACGGGGTCGTGTTGATCGGGAGGGGTGTGGCGTACCGCAAAACGGAGGAAACGGACCTCCTATGGTCGAAACGGGGGTCCTGTTGATCAGGAGGGGTGTGGCGTACCGCAAAATGAAGGAAACGGACATCCTACGGTCGAAACGGGGGTCCTGTTGATCGGGAGGGGTGTGGCATACCGCAAAATGGACGAAACAGACTTGTGTTGGAGCGCTACGGTCAAAACGGGGGTCCTGTTCATCGGGAGGGGTGTGGCGTACCGCAAAAAGGGACTCCACGGAATACTGTTCATCTCCACCGTCGACCTCCTCCAGCCTCCACGGGCTCCTGTTCATCCAGCCTCCACCGCGCGCTACTCCACCGGCTACTGTTCAACCACCCCTCCACCGTCTACTGTTCATCCAGCCCTCCACACCACGGGGTCCTATTCAACCACCCCTCCACGGGCACTCCTCCACCGTCTACTGTTCATCTAGCCCTCCACCGTGGGGTCCTGTTCATCCAGAGGCAATGCCACCGCTCACTGTTCATCCAACCCCCCCCCCCCCCCCCCCGCAACGCTCACTGTTCATCCCACAGGTAGCATAAATCGGCTTCAGTTAGCAGCAGTAGTGAAGGAATCGCTTGATCGGGTTCAGTTAACAGCCATCGGTCGATCGCTCGGGTTCAATAATGCGTAGCCTGCAGTGCAATCACTCGGGTTCAGTTAGAGCCCAACGCCTCGCTCGGGTTCAGTTAGAGCCAACGCCTCGCACACATGCGCGTACGTGTATGAGAGAAACGCACATCGCTCGGCCCCCGACCTCCCACCGTAACCGGGAACTCCCCGAAATTTTCCTCCCCCTCGCTTCTACCACGGTTTTTTCCGTCATGGACGACCCAAAGAATGTCGTGCAGCCGCGTCTCCGGCCCGCCTAGGACGAAAAGCCCATTTTCTGTCATGATTTTTTGTCATAGAAGTATGAGCCCACCACATCTATGATGATACCGGGTTTTGTCACAATTATCGTCATAGAAGTGTCATATGTATGACAGAAAACAAATTCGTTCGGCCCAAAATGTCACGGATGTGTCTTATTTTTGTAGTGTAGTTTTCGTAGTGATGGTAGAGCTCAAGCTGCTGGAGTTTTTCAAATTTGGGTGATGTCAGCCAGGTGTCCACCATGCAGGGTATGGACAGCAGGTAGCGTGTCATGGTGCAGAGGCGTTGAACGGGGCCCTGGTGGGAGGAGATGATGGCCTTGAGGAGTTCAAAATCATGAATGGCATATAACCAATGACAGTCGAGATTAAGAGGCACGACGCGCCATAGAGGGCACCACCGAGTTGGGAGGACTTGGGTGTGGCAGCAATCCTTGGTGATCTCCCCAAGGATGGCATACGGGAGATCGCTGATGTGGTCCACCCGAGAATCTACGGGTTCCTTAGATCGGGTGGGGGGTGCTCGCCTCTTCTCCCCGCGCTGTCGGGTGCGGCATCTAACCAGCATCGCCGCTGGCGGGAGCCTCGTCTTCTTGATGATGGGGCCAGTTGACTCCATTTTCCTTGTGGGCGTCGTGTCGAGCTCACGGATTTGAGCAAGGCAGCCAGAGATGAGCCCAATGACAGTGTGAGTGGGGAAGAAGGAGGGTTGGGGTTTTCTGTAGCAGCGAGGAAGAAGGGGAACATGCATTTTCTGTACGAGTGAGGAAGAAGGTAGGCGGGAGTTTTATGTACGAATGTGGAAGAAGGGAAGCGGGGGGGATTGGGGGCGATGAAAGGGGGAGAGTCTAGTGGGATGCAGGGTTTTTTCGGGAGCGCCCCAATTCAAGAAATATGGGATTCCCTGGGGGGGAAAGCAAATGGGCTTTAAGATGGATTTCCTTTTGTATCGGCATGGTCGGCTGTCGTGTTCCGTCCTGGATGGTCTTAACACTACAGGCAGCCCGTTAGAGACACTCTCCAGCTCTCCAGCTTATTGCCCATTCGAAAGAAAAAATAGAGACACCCTCCTCCTCATGCTTGGCATCCACCAAATTAGAGGATGCGAGTCAAATCTACAAGGGCATGCAAATCAAATGCGAAAGAAAGGAAAAAATTTCTATTTATTGCATACAGACACTCACACTGGTCGTAGTGCGATAAAATGAGGGGTCAAATAACAGGCCCACAATATAGATTGTAAAGGTTCACACGCTAGTCAACATTCACATTAAACTAACATTCACATGCTCATAATTTCAACATGTTGATGCATCTCAATGATTCACCAGATAGACTATAACCAAGACAAAGCTATCACAAGGTGTAGAAATAAAGAAAAAACAATTGCTGCTTCTCTGAGCAAAGGGCCTCCCTACGCACACATTAATTTCTTGGGCATGCTTCTTTCTACCCAATGTTGCGTGCACTTTTAGCATGTTGGCAACTCCACAGCTAGCTTGCTAACTCACCTTGCAATGACGCTGACACATTGCAACACTCCTGCAAGGCCCAAAGGTTAATTTGAGAACAAGTACACAAAGGTTAATTTGACAAACATGACTTATAAGTTGACTGTAGTCATATCACATTTTTTGGAAACATGTCATAAAGTAACGCGATAGACCTTCTTCAAGCCAATTAACATGTGTTCAAGAAACCAAAATTGTCAAAAAGTAACACGTTAGACCTTCTTTAACATGTGTTCAAAAAACAAAAAATATCATAATTTGCAAAACAAGGACCTCGAGGTTAATTTAACTAAGAGGACGGAGCACTATATACATTTAAACCAATTAAATGTTTACGGTGACCCAACCTATCAGTTAATTTAAGATTGAGACCGCTTCCCATCAGGTCACCCATTTGATGGCTACTCCAGCTTGAGCACACTTAACTTGGAGTTCCCTTAGATGAGCTATCGGTAGGAAAGCTGGTCCTTGCTGATATATGATGCATCTTCCCATCCTTTATGGCATACCCGGATGACCGCCATTGCCCAACGGCCAATGCCATGTCCCCCGCGAATGTAGAAGCTTCCCTCGCTCGTCTAGCTGCTTCCCGTGTTTCCCCCTGTTTTTGCCGCCTTCCCACCTAGTGTGCATCCAACTTGCTTGCTCACGAAGACCTAGGGAAATTTGAGGAAGCCCATCATTGGAATATACAAGCCAAGTTCTATAATGAAAAATTCCCACTAGTATATGAAAGTGACAAAATAGGAGACTCTCTATCATGAAGATCATGGTGCTACTTTGAAGCACCAGTGTGGAAAAAGGGATAGTAACATTGCCCCTTCTTTTTTCCTTTTTTTCTCCTTTTTTTCTTTCTTATTTCTCTCTCTTTTCCTTTTTTTTCTTTCTCTCTTTTTTCCTTTTTTCCTTTTTTCTCTTTTTTTTTAATTTTCGTCTGGAGTCTCATCCCGACTTGTGGGGGAATCATAGCCTCCATCATCCTTTCCTCACATGGGACAATGCTCTAATAATGAAGATCGTCACACTTTTATTTACTTACAAGACAAAAATTACAACTTGATGCTTAGAACAAAATATGACTCAATGTGAATGCCTCTGGCGGTGTACCGGGATGTGCAATGAATCAAGAGTGACATGTATGAAAGAATTATGAAAGGTGGCTTTGCCACAAATACGATGTCAACTACATGATCATGCAAAGCAATATGGCAATGACGAAGTGTGTCATAATAAACGGAACGGTGGAAAGTTGCATGGCAATATATCTCAGAATGGCTATGGAAATGCCATAATAGGTAGGTATGGTGGTTGTTTTGAGGAAGGTATGTGGTGGGTGTATGGTACCGGCGAAAGTTGCACGACACAAGAGAGGCTAGCAATGATGGAAGGGTGAGAGTGCGTATAATCCATGGACTCAACATTAGTCATAAAGAACTCATATACTTATTGCAAAAATCTATTAGTTATTGAAACGAAGTACTAAGCGCATGCTCCTAGGGGGATAGATCGGTAGGAAAATACCATCGCTCGTCCCCGACCGCCACTCGTAAGGAAAACAATCAAAAAATAAATCATGCTCCGACTTCATCACATAACGGTTCACCATACGTGCATGCTACGGGAATCACAAACTTTAACACAAGTATCTCTCAAATTCACAACTACTCACTAGCATGACTCTAATACGTCTCCAACGTATCTACTTTTCCAAACACTTTTGCCCTTGTTTTGGACTCTAACTTGCATGATTTGAATGAAACTAACCTGGACTGACGTTGTTTTCAGCAGATTTGCCATGGTGTTATTTTTGTGCAGAAATAAAAGTTCTCGGAATGACCTGAAACTCCACGGAGTCACGTTTTAGAATAAATAAAAATATTGGCAAAAGAATCAACGAAGGGGGACCCACACCCTGTCCACGAGGGTGCAGGGCACGCCCACCCCCCTGGGACGCGCCCCCTGCCTCGTGGGTCCCCTGGACCTCCACCGACCTCAACTCCAACTCTATATATTCACGTTCGGGGAGAAAAAAATTACAGAGAAGGATTCATCGTGTTTTACGATACAGAGCCGCCACCAAGCCCTAATCTTCCTCGGGAGGGCTGATCTGGAGTCCGTTCGGGGCTCCGAAGAGGGGAATCCGTCGCCATCATCATCATTAACCATCCTCCATCACCAATTTCATGATGCTCACCGCCGTGCGTGAGTAATCCCATCGTAAGCTGGCTGGACGGTGATGGGTTGGATGAGATTTACCATGTAATCGAGTTAGTTTTGTTAGAGTTTGATCTCTAGTATCCATTATGTTCTAAGATTGATGTTGCTATGACTTTGCCATGCTTAATGCTTGTCACTAGGGCCCAAGGGCCATGATTTCAGATCTGAACCTATTATGTTTTCATGAATATATGTGAGTTCTTGATCCTATCTTGCAAGTCAATACTCACCTACTATGTGTTATGATCTGGCAAACCCCGGAGTGACAATAGTCGGGACACTTCCCGGTGAGTGATAATGCTTTGGTCCGGTACTCTATTAAAAGGAGGCCTTAATATCCCTTAGTTTCCAATAGGACCCCGCTGCCACGGGAGGGTATGACAAAAGATACCATGCAAGTTCTTTTCCATAAGCACGCATGACTATATTCGGAATACATGCCTACATTACATTGATGAACTGGAGCTAGTTCTGTGTCACCCTATGTTATAACTGTTGCATGATGAATTGCATCCGACATAATTATTCATCATTGATCCATTGCCTATGAGATTTTCACATATTGATCTTTGCTTAGTTACTTCTCCGTTACCACTGTTACGATTGCTACAAAATTGCTACTATTACTTTTGCCACCGTTACCGTTACCTCCATACTACTTTGCTACTAAATACTTTGCTGCAGATATTAAGTCTTTCAGGTGTGGTTGAATTGACAACTCAGTTGCTAATACTTGAGAATATTCTTTGGCTCCCCTTGTGTCGAATCAATAAATTTGGGTTGAATACTCTACCCTCAAAAACTATTGCGATGCCCTATACTTGTGGGTTATCAGACTCTAATATTGCCATCTTCATATCTCAAAACAATCATAAAGAATCAAACTTCTCATAGTATTCAATGCACTTTATATGAAAGTTTTTTTATATCCCTCTTGGATGCCTATCATATTAGGACTAAATTTATAACCAAAGTAAATTACCATGTTGTTCTAAAAGACTCTCAAAATAATATAAGTGAAGCATGAGAGTTCATCAATTTCTATAAAATTAAGCCACCGCCGTGCTCTAAAAAGATATAAGTGAAGTACTAGAGCAATATTGCCTAGCTCAAAAGATATAAGTGAAGCACATAGAGTATCCTAATAAATCACGATTCATGCGTATCTCTCTCAAAAGGTGTGTATAGCAAGGATGATTGTGGTAAACTAAAAATCAAAGACTCAAATCATACAAGACGCTCCAAGCAAAACACATATCTTGTGGTGAATAAAAATATAGCCTCAAGTAAAGTTACCGATAGACGAAGACGAAAGAGGGGATGCCTTCCGGGGCATCCCCAAGCTTAGGCTTTTGGTTGTCCTTGAATATTACCTTGGGGTGGCTTGGGCATCCCCAAGCTTAGGGTCTTGCCACTCCTTATACCATAGTCCATCAAATCCTTACCCAAAACTTGAAAACTTCATGACACAAAACTCAACAGAAAATCTCATAAGCTCCGTTAGTATAAGAAAATAAACCTCTTTAAGGTACTGTTGCAAAGTCATTCTTTATCTTTATTGGTGTAATATCTACTGTATTACAACTTTTCCATGGTTCATACCCCCCGATACTACCCATAAATTCATCGAAATAAGCAAACAACACAGAAAAAACAGAATCTGTCAAAAACAGAACAGTCTGTAGCAATCTGTAACTCTCGAATACTTCTGTAACTCCAAAAATTAGGGAAACCTGAGAAATTTGTGTTCCAATTCAGAGCAAAAATAATCAGATCAAAATCACATTTATGTTAATTCTTAAAATTATTTTCTTGAGTGCAAAAGTTTCTGATTTTCAGCAGGATCAACACAACTATCACCGTAAGCTATCCTAAAGGTTTAACTTGACACAAACACTAATTAAAACATAAAACTGCATCTAACCAGAGTCTAGAGGAATTATTCATTACTAAATAGGAACAAAAATCAAAGAACAAAAATAAAATTGGGTTGCCTCCCAACAAGCGCTATTGTTTAACGCCCTTAGCTAGGCATTGATAATTACAATGATGCTCACATAAAAGAGAAGAGTTGAAGCACAAAGATAGCATCATAAAACACGTGACAAACACATCTAAGTCTAAAATGCTTCCTATGCATAGGCATTCCATAAGCAAACAAATTATGAAGGCAAGCAAAAACTAGCATATGCAAGGAAGAATAAAGAGACGATAGCAATCTCAACATGAAGAGAGTAATTTAGTAACATGAAAATTTCTACAACCATATTTTCCTCTCTCATAATAATTACATGTAGGATCATAAGCAAATTCAATAATATAGCTATCACATAACATATCTCAACACGGTCCACATGCATGCAAAGTTGACACTCTTCCAAAATAGTGGGATCGACATTAACTGAAGTCACGACCTCTCCAAACCCACTTTTATCAAAAAATTCATAATATTGAACATTCTCCAAATATGTGGGATCTAAACTTGACACTCTTCCAAACCCACTTTCAATATTATTGCAAACACTTTTATCAATCTCATATTCATCATGGGGCTTAAATAAATTTTCAAGATCATAAGAAGAATCACCCCAATCATGATCATTGCAACAAGTAATGGACATAGCAAAACTAGCACCCTCAAGATTAGGATTTTGCACATTATTAGCACAATTGACATCAATAGAATTTATAGTAAAATCATTGCAATCATGCTTTTTATTCAAGGAGCTATCGTGAATCTCTTCATAAATTTCTTCATCACAATTTTCAGATTCACGAATTTCAAGCAAAACTTCATAAAGATAATCTAGTGCACTCAACTCACTAGCAATTGGTTCATCATAATTGGATCTCTTAAAAAGATTATCAAGTGGATGGGGATCCATAAAATTTTAGCAAGCGAAGATGCAAGCAAAAAGAAGGCACATGGTAACACAGGCGAACAAAAGATTGCACGGAAGAATGGCGAAGAAAAGGCAAATCTTTTCGAAAATCATTTTAGAGGTGGGGGAGAGGAAAACGAGAGGAGAATGGCGAATAATGTAATGCAAGAGATGAGAGTTTATGATGGGTACTTGGTATGTCTTGACTTGACGTAGATCTCCCCAGCAACGGCGCCAGAAATTCTTCCTGCTACTTCGTGAGCTTGTGTTGGTTTTTCCCTTGAAGAGGAAAGGGTGATGCAGCTAAGTAGAGTAAGTATTTCCCTCAGTTTGAGAACCAAGGTATCAATCCAGTAGGAGACAACGCACAAGTCACCGAAAACCTGCACAAACAATCAACAAACTTGCACCCAACGTGGTAAGGGATTGTCAATCCCTTCACGGTTACTTGCAAAAGTGAGATCTGATAGAGATAGATAAACGGTAAAGTAAATATTTTTGGTACTTTTGGTTTATAGATCGGAAAGTAAAAGATTGCAAAATAATAGATCAGAAACTAGTATGATGGAGAAGAGAACTTATATGATGGAAAAGAGACCCGGGGGCCATAGATTTCACTAGTGGCTTCTCTCAATATAGCAAATATTACGGTGGGTGAACAAATTACTGCCAAGCATGCATAAATATGACGATATCTAAGGCAATGATCATGAATATAGGCATCACGTCCGTGTCAAGTAGACCGAAATGATTCTGCATCTACTACTATAACTCGACACATCGACCGCTATCCAGCATGCATCTAGAGTATTAAGTTCATAAAGAACGAAGTAACTGCCGCTGCCACCCCTCCCACCCCTTTCCCTACCCTCCGTAGCCACCCAAGGTGCCCACCGGCACGCGCGCCCGACACCGATTAAGGTGGCAACAGGGATCAGGCGGCTCCACCTATGTGGAGGGCCTAGGCAGCTGGGGCGGCGACCCCGGATCTGGCAAGGCGGCGCCGCCGTGGCGGCAGGCGCGCCTGTGGGTGTGGGTCATTGTCCTCGGCGGCGCGGGCGGCGAATCGATGGCGGACACTGTGCTTGGTTGGTGGGCTGCTCCGGTGATCCTCTGACCTCAGATATGAAGGTTGCTTCTCCTCTTCCCTCTAGCCCGCTCCCAACCTGTGCTAGCGTCGGTGCAGCTTCGCATGTCTCTTGGTGGCTGGTTGATGTGGTGTTGGTCCGGATCGGGAGAAATCCCTGGTGGTGTCTCCGACCACGGCGGTGGCCAGGCCCGCGGGCGCGGCTCCCCTTCTTGAAGGCACCGTCGTGATCCCTTCTACCCGCCCCTTCCCCTCTCTTCCAAGGTTAGTCATGTAATCCCATGCTGATTCGGCGGAGGCGACGGCGGCGCTCAGCGTCGTAACCTCCCTGGGGGCGTCGTCTGGCTAGGAGGGTGCAGGTGTGTGGTGCTAGATACGAGGTTTGTGATTGCAACGGGGTCCGAGTGACAACTTAGGTTCCAGCGATGCCGGGCTTGCCATTCTCTGTTTGGTGCTTGCTGGTCGTCCCATGTTCGTCGGTGGCTCGACTTCCTTGAGCCTAGGTGGGAGAGGAAAGGGTTCCCCTTCCCGGCAACAGATCCGTGGCGGCTCAATGAGCACCAAGGCCTATCCCTCGCATCCGTGCATACTCTGTTTTCCTGTCGTTCACCGCAAGCTCGTTGCTTCTTCAACTCTGATGTGTTGTTTCCTACAGCTTACTCTCTTCTTATTTGGACAGCGACGGTTTGTGCTTAAATGCCCAGTGAGGTATGTCCGTTGTTGCGACACGGATGCATGCAGATGTTCTGTGTTTGCAACCCCAAGATCATGCCTTTCCTTGTTCTAGGGTGAACTCATCCCTCGCTCGACGATGCGGCGTCCTTCAAGCTAGGACGAGGGGGTAGGGTCCCTCTTCGGCGAGGGAGAAGGAAGGTGTGGTATCTTTCTGGTCTCTAGTGCAAGTGTTTGGCGTGTTTGTGGTCAAGGCGGTCGACAATGCCATTGTCGCTGATGTTTTCTTCGGTGTTTCGAGCTTCAAGGGCGGCCTTTTCTTCAAGCGGTTCTTCATCTCCAACTAGTTTAGGTGCTTGTAGTTTGCGACTGTGTTGTAAGCTGTGTTCTTCATCACCCATGCATCTTTTGGCCGCTCGTGTTTTATTTTCTTTGTAAGTGAAGTTGGGCTTGCACTTGTTGGCGATAATACCTAGTCGGTTGATGGCTTTGTTAATTCAAAGTCGCGCTCGTTTCCAGCCTTTGTTCTAAAAAAAAAGAAAGTGAGACGCCCGCCCCTTAGCCATAACTGGGCCGAAATCAAACAATGAACAGGCTGACGAAGCCAGTTCTACAGCGTCATCATCATTTCGTCTAGCGGTTGCTCCAAAAAACAAAAAATTCATTTCGTCTAGCTTTATCACCTAAAAAAACCACCATCCACTCGTCTCCTTCCTCCGCCATCGTCCCCGCGGCACCATGGCCACGGCGACACCACAGCAATGCTGCCTTCCGGCCCGCGCGCGCCCTCCTCCCACCTCCACTCCCCTGCGCCTACGCTACCTCACCAGAGCAGCCTCCTCCTTCCACTTCCCGGGCCGCCGCACGGTAACGGCAAGGAGGAGAGGAAGAGCCGCCTTCGCCTTCTCCCCCAGGTAGCAAATTAGCGCCTCTCCTGGGCGCAGAATACAATCAGGGGTATGTGCTGTTTAAATTTGATTGGGTTCTCCTCTGCTGTATTCGTGTAGATGCACGTTGGAGACGGGTGGCCCAGCCTTTGATCCTCTAGGGCTCTACAGGGAGGACCCGTCCAGTTCTGATTATCAGTCTCCCTTCTCGACATTTTTCGGTGTCCTGTCTCCAGTGTTCGGGAGCTCCAGTGGATCCAGGAAAGAGAAGTCATCCTATGGCCGAGGAGCAGCAGGTTGCAATTCGGAGCTAATCCCTTCTCCCTCTATTATTTTTGACGAAGTATAGTCCATGATTATTTTGTCAGTGCTTCAGAGGGATGCCACTTTGCACAAATGCTTTCATTACTTTAGGTGAAGTAATGTTTTTTTAGATGAAAGACGCAAGGAGCGCCCGACTTAATTAATAAAGCCAACATAGGCCACTTAGTCTTACAAAGTCTTACAACATAAAGGAGAATATAAGTGCCGAAATCAGAGCTTAAGAGTAAGCATTACAGAACTGCTCAAAAGACATAGCCATACACAGATATAAAGGTGCTAGGCAGCGCTTGATGGCTTCACAGGATGTTGTTTCTGTTGATGGCGTGCGAGTGTATGATCGTGCAAAGCACCGGGCTGGCCGCGTCACTGGCCTTCCTCTTCCCTGGAGGGCACCACTGCTGAAAGAAAAGAGACCATTTGAAAATAAAATTAGCTGGATGACTTGGAAATTTTCCTTCAATAGCAATTTTGTTGCAAGTGGCCCACAGCGCCCAAGCTAAGGCCGCAAACGAGCGCTAGGCTAATCTATTTTGCTGGCCTCTCGTGGTGCACAGCAGAGCAACCATGGAGTTCGGTGCCCAGTTAGCGCCAAAGCTGTCCCTGACACAGCTCCATAAGGATATATTAGGGGCACAGCGGAAAAGAATGTGGCCGGCATCTTCCGGGCTGTTGCAAAGGGCGCAGCAGCCGTTGCCTGGACCTCTCTATTTCTGGAGGTTAATTGCAGATGGCAGATGATTTAACACAGCCTGCCAAAGGGAAATACGGACTTTGAGCGGAACTCTCGCTGCCCAGAAAGCCTTAGCGCATCTCACCTTAGGACATTGGTTAAGTTTCGCGTATAAAGATTTTACTGAAAAGTCGCAAGACACCTCAAGATCCCAACTTACTGAATCCTTTTCGGTGGTTAAATTAGTATTAGCGAACTGAATTTGTAAAGCTTCCCATGAGGCAAGCTCAGAATCATTGAGGTTACGCGTAAAAGCCAGATTAATTTGGCCGGCAACAAACAAATTGCTAACTAAGATCCGACACAATGACAAATAGGTTAGGATAAATAGCATAGTGAGGTTTGTCATCAGTTCATTTTGAAAGCCAGAATTTGGTGTCCTTCTTGTTCCCGACCTCGAAGCGAGCACCCAAATTGAATATCTCTTTGCATTTTTGGATCCCAATTCCAAAATTCGGAGCCCTTGGTCTTAGTAGCGAAGAGCGAAGAATCCGAGAAGTACTTAGCTTTGAGGACACGAGCCCACAGGTTGTCATCGTTCTGAACAATTTTCCAAATTCACTTACTAATCAGCGCAAGGTTCAATTTCTTGAAATTAGTAATACCTAGGCCTCCCTGGCCTTTAGGTTTGCAAATGTCCGCCCATCGGACCATATGGTATTTGCGCTTGGCCACGTCCGCTTCCCAGAAGAATCTGGCTCTAACCTTTGTCGAACTGCGCATGGATGCCACCCCGAGCAAGAAGAGGCCAATCGTGAAGGTCAGGTTAGCAAACAGACATGCATTGGTAAGAGTGATTCTCGCGCCCGAAGACATGAGTTTCCATTGCCAAGGGTCAACTCGTGTAATAACTTTACTAATCGTTGGATCCCAATCCGACTCCCACACCTATTTATCCGAGCATGGGAGGCCAAGGTAAGAGATGGGAAAATCCAATTTGTAGCAGTTAAGAAGATTGGCAATTCACACACACACTCTTAGCCTCATCCACACCTACCGTGCATGCTTCACTTTTGACAAAGTTTAATTTGCACCCCTGACATAGCTTCAAAGCAAATTAAAAGGATCTTGATAGTGGCCAAACTTCGTACATCGGGCTCAAAGAGAAGCACCGTGTCGTAAGCGTATTGGAGATGAGTCACTCCTCCTGGAATGAGGTGGGACGCCACCCCTTTGAGGTGACTAGCCCCTTTGGCTTTGGTTAGCATGGAAGAAAGTGAATCCGCAACTATATCAAATAGAAGGGGAGAGATGGGATCCCCTTGACGCATGCCTCTCTTAGTGCGAAAAAATGGGCCAACCTCCCCATTGAGGCAAATTGCAGTATGTCCTCCCAAGACAAGCTGCATAATACTGTGAATAAAACCTGCTTGGAACCCTTTCCGTTCAGAACTTGTCGAAGAAAAGACCAACTAACTCGGTCATGCGCCTTTTCAAAGTCAAGTTTTAGAAGAACATCAGGGAGTTTCTTACGCTTAAGCTCGTGAACAATTTCGTTAAGACATAGCACCCCCAAGGATAAAACGGCCTTTAATAAAAGCCATTTGTGCATGGGACAATTTTAGCTGCTAACAAACCCAATCGCATCGCATACTTTGACAACTAGTTTGAAGAGCACATTGATAAGAGCGATAGGTCGGAGTTGGGGTATATGGTCCGCCCCTGGGGTCTTAGGATTAAAGTTAGAATAGCAAACTTAATACGTTTGGTATCGATCGTACCTAACGCAAAAATCCATTAATATTCTCAGTGACCAATGGTTTGAGCATCCCTTGTTGTTAGGGGTTTTTGGCGCTTCTCCCCTTCTCAAAACATGTCCAACAACAACAACAAAGCCTTTAGTCCCAAACAAGTTGGGGTAGGCTAGAGGTGAAACCCATAAGATCTCACAACCAACTCATGGTTCTGGCACATGAATAGCCACGCACATCTGTCCATGGCTAGTTCTCTGGTGATACTCCTGTCCTTCAGATCTCTCTTTACGGACTCCTCCCCTGTCAAGTTCGGTCTACCCCGACTTCTCTTGACATTATCAGCACGCTTTAGCCGTCTGCTATGCACTGGCGCTTCTGGAGGCATGCACTGAATATGCCCAAACCATCCCAGACGATGTTGGACAAGCTTCTCTTCAGTCGGTGCTACCCCAACTCTATCTTGTATATCATCATTCCGGACTCGGTCCTTGTGTGGCTACACATCCATCTCAACATGCGCATCTGTGCCACACCTAACTCTTGAACATGTTGCCTTTTAGTGGACTGACACTTAGTGCCATACAACATTGCGGGTCTAACCGCCGTCCTATAGAACTTGCCTTTTAGCTTTTGTGGCACTCTTGTCACAGAGAATGCCAGAAGCTTGGAGCCACTTCATCCATTCGGCTTCGATTCGATGGTACACCCCCATCCTGCAGCATTGACCCCAAATATCGAAAGGTGTCCTTCTGAGGCACCACCTGCCCATCAAGGCTAACCTCCTCCTCGTGCCTAGTAGTACTGAAACCGCACCTCATGTACTTGGTTTTAGTTCTATTAGTCTAAAACCTTTCGATTCCAATGTTTGTCTCCATAGCTCTAACTTCCTATTGACCCCCGTCAGACTATCATCGACTAGCACCACATCATCCGCAAAGAGCATACACCACGGGATATCTCCTTGTATATCCCTTGTGACCTCATCCATCATCAAAGCAAAAAGATAAGGGCTCAAAGCTGACCCCTGGTGCAGTCCTATTTTCATCGGGAAGTCATCACTGTCGCCATCACTTGTTCGAACACTTGTCACAACATTATCATACATGTCCTTGATGAGGGTATTGTACTTTGCTGGGACTTTTTGTTTTCTCCAAGGCCCATGACATGACATTCCGCAGTATCTTATGGTAACCCTTCTCCAAGTCAATGAACACCAAATGTAGGCCCTTACTTTGCTCATTATATCTCTCCATGAGTTGTCGTACCAAGAAAATGGCTTCCATGGTCGACCTCCCAAGCATGAAACCAAACTGATTTTTGGTCACGCTTGTCATTCTTCTTAAGCGGTGCTCAATGCCTCTCTCCCATAGCTTCATTGTATGGCTTATCAGCTTAATTCCACGGTAATTAGTACTCCCTCCGTAAACTAATATAAGAGCATTTAGAACACTACTTTAGTGATCTAAACGCTCTTATATTAGTTTGCAGAGGGAGTACAACTCTGAACATCCCCCTTGTTCTTGAAGATTGGTACTAATATACTCTGTCTCCATTCTTCTGGCATCTTGTTTGCCCAAAAAATCAGGTTAAAAAACTTAGTTAGCCACACTATAGCTATGTCTCTGAGGCCTCTCCACACCTCAATGAGGATACAATCAGGGCCCATTGTTTTGCCTCCTTTCATCCTTTTTAAGGCCTCCTTGACCTCAGACTTCTGGATTCGCCGCACAAAACGCATGCTGGTATCATCAAAGGAGTCATCCAGTTCAATGGTAGAGCTCTCATTCTCCCCATTGAACAGCTTGTTGAAGTACTCCCACCATCTATGCTTAATCTCCTCGTCCTTACCAGGAGTTGGTCTGCTCCGTCCCTTGATGCATTTGACTTGGTCAACATCCCTCGTCTTCCTCTCTCGGATCTTGGCCATCTTATAGATGTCCCTTTCGCCTTCCTTCGTGTCTAACCGCTGGTAGAGGTCCTCATACACTCGACCCCTTGCTTCACTCACAGCTCGCCTTGCGGCCTTCTCAAAACATGTACTTACTTACGGAGCCTTTTATCCCAAACAAGTTGGGGTAGGCTAGATATGAAACCCTTTCACGAGGACATCCCAGGAGGTCACCCATCCTAGTACTACTCTCGCCCAAATGGGTTTCATACCCAAAAGACTGGCTAGTTTTTACGTTGGCTCGCCAAGCCTAGCACAACCCTTAGATATGAAACCCTTTTTTTTTCGGGAAAACACAAGGGATTTGCGTTTCATTGCATTGGAAAGGTAGAAAGTTATTTACAATCCTCCTAAGAGGCAAAGTTCATGCAGGATCAGTAGAAACTAGTGTACATCCCAGGTGGTGGGTAAGATGACCCGCAAGCCACGAGCACCAGCCCGTGCCCATTGCTCGGTAAGATGACCCTCATGAAACCCTTTCACGAGGACTTCCTAGGAGGTCACCCATCCTAGTACTACTCTCGCTCAAATGGGTTTCATACCTATGGGACTGGCTAGTTTTTACGTTGGCTCGCCAAGCCTATCACAACCCTCCTCCGTTACCCGGGCTTGGGACCGGCTATGCCTAGAAGACATAGGCGGAGTTCTTCTCAAAACATGTCCCAACATGTAAATATTCTTCTCCTTAATTAAAAGGCAGCGTCCTGCCGGCTCCTCAGGAAAAGGAAGTAATATGCTTGTAACTGATAAACGTAATGGGCTACCCATAAAAAAAATGTGCCTCTTGATTACTCATCCACATTTTGTCGAAATTTTGGTTGTGGGATCTTCTTAATGAGAAATTTCTTCAACCAGTCTAAAATTTCAACCCCAGTTTAGCCCAAACATATACATGATATGTAGTTACTATGAAAATTCAGTTGATATAGTGAGTGCCGGGTCGACTGCGACTATTTATGTATTAGACAGGTATGACTGGTGGCATTGTCGTTCATATATTTGCAGCTTGAGTCCACTTCAGTTTATCCAGTTATACCTATATAATGTATTTTAATCTGATTGGAGCAGCTGCAATGGAGGACAGCACTATTGACTTTGGTGACTTCTTCAAGGGTCCTCTACCCGGGAAGTTTCTGAAGCTCCTTGGGTTTTTGGCATTGTCTCGACTTGGTGTGTATATACCTTTGGGTGGAGTGAACCAAGCAGCTTTTGCTGGTAATCTTGACCAGAACAGTCTGCTGGGCACTTTAGACTCTTTTTCTGGTGGAGGTATTGGCCGGCTTGGTATATGCTCCCTCGGCATTGTTCCGTTCATCAATGCACAGATTGTGTTTCAGCTCCTTACTCAGCTTTACCCGAAATTGCAAGAGCTTCAGAAAAAAGAAGGGGAGGCAGGTAGAAAAAAGATTCTTCAGTACACAAGATATGCATCTGTTGGTTTTGCAATTGCCCAGGTAGGTTAGAGTCTTGGAAATATTTGAGCAGCTCTTGGATATCTTTTTTTGTCAAGATAATTTTTTGACTAGTTAAAACTACAAGAGCAGCTGTTGGAATTTTTTTATGTCAATAATCGGTTCTGAAGCGTCGGTACCTCCAGGTTTCCATGGTACCAAAGGGGATACCTTGTGTGTATGACTTACTTTTGTCGGGACAGATGAAAAGCTTTGTAATGTTGTGCGATCAGTGATCACATGCTATATTAACTGACTATCTACTTTACAGCATACCATGTTAAACAGTTAGAATTATGTCAAACATGCCACACAATTTGACCACATAACTTGCAATATCAAGGTAATATGACACTTCCGTTTGTAACTTATACCTTCTATGTACACCGATGACTTATCTTTGACATGGCAAAGAAACTCAAAATACAACGAACTTATTCCTGATGCCAAATCATGTGCTTTGCGGTCATAAACAATGAAAACCAATCCTAGTATTATTCAGTTGAGTCCGTCTGACGCTTCTGTTGTCAGACATTTTTTGGAGAATGATATACTGCTGTGTGCACATTTCATTCTAGTACGAGTTTGCACAGTATTAGTTATGAAGGTATTATTTTATTTTTAATGTAAGTTCTGATTGCTCTATTTATCTTCCCGTCTGCTTCAAATTTAATTTCTGTACCTTTTGCTAGGCTATCGGGCAAGTTCTTTTTCTTCGTCCTTATGTTAATGACTTCAGCACAGAATGGGTGCTAACATCTGTGACTCTATTGACGCTTGGATCGGTGTTCACAACTTTCCTTGGTGAAACAATATCTGAGTTGAAACTCGGGAATGGAACATCTCTCCTTATTTTTACAAGTATAATTTCGTATTTGCCTGCATCATTTGGAAGGACAGTTGCAGAGGGATTTCAAGCAGGCAATTATGTTGGACTTCTCACAATCATATTGTCATTCTTTTTCTTAGTTCTTGGGATTGTCTATGTCCAGGTGAGAAAATATACTTTGCTTTTCAAGATAAATATAAATTTGTCCGAGTATGATTTGCTTAATTCAGATCATTTCTATGGTTTCAGGAAGCTGAGAGAAAAATACCACTGAACTATGCTTCTCGATACGGCAGTCGAACTGGAGGACCCCAACGTTCTGCATATCTACCTTTTAAGGTTCGTAATGTTTCCATATGGTTTCATTTTAATTTCTGCGTCTCCACATGTTGGGCGTGGACCGGTTTTAGGTTTTGAGATCCGTTAACACATACAGAACACAAATAAACCAGGGCAGTAGTTATAGTTAGAGAGTAGCCAATTGTTTCTAGACTTATTTTGATTAAACTGAAAACAACTCAATCTCTTCATACTATCTCGAGATGCGCATGGTTTTTTGGAGTGCAAACAAGCGTTTGCACATCTTTTCATGAAGGGGAGAAGCAACAGCATAATTACAGAGTTCAGAAATCCAGTACATTCACCCATATGCAGAAAACAACATTTTTCAGCACAAGGACACTTGAGTCGAGGACAGCAGCGGAGGAAGAACTCCCTGCGCGGGAGCACGCGCGTTGCTGTAGATACTAGTCGAGTCCCCGGCAAGGCCGGCAAGCATGTTCCCCGACTCAGCAGCGGCGCCGACCACCACCGGCGCCACCAAACGTGAAGATGATGGCAGCGAGAGTGGTGGACTTGGTGTCGGAGTGCTCTGGCAGGAGAATGCCGGGGCGGGAGGCTCGGGTGGCGTCTGCTCCATGCGGGGCCAGGCGAGGAGGGAGCGCAAGTGGCAGTTTTTACCGAGGGGGAAGGGGAGATGGAGATGGCTAGGGCTGATTTCTCTGTAATTCCACCGGCGGATAAGGACAATCAAATATACTCTTTCAATTTTTGGCTCAGAATCTCGGGAAGCTAGGGTTGCCTCACTTCTCGCCATACACATGAACTGGGAGCAGCTGACTGGGGAATCGATGGGCCAAAGCCCAGTTCTTCTTTTTTAATATGCATTAAGAAAGGAGAAGGGGAGCCTTGGCGCAGTGGTAAAGCTGTTGCAGAAATGCAGGGAAAGGCTGCGTACAAAAGACCCAAAGTGGTCAGACCCTTCCCTGACCCCGCGCAAGCGGGAGCTGCGTGCACCGGGCTGCCCTTTTAATAAGAAAGCAGAAGATACAAATGCCAAAGAAGGCATGACCCATACAACACCATAGAGGCACAACCCTACATAATCAGCTGGGGAATCTGAAAAGAACTGGCCCTTAGCCTCCTGGCTCCTCACAACTGCAGCTGCCTACTGCTCGCTCTCGATCACCCTCATAAAACCTTGATGTCTTGCCACCTCTCACTCACAAGACCACTTAGGATTTTCATTCCACTTGTCTCAGCATTTCAGTCTGGGCAACTGGCCTTGCTCCTGAGCCAAACCAGTTCAAAGTGGTGGCTTAATCTGAATGTGCCAGTGGGGTGCAGTCAGCCCAACTGCCCTCCAAACATGAGCGTGTGACACCGGTGCTGTTTTCTTCCTCCACTGCCTTGTGCAAATTGCGCAATTTCTTCCTTTGAATGAAAAGCTCACAGATGTCCTGTGTATTCTTCAACAAGAGTAAAGAACATAATTCACTGTACTCTGGCAAAGCAATGCCCTGAGGTCCTTGGAGTCATACAGACTCCCGACCTTCCTAGGCACTGGATCTGCCCCTGGGTACGGAAGATTCAGTATGTATTATTCTCAATCATGCTGTAGTGTGTAGCATTACCTCCAAATCTTTGTTAATTTTTTTTGTTTGCCAGCAGTGGTTTTGCCTCTATTTACATCCCATTTTGTATTGCATAATGTTGTTTATGGCACCAGAACATTGGGCTTCTCTCCTTTGTGCCATTTGACTGGTTGAATGCTGGAAACGTACCGCTTAGGCCCTCCTTTTGATCCCTCCTCTTTGTTTTCTCCTTATGTTCCCCTTGTTCCCTTTTACAAACCTGATCCTTTACTCTTCAGACACATCACCAGTGACCATGTGAGACGTCGCCCTTGTCTCCTTCCCGAGAAGAACATATTAGGTGCTCCCAGGCTTGGGGATACTTCCCTCAGTCCCTGACCACACCATGTAGGCATGGCGTGGTCTGCGGGGAGGCATGGCGTGGAGTCCAGCTATGGTGGTGTGTGCGGTTGCTAGTTTTTTTGTTCTTTTCACCATGAATCAAACAAATCAACCCAGTAATGGAACCTATTGAGGGAACTAAATGAATGAATCTTCTTTTCCATCAGAACATTGTGATTGATTCAATCCCCTTCCATTTTCCCCACTGCGGCTCTTGTCAAGCTGTTGCCAAGGTCTGCGGGGAGGCCTCTGCTGAGGTACATCGAGGTTTGCGTGACGGCCCGACAGGTGCAGCGACGAACGAGGCTTTATCACTATAGTCCAATGTGCGTGTGTTGGCGGAGGGGGGGGGGGGGGGGGGGGGGGGATAGTAAGGCAAGAGGTAAGACCATTTTGGTCTTGTAGGTAAGATCAACGCTTTTCGGGTAAGAAGTCAAAATTATGCAATAAGAGGGGCAAATCCATAGAGGGGAAGTTCCAGTTTCATACACAATCTTTCTCTTAAAGTGTAGGTTAGAATTTCAATATTTTTTAGCTGCTTAGTGTTAATTTTTTCTACAAGAGTTTTATGTTATCTGAGAGAAACAAGTTAAAAATCTCAAATAATTTTCTAGATGTCACACACATAAGAGTAAAAAAGAACACCAGAGGAGGAGGTGCCCCTGGGTTTTAACCAAAGAAGCAGCAAGAAACTTGGTTGCAATATTCACTCCTGTGGGTAGTCGTACTTGGCTGGCTTGGAGCAGCAGACAATCACTAGCGCTCAGTTCTCTAGATCTCACATGCATGAAACATGGCGAGAGGAATTCACTCATTTATTCATTTATATGAATCTTGAACTGCCAGAAATGTATTCTGTTCTTCATTCGCAAATGAATAAGATCAAACTGCTAATACTCACAATTGTGCTAACATTGTTCTGTCTTTCAGCCTCACAGTGTTCCTATTTTTAACTTATTTTGTAACCTACCTTTCAATCCATTACGAGCAGGTCAATAGTTCTGGTGTCATGCCTATCATATTCTCTACATCTTCATTGGCTTTACCTGCTACTTTGGCACGTTTCACTGGCTTAGATTTTCTTAAAAAGGCTGCCATAGCCCTAACTCCAGGAGGTAAACTGAATATTTCTAGTTTATTCAAAGATTGTTATTTATTCTCAGGAGAACCAAGATGCCATAAAGCACCTGTTGTTTACAATGATCTCATTCTGTTAACTCTCTGCTGCAGGTTCTTTTTATCTTCCAACCAATGTATTGCTTATAGCCTTTTTCAATTACTATTACACTTTCCTTCAATTGGATCCTGATGATCTTAGTGAGCAATTGAAGCGAACAGGTGCGTCAATACCGCTTGTGCGGCCAGGAAAAAATACAGCTGCCTTTATTAAAACAGTGAGTTCTTTCTCTTCCATCAGAAAGGATGCATTTTTTTGTCTAAATTTTGGAGTATTGCATGACTATGTACTTTATTTGCTCATTATTGTAACGTGGTAGCTTTTCATTAGGCTAACTGCATAACCGATTCTATGCAATGGGTATGTGGGGAAGAGTAGTTATTTGTTAATGAGTATGTGTCTTTGTATGGTTATAAGTGCTAATTGTTCGGTACTGTATTACACATTTGGCAAGGTAGTATCCCATATAGCTCAGCTGTAAACCTTTTAAAAGGCACTAGTATCTACTCTATTTTTTCCTCCCAAGTGTTCTCAACCTCGGAATTAGATCACTGCTTTCTCTTCCTCCAAGTGGTTGTCTTATGGGAAGTTAAGCGAGATTCCACTTTGAGTTTTTTTCCAAAGAAACATGGTTTCCTTGCGGTGGTTGAGGTTTGGGGGACTTGACTAGCAACAGAAAGAGGAGTACCATCAGCTATGAGTACGAACAGAAAAATCAAGAGATCTAAGAGAGGACAAGGTGGAAGAATCAGAAGACATGTGAAAGGAATCTCCAGAATCCAGAACCCACAGGGATGTACCTGAGTGTGTAGATGGTGGTCGCTCGGTGCCAGAAGCATCAGTCACAGAATCTGAACCTCCAGCACCCGTGGAAGGAAAACCTAAAGTGGCAAGCATACGCTTAAGTCGCACAATATCCTGCTCAGTTGAGGAGACAGCTGCGGGTGTCGGAGTAGAAGCACGAGCCCATGAAGAAGATGTGCGCCCCTTGTTGCGCATGTGCCGCTTCTTCGTGAAGCAATCAGACTCGGGATGACCACCCTTGTTGTAGTAGCCGCAATGAGTATGAGAGCTACCCAAACTATCAGGAGTAGTGGGCAGGAGGGACGGAGCACTAGAGCGGGAAAGAGCCAGTGCAGCAGACGGTGTACAGCGAGCACAGAGCGAACCTCAGAGTAAACCAGCACCACGTAGGCGAGTCTCCTCAGCATGAATCTCAAGAAGCGCCTCCATAAGAGAAATACGGTCACAAGCAAACAATTGAGCGCGCTGTGGCTCAAACTCCCAACGGAGGCGAGACAAGAACTCATAGACGCGATGAAACTCCAAGTCTGACCGCACAGCTTGGCAACACTAGCAAAAACCACAACCAGCAGTGCGAAGAGAGTCAAGCTGGCGCTAGATTGCAGAACTCTTATGTGTAGAACTCATCAACAGTGGAGTCGCCCTGCTGAAGAGCATGCTCCTGGTGAAACACAAACATGTATAAGGCATCATCAGAGGCTGATAGCACTGGCCAAGATGGGTCCACATCTCAAAGACGGTACTGAGGCCCATAAACTTAAGTGGCAAGCCTAGGCAGACTGGAAGTGAGAGCTTTGACCTGCAGGGCTGGGCGACGCGGACGCAGGCTGCAGGGCCAGGGTGGCATATCGGGAGCCGCTCATGGAGCCGGCGCGGAAGATAGCGGTGGCAGAAGGGAGTTTGACGCGGTGGAGACCTGCTGACAGGCGGGATCCAGCGGGTGGCGAGGTGAGTTGACCTGCAGGCAGGCGGTTGCTCCTCTGTGCGGCCGGGGGAGTGCAGATCAGGGCAGATTGGGAGGCGAGCAGCGGGTCGGAGAGCAGCAGCAACCGGAAGGAGACGGCGTTGCGGGGAGGAGGGAGCAGCGATGGCCAGAGAAACAATGGCGGCGACGCGGAATTAGACCTTAGCACGAGTTGTGCGTGCGAAAAAATAACCTAGGGCTCTAATATCATGTTAGGAAATATGCAACTTGTACTTCCTGGGGGCCAAAGGCCAGGAAACCCCTTAAACAACGAGGAAATTACACAGGCTATACATGGAACATAATATAACTCTTAGCACTCTCTTTCTGCTGCAACAACAACAACAACAAAGCCTTTAGTCCCAAATAAGTTGGGGTAGGCTAGAGGTGAAACCCGTAAGATCTCGCAACCAACTCATGGCTCTGGCACATGGATAGCAAGCTTCCACGCACCCCTGTCCATAGCTCGCTCTTTGTCGATACTCCAATCCTTCAGGTCTCTCTTAACGGACTCCTCCCATGTCAAATTCGGTCGACCCCGCCCTCTCTTGACATTCTCCGCACGCTTTAGCCGTCCGCTATGCACTGGAGCTTCTGGAGGCCTGCGCTGAATATGCCCAAACCATCTCAGACGATGTTGGACAAGCTTCTCCTCAATTGGTGCTACCCCAACTCTATCCCGTATATCATCATTCCGGACTCGATCCTTCCTCGTGTGGCCACACATCCATCTCAACATACGCATCTCCGCCACACCTAACTGTTGAACATGTCGCCTTTTAGTCGGCCAACACTCCGCGCCATACAACATTGCGGGTCGAACCGCCGTCCTGTAGAACTTGCCTTTTAGCTTTTGTGGCACTCTCTTGTCACAGAGAATGCCAGAAGCTTGGCGCCACTTCATCCATCCGGCTTTGATTCGATGGTTCACATCTTCATCAATACCCCCATCCTCCTGCAACATTGACCCCAAATACCGAAAGGTGTCCTTCCGAGGTACCACCTGGCCATCAAGGCTAACCTCCTCCTCCTCGCACCTAGTAGTACTGAAACCGCACATCATGTACTCGGTTTTAGTTCTACTAAGCCTAAACCCTTTCGATTCCAAGGTTTGTCTCCATAACTCTAACTTCCTATTTACCCCCGTCCGACTATCGTCAACTAGCACCACATCATCCGCAAAGAGCATACACCATGGGATATCTCCTTGTATATCCCTTGTAACCTCATCCATCACCAATGCAAAAAGATAAGGGCTCAAGGCTGACCACTGATGCAGTCCTATCTTAATCGGGAAGTCACCGGTGTCGACATCACTTGTTCGAACACTTGTCACAGCATTATCGTACATGTCCTTGATGAGGGTAATGTACTTTGCTGGAACTTTGTGTTTCTTCAAGGCCCACCACATGACATTCCGCGGTATCTTATCATAGGCCTTCTCCAAGTCAATGAACACCATATGCAAGTCCTTCCTTTGCTCCCTATATCTCTCCATAAGTTGTCGTACCAAGAAAATGGCTTCCATGGTCGACCTCCCAGGCATGAAACCAAACTGATTTTTGGTCACGCTTGTCATTCTTCTTAAGCGGTGCTCAATGACTCTCTCCCATAGCTTCATTGTATGGCTCATCAGCTTAATTCCACGGTAATTAGTACAACTCTGAACATCCCCCTTGTTCTTGAAGATTGGTACTAATATACTCCGTCTCCATTCTTCTGGCATCTTGTTTGCCCGAAAAATGAGGTTGAAAAGCTTGGTTAGCCATACTATCGCTATGTCCCCGAGACCTTTCCACACCTCAATGGGGATACAATCAGGGCCCATCGCCTTGCCTCCTTTCATCCTTTTTAAAGCCTCCTTCACCTTAGACTCCTGGATGCGCCGCACAAAACGCATGCTGGTCTCATCAAAGGAGTCGTCCAGTTCAACGGTAGAACTCTCATTCTCCCCATTGAACAGCTTGTCGAAGTACTCCCGCCATCTATGCTTAATCTCCTCGTCCTTCACCAAGAGTTGGCCTGCTCCGTCCTTGATGCATTTGACTTGGCCAATATCCCTCGTCTTCCTCTCCCGGATCTTAGCCATCTTATAGATGTCCCTTTCACCTTCCTTCGTGCCTAACCGTTGGTAGAGGTCCTCATATGCCCGACCCCTTGCTTCACCAACAGCTCGCTTTGCGGCCTTCTTCGCCATCTTGTACTTCTCTATGTTGTCTGCACTCCTATCCAGGTATAGGCGTCTGAAGCAATCTTTCTTCTCTTTAATTGCCTTCTGGACATCATCATTCCACCACCAGGTATCCTTATCTTCGCTTCTCCTTCCCCTGGACACTCCAAACTCCTCCGAGGCCACCTTACGAATGCAAGTCGCCATCTTCATCCACACATTGTCCGCATCCCCTCCTTCCTCCCAAGGGCCCTCCTTAATTACCCTCTCCTTGAACACCTGAGCTACCTCCCCCTTGAGCTTCCACCACTTCGTTCTAGCGACTTTGGCACGCTTATCCCGCTGGACACGAATCTGAAAGTGGAAGTCAGCAACCACCAGCTTATGCTGGGGTACAACACTCTCTCCAGGTATCACCTTACAGTCTAGGCACGCACGCCTATCTTCTCTTCTCGAGAGGATGAAATCAATCTGGCTAGAGTGTTGGCCACTACTAAAAGTCACCAGATGTGATTCTCTCTTTCTAAAGAGGGTGTTAGCTACAATCATGTTGTAGGCTAGAGCAAAGCTTAAGACATCTTCTCCTTCTTGATTCCTGATGCCATAGCCAAAGCCCCCATGCGCCCCTTCAAAACCTGTGTTAGATGTGCCCACGTGGCCATTGAGGTCTCCTCCTATGAAGAGCTTCTCACCAATCGGTACACTCCTAACCATGTCCTCCAAGCCTTCCCAGAACTCCCTCTTGGTGTTCTCATTGTGGCCTACTTGCGGGGCATACGCGCTGATGACATTGAGAACCAAGTCCTCAACTACCAGCTTGACCAGGATAATCCGGTCCCCACGTCTCTTGACGTCTACCACTCCATACTTGAGGCTCTTGTTGATCAAGATGCCTACTCCATTTCTATTTGCAGCCGTCCCCGTGTACCACAGCTTGAAGCCGGTATCCTCCACCTCCTTCGCCTTCTGTCCTCTCCATTTGGTTTCTTGGACGCAAAGGATATCAACACCTCTCCTCACCGCTGCATCAACTAGCTCCCGAAGCTTCCCTGTCAGAGACCCTACGTTCCAGCTACCTAAGCGAATCCTCCTAGGCTCGGCTAGCTTCCTTACCCTTCGCACTCGTCGAGTCAAATGCGAAGACCCTTGCTCATTTTCCACTACATCCGGGCGCCGATGTAGCGCGCCACTAAGGATGCGACGACCCGATCCTCGCTCACTTGCCACCGTATCCGGATCAAGATACGGCGCGCCACTTGAGGGGTGACGGCCCGGCCCTTGCCCATTTTCCACCACACCCGGGTTCCGATGTGGCGCGTCGCTGAGAGGGTTACGCCCCAACGAAAATCTTTTGGGTTTCATCTCCATAAGAGTGGCTGAGTTTTTACGTTGGCTCGCCAAGCCTATCACAATCCTCCTCCTTTACCCGGGCTTGGGACCGGCTATGTTGAGACAACATAGGCGGAGTTGCACTCTCTTTCTGCTGATTTACTTTATTTATTTTTCCTTTTACAGAAGAAATTTGTGATTTATTTGTTCACTTGCATAATCAATTGGAGATACAGCTTGATAGTTGAAACTCGGACTAACCAACAAAAGTTCCATGTCCTATTCATAATTGGCCGGTCAAATGCTAGTCCTTGCTAGTGGTATGGTCAGTGTGTATAATCGACTGATGCAGAACATAGCGTAGGACGATAAATGCTACACCTTTACAATTGGCACTTTTTCCCTTTTATTAGATTCTTTATAGATCTACTATTCCACTGCATATGTGATACGAATTTGTATGACGCAGTTGTGCGTTTTCAGACAACTGGACAATATTTCTCACTTTCAGTAGGAAATCATACCACTTTTAGTTTGGAGGTCAAAGGTGACCTTATGCCTGAAATGTTCCCTTTTTTTTTTTTTTGAAAAACTGAAATGTTCCCTGTTAGTATGCCACAAGTACTTCTATTTGATGTTGAAATGTCTAGGTCCCTTATTTCAGATAATTAGTCATGTATGCATGTGAGAAAGCATGTTGCACTTCAGCCATGCATCCAATAAGAAACGCAATCAACAGAACTGAAGCACATCTAATTTGTCCACGGTATCTCAGCAATATCTCACACTAAAAATAATTTTATCTAATTGCAGGTTCTTAGTCGTATCTCTGTCCTAGGATCTGCCTTTCTCGCTGTACTAGCTGCTGGACCATCTGTGGTTGAACAAATCTCTCACTTGACAGCATTTCGGGGATTCGCTGGTACATCAGTGCTTATCCTTGTCGGATGTGCAACCGACACGGCTCGGAAAGTTCAGACAGAAATAATTTCTCAGAAATATAAGGACATCGAGTTCTATGATGTCAATAGTTCTGACAAATGATTATCTTCCGAACATGTACTTAAATATAATCTCGTATAAATGATTGTTGTGTCATTTGGTAGTATTTCATTATTCTTTTCCTTTTTTCTCTTCTGTGTATATCAGTTAGATCTCTTCTAGAGGATCAGAGTCGGAAAGCATCAGTATGTAAAAGATACTCTATAGCTGTGGAAGCTTTACAGCTCATGGATATTTCTGTTGTGGAGTGATCTGATGTGATCTCTGTACCCTGGAGAAGGGATTTTAAACTTTATCTATATTGCTTCTTAAAATTTTAGATCTAAAGTATTGGCGAGTGTTCAACATGTCTGTAGAGAGACTGAGAAACAGAAATAATATAATGTTCTTCAAGCCAACTCAATTATTTCTCTTTTCATGCATATGTATGCTACACTATTGCAACTCCATATTAACTGGCATGCCAGTTTACGCATATGCGCATATTTTGTTCTCACCCTGTTTATGTGGATAGCTCTCTTTCTATTATTTGATTTTTTTATCTTGATGCTTTTTTTTTCATTATCTTACCCTTTTTTACACAAGCAAATCTTGTCGAGCTGAATACATTTCACTCATCGTCGTATGTGTGAAGTTACCTCACATTCAGTAGGACTCATTTTGTCTGTAACATAGATACTAATGTATGTACAGGTAATATTAGAACCAACTTAAACATGGAGTACTATTTATGAATGAAATTATTAATATCTGAGATACAATAATCATACAGAAGCTAACATCACCATTTGATTTTTGAGACAATATAAGATCACCCTTTATTTACCTAGCAGGTTTAGTACTTATGTCATTTGATGATACTAGTAAGTGTGCACGTGCAACGCACGTTTCAATCTAACAATGTCAAATTTTGCGGATATGAAGTTCTGAATTCAAACTTTAGGATGACACAAATCAATGGCAATCGACTGGCTGAACAACTTCTCCACAGAGAATGTAAGGGTGTAGCCTATTTAATCTATTCATACAAAGATTTCGGAATGTTTGTTTTCTTCGGCGAAAATCAAAGGAACATATAAACATTGTCCAAGTGGACATGGCATCAATGCAAAGTTGGAACAAAGATACACAAAGAAAATAGGAGTCTCGGCAGAACTAAATTAGTTTTCTTCTTGAATTCGAGCTGCTTGTTATCTTCAGAATTTGAAGGCTCGACGGCTGCGGTAAAGTCACCCATGGGAGCCATAGCGGCCACCGCCTACGAGCAAGGAGAGTCGGAATTTTTTGCCCCATTCTCAGTTTATCGCAGCTTCTCATGGAGTGGAACCACAAACAGTATCTACTGTATGTATAGTTGCAGAATATCTAGAAGCTAAAAACAGATCAATAAAGCGTTAGGTTCATGGTAAGGAATTGGAGAGAGGGAATTTAACATTTTCTCTATGACATGGATGGCATGCAAGCAACCCTTTCTCTACACTATGCTTAGTTCTGACAATATTAAACATGAGTTAAAAAGGCTCCCGTGCTTCAACATCTTAGCGGTGCAGAAAGGCTACTATTATAGAACGGGAAACTATACAATATAAGGAAATTGGGCATGTGCAGATCAAAGACTATAATAATTATCGTTTCGTAAAGCTAACCAGGACTGAAAAAAGAATCCACAAAATTTTTAGGATGACCAAAGCCTCAAAGACCTTCCTAACTAAGATGAAATGCAAGAAATCATACTAAATTAACACTGGATACATGAGTAAGTTTAATGGCTAAAATGAAGGAAATGTGTAATGTCATGGCGCTTTTACTTATTCTTGTGCAAATCCAAAGTTATCAGTCGATACAAAATGTGTTGAAAAAATATTGACTATGCGGAAAAGAAATTAATAGAATGTAGCCTTTCTGCACAATTCAACAGCAAGCATGCACCTTATTAGAGGAAAAGCAACTACACAAAATCTGGTAAATTTAAGAAGAGAGATGTCGCTAAGATCTGTTGAAAGAACTTACCAGTGCTTGGACCGGAGTCAATTGCAGTAGCAGTTGCGTAAGAGATGACCCACTGATATCTTCAGAAGCTTTCTTGCTTATTCACACTTCTTGAGTTCAGCATAAAACACATCAGGATTTGACAATCTGGTTGGACACATCAGGATTTGACAATCTGGTTGGTTCTAGCCGGTTTTCCATGTGATGTTTTACCGAAATGTTGAAGCTCAGCAATGTTGTTTCATGGTTCAGTAGGTCAGTGTAAAATAATTATGTGGCCATCGTCTCGATCCCATGTTATTTACAATCTCAAACGATGAAAGCTTGATTTCTACAGTTCACCAAAGGTTTTTTACTCAAAGATCTGATGTATACTGATCTCTCTCAATCTTATGGCTGGGATTAACATAATTGCAGAAAGCAACATCAACTCAAATTTTAGTCTGCATTGGAAACCACAAAACAATTTCCAGCAAAAAGTTTTTTGAAGAACAGAGGGGGTATATGACTTTCGTTTGTCTAGGAAAAATGCAGGTAAACCTATGCAAAGAGCACACATATATACATCCATACCTGGTAATTTCTAACTGCTCATGATGTGAAACCAGAGGCATACAAGGTAGAATTCCCATATACGAATGAACTTCTCATCAAAGTCTAGTTTCAAAACTTGTCTGCAAGAAAAAGGAAGCGATAGGAAATTAATACTCGTCAAAGCAGTATTCTTCCTACAGTGAGTGTGAAGTGATCCTTACTCTTTGTTGCCATGAGTTAAACATGACAACTGAAACTTACTCTTACCCCCACCTTTACATGCTTCGCGTTGTTGCTCGTCCGTCATGGCCGTGCAGCCGTTGCCGCTGTGCTCTACACATGTGTTGCTGTCCGCCGATGTGCCGCTGCTCCCCGCCGCAGTCGCCTCCCCGGGTGACCCACAAGTCACAACCATTCATATCCTCTGAAACATCATTCAGTTTATTCACAAATTTTACTTCAGAAAATATTTTAAAGTAAAATGGTGTGCCTCGTCTTATGCGAAAAATGAAATACTTGTAAATACAACTTCATAGACTATAGTGTTAATATAAAAATTACATCTCAATAACTTTTTGAAACACACATAACTGCACACGAAAAATCAGTTCCTTCCATCTAGGAAGGTGATCTTCGTGCCCTTTTTCCACCCCGGCTTGACATCGATAGTCAGGATCTCCTCCAGTGGGATGGTCTTTCTACAAATAGTCGCCATGAGGAATTAGCGTTTAGTGTTTTTAGCACCTAAAATCAGTTTGTTGTTCTATTAAAGACTATTTGATTGAACCAATAGAGATGTTGCACTGCTAATTATCTATCTTTAGAATAGATCATGAACGAAGGTGGTCGTCGCTGCATCTACTGAAGATATCAAACATACCTACACATTTCTTAGGTTTAATCTTGGGAACACATGTACTCATACTAACATTAAATAATTCAGAATGACTGAGGAGGCTAAAATCCTAAGAATTCTGAAAGCTGTGAAAATATGGAACAAAAAAGTAAATTGCATTTATCAAGTTTAACCTAAACCAACTAACAGTCTCAATATTGAAGAATGTACAGAGGGAAGCAGAGCATACTCACATGTGTACCACACTTGAATTTCCTGTAAATATAAAAGGGGGTAGGAAAAAAGATTACTTACAAAGCTTCATCTGGTAAGAGTTAAGCGGTGAAAAGTTCCCAGTTATTATCCCGTATCTCACCATGAGCATCAATACATTAGCGACGGGCATGAAATTGCAACCACAAGCATCGGGCAATGTTGATCTTGGTATATGTATGTGTGTACCTGAGCGTGGTCCTCGCCGTTGGTTCGGATGAAGCTGACCTTTCCGTTATTCCATCCTTGGCGGTGAGGCTGAAGCTGTCTTCACCGGCGGCTTGCAGTTTCCATGTGTGCGTGTGCTCCTGAAAGAAAAATTCATCCAGCTGCCTGCGTGTCTGCTTCTGGTGTATGCGCGTATTTGACGAAGAATCAATCCACCAGGGATGGTTTTCTGGATCGGCCGCTCGGCTGGGCGCCCAGGAGAAGAGCACGCCAGATCTTGAACCATTGAAGGGCGAGGGGCTAGCCAGGAGATGAATGGGCCACTCGCCGCTCCCGAGCCGTCGTCGTCGCATAGATGTAGTACGAACCACCGCTGCCTCCGTCGCCGCCCGACTGCTTCTCCCTGTCAACCCCTGACTGATATGGGGCGGCGGCGGGAAACCCTAGCGCCTTGATCCAACCCCGCGCGCCAGGTAGCCGCCGGAGCATGCTCGCCGTCGAGCACGTCCTGAGCCGCCGCCAGGCCTCTCATTCTCCCCCCTCTCCTCCTCTGCTGAAGATGCGCCGCCACAGGCCGAACCAATGCATGCGAATGCCGTATCGCCCAAAATTGCTGAACGTGGGCCATGCCGCTGCATGCAGGCCCTTAATCACGCGAGTCAGTTCATTTTTTGCTCACGCGGCGGAACGTTTTGTGCCCTCGCTCGATAGATGGCAGAGTTTCGTCCGCTTCTGTAAATTGCTAAACGTACGTAGATGAGGGTTAATTATTATATTAACGGTTAGATCTAATTAAGTGAATCGTATCGTGAGGTGGGATTTCATCGTAGTTGTTCCGTGTACGTGTTTTTTTGTTCCGTGTACGTGTTTCTGGGTGCGTTTAAAAAAGAATATGTTTGCTTGTTTAATAGTAGTAGAAATGAATCAGGTTAAGATACATAGTGGGAGGAACCCAGCCTCCTTGGAGTTTAGCGATTCCCGGCCGTTGGATTCGTCCCTTGATGCGTTCCTGGCCGCCCAATCTCCCTCTTGGAAGACCACAGCTGTCGGATCAAAAGGAGGAACTGTAGATCAAAACAGTGTACAGCCCGGGCTGCCACCGCGTGTAATTTCCAAATCCCGCCGAGGGCATTTTAGACATTTTGCATAAGGCTATAAAAGGTCTGTGGCTCCCTTTCTAAAGCCCTAGCCGCGTTCTCCCCCCTCGCTCGCTCCACGTCCACTTCTCCCGCAGCCGCCTTCCTCCATCCCTCCCACTCACCGCCGATCCCCAATCTGGCAACGGCGACGACGGCTGCTGCGGCGGCTCCCGCGCCCACGTTCTCCCCCCCTCCCCCCCCCCCCCCCCCCCCCCACGTCTCCTCTTCTCCCACATCGGATGCGGAGGAGCCACCATGGTCCGGCCTTCTCCCTGTCCGCGCCGCCTGTTGCTGCCAACCATCCTCCGCGTCCTGCCTCTTCTCCCACCCATTGGCTCCCTCTAGGAGCCCCCTGCCGGTGCTCCTTCTCCTGCTTCACTCGGAGGAGCGCAGCCTCCTCTCGCGCCCTGCTCCCCCGACGAAGCCGTCGCCTCTGCTTGCATCCCTGGTGTAGTAGAGATGGAAGATGCTGGCCTTGAGTTCCTGCCAGATGCTGCCCAACGGTAAGTGGTTCTGTCTTCCGCAAATATCTACTGGTCTCCTTGTTTTTTGATTTGTGGGCAACCCGGGATAAGGAAGCCGATTTGATGACTGTCCATCCATCATTGGCTGGTTTTTACAGGTTTCCTCTCCGTGAGGAGTTCGCCGACAGTCTGGAACACCCAGATCAGGTGCCTCTTGTGTTTTTAATGCCAGATGGAGCGAATCTGAGATGTCAAGATGACCGGAATGTTTTCTCTGGACGAGGGCAGTAAGTTGATGGTGGTGGCGCTGGTAGGCCGAACTGCGGCGAGAGACAGCGGCAAGAGACATCACCCACTGGGTCTGCGCAAACTACTGACAGTGTTAACCCAGAAGCACCTGGGTGGATGAAAAGGTATTTTGAAATAACCCATTGTGATGTTTAACTCTGTATACGTTCGTTGATATGTTCATCTAGGACTAGGTTTATTTTGTAGTGCTCGGAACTGGACTTATTATGAAGCTAACTGGAATCAGACGCCTGTTACATATGGTTATTGTTATAGCATGATTAGACGGCAAGACATGTTAATTACTGTGTATTTTATTTTTGAAAACTTTCTGAAAGAGCAACTGTTTGTTTAAAAAATTCAGGTTACTCCTGGGTAGCACTCCAGCAGACCGGTCGCCCATTTCCTTCTCGGATGAGTGCACTAGAGCAGACAATCTGCAAATATGCAGAAGAACCTAAAAAAATGTAATCAGATCAGAACTCAGGGGTGAGTATTTTTAGGTGGAAAGGGTCCTTCCATTAACCAATAACAGTTGCCAGATTGCTGGCTACAAGGTCATGCACGAATGCTCAAGCCTCACCCAGCCAAATAACATGGGTATTTGCTCGAGCCGTGCCCCAAAGGCTGCAAGTCTGTCAGCCAAAATATTACAAGTTCTAGGACAAAATGTAACAGAGAGTAGCTAGCAAAGTTCAGAGGCAAGAACTCCTTGATTTCTTGTAGCAAATGGTACGATAAGAACATGGATGGATCGTTTGTGTATATATGCCTTACTCTTGCATTTTCTTTGTCAAGTGTGTAAAATAAAACCACGGGTTTCATATGTACGTTATGCTTATTCCTTTTAATATGCAGATGATATAGGAGATTCTGTTGGTGCCCTATTAATATGATTGTTGTGTGTGTTTCTTTGCTGACAAGATATTTCTGGAATTAGGATCAGAAGTTGCTGGCCACCGGGTTGATCTGCATGATGGTTACATGATATCAAGACTAATTTTTAATGTGCTCTTTACTTTGTGTTTTACAAACTGCATGCATATCAAGCTAGGTTTCATTTTGGCAAAATCAACTAATTAATGATTGATGTGCTTTTTTTACTTTGTCTTTCAGAAACTGCAATGCATATCAAGCCACTTTTTGTCGAATTCGAGAGCTATGGTAGCAGCTACAAATGTCTAGCTTTGAACCTCAGTTTACTTCTGAATTGCATAATTAGTACTTGCATTACAAGGCTGACAAGGTTCTCAACTAGGTTCTCAACAAAGCTGACCAACCATGGATATATTTCAGCGCACTCGTTAGTATAGATATGACTGATGGCATGTTTTGTCCTGCAGGACAAGCTACTTCTATCGATATATTTTTAAATAGTTAACACTTAATTTATTATGCTCAGCTTGCTCATAGGATTAGCATTTCTTCTTTGAAACTACTCATAACCATGACCATATCGATATACAGGTAATATTGTTTGTACATGAGACATTTAGCTGGAACATTTCTACTCTGATCCCCTTGACTCACAAAAAAATTGTGCACTAAGAGAGACACCATGTACTACTGCACTACTACATATGCACTCTAATTTTTCTGGATTTTTGTCTTATCTTAGATATAGATTACAATGCATTTGGTGAAACTTACTTCTGTGTGATGTTGCTTCATGTTAAAGTTTGGTCACTTGTTTTTAGGTCTACCCTGCCCACGATTTCTATAAAAATAAACAAATTCTCTATTTATAGTTGACTGCCAGTTTTTCTTTTGGTTGTGTATATGTCTATACCTGAAGGTCTATATCTGAAGGATTATGCTTCCTCTGCCTTCTAAGAAATTATGTAATTGACTGTTCACATTAGTTGTAGGTCGTTGCTAGACACAGAATTGTACTCTTTTCAGTTATGTTTTTTGTAAATCTATCTGTATTCAACAAGGCATCTCTCCTTTTGGAACACGAACACTCGACCAAGCACACTACGCCCCTCTCATGTTCCTTCCAGTTTTCCTTAGTTGGGTTCAGAGATGGATGCATACTAAAAATGTTTGATAAAATTTTCATTGTAGTTCTCCTATCTTTTAAACTCATTAGAAGTTTTTTAAAACCCATTTGTCGGTTATTTTTGGTGCTTTCTAGGTGAGCCGTGTCAGTTCAGAGATGGTTTATATTATTTTTTATATACTAGGCCGCTACCAATAATGGCCTCCAATGAGCAGTATACTATTACTGCATTTACCAACATGTGAGTCGTTGCACACATGGATTGCATATTTTGATGAGTCGCGCTAGATTCTTTGCTCACATGGATTAGATATTCCTATAGAGAATAAATTGCTTTGCTAAAAAATTATTGACGAGTATGGCTAAAACTACAGGAGGTAGCGATTCCTTTGTAGCTCTTGATTTTGCAACTTATGCGAGGTTTTTGGCTTTACCTTTTTTGTTGGGGGAAAAGGTCATCCTTTCCGCACTTGATTCCGTCAATGTAAACTAGGTGCACAACACAACTATTTATTTTTGTGAACACCGTACATTTCCATCCCTTTTAATAAATTGGTAGGCCGTCTCCAAGATTCAGAAACTATCTATCCATACAAGTTTTTTACCTTGGCCTGCAAATTGCAATAATTGTGCCACATGTTTGCTCATTTATTGTTTCTGACTTGTTTTCACTTGATTTCTACATATGGGGATGTTTATGGGGCCTGGGAGCATTATATATTTATATCGAGTTTCATAGTATTTTTGTTGTGAAACTTCTGGTTTATTTTGATTGATCCTTGCTTGTTCGTCTGTCTTAGGGATTGGATGGTTCACATGGTTGGTTAGGAAAAGAATTGAGATTCTATGCCTGATGTATTACAGTTCTGTTAATCAAAGTGCCCTCTGATGGGTTGTGTTTGTTGTTAGCTTTTTGGTATGGGATTCAGTGGTTCTTGTGCCCATGCTTTAGGGCTTCATTTTGTGCTTCTGAATGTTGGCCAGGTGCTCCTGAATGCAATTCATGCTTGCTATGTCCATCTGGGCTACTTGTTTCGGTTGGCACATTCAGATATGTTTGTTATGTTAGTTCTCTGCTGTAGTGATTATCTGCACTTCTCAATTGTAGTGTGATGTCATTGATGTTTGTTTTTTATATGCATGGAATAGCAGGTAAAAATAATTGCTTGATGAAATGTTCTATTCAGTTCCACACACCACCATTCATATAAACCATGCGTCTGAACCTTTTGCCGTACTACGCTGCATCGAAATTTCTCACATTTGGGATCCTACGCTGTTGGACCTATACATGCCTGACTATTAGCCTCATATATATAATGTTATCGTGCCATCCTCTTTATTTATGCCGGATAAATAAATTTCTACATGTAACTGAATACATTCTGTGCGCACACTTTATTAATCTTTGAGCAGTCATCGTTATGATTTTGTTTGCAACACGGTAAAATCATATCTAATTGGCTTCGTAGTTTTATCGCGTCCACTTCCACTGTGTTGGCTTTTGCTCGCTTATGTTCCTGCTCATATTACTGAACTTAATGTCAGATAATTAGCTTTTGTAATCTCATGAAAATTTGATGTTGCCTTACTTCTGGGGTGGGTTAGTTTTTATAATCTTATGACTCTGTTGAACTTGATAATGTTACATTTCTGAAATGTTTATTCTTCTCCATAAACTATTGTCCTGTTAAGGCATCATGTGGTTTGATCTTCTATTGCTTGGCCATATTGGTTGGACCGGCACCCTCGCGCCAAGGCGCGTTGCCGATCTAGTGCATAATATATATGGGGGAAACTTGTGTGTGATCTCACATTAGGTGCGATCGGTGAGATCTTTTTTTCTTTTTTTTAAAAAAAATCTACATGTTTAAACATTCTCAAAAAAAAAATTATATACACACGTCGATTGTTGATGTTCAACCTTAGAAACATGCCATTTTGACGGCTCAGAGCTGGGAAGTAATGCTTATATAAGTAGCTCTTCACCGGAGAAATCGCTCGGTTGTATGAGATGGGGTTAAAGAAATCAGCTTGCCACCGTTTGTCGAGGAACTCTCCAGCCCACTAGCATTGAGCTCAGGATGAACAGTTGTGACGCCTCCGATTTGACCGTATACTAATCATACATGCAAACGTGTACGATCAAGATCCGGAACTCACGGAAAGATATCACAATACAATTCTAAAAACAAATAAGTCATACAAACATCATATTACAAGTCAGGGGCCTTGAGGGCTCGAATACAAGTGCTCGATCATAACCGAGTCAGCGGAAACAACAATATCTGAGTATAGACATAAGTTAAACAAGGTGCCATAAGATGGCTAGCACAAACTGGGATACAGATCGAAAGAGGCGCATGCCTCCTGCCTGGGATCCTCCTAAACTACTCCTGGTCGTTGGCGGTCTGCACGTAGTAGTAAGCACCCTTGGTGTAGTAGGAGTCGTCGTCGACGGTGGCGTCTGGCTCCTGGGCTCCAGCATTTGGTTGCGACATTCGAGAAGAAAAGGAAAGGGGGAAAAGAGGGAGCAAACTTAAAGCAACCGTGAGTACTCATCCAAAGTACTCGCAAACAAGGATCTACACTACATATGCATTGGTATCGATGAAATGGATAGTATCTGTGGACTGAACTGCAGAATGCCAGAATAAGAGGGGGATGGCTAGTCCTATCGAAGACTACACTTCTGGCAGCCTTCATCTTGAAGCATGTAGAAGAGAGTAGTTGGTAAGTTTACCAAGCATCATCGTATAGCATAATCCTACCCGGCGATCCTTCCCTCGTCGCCCTGTGGGAAAGCGATCACCGGGTTGTCTCTGGAATTTATCTGGGTGTGTTTTATTAAGTATCCAGTTCTAGTTGTCATAAGGTCGAAGTACAACTCCGGGTCGTCCTTTTATCGAGGGACACTGCTATTCGAATAGATAAACTTTCCTGCATGGGTGCACCACATTACCCAAAACACTTGATCCCTCTGGCCGGGCACACTTTCCTGGGTTATACCCGACCTCGGAAGATCAACACGTCACAACCCTACCTAGGCTCAACACAGAGGCCAACACGGTCTAAATCCTAAGCGCACAGGGGTCTGGGCCCATCGCCCATTGCACTCCTGCATGTTGCGAGGGCGGCCGGTGAGCAGACCTAGCACCCTCCATTACAAAGTAAGTTGCATCACGCGGTCCAACCCAGCGCGCACCGCTCAGTTGCTGACGTCAAGAAGGCTTCGGCTGATACCACGACGTCGAGTGCCCATAACTGTTCCCGCGTAGTTGGTTAGTGCGTATAGGCTCATAGCCAGACTCAGATCAAATATCAAGATCTCGTTAAGCGTGTTATTTTTGAAGTAACCGCGGACGCCGACCAGGACCAGGCCCACCTGTCTCCTAGGTGGTCACAACCTGCCCTCTCGCTCCGCCACAAAGTAACACTCGGGGGCCGTCGGGAACCCAGGCCCACCACTACATGGATGGAACCACCTGTCCTTTCAGCCCCCCCCCTCCACATCGAATGCACTTGCGGGTACTCTACGAGTCGACCCGACTTTAATCACATCATGTAACTTGTATAATATGTTGAAGGAAATATTCCCTAGAGGCAATAATAAAGTTATTATTTATTTCCTTATATCATGATAAATGTTTATTATTCATGCTAAAATTGTATTAACCGGAAACATAATACATGTGTGAATACATAGACAAACATAGTGTCACTAGTATGCCTCTACTTGACTAGCTCGTTGATCAAAGATGGTTGTGTTTCCTAACCATGGACATGAGTTGTCATTTGATTAACGAGATCACATCATTAGGAGAATGATGTGATTGACTTGACCCATTTCGTTAGCTTAGCACTTGATCGTTTTAGTATGTTGCTATTGCTTTCTTCATGACTTATACATGTTCCTACAACTATGAGATTATGCAACTCTCGTTTATCGGAGGAACACTTTGTGTGCTACCAAACGTCACAACGTAACTGGGTGATTATAAAGGAGCTCTACAGGTGTCTCCGAAGGTACATGTTGAGTTGGCGTATTTCGAGATTAGGATTTGTCACTCCGATTGTCGGAGAGGTATCTCTGGGCCCTCTCGGTAATGTACATCACTATAATCCTTGCAAGAAATGTAGCTAATGAGTTAGTTGCGGGATGATACATTACATAATGAGTAAAGAGACTTGCTGGTAACGAGATTGAACTAGGTATTGAGATACCGACGATCAAATCTCGCGTTAGTAACATACCGATGACAAAGGGAACAACGTACGTTGTTATGCGGTTTGACCGATAAAGATCTTCGTAGAATATGTGGGAGCCAATATGAGCATCCAGGTTCCGCTATTGGTTATTGACCGAAGACGAGTCTCGGTCATGTCTACATTGTTCTCGAACCCGTAGGGTCCGCACGCTTAAAGTTCAATGACGGTTATATTATGAATTTATGTGTTTTGATGCACCGAAGGTAGTTCGGTGTCCCGGGTGTGATCATGGACATGACGAGGAGTCTCAAAATGTCGAGACATAAAGATCGATATATTGGACGACTATATTTGGACACCGGAATGGTTCCAGATGAGATTGGGACAATACCGGAGCTCCGGGAGGTTATCGGAACCCCCCGGGAGGTATATGGGCCTTAATGGGCTTTAGTGGAAAGGAGGGGAAAGGAGCAAGGGATGGCGCGCCCCCCAAGCCCAATCCGAATTGGGAGGGGGGCCGAGCCCCCCTTTCCTTCCTCCCTCCTTCCTCTTCCTTCCCTCTCCCTCTCCAAATAGGAAAAGGAGGAGTCCTACTCCCAGTGGGAGTAGGACTCCCCCCTTGGGCGTGCCTCCTCCTCCTGGCCGGCCCCCTCCTCCACTCCTTTATATACGGGGGAGGGGGCACCCCATAGACACAACAATTGATCCCTTGGATCTCTTAGCAGTGTGCGGTGCCCCCCTCCACCATAATCCACCTCGATAATATCGTATCGATGCTTAGGCGAAGCCCTGCGGCGGTAGAACATCATCATCGTCACCACGCCGTCGTGCTGACGGAACTCTCCCTCAATGCTCGGCTAGATGGGAGTTCGAGGGACGTCATCGAGCTGAACGTGTGCTGAACTCGGAGGTGCCGTGCGCTCGGTACTTGATCGGTCGGATCGTAAAGACGTACGACTACATCAACCGTGTTGTGCTAACCCTTTCGCTTTCAGTCTACGAGGGTACGTGGACACACTCTCCCCTCTCGTTGCTATGCATCACCATGATTTTTGTGTGTGCGTAGGATTTTTTTTGAAATTACTACGTTCCCCAATAGTGGTAGCAGAGCCTGGTTTTATGCGTAGATGTTATATGCACGAGTAGAACACAAGTGAGTTGTGGACGATACAAGTCATACTGCTTACCAGCATGTCATACTTTGGTTCGGCGGTATTGCTGTATGAAGCGGCCCGGACCGACATTACGCGTACGCTTACGCGAGATTGGTTCTACCGACGTGCTTTGCACATAGGTGGCTGGCGGGTGTCAGTTTCTCCAACTTTAGTTGAACCGAGCGTGGCTACGCCCGGTCCTTGAGAAGGTTAAAACAACACTAACTTGACAAACTATCGTTGTGGTTTTGATGCGTAGGTAAGAACGGTTCTTGCTTAGCCCGTAGCAGCCACGTAAAACTTGCAACAACAAAGTAGAGGACGTCTAACTTGTTTTTGCAGGGCATGTTGTGATGTGATATGATCAAGGCATGATGCTATATTTTAATGTATGAGATGATCATGTTTTGTAACCAAGTTATCGGTAACTGGCGGGGGCCATATGGTTGTTGCTTTATTGTATGCAATGCAATCGCCCTGTACTTGCTTTACTTTATCACTAAGCGGTAGCAATAGTTGTAGAAGCAATATGTGGCAAACCGAGAACAATGCTACGATGGAGATCAAGGTGTCGCGCCGGTGATGATGGTGATCATGACGGTGCTTCGGAGATGGAGATCACAAGCATAAGATGATGATGGCCATATCATATCACTTATATTGATTGCATGTGATGTTTATCCTTTATGCATCTTATTTTGCTTTGATTGATGGTAGCATTATAAGATGATCTCTCACTAAATTTCAAGGTATAAGTGTTCTCCCTGAGTATGCACCGTTGCGAAAGTTCTTCGTGCTGAGACACCACGTGATGATCGGGTGTGATAGGCTCTACGTTCAAATACAACGGGTGCAAAACAGTTGCACACGCGGAATACTCAGGTTAAACTTGACGAGCCTAGCATATACAGATATGGCCTCGGAACATTGAGACCGAAAGGTCGAGTGTGAATCATATAGTAGATATGATCAACATAGTGATGTTCACCATTGAAAACTACTCCATCTCACGTGATGATCGGACATGGTTTAGTTGATTTGGATCACGTGATCACTTAGATGATTAGAGGGATGTCTATCTAAGTGGGAGTTCTTAAGTAATATGATTAATTGAACTTAAATTTATCATGAACTTAGTACCTGATAGTATTTTGCTTGTCTATGTTTGTTGTAGATAGATGGCTCGTGCTGTTGTTCCGTTGAATTTTAATGCGTTCCTTGAGAAAGCTAAGTTGAAAGATGATGGTAGCATTACACGGACTGGGTCCGTAACTTGAGGATTATCGCTCATTGCTGCACAGAAGAATTATGTCCTGGAAGCACCGCTGGGTGCCAGGCCTGCTGCAGATGCAACTGACGATGTTAAGAACGTTTGGCAGAGCAAAGCTGATGACTACTCGATAGTTTAGTGTGCCATGATTTATGGCTTAGAACCGGGACTTCAACGACGTTTTGAACATCATGGAGCATATGAGATGTTCCAGGAGTTGAAGTTAATATTTCAAGCAAATGCTCGGATTGAGAGATATGAAGTCTCCAATGAGTTCTATAGCTGCAAGATGGAAGAGAATAGTTCTGTCAGTGAACATATACTCAAAATGTCTGGGTATAATAATCACTTGATTCAACTGGGAGTTAATCTTCCTGATGATAGTGTCATTGACAGAATTCTTAAATCACTGCCACCAAGCTACAAGAGCTTCCTGATGAACTATAATATGCAAGGGATGAACAAGACTATTCCCGAGCTCTTCGCAATGCTAAAAGCTGCGGAGGTAGAAATCAAAAAGGAGCATCAAGTGTTGATGGTCAACAAGACCACCAGTTTCAAGAAAAAGGGTAAAGAAAAGAAGAAGGGGAACTTCAAGAAGAACGGCAAACAAGTTGCTGCTCAAGAGAAGAAACCCAAGTCTGGACCTAAGCCTGAGACTGAGTGCTTCTACTGCAAGCAGACTGGTCACTCGAAGCGGAACTACCCCAAGTATTTGGCAGATAAGACGGATGGCAAGGTGAACAAAGGTATATGTGATATACATGTTATTGCTGTGTACCTTACTAATGCTCGCAGTAGCACCTGGGTATTTGATACTAGTTCTGTTGCTAATATTTGCAACTCGAAATAGGGACTATGGATTAAGCGAAGATTGGCTAAGGACGAGGTGACGATGCGCGTGGGAAATTGTTCCAAAGTCGATGTGATCGCGGTGGCACGCTACCTCTACATCTACCTTCGGGATTAGTTTTAGACCTGAATAATTGTTATTTGGTGCCAGCGTTAAGCATGAACATTATATCTGGATCTTGTTTGATGCGAGACGGTTATTCATTTAAACCAGAGAATAATGGTTGTTCTATTTATATGAGTAATATCTTTTATGGTCATGCACCCTTGAAGAGTGGTCTATTTTTATTGAATCTCGATAGTAGTGATACACATATTCATAATGTTGAAGCCAAAAGATGCAGAGTTGATAATTATAGTGCAACTTATTTGTGGCACTGCCGTTTGGGTCATATTCGTGTAAAGCGCATGAAGAAACTCCATACTGATGGACTTCTGGAATCACTTGATTATGAATCACTTGGTACTTGCGAACCGTGCCTCATGGGCAAGATGACTAAAACGCCGTTCTCTGGAACTACGAAGCGAGCAACAGATTTGTTGGAAATCATACATACTGATGTATGTGGTCCAATGAACATTGAGGCTCGCGGCGGGTATCGTTGTTTTCTCACCTTCACAGATGATTTGAGTAGATATGGGTATATCTACTTAATGAAACATAAGTCTGAAACATTTGAAAAGTTCAAAGAATTTTAGAGTGAAGTGGAAAATCATCGTAACAAGAAAATAAAGTTTCTAAATCTGATAGTGGAGGAGAATATTTGAGTTACGAGTTTGGTTTACATTTGAAACAATGTGGAATAGTTTCGAAACTCACGCCACCCGGAACACCACAACGTAATGGTGTGTCCGAACGTCGTAATCGTACTTTACTAGATATGGTGCGATCTATGATGTCTCTTACTGATTTACCGCTATCGTTTTGGTGTTATGCTTTAGAGACGGCCGCATTCACGTTAACTAGGGCACCATCAAAATCTGTTGAGAAGACGCCTTATGAACTGTGGTTTGGCAAGAAACCAAAGTTGTCATTTCTTAAAGTTTGGGGCTGCGATGCTTATGTGAAAAAACTTCAACCTGATAAGCTCGAACCCAAATCGGAGAAATGTGTCTTTATAGGATACCCAAAGGAGACTATTGGGTACACCTTCTATCATAGATCTGAAGGCAAGACTTTTGTTGCTAAATTTGGATCCTTTCTAGAGAAGGAGTTTCTCTCGAAAGAAGTGAGTGGGAGGAAAGTAGAACTTGATGAGGTAACTGTACCTGCTCCCTTATTGGAAAGTAGTTCATCACAGAAACCGGTTCCTGTGACGACTACACCACTTACTGAGGAAGCTAATGATATTGATCATGAAACTTCAGATCAAGTTACCACCGAACCTCGTAGGTCAACCAGAGTAAGATCCGCACCAGAGTGGTACGGTAATCCTATTCTGGAGGTCATGTTACTTGACCATGGCGAACCTACGAACTATGAGGAAGCGATCATGAGCCCAGATTCCGCAAAATGGCTTGAGGCCATGAAATCTGAGATGGGATCCATGTATGAGAACAAAGTATGGACTTTGGTTGACTTGCCCGATGATCGGCAAGCCATCGAGAATAAAGGATCTTCAAGAAGAAGACTGGCGCTGATGGTAATGTTACTGTCTACAAAGCTCGACTTGTTACGAAAAGTTTTCGACAAGTTCAAGGGGTTGACTACGATGAGACTTTCTCACCCGTAGCGATGCTTAAGTCTGTCCGAATCATGTTAGCAATTGCCGCATTTTATGATTATGAAATATGGAAAATGGATGTCAAAACTGCATTCCTGAACGGATTTCTAAAAGAAGAGTTGTATATGATGCAACCAGAAGGTTTTGTCAATCCAAAAGGTGCTAACAAAGTGTGCAAGCTCCAGCGATCCATTTATGGACTGGTGCAAGCCTCTCGGAGTTGGAATAAATGATTTGATAGTGTGATCAAAGCATATGGTTTTATACAGACTTTTGGAGAAGCCTGTATTTACAAGAAGGTGAGTGGGAGCTCTGTAGCATTTCTGATATTATATGTAGACGACATATTGTTGATTGGAAATGATATAGAATTTTTGGATAGCATAAAAGGATCTCCCACGCGGCCGGGCCAAAGCTCTTAACAAGGCTGCATCGCAGCTCATGGCCATGCAGATGATGGGCGTGCAGGTTGCAACGCACACTGTGATGTGGAAGCATATGGACCAGTTTTAGGGAAGTAAACACATAAAGGGATCAATTGAAAAAATGCACCATAGATGCTGGCCTTGCAAGCTTAGGACCTAAGACGAACAAACTTGCATAGTTTTGGGACCAAAAATTGCGGTTTTAAAGTTATAGGATTAAATTGACACACCTCCAATAATTTTAGGACCCAAAACTGCAGTTTCAAAGTTATAGGACTAAACTGACACATCTCCAATTGTTTTAGGTCTTATGATGCATTTTACTCTAAAAGGATACTTGAATAAAAGTTTTTCAATGAAAGACCTCGGTGAAGTTGCTTATATATTAGGCATCAAGATCAATAGAGATAGATCAAGACGCTTAATTGGACTTTCACAAAGCACATACCTTGATGAAGTTTTGAAAAATTTCAAAATGGATCAAGCAAAGAAAGGGTTCTTGCCTGTATTACAAGGTGTGAAATTGAGTCAGACAATGCCCGACCACAACAGAAGATAGAGAGAAAATGAAAGATGTTCCCTATGCTTCAGCCATAGGCTCTATCATGTATGCAATGTTGTGTACCAGACCTGATGTATGCTTAGCAATAAGTTTAGCAGGGAGGTACCAAAGTAATCCAGGAGTGGATCACTAAACAGCGGTCAAGAATATCCTGAAATGCCTGAAAAGGACTAAGGATTTGTTTCCCGTTTATGGAGGTGACAAAGATCTAGTCGTAAATGGTTACGTCGATGCAAGCTTTGACACCGATCCAGACGATTCTAAATCGCAAACCGAATACGTGTTTATATTGAACGGTGGAGCTGTCAGTTGGTGCAGTTCTAAACAAAGCGTCATGGCGGGATCTACATGTGAAGCGGAGTACATAGCTGCTTCGGAAGCAGCAAATGAAGGAGTCTGGATGAAGGAGTTCATATCCGATCTAGGTGTCATACCTAGTGCATCGGGTCCAATGAAAATCTTTTGTGACAATACTGGTGCAATTGCCTTGGCAAAGGAATCTAGATTTCACAAGAGAACCAAGCACATCAAGAGACGCTTCAATTCCATCTAGGACCAAGTCCAGGTGGGAGACATAGAGATTTGCAAGATACATACAGATCTGAATTTTGCAGACTCGTTGACTAAGCCTCTTCCACGAGCAAAACATGATCAGCACCAAGGCTCCATGGGTGTTAGAATCATTACTGTGTAATCTAGATTATTGACTCTAGTGCAAGTGGAAGACTGAAGGAAATATGCCCTAGAGGCAATAATAAAGTTATTATTTACTTCATTATATCATGATAAACATTTATTATTCATGCTAGAATTGTATTAACCGGAAACATAATACATGTGTGAATACATAGACAAACATAGTGCCACTAGTATGCCTCTACTTTACTAGCTCGTTGATCAAAGATGATTGTGTTTCCTAACCATGGACATGAGTTGTCATTTGATTAACGGGATCACATCATTAGGAGAATGATGTGATTGACTTGACCCATTTCGTTAGCTTAGCACTTGATCGTTTTAGTATGTTGCTATTGCTTTCTTCATGACTTATACATGTTCCTACAACTATGAGATTATGCAATTCCCGTTTATCGGAGGAACACTTTGTGTGCTACCAAACGTCACAACGTAACTGGGTGATTATAAAGGAGCTCTACAGGTGACTCCGAAGGTACATGTTGAGTTGGCATATTTTGAGATTAGGATTTGTCACTCCGATTGTCGGAGAGGTATCTCTGGGCCCTCTCGGTAATGTACATCACTATAAGCCTTGCAAGCAATGTAGCTAATGAGTTAGTTGCGGGGTGATACATTACATAACGAGTAAAGAGACTTGCCGGTAACGAGATTGAACTAGGTATTGAGATACCGATGATCGAATCTCAGGCAAGTAACATACCGATGACAAAGGGAACAACGTATGTTGTTATGCGGTTTGACCGATAAAGATCTTCGTAGAATATGTGGGAGCCAATATGAGCATCCAGGTTCCGCTATTGGTTATTGACCGGAGACGAGTCTCGGTAATGTCTACATAGTTCTCGAACCCGTAGGGTCCGCACGCTTAAAGTTCGATGACGGTTATATTATGAGTTTATGTGTTTTGATGTACCGAAGGTAGTTCGGAGTCCCGGTGTGATCATGGACATGACGAGGAGTCTCGAAATGGTCAAGACATAAAGATCGATATATTGGACGACTATATTTGGACACTGGAATGGTTCCGGATGAGATTGGGACAATACCGGAGCTCCGTGAGGTTATCGGAACCCCCCGGGAGGTATATGGGCCTTAATGGGCTTTAGTGGAAAGGAGGGGAAAGGAGCAAGGGAAGGGGCGCGCCACCCCAAGCCCAATCCTAATTGGGAGGGGGGCCGGCCCCCCTTTCCTTCCTCCCTCCTTCCTCTTCCTTCCCTCTCCCTCTCCAAATAGGAAAAGGAGGAGTCCTACTTCCGGTGGGAGTAGGACTCCCCCCTTGGGCGCACCTCCTCCTCCTGGCCGGCCCCCTCCTTCACTCCTTTATATACGGGGGAGGGGCACCCCATAGACATAACATCTGATCCCTTGGATCTCTTAGCCGTGTGCGGTGCCCCCCTCCACCATAATCCACCTCGATAATATCATAGCGGTGCTTAGGCGAAGCCCTGCGTCGGTAGAACATCATCATCGTCACCACGCCGTCGTGCTAACGGAACTCTCCCTCAAAGCTTGGCTGGATCGGAGTTCGAGGGACGTCATCGAGCTGAACGTGTGCTGAACTCGGAGGTGCCGCGCGTTCGGTACATGATCGGTCGGATCGTGAAGACGTATGACTACATCAACCGCGTTGTGCTAACGCTTCTGCTTTCGGTCTACGAGGATACATGGACACACTCTCCCCTCTCGTTGATATGCATCACCATGATCTTGCGTGTGCGTATGAATTTTTTTGAAATTACTACGTTCCTCAACATATGTATGTATGTATATACCCGTGATCACCTCCTGAGTGATCACGGCCCAATAGTATAGCATGGCAGACAGACTAGAATGTAGGGCCACTGATGGAATACTAGCATCCTATACTAAGCATTTAGGATTGCAGGTAAAGGTAACAACTGTAGCAACAATGACAGGCTATGCAACAGAATAGGAACTATCTAATCAACAACAGTAGCAAACCTAATGCAAGAAAAAGAGAGAAGAGAGTGGGTGATATCTGGTTGATCAAGGAGGGTTTGCTTGCCTAGAAGCTTGGCAGAGAAGGACGGGTCGTCAACACTGTAGTCGATCGAGGCAGCAACAACGAAGTCAGTCTCGTAGTCTACCGGAGAGAAGAGGGGGGAGAAACAATGAATACAATGCAAACAGATGCATAAGATGCATGACATGACATTTTGTGGTGCTAGGGTGAGCTAACGCATGACTAGGTGCTACTGGTGAAGGGGGGAAACATCCGGGAAAGTATTCCCGGTGTTCGGCGTTTTCGGACAGACGGACCGGACAGGGACGGTTGTAGGTTCGCTATGCTAGGGACGTGTGGCAGATGAATGGACAGCATATTCGGATTCATCTCGTCGTTTTGAGCAACTATCATGTTCAAAGTATTTCCATCCGAGTTACGGTTTATTTTATATTATTTTTCAAAGTTTTAATTTATTTTCAGGAATTAACAGATTAATTTAATCGAAAATCATGTATTACGTCATTATGACGTCAGCATGACGTCAGCGGTCAACTCTGACCGTTGACCAGTCAAACTGACAAGTGGGCACGTTCGTCATTGACTGACTAACTAACTAACATATTAATTAAATTAGTTAGTTAATTAGAGTAACTAACACATGTTAATTAAGTTAATTAATTATCCTAATTAATTATAATATTATAATAATTTTAATATTCTTTTTTTGTTTTGGGGCATGGCCCCCCCTAGGCAGTGGCCCTGGGGGAGCCTAGCGGGCGCGGGCGACAGGCACATCGCGAACGGGTGCTGGCCCGCGGGGGCGCACCCAACTGGGCGTCGTGGGGCGGTTGGCGGGCGCGGGTGCCGGCGCGCCGGCGTGGAGCTCCGGGGGCTACGACCGGGCAGAGCATGGGGAGGGCCAGGACTGCCGACACGTAGCAGGGCGGCTGGAGGTGGGCGACGGGCGCGCGAGGCCGCGTTGAGGCGCTCGGGGAAGAAGGCAGGGCGCAGCGGCGGGGCGGTCCGTGCGGGGGCGAGGCAGGTGCGGAGGAGGGCAGTAGTGAGCGCGGCTTGGTAGCCTACGGCGAGCAGCGGGAGCAGGAGTGGCTGGGCGGCCGCGTGCGCGAGGGCGCTTGGCCAAGGGCGCAGCCCGTGCGCAGGTAGGCGAGGCGGGGCACGCGTGGGCGAGTGGCAGGAGCACCAAGGGTGTGGAGGGCTCGCGCGGACGGCACAGTCGGGCTAGCACGGGACGGCGAGCATCGACGGGGCGCGCGCAGGGCAGGGAGCGGGCGGCGAGCAGCAAGTGTCGGTGTCAAAACCGGCAGATCTCGGATGGAGGGGCCCAAGTTGTATGTCTGAGGATCAATGGTAACAATGGACAAATGGACTCGATGTTTACCCAGGTTCGGGCCCTCTTAAAGGAGGTAAAACCCTACGTCCTTCTTGATTGTATTCGATGAGTATAGGGGTTACAAGAGTTGATCTACCTCGAGATCATAATGGCTAAACCCTAGATTGTCTAGCCTATGAATGTTATGATCCTATCTCCGGTCTAAGCCCTCCAGTTTATATAGATACCGGAGGGGCCTAGAGTTGTACAGAGTCAGTTTACAGAGAAAGGAAATAGTATATCCGGACACTTAATCTTGCCATGCACGCATACAGGAGTCCTAACCGGACACGGGAGGTGGCCTTCTTCCTTCATCTTGACCGCCCATCAGTCCAACGCATATTGAATAGACCGGACGCCCGATGACCCCTTAGTCCAGGACTCCCTCAGTAGCCCCTGAACCAGTCTTCAATGATGACGTGTTCGGCACGTGGACTGTCTTCGGCATTGCGAGCTGGGTTCCTCTCCTTGAATACCATACATCAGCTTTCCCTATATAAAATAACTATATCCGGCTCTGTATAATTAACACAACCCTTAGCCGCGAAGGCAGAATATATTATATAAAGGAATATTGTCTTTACTCACAACTTTTTTCGGCGAAGCGTCAGACTTGGCTCTTCAGTATATTGAACCGTTTTCACACTCCTCGTTTCGTGTTTCGAGGTTGAGCCCCCTTGGCCCGTCTAGTCAAAATAGAGATCGTGCCAACTTATCACGAGATTCTCATCAATGGGATTTGGGTAACCCAACCGACTACAGCGCACGCTCCCATCGGGAATGGGCGAGTTTTAAGGCATAAGTGGGGGGGACAGTTGGCATTTCTACTGCCTATAAGAGGGCAAAAGATTCCTCCTTTCTTCCCTACGCCTTCTTCCAGCCTCTGCCTCCCGATCTCTCAAGCTCCAGTGCCCGAAAAAGGCTCTCGTCTTCCTCACCGCCACCACCTTCTCCAGCCATGGCCAGTTCAGGCTCCAAGGGAAAGTGGGAGGCCTCCTCCGTCACGGAGAAGGAAGTGAAGGATCTCCGGAGCGCGGGGTACCTGGCCGCAAACATTGCGCACAGGCTCCCCGACGAGGGCCAAATCATCCCCACTCCGCCGCCCGACGAAAGGGTTGTCTTCCTCCCCCATTTTCTTAGAGGGCCAGGGTTTCCACTCCATCCCTTCGTTCGGGGCCTCATGTTCTATTATGGGCTAGATTTCCATGATCTAGCCCTGAATTCTTTCCTCCACATATCGGCATTCATCGTCGTGTGTGAGGCTCTACTCCGCATCCCACCACACTTCGGCCTATGGCTCAAAATCTTCAATGTGAAGCCGAAGGTGGTCGACGGACAGCATGCGGACTACGGTGGGGCAATGGTAAGCAAGCTGCCCAACGCCACATGGCCCAAAGGGGCCTTCATCGAGACCGTCAAGGTCTGGCAGCAGGAGTGGTTCTACATCACCGAGCCCCGTTGTGCCAACTGGGCGGCAATTCCGGAGTTCAGATCCGGACCCCCACGAGGCTCACTTTGTGGACCGCTAAGGGCCTCGACTGGGGGTCCCAAACGGAGGTGCAGATGCTGCAGAAGCGCATCACCAACGTGCTGGGCAAAAATGTCGGTCTCACCAATGTGGTGTAGATCATGCTCTTCCGCCGCATCCTCCCCTTCCAACGCCGGGCCTCCCACATGTGGGAGTTCAATCTGGAGGAGCCGAGGACCCTGAAGCGCTTCCTGGACACTACACACGAAGAAATATGGAAGCTGCTCTTCAAGGCCCAGAAGAGCTGGCCCATGGAGACCGAAGACGTCGGGCTCAACATCGAGAATTCGGCCACTTCAGTAAGTATTGAACTTTCTGAAGACGTGTCTGGTCAATATTTTTGATCAATATGAATCTTACCAGCCCACTTCTTCACAGGGTTGGACAGCAAAGGCGGAGCAGATCAAGAGTCCGGCTCCATTGCCCGAAGACACAGCCACTCTCCAGCTGACAGAGATGCTGGTCCCGGCGCCTTACCAGGCGCCGGAGAAGAAGGGCAAGGAGCCCAAGGGCGGCCCCCATCGCAGAGGCCCTTCGGACATGGTGTCCGGAGACCGATATCGTCTCCTCTCATGAGTGAGACAAGGGCGAAGAGGAGGAGGAGGAGGTGGAAAGTGACTCCCCCCGCAAGTGGAGGAGGAAGAAGAGGACGGCCTACAAGAACCCAAAGGGGGTGACGTCGAAGAGGGGGAAGATTACCCTCTCGGTCAGTTCGGACTCAGAGTTCGAACACATCCCCAAGAGAGCCCCCAGGGTGAAGCCCTTGGCGGATTCATAAGTATCCGAAATTTCACTCTTCAGTTTTCGCTTGCCTACCTTTGTCATGTAAGCTATATTATTGTTTGCTTTTCAGTTCTCCTCGCGATATTCTGAACGCCTCATCTTTGTCGGGGAACTCCCTGTCGCAGCAGGCGGAGAGCGACGCGCCATCGCGAGCCCCCTCGCCTGCTGCCATGGAGGACACCGAGGTGTCGTCCTGAAGGACTCCTCCTAGCCGAGGAGGGGCGGACGAGGGCGTCGAGAAGGTGCCTGAGGTTAACACCTCGGTCGCCGAAGACCTAGGGGAGGCGACCCCCATGACCACCAACAACGGGGATCCCCAACAGTGCAGGCCCCCACCGCACACTATTCCGGAGACCAATACGGCTCTGGGAAGGGATGTGCAGCCCCCTTCGACGGAGGGGGAAGGAGCAACGTGAAGGAAATATGCCCTAGAGGCAATAATAAAGTTATTATTTATTTCCTCATATCATGATAAATGTTTATTATTCATGCTAGAATTGTATTAACCGGAAACATGATACATGTGTGAATACATAGACCAACATAACGTCACTAGTATGCCTCTACTTGACTAGCTCATTAATCAAAGATGGTTATGTTTCCTGACCATAGACATGTGTTGTCATTTGATTAACGGGATCACATCATTAGGAGAATGATGTGATTGACATGACCCATTCCGTTAGCCTAGCACTTGATCGTTTAGTATATTGCTATTGCTTTCTTCATGACTTATACATGTTCCTGTAACTATGAGATTATGCAACTCCCGTTTACCGGAGGAACACTTTGGGTGCTACCAAACGTCACAATGTAACTGGGTGATTATAAAGGAGTACTACAGGTGTCTCCGAAGGTACATGTTGGGTTGGCGTATTTCGAGATTAGGTTTTGTCACTCCGATTGTCGGAGAGGTATCTCTGGGTCCTCTCGGTAATGCACATCACTATAAGCCTTGCAAGCAATGTAGCTAACGAGTTAGTTACGGAATGATGCATTGCGTAACGAGTAAAGAGACTTGCCCGTAACGAGATTGAACTAGGTATTGGATACCGACGATCGAATATCGCGCAAGTAACATACCGATGACAAAGGGAACAACGTATGTTGTTATGCGGTTTGACCGATAAAGATCTTCGTAGAATATGTAGGAGCCAATATGGGCATCCAGGTTCCGCTATTGGTTATTGACCGAGAATAGTTCTAGGTCATGTCTACATAGTTCTCGAACCCGTAGGGTCCGCACGCTTAACGTTACGATGACAGTTTTATTATGAGTTTATAAGTTTTGATGTACCGAAGTTTGTTCAGAGTCCCGGATGTGATCATGGACATGACGAGAAGTCTCGAAATGGTCGAGACATAAAGATTGATATATTGGATGACTATATTCGGACACCGGAAGTGTTCCAGGCGTTTTCGGAGAAAACCGGAGTGCCGGAGGGTTACCAGACCCCCCCCCCCCGGGAGAAGTAATGGGCCTTATGGGCCTTAGTGGAGAGAGGGAGGGGCAGCCAGCATGGGCCACGCGCCCCCTCCCCCTCTGGTCCGAATTGGACTGGGAGAGGGGGGGCGCCCCCCTCTTTCCCTCTCCCTCTCCCCTTCCTTTCCCCCTCCTAGTAGGAGTAGGAAAGAGGGAGTCCTACTCCTACTAGGAGGAGGACTCCTCCTCCTTGGCGCACCCACAAGGGCCGGCCGGCCTCCCCCCTTGCTCCTTTATATACGGGGGCAGGGGGGCACCCTAGGACACACAAGTTGATCTACGTGATCGTTCCTTAGCCGTGTGCGGTGCCCCCCTCCACCATATTCCACCTCGGTCATATCATCGCAGAGTTTAGGCAAAGCCCTGCGCCGGTAGAACATCATCATCGTCACCACGCCGTCGTGCTGATGGAACTCATCCCCGACACTTTGCTGGATTGGAGTCCGGGGATCGTCATCGAGTTGAACGTGTGCTGAACTCGGAGGTGTCGTACGTTCGGTGCTTGGATCGATCGGATCGTGAAGACGTACGACTACATCAACCGCGTTGTCATAACGCTTCCGCTTACGGTCTAGGAGGGTACGTGGACAATACTCTCCCCTCTCGTTGCTATGCATCACCATGATCTTGCGTGTGCGTAGGAATTTTTTTGAAATTACTACATAACCCAACAGTGGCATTCAAGCCTGGTTTTATGCGTAGATGTCATATGCACGAGTAGAACACAAGTGAGTTGTGGGCGATACAAGTCATACTGCTTACCAGCATGTCATACTTTGGTTCGGCGGTATTGTGAGATGAAGCGGCCTGGACCGACATTACGCGTACGCTTACGCGAGACTGGTTTCACCGTTACGAGCACTCATGCTTAAAGGTGGTTGGCGGGTGTCTGTCTCTCTCACTTTAGCTGAATCGAGTGTGGCTACGCCCGGTCCTTGCGAAGGTTAAAACAGCACTAACTTGACGAACTATCATTGTGGTTTTGATGCGTAGGTAAGAACGGTTCTTGCTAAAGCCCGTAGCAGCCACGTAAAATTTGCAACAACAAAGTAGAGGACGTCTAACTTGTTTTTGCAAGGCATGTTGTGATGTGATATGATCAAGACGTGATGCTATATTTTATTGTATGAGATGATCATGTTTTGTAACCGAAGTTATCGGCAACTGGCAGGAGCCATATGGTTGTCGCTTTATTGTATGAAATGCAAATGCCCTGTAATTGCTTTACTTTATCACTAAGCGGTAGCAATAGTCGTAGAAGCAATAGATGGCATAACGACAACGATGCTACGATGGAGATCAAGGTGTCGCGCCGGTGACGATGGTGATCACGACGGTGCTTCGAAGATGGAGATCACAAGCACAAGATGATGATGGCCATATCATATCACTTATATTGATTGCATGTGATGTTTATCCTTTATGCATCTTATCTTGCTTTGATTGACGGTAGCATTTTAAGATGATCTCTCACTAAATTATCAAGAAGTCTTCTCCCTGAGTATGCACCGTTGCGAAAGTTCTTCGTGCTGAGACACCACGTGATGATCGGGTGTGATAGGCTCTACGTTCAAATACAACGGGTGCAAAACAGTTGCACACACGGAATACTCAGGTTAAACTTGACGAGCCTAGCATATAACAGATATGGCCTCGGAACACGGAGACCGAAAGGTCGAGCGTGAATCATATAGTAGATATGATCAACATATTGATGTTCACCGTTGAAACTACTCCATCTCACGTGACGATCGGACATGGTGTAGTTGATATGGATCACGTAATTTCTTAGAGGATTAGAGGGATGTCTATCTAAGTGGGTCTTAAGTAATATGATTAATTGAACTTAAATTTATCATGAACTTAGTACCTGATAATATTTTGCTTGTCTATGTTTGTTGTAGATAGATAGCTCGTGTTGTTGTTCCGTTGAATTTTAATGCGTTCCTTGAGAAAGCAAAGTTGAAAGATGATGGTAGCAATTACACGGACTGGGTCCGTAACCTGAGGATTATCCTCATTGCTGCACAGAAGAATTACATCCTGGAAGCACCGCTGGGTGCCAGGCGTGCTGCTCATGCAACTGACGACGTTAAGAACGTTTGGCAGAGCAAAGCTGATGACTACTCGGTAGTTCAGTGTGCCATGCTTTACGGCTTAGAACCGGGTCTTCAACGATGTTTTGAACGTCATGGAGCATATGAGATGTTCCAGGAGTTGAAGTTAATATTTCAAGCAAATGCCCGGATTGAGAGATATGAAGTCTCCAATAAGTTCTACAGCTGCAAGATGGAGGAGAATAGTTCTGTAAGTGAACATATACTCAAAATGCCTGGGTATAATAATCACTTGATTCAACCGGGAGTTAATCTTCCTGATGATAGTGTCATTGACAGAATTCTTCAATCACTGCCACCAAGCTACAAGAGCTTCGTGATGAACTATAATATGCAAGGGATGGACAAGACTATTCCCGAGCTCTTCGCAATGCTAAAAGCCGCGGAGGTAGAAATCAAGAAAGAGCATCAAGTGTTGATGGTTAACAAGACCACCAGTTTCAAGAAAAAGAGCAAAGGGAAGAAGAAGGGGAACTTCAAGAAGAACAACAAACAAGTTGCTGCTCAAGAGAAGAAACCCAAGTCTGGACTTAAGCCTGAGACTGAGTGCTTCTACTGCAAGCAGACTGGACACTGGAAGCGGAACTGCCCCAAGTATTTGGCGGATAAGGAGGATGGCAAAGTGAACAAAGGTATATGTGATATACATGTTATTGATGTGTACCTTACTAATGCTCGCAGTAGTACCTGGGTATTTGATACTGGTTCTGTTGCTAATATTTGCAACTCGAAACAGGGACTACGGATTAAGCGAAGATTGGCTAAGGACGAGGTGACGATGCGCGTGGGAAATGGTTCCAAAGTCGATATGATCGCGGTCGGCACGCTACCTCTACATCTACCATCGGGATTAGTTTTAGACCTAAATAATTGTTATTTGGTGCCAGCGTTGAGCATGAACATTATATCTGGATCTTGTTTGATGCGAGACGGTTATTCATTTAAGTCAGAGAATAATGGTTGTTCTATTTATATGAGTAATATCTTTTATGGTCATGCACCCTTGAAGAGTGGTCTATTTTTATTGAATCTCAATAGTAGTGATACACATATTCATAGTGTTGAAACCAAAAGATGCAGAGTTGATAATGATAGTGCAACTTATTTGTGGCACTGCCGTTTAGGTCATATTGGTGTAAAACGCATGAAGAAACTCCATACTGACGGGCTTTTGGAATCACTTGATTATGAATCACTTGGTACTTGCGAACCGTGCCTCATGGGCAAGATGACTAAAACGCCATTCTCCGGAACTATGGAGCGAGCAACTGATTTGTTGGAAATCATACATACTGATGTTTGTGGTCTAATGAATGTTGAGGCTCGCGGCGGGTATCGTTATTTTCTCACCTCCACAGATGATTTGAGCAGATATGGGTATATCTACTTAATGAACACAAGTCTGAAACATTTGAAAAGTTCAAAGAATTTCAGAGTGAAGTGGAAAATCATCATAACAAGAAAATAAAATTTCTACGATCTGATCGTGGAGGAGAATATTTGAGTTACGAGTTTGGTCTACATTTGAAACAATGCGGAATAGTTTCGCAACTCACGCCACCCGGAACACCACAACGAAATGGTGTGTCCAAACGTCGTAACCGTACTTTACTAGATATGGTGCGATCTATGATGTCTCTTACTGATTTACCGCTATCGTTTTGGGGTTATGCTTTAGGGACGGCCGCATTCACGTTAAATAGGGCACCATCAAAATCCGTTGAGACGACACCTCATGAACTGTGGTTTGGCAAGAAACCAAAGTTGTCGTTTCTTAAAGTTTGGGGCTGCGATGCTTATGTGAAGAAACTTCAACCAGATAAGCTCGAACCCAAATTGGAGAAATGTGTCTTCATAGGATACCCAAAAGAGACTGTTGGGTACACCTTCTATCACAGATCTGAGGGCAAGATTTTCGTTGCTAAATTCGGATCCTTTCTAGAGAAAGAGTTTCTCTCGAAAGAAGTGAGTGGGAGGAAAGTAGAACTTGATGAGGTAACTGTACCTACTCCCTTATTGGAAAGTAGTTCATCACAAGAACCGGTTCCTGTGACAACTACACCAATTAGTGAGGAAGCTAATGATATTGATCATGAAACTTCAGATCAAGTTTCTACTGAACCTCATAGGTCTACCAGAGTAAGATCCGCACCAGAGTGGTACGGTAATCCTATTCTGGAAGTCATGTTACTTGACCATGATGAACCTACGAACTATGAGGAAGCGATGATGAGCCCAGATTCCGCAAAATGGCTAGAGGCCTTGAAATCTGAGATGGGATCCATGTATGAAAACAAAGTATGGACTTTGGTTGACTTGCCCGATGATCGGCAAGCCATTGAGAATAAATGGATCTTTAAGAAGAAGACTGACGCTGATGGTAATGTAACTGTCTATAAAGCTCGACTTGTTGCGAAAGGTTTTTGACAAGTTCAAGGGGTTGACTACGATGAGACTTTCTCACCCGTAGCGATGCTTAAGTCTGTCCAAATCATGTTAGCAATTGCCGCATTTTATGATTATGAAATTTGGCAAATGGATGTCAAAACTGCATTCTTGAATGGATTTCTGGAAGAAGAGTTGTATATGATGCAACCAGAAGGTTTTGTTGATCCAAAAGGTGCTAACAAAGTGTGCAAGCTCCAGCAATTCATTTATGGACTGGTGCAAGCATCTCGGAGTTGGAATAAACGCTTTGATAGTGTGATCAAAGCATATGGTTTTGTACAGACTTTTGGAGAAGCCTGTATTTACAAGAAAGTGAGTGGGAGCTCTGTAGCATTTCTGATATTATATGTAGATGACATATTATTAATTGGAAATGATATAGAATTTCTGGATAGCATAAAGGGATACTTGAATAAAAGTTTTTCAATGAAAGACCTCGGTGAAGCTGCTTACATATTGGGCATCAAGATTTATAGAGATAGATCAAGACGCTTAATTGGACTTTCACAAAGCACATACCTTGATAAAGTTTTGAAAAGGTTCAAAATGGATCAGGCAAAGAAAGGGTTCTTGCCCGTGCTACAAGGTGTGAAATTGAGTCAAACTCAATGCCCGACCACAACAGAAGATAGAGAGAAAATGAAAGATGTTCCCTATGCTTCAGCCATAGGCTCTATCATGTATGCAATGTTGTGTACCAGGCTTGACGTATGCTTAGCAACAAGCTTGGCAGGAACGTACCAAAGTAATCCAGGTGTGGATCAATGGACAGCGGTCAAGAACATCCTGAAATACCTGAAAAGGACTAAGGATATGTTTCTCGTATATGGAGGTGACAAAGAGCTAGTCGTAAACGGTTACGTCGATGCAAGCTTTGACACTGATCCGGATGATTCTAAATCGCAAACCGGATACGTGTTTTTATTAAACGGTGGAGCTGTAAGTTGGTGCAGTTCTAAACAAAGCGTCGTGGCGGGATCTACATGTGAAGCGGAGTACATAGCTGCTTCAGAAGCAGCAAATGAAGGAGTCTGGATGAAGGAGTTCATTTCCGGTCTAGGTGTCATACCTAGTGCATCGGGACCAATGAAGATCTTCTGTGACAATACTGGTGCAATTGCCATGGCGAAGGAATCCAGATTTCACAAGAGGACCAAGCACATCAAGAGATGCTTCAATTCCATCCGGGACCAAGTCCAGATGGGAGACATAGAGATTTGCAAGATACATACGGATCTGAATGTTCCAGACCCATTGGCTAAGCCTCTTCCACGAGCAAAACATGATCAACACTAAGACTCCATGGGTGTTAGAATCATTACTATGTAATCTAGATTATTGACTCTAGTGCAAGTGGGAGACTGAAGGAAATATGCTCTAGAGGCAATAATAAAGTTATTATTTATTTCCTCATATCATGATAAATGTTTATTATTCATGCTAGAATTGTATTAACCGGAAACATGATACATGTGTGAATACATAGACCAACATAACGTCACTAGTATGCCTCTACTTGACTAGCTCATTAATCAAAGATGGTTATGTTTCCTAACCATGGACATGTGTTGTCATTTGATTAACGGGATCACATCATTAGGAGAATGATGTGATTGACATGACCCATTCCGTTAGCCTAGCACTTGATCGTTTAGTATATTGCTATTGCTTTCTTCATGACTTATACATGTTCCTGTAACTATGAGATTATGCAACTCCCGTTTACCGGAGGAACACTTTGGGTGCTACCAAACGTCACAACGTAACTGGGTGATTATAAAGGAGTACTACAGGTGTCTCCGAAGGTACATGTTGGGTTGGCGTATTTCGAGATTAGGTTTTGTCACTCCGATTGTCGGAGAGGTATCTCTGGGCCCTCTCGGTAATGCACATCACTATAAGCCTTGCAAGCAATGTAGCTAATGAGTTAGTTACGGAATGATGCATTGCGTAACGAGTAAAGAGACTTGCCGGTAACGAGATTGAACTAGGTATTGGATACCGACGATCGAATCTCGGGCAAGTAACATACCAATGACAAAGGGAACAACGTATGTTGTTATGCGGTTTGACCGATAAAGATCTTCGTAGAATATGTAGGAGCCAATATGGGCATCCAGGTTCCGCTATTGGTTATTGACCGAGAATAGTTCTAGGTCATGTCTACATAGTTCTCGAAGCCCTGCGCTGGTAGAACATCATCATCGTCACCACGCCGTCGTGCTGACGGAACTCATCCCCGACACTTTGCTAGATCGGAGTCCGGGGATCGTCATCGAGCTGAACGTGTGCTGAACTCGGAGGTGTCGTACGTTCGGTGCTTGGATCGGTCGGATCGTGAAGACGTACGACTACATCAACCGCGTTGTCATAACGCTTCCTCTTACGGTCTACGAGGGTACGTGGACAATACTCTCCCCTCTCGTTGCTATGCATCACCATGATCTTTCGTGTGCGTAGGAATTTTTTTGAAATTACTACATAACCCAACACAACGGCTCCCGCAACGTCCTCCGTTAATCCGGAGTCTGCTGATGCTCTCGAGGAGGCGCTGCAACGCTCTTCCATCATGGAGGAGCATCGCACCCTGATGGGTGCGGTTATGGAAAAGGTTCAGTCTGCGAAAAGCGGACTGAACGAAGCCTTCAATAGCCTACTGACGGGCTTTGAGGTATGCGATGTAATCCTCTAACATGTTTTCATATGAAAGGATGAACCCATGTATAGACAGTAGCCCCTAAGACTCTGTCCGGATTAGAACAATCCGAACAGAGGATCCCCGGGCAAAGTTTCTAATATGTCGTGCTAATATGTGTGACAGGCATCCATGTTGGCGGCTACCGCCCATGCCGTAGAGGTTTCTGAGCTCAATCGGAAGCTTCAATTGGATGACGAAGAGCTCGATCGCGTCAACAAGCGGTTTGACGAAACACAAGGTATGCGGAACTTATATATCAGAAGTGATATGTGTATTGAGTCTTTCAACTTATTTGATTTTGTGATTATGATCACAGTTGGCGCGGCCGAGGTCGAATCCCTCCAGAGCGCGCTTGCCCAAGCCCAGAAGGAGGTGGAGGCGAATAAAGTAGCCGCTGCGCGGAGCAGATTGCCTGCCGCCAACATGAAGCTCGGGTGGCCGAAGTCGAGCAAGAGCTGAAGGACGCCATTACCAAGTGCGAGTCCTTGGAGCAGAAGACTTCAGACCAAGCATCCGAACTCTCCAAGGCTCTCCAGGATATCAAGGAGGCCCGGGTTGAGTCCCAGAGTGCTCGCCAGGATATCCAGCAGGCGAGGCTATTGAACCAGTGTCGTGCTGGTCCCTTCAACTTCAAGGGGAGATATTTGATGGCATGGACGTCATCTCCTCGAGCCATGTGAATGTGGAGAAGAAAGTCCTTAATCCAGATGGCAGGTTCTGTTGTTCCATCATATTGTTCGATGTTTATAGGTTTAAACCCTTCCAGAAATTGGTGCTGCATTACTTCATCAGTAAAGCACATGGGGTGTGCAACACCTCTATACCTGGCTACATCTAGTCGTAGTTCGGATGACATCTGTGTTTGGTGCTGGCCTCGAACTTGATGATGTTGATCGCGCCAGGTTTGGTGGCCGTCATCTCGTGCCGGAGCACGTCCTCTTGATCCATAGATCGATCTGGTCTGACTGGCTTTATTGGCCAGGTCCTGACATAGGTCATAAGTATAGTCCGGCGCCGCTGTCTCCTTGCCTCTATGGTGAGGTGGTGCGGGCTGGTGTTCGGCGTGATAGGCCGTTTTGTCCCATTCACGTGGTGGTTGGTCTGGTTGATCAGCATAGTTGTACTTCGACGGAATTGGCTCGAGGGCCTCATCGTCGTGGCAACAGCCTGTGCTTGGAGTAACTCATTACTGGTCGCTCAAGGCCGTACTCTTCGGCGGCTAGGACCTTAGTCCATCTATTGTTGAGCGTGTCCTGTTCAGCTTGAAGCTGTTGGTGTTTCTTTTTCAGGCTCCGTGCAATGGCGATGAGTTGTCGCTTGAAGCGTTCTTGTTCGAGGGGTTCCTCTGGGATGATGAAATCTTCATCACCGAGGCTCACATCCTTTTCGGAGACAGGTAAGTAATTGTTGCCCTCCAAGTCCTCGTGATCAACGTGCCCGTGGATGTACTGACCCTCCTCCCTCTTTTATTGTTCGGACGTGGGCTCGACGGGGTGGTCTTCGGCGTTGTCTGGGGTTTCATTATCCTCGGTGCTGGTAGTGGTATCCTTTGCCCGACGCGGTCGTGAGCGGTGCCGCTGACGCCGGCGCTTTGGTGGTTTGTCGATGAGCTTATCCTTGCCTGGATCTTGAACGCCATCGTCGTCCTTTTCCTCAGGAGTGTCCACCATGTATACATCATAGGTAGAAGTGGCCGTCCAACGCCCTATAATAGGCGGGTTTTGGCTTTGCTCAACGTCGACATCATCGTCCATGCCGTCTATGTCTTCGGAGGCGTATTCTAGCATGTCAGTTAAATCCTCGACAGTGGCTATTAAGCGGGTGGTGGGTGGGGTGAAAATTTCCCCGACCTCAGCCCCCAGCCTGTGCTGGGTGTAGTTCGGAGGCGAAGCTTCCGCAATGGCAAGAGATTGCGTTAAGCCCAGCGCTTCATCTAAAAGCGAAAGCTGGACAAGCTGGACACTTGATTGAGTCCGGGGGGTGAAGACCTCAATGATTTGGAGTTATCCTCCAGAGGCGAGTCCGGCTCTCCGATGACTGGGAGAGTCCCGTATGATTCCGGGTTTACTAAAGGCACGATCGCATCTGGGTCTCCGGCTGAGAGTTCCATGGTAGGAGAGAGTCCAGCAGGGTTGATCCTCCCATCATCGGAAAATGCGATCTGCCCCGGATCTAAGGCCGAGCCAAGTGGGAGCATTGGCCCCTAGACGAGATTTGATAGCGGATCCGAAGGGCCCTCTTTATGAGGGTGGGGAGTAGCAGTCGGGGCCACGAATCCCTCGAAGATTAGATCCCCTCGGATATCAGCGACGTAGTTCAATTTCCCAAACCTGATCTGGTGACCAGGGGCGTAGCTGCCGACCTGCTCGAGGCGGCTAGTTGAGTCGGCACGTAGCATGAAGCCTCCGAACGCAAAGACATGTCCGGGGAGAAAAGTCTCTCTGGACACAATATCATTGTTGATGAAGAGGCGCGCCATCAATCCTTTTGTTGACAACACAACGGAGCTCTCAATGAAAGCACCAATGTCGGTGTCAAAACCGGCAGATCTCGGGTAGGGGGGCCCAAGTTGTATGTCTGAGGATCAATGAACAATGGACAAAGGGACATGATGTTTACCCAAGTTCGGGCCCTCTCAAAGGATGTAAAACCCTACATCTTGCTTGATTGTATTCGATGAGTATAGGGGTTATAAGAGTTGATCTACCTCTAGATCATAATGGCTAAACCCTAGATTGTCTAGCCTATGAATGTTATGATCATGTCTCCGGTCTAAGCCCTCTGGTTTATATAGATATTGGAGGGGCCTAGAGTTGTACAGAGTCGGTTTACAGAGAAAGGAAACAGTATATCCGGACACTTAATCTTGTCGTTCACGCATACAGGAGTCCTAACCGGACACGGGAGGTGGCCTTCTTCCTTCATCTTGACAGCCCATTAGTCCGGCGCATATTGAATCGACCGGACGCCCGAGGACCCCTTAGTCCAGGACTCCCTCAACAAGGAGGCGCAGCAGCCGAGCGGAGCGCCGGGCGCGGCGTGGGATGGTGGTCTACAATGTTGGACATGGAAGGAAACAGAGAGAGGGGGATTTTGGTGCCCGCTCACATCGTTGAAGGGAAGCACACCCGGGGAGGCGCGGGGCGCGAGGATGGCGTCGGAGTCGCCGATGAAGTGGAGGCGACCGATGGAGAGGAGGACGGTGGATCCGGCGACGGGGCCGAGGCGACGAGGTCGGGACCGGGTCGGTGACGGAGAGGACGATGGCGATGGCGTCCGGCGATGGGTCGCGCGGGACGGGCGGTGCGGTCGGCGCGTCGAGCCCCGATCCAGATCTGGATCGGGGGGAGGGGAGAGAGACATGGGGTGGGGAATGGGGTGCCGGTGGGTTAGGGTTTCGGCACTAGGGGGTTAAGGGAGTGGGAATGGGCCGTCCTGGCATGTGGCTGGGCCGAGGCGCGGTGGGAGGGGACCTTTTGGCCTTTTATTTATTTTGTTTTATTTTTACTTTTTCTTTTCTGTTTTCTTTTATTTCTTAATAGTTTATAGTTTTACAAAAAGAAAAACCCATAACTAAAATATAGTTACAGTTCCAAATATTGCCACAAAAACTTTTACCTCCGTCCCAAAATATAAGAATGTTTTTCACACTAGCATAATGTCAAAAACGTTCTTATATTTTGGGACGGAGGGAGTATTTTATAAAATCCAAAAGGCATTTATTTAATTGTTTTACCTACTGTTTTAATTACTTAAGTGCATTTAAACCTTGTATAAAAATGTGGTGTCTCCATCATAATTACCTATGCATTATTTAGCACAAGCCGAACAATTTATTTTTAATATTTGAAAACTTTTGTTGTTAGCCTTTGTTTTAAATTTGAATTTGAATCGGTTTCGAATCAACACGAGTTTAATTACAGTAGCCGAGGTGACATGGGATTATTAGCAGAGGTTCACTGTAGCTTAATTATCCGGGCGTTACAATAGTAGTAAAATTAAAAAAACTGCATTCTTTTTGTGGTAAACTTTGACAAAAAAATTGTGTGCTTGACAAATTTCAGCAAAAAATGACATTCATGAAAGTCATGGCAAAAAAATCAACACTCCAAAATGCTTTAGAAAACAGCATTTTTGGAGCATTGATTTTTTCCACAACTTTCATGATGAATTTTTGCAAGCACACAAGAAAATAGTTGTCTCATGATCATGTTGTTAGAGTCATAGCCTTAGTTTTTTTTTCACGTGCAACTTGTGCTCTTTCCGATCCAATCTTGCGCGCAGCCGTGTTTTATTTGTTGGTCGTTATTGTCTTCCTCTCTCGCGACGGTCAGCGGCTTTCTTCCTTCCACCGCAGCTTCTGCCTTCTTTCTTCACAACCAGAACCCACATCGTCCTCCCAGATTAGATGAGCCCGCACTGATCCGCGGGAGAGGCGGCTGCCATGGGGGACGCGACAAAGAAAGGGAGCCTGTTGTCGCCGTTGAGCGCGAGTGTCCTCCACATGGGGGCGAAGGGTGGTCGGAAGTTGCCATCGTCGTCAGGGGCCTAGCTCCAACAACGCCAGTTGGGGAGGGCGAAGAGGAGCAACTGTTTAGGTCGAGAATGGGAGGATCTATGAGGGGAAGGGGAGATAGAAGGGGGTGCCCTGTGCGGTGGTGCTCCACATCGGGAGGGCGGGCTTTGGAAGTCGGCGTGGTGGGAAGGAGGGATTGACCCATACGGTGATGCGTGGGGATAAGAAAAGTCTGTTGGGGAGGGAAGAAGGTTCGTGGTGGGAGGAAAACTCGATAGGAGGGTGAACTCATATGAGGAGGGGACGAAACCAAAAATAACGACTTACACACACCAAATCTCCTTTAATAATAGAAATATATAGAGGAAATTGTACTATGGATTTTATGAGGCTATATCTTGACTCACACATCATAATTGAATCACAAATAAAAAACAAGTAAAAACATTATAGATTACTCATACATCATAATTTCATAGATAGCAGATACACAAGCTATGTCTCGTGTTGCGACCGCGTGTACTCCTTCACCCTATGCTATCTCACCACCATGCGATTAGGGTTTCTCGCCTCCTACTGTCGCCGCTGCACGTATGCCTCATCTCCTGTGGCTTAGGCCATGGAGACGGGGTGGACCTTGGCTTTTGCTTGCAGGAGGGCGCTTGCTCAGTTTTTGCCTTTCTTTTTTTTTTGTCTTCTTAGGGTTGTATTCTTTTTAGGAAGGCGTGACGGCGACGACCACTTAAAAATGAATTAAGGTTCTCCTCACTCAGCTCTGTCTTGGTGGTGCGTCTAGCGTTCTCGGAGGACGCGTGAAGGTGTATCTCTGGTAGATTCCGCATGGTTCATTGGCGCTTGTCCTCAGTGGAACTACTTGGATTCAATCTTCTTTCGTCTGCGTTGGCATGTCTACAGGTTGGACACTTCGGATCTTTGCTTCACCCATCAACAACAGATGCTCAACGCGAAAAAAAATAAATCAACAACAAATGCTATTCTGGTGCGCGGGTCCTGTGAGGCCTTAGTACGATTACTTCTCGACTGTCGACGACAACAAAATTTGCCCGACTCCGGTAAGGGAGGGCGATGATGGCAATGTGCTTTTCGGCTTGCTTCGGTGCTTGTAGTCGTCGCAACGTGGTCGACGATCCTGGATGTACTATGTTTTTAGATAGGAAAAACCTAAATTGTTAGCTTTGAGCTCCCGAGAAAAAAAAAGGAGAAAACAAAAACACTGACAGACACGAACGACTTAGGAAAAGCCAGATCTCGCGTGCCCCGCGGCTGTGACAGCCACCACCACCACCACCAGAAGAGTAAGCAGGCAGCAGCAGCGGCAGCAGATCGCGAGAGCGGAGGGGCAGCAGGAGGAAGGAGAGGGGAGAACGATGTTGCCCACGACGGCGTCCAAGGGCCGGGGGGCCGCCCGCTCCGCCCCGCCGCTCTTCGGCCCGTATCTCCGCCGTATCGTCAAGGTTGGTGTTGGTCTCCTCCTCCTCCTCCTCGGAATCCACATTCACTCGTCCGGATCTCTTGGCCATGCATATGGCGCTGATCTGGCGTACGGGTTTGCAAGGCTGCGTGGTGCTTCAGCTGCTGCGATTTGCTGGCCTGGTGCCACGAAAACCTCGAATCTCGTTAGGGTTTCATATGTCGCGGAAATGCGGGTTTGTCCAAGGTAGGATGAATACCACATAGGAGGGATCTTAGTAGGTTTGGTTCAATTTCTGCTTCCTGGGGGCGTTTGTGGAGTGGATTCCCCACACCCTCAGCGTAGCATCTATGAGAGGCTAAGGGGAGGTGAGGTCAGTGGGTGAGTTCGAGGGTGCATAGTTCAATCCACTTTCAGATTTCCAGGCCATCTGGTTGAGTTTGCATTACTCTGCACCAATGAGCTGGGAGCTGATTTAGTTGTTTGATGTTATTGAATCTACCTGATCCTTGATGCATCAATCAATGGGTTTAGGAATGGGTGTCACCTTGGATTCAAGACTGTCTAATTTGGCCTTAAAGGGTAGGTTCTTGTGCTTTGTTCTTGATCTGGGATATTGGTCTATTTTGATTGATTATTGGGATTTTTCAGCTATCTCGTGTGAATTTGGGAACTGAGTAGAATTACTTCACCTGAGCTGTACATTTATATGCACTGCAGAGTTGTCAAGATTTTTGCTCATATCTGTTGTTTCCTCTTCATAATTAAAACTGGGGTTCAATTGTTACAACAAGAGGTTTCTTAATACCTTCCTACACATACAGGGAATTAAGATAAACAACCTTGTCAAAGAAAAAGAAGAAGAAAACACTTTGAAATCTGAACATTATATGTAGATTGTTGTAGAACATTATATGTAGATTGTTGTAGAATTGAGTTCTAGCACAGATTGTGGGCATCCACTGTGATTAGAACAGTTACATTGCTTCATTGCAATAGTACAGGGGACAAACTTTTGGTTCATTGTTCTGTCGTATTCATTGTTTCCTTTACTTGTGGTTCTGTAATTCAGTTTGTTACTTTGTCACAACTATGAGAATTTTCTTCCTAGAGTAGCACCTCTGGCAAGAAAATGTTCAGTATGCAGCCTAAAGATAGCACAGGCACTTTAGATGATTCTACCTGTTTACTAAATAGGCCCCTGCATTCAAAATATGAGACAGAAGTCTTTAAGTTTGTTTCAAATATGAGATATATATGCAAAGGTCATGAACTTCTCACTCTTTTGCCATGAATTTATCTTCCTCCCTCTCTTTATCACTTATGGGCGAACATTGACATTAAGTCACTTATCCTCTCTCTTATTCCAAATACCCCCAAGACATATCATGGTCATCCCCCCCCCCCCCCCCCCCCCCCCCCCCCCCCCCCCAAAAATGTTATGTAAGGCCTGGAATGTCCAGCTTTGTTTATGGTATCAATGTTTCAATCTTACCTATTCTGTAGAAATTTTGAGGAAGTTAAGTTAATACGTAAGCTTGACCGGCCGATCTTCTAATACGAAACCTAATTGGGGACTGTCCTGACTATTTTGTGCTTCATTGTTTAGCTGCCCTGAGTAACTAAGGAAAATGCTCTGATTTTCTTTCATATGAGCCTTTTCTGGCACTGTTTGTACATATCCCAATGGGTTTGTAACATGTTATCTCTTATAATTATCCATATATCAGTGATTCTTATGGTACTTTGGTCGAAGAATAATGGCATTGCTTTTCTCAACAGTGGCAGCAAATGGATATCGAATACACATTTTGGCAAATGGTTCATCTCTGTACTTCACCAAAAGTAGTGTACGCATTCTGCACTCAGTCCAGCTCTAAATACTTTGCATTAGCTGTTATACCATAGTAATTGTTTTCTGCAGATATTGTCGTAGTAAAACTAGCATCTCTTGCACACTGATGGATTGTTATCATCTGATTTCTCAATGCTAATGTCCCTACTTGCCAAGTTCGAATTCCAGGGCGAATAACATGATCGGTAAAGGCTTGAAAAATTTCATTCTAAGATTTTACAATCCACACCACCACGATTACCAAAAACCTATCCATCGACCACCTTATAGCAGGACCTTCTTCTGACCCACTTATGCCTGCACACAAACCCTAGCTAGTTTCTTTTGCTAGGGTTGAGGGTGGCAGCTGAGCTTATCGAGGGCCAGAGTGGGCCCTACCCTCCCAGGTTCTAGAAATTTCCCATAATGTTATGGCGGGTCCATAACATAATTTTAGATCACATATGACACACTATGTTAACTTGGCCCCCACTGTTTTGGCTCCTAATAAAATCACGCTCAAGCTCCACCACTGCTTGAGGGTTACATCCTCACCTTCATTTCATCATTCAAAGTTGTATAGTTTTAATATGAATGGCTCATTTTTAGTTTTCACTTTGATGTTGATTATATAGTTAGGCACCTGACTTGCTTTTGTCTATTTGTATGCACCATGTTGCGATTATGGAAGACAGCTATCAGCACACCAAATATCACAAGCGTATGTGGTCTACTTCTGTTATTTCCTCAACGTAAACGTGTTTGCTGGAATTTAATTGATGGACTTTCATACTATTGTAGTTCTTTATCTGCATTTGATATTATGGCAGGTTCCTGATATCTTTATTCTTATTTACAGAAACAAAGAACCAGTGGGCTCGGGATGATCCTGCATTTATTGTCATTCTAATTCTTTTCCTTGTGTTTGCGACATCAGCTTACTGTGCAGCGTGAGTCCTTTATACCCTTCTATTATCTCTGGACTTTGCAAAAAAAAAATAAAAAATTCACAGGGAATTATCTTCGTGATTCCATTCTGTAGTGGGTGCAGGGAATATCTTGGTGATGGTTTAAATCTATCTTTTTATTAATAGTCTATTTATATATTCTCATAGTTAATAGATTAATGTGTTTCTTTTATTTTCTGTTGTATCAACTTGTTGGCTTGCTTTTCCTTTTTATTCAATGTTTTAACTCTTGTCTTTGTTCTTTAGATTTGGAGAGAGTGCGCCCCATTGCTGCTTTAACAATCATCTCGGTTGTGTTTGTCCATTTCTTGTTTGCTGGGCTAGTTTTGGCCACACTTTGCTGGTAAGTCTTCATGCTGTAGACTTGGAACTTGAAGGCAGCACTAACATCATGTTTTTGGTATTCTCAGTTGTGTCATTCAGTTTTTCTGTTATTTTTTTTCTGTTTGGGAGGTATTCCTCAACATGCAATGGAAGTCGAAGCATGTTGTCATGAGCTAGTCCTTCCGTTTGAAAATAAGTGACGTGGTTTTACTTCAAATTTGAAACGGAGGGAGTAGTGGCATAAAGTTTGGTTTCATGCTGATAATTGGTTTACTGCTATAACTTATTATTTTTGAAACGCCTACTTCTTCATCATTTAATCTAGAGGTGGTAGCAGCAATGTACTTCCTCCGTTCATAAATATAAGATGTTCTAACTTTTTTCTGATGTATATAGTTACGTTTTAGTATGTTTGTTCACTCAATTCAGTCCTAATGTAGTTCATATTGAAATATCCAAAACATCTTATATTTGTGAACAGAGGTGAGTAGTTTTTAATCTTCATTTCTTGCATATGTTTACATTTTGTGGCGTAGTGTTCAATCAAATGTAGCACTCGTAGTGCGTAATGACTAAACTATTAAATCTGTTAGAAAATACTCCCTCTGTACATAAATATATGATGTTGTAGAGACTTGTGTCAAGTCTCTAAAATGTCTTATATTTATGACAAGTCTCTAAAACGTCTTATATGTAACAAGTCTCTAAAACGTCTTATATTTATGTACAGAGGGAGTACTTAGTACATGCAAATCTGTAAATGGAGAATATAAACTAACATCTGCTATGCTTCAATGCAGGTTTCTTACCAATTCTTATCTGAGGGAGGAACCTAATAGCCATGTGGTCGAACAACGTGTTGAGTGGTAATTGTCCTATCTTGTATTACAAGTGCATTTTCTTTGAATCGTATTTCCACCATTTGGAGGCGATTTTTTATTTTTTTTATCATCACTGCATCAACTCCTGGAACATTTTAAGCTAACAGTCACCTGTATATTTGGTAATAATGAAGAATAGACATAATAAAGAATAGTTGTTCTATGACACTCACAGACCCATGATAGTATGTTTCTGTAATTTCCATTGAATGTCAACTCCTGTTCAGTTATTCTTGTGTTGACTAGTAACAAAGTTAAGAGATCATAATTGCTTCTTCCAGTACTTTGTTCTTGAGGTTATGATAAGTATCTGTAGTTACGAAAAATAAACATTTGCAGGCTGTATGCGTTTGATGTTCACTGCAACTCGTTCTTCCCTGCATTCGTCATCCTATATGGTAATAATAAAGGAATTATTCTCTCTACCTGAAATTGATTCTAGTAGCATTTATGGTAGTGTATCTGATAATTTCTCTTCTCAGTGCTTCAGTACTTTTTGTCGCCCCTGTTGATCGCACATGGATTCTTGCCTGCCCTATTATCAAACCTCCTGTTCATGGTGGCAATTTCTTATTATCACTATCTGAACTTTCTAGGATATGATGGTAAGTTTATTCTAATCTTTAAATTGACTTTATTGTATGTGTTTTTAAGACTGTCCTAACAAACGTGAACTTTGGCTGCAGTTCTTCCATTTTTGGACCGAACGACATTTTTCTTGTACCCAATCGGACTTGTCATCATACTATCGCCACTCAGTAAGTGCATTTTATACAGCACCAAGTTTTCCCCTCTGAAAAATCATCTTACATATTTCCCTTTGTCTTGTAGTGATACTCATAGGGTTTAATCCAACACGATACTTTCTGAGCTTGTACTTCCGGTAAGAGTGGTAACTAGTAAAAGAAGACTGGTGACAAAACTAATGGCAGATTGGGACATACAGTTTGAAGTAGCATTTTAGATCTGTTGTGCTATCAGGGAAGAGCGAGCCTCAAAAAAGTTAAGATCATATTTGGTGCCTGTGGAAGGCCTTCAGCGAGCGCCTTTTGAATGGCGTCCATTTTGGTGCCAACTTGTTCATATATGTGTTGTTTCCTTTGATTTAAGCCCAAGGACCGAGTGTACAATTTTATTGTGAAGTACAGTATCATATTAAATTGGCATCAAAATTGCATGTGATCTTTCCATCATCTTCTTTTACTTGCCACCTTTCCTCTTTCTCACCACTAACAATTTTAGAGGTATACGAAGGTCTGGATTGTTCCTTTGCACTAGTGTCAAAAACGCTCTTATATTATGGGATGGAGGAAGTACTTGCCTAGTCTTCAATATTTTCCTTGCTAGTTAATGTTTTTTAAGCGACGGCTACGCCACTTGTGCCAATGGTTGCCTTCGTACAGCCAAGCGGCTTACACGGTCACACCAGCGGGCTTTTTTTGCGTCTGGGAAATTCCGGGTACCAGTAGAGCAACTACTCCCTCTGTTCTTAAATACTGTATAATTTCTGGATGGAGGGAGTATAACTCTTCTTAAATGCAGTATAATTTCCCTCTGTTCTTAAATACTGTATAATTTCTGGATGGAGGGAGTATAACTCTTTTTAAATGCAGTATAATTTCTGGACGGAGGGAGTATAAGATGTTTTAGCTTTCTTCTGATCTTTCATATGCATGTAGACGTGTTTTAGTGTGTGCGTTCATCCATTTTGATCTGTATTTAGTCCACGTTAAAATATCTACCAAAATGTTAACGCCCACATGTGTGAGCGTTAACCAACTCACCCACACGCCTCCATCATCGTCCAATAACTTCTGCACGAATCTTGGCACGAATTAGCTGATTTTGTATGCCACGTAGGACAACTCGCGTGTGTGGTGTGCCAGAGAGGTCGCCCACACATCTGTTTTACCACACGGAGGGGCCGGCGTGTGGGCGTTTAGCAGTTCGCTCACACACCAGTTTCAGTCACGCACAAGGCCTGGTGTGTGGGCAGTTTGCCATCTCGCCCACACGTCCGCCTCCTCTCCCACACCCAAGCTATCAGTTGCCATGCGTTTTGCAGTGTACATGGCAACTGCCCTAGTGTGATTGCAAGTGGATGGCAATTTTTTTTTTATCTGAACATGTCAGTTGCCATATGTTTGGCATGGTACATGGCAAACTGCCCTAGCGTGCACGTAAGCAGATGACAACTCTTTCTTTTTTAAATGGCAACTGTCCTAGCGTGCTTGTAAGCACATGGCAACTCTCTCTTTTACCCGAACATGTTTTTTGCCATGCCTTTTTTTGTAGCGCTACATGTCAACTGCCTAGTGTTAGTAGGTGGCAACTCCTAAAGTTTTGAAATCATAGCAACTGTAGTAGACCAGACCACACATGGCAACAACTGTAGTTGTCCAAAAAAAGGCAATCTGGAACTTTGACCTGAGATGGCAACTGCAGTTGAACAAACATGGCAACTGTAGTTGTCCGACATGGCAACCGTAGTTCAGTGACATGCCAACTGCACTTAAACGAATATGGACGAGGGTCCGGCCCATGGCAACTGCGGGGCACACGGTAAAGTGTCACGTGGGGCGTGCGGGACCACGAGGTACGAGACCTGACGTACCGGGCGTGTGGGCGTTATCTATTTCGCCCACACGCACGCGTGTAAGAGGGACCGGGAGGGAAAAAAAGAGGCGTGTGAGCGCTAGTTGTTTTGCCCACACACAGACGTGTAGGCTGGTCCTCTTAGGCACCACACAAAATGTGTGGGCAGATTTCTTAACGCCCACACGTGTGGCAGTTAGCGGCATCCAATATCTAAAGCATCTTATGATTAGGAAACATCTTTTAATTAGGAACGGAGCAGTATATGTTAAGGCATAAACAATGCTAATTACCAAAATGGACGTGCTATTTGTTCGCGGACTGGCTTGGACTAGTCCGTGCAAATAGATGCAGAAGCCATTATTTGTCCGTGTGCACTGGTCAGATCAGTTCGTGGAAATAGATATTGGAGGCGACCATCCATCCTATGCGCTAGAGCACCTCAGATCCTTAAAAGGCAATTTTCAACAAAAACCCCTAAAACAGACACATTATTTATCCATAGACTAGTTCGGACTAGTTGGCCGACCATTCAACTCGTACCCTAAATGTCCATCAAGATTTGGCCAATTTCAACCAATTTCAACCAGTTGGTCGACCATTCAAATCATACCCTAAATGTCCATCAAGATTTGGCCAATTTCATTACAAATGCATAGCGATATGAGCAAATAATAGTGCCGTGTTCATAGCACCATATCACAAACAAAAAGAGGCTAATGCTCATATTTTTACATGTGCCCAATCACAAAAGTATCAGTCCGTGCATAAAAATGTCATTTTTGCCCTACCTAGATAGGATACCCGAGCCTCCGCGCTCACTCTGCCATCGACTCCTCGGCGAATGCCGGGGACTTCCCGCCGAGCTGTTGGGCGGCGTAGAAGTGGGGAGGTTGGTATTGTTTTAGCCAAGACTGCGTGTGGATGGAAGATGATGATGGCGGCGCCTCGCGTCCCAGGCCTTGCTTGACCCCTGCACCCCGTCCGCGGCCATGCCCGCCGCTTTTCTTTTGCTGACCACCTCTTTATACTTTGCCTTCTATTTGAGGTGATGGGCTTGCCGTGTCGCCGAATTGATCTTTCAGACAGCGGCCTTCTTTAGATCTTCTACCTTCGCTGTCTCCGATAGCTTTTCATACGAATCCATGTGGAGGCGACGACAAAAAAGGGCGGGAATTGGGGGTGGAGATCGAGCGGTGGAATGGTAGCGGAGAGGGTGAAGAAAGGGGGAGGGGGTTTGCTGCATAAATAGTTTGACCTGGTCCAAATGTGCAGGCTCTGCCTCGATTTGGGTAGGCTAGGGGTGTCAGAGTTCTCCGTGGCGGGTGTCCGGACCCCCGCAAAGACCTCTTGGTTTGCGGGGAAATGGACACCCGAACTGGTCCGCGGACAAATGTGGGACAACGTTGGATGGTTCATGGCGTCCGGACAGTTCGGTATGGATGGTTGCGAGAGGTTCGGTTGGAGATGCCCAAACCCGCCTATGCAGACAGTTCAAACACTGCCCAGAGCATCTTCAACCAGACCCCTAACCCCCTCCCCCACTTAGTTCGGACATTGCGCGGACAAAAAGAAATCTATATTTACTCTATTAGTTGAACAACCTGTATGTTGGGCGGGTTTGGGGCTGTTCTGCCGTGCGTATCACGTTGGACCCGATATGCAGGATCTACCCCAATTTGACCTCCCTCGTCCTCGACCTGCCCTTTTTCTCTCTACTTTTTCCTGGACCTGCCCTCTTTCTCTCTATTTTTTCCTCGACCACACCGTGCCTTCCCCGTCTGCCCCGAACATCGTTACCACCCTGGATGTCGCCTCGGTACGTCCTGTTTCGCCCACCATACAAATCGTCCACCATGTGTTCGAGGAAATATCTGAGCTATTTTTAAAGCCCCTTTTGCACGTTTAGGGACACAATTGATTAGTTGGAGGATGAGTTTGTTTACCTGAAGGTTGATGAGTTTATTTACAAGGAGTTCATCGATTTGTTGTCATTGAACAGTGATGAGGAGAGCGATGAAGAGTTGATGTGAGTGTCCTCAAACAAATGGAGAAGAAGAGGATCATTTTCTCAACTTCAGGGTTCGATTCTAT